>JBBGZY010000053.1:4585000-5251666 GCA_037952925.1 Lithobates clamitans | reverse complement strand
TTTTTGCTAGTTTTCACATAAAAATGTTTTAAATAATAATTTGCTTTTAGTGGTTATTTTTACCCTTTGTCTTTGTTATTTTAATCTTACCCCATTCATGGTATTGAATCGAAGTGCTGTATAGCCACCAACTATTTTTTAGCTGTGGATAGTGTAGGGAAGGATTAGAATTCCTGCCAAGGTTTTACTGCTGTTTGCATCCTCGCTAGATAGATTTATACTATATCTGTCACCTAGCTACAGTTTTGAGAAAGCTACTTGCCCTGGAAGGAAAGACTACGACGTTTCGCCCTCTATCCCGAAAAGTCAGAAAAGACCTACAAAACTAGAATAAGGAGTTATTCACCTGGTTTGGACGAAATAGCGTTCTAAAAATCAATGTCCTTCCTCATGTATTATATTTGCTACAAACTTTACCAGTCAACCTTCCACAAAACTATCTACGAGACCTACGTACCTATTTTTTTTTACTTACTTATGGGGAGGAAAAAAGGCTAGAATAAACAGATCTATCTTAACTCTTCCCAAATTTAGAGGTGGTATTGGGTTTCCTGATCTAGTCAAATATCATGCTGCTGTTCATCTAATGAGACTCTTATGCCGCGTACACACGGTCAGATTTTCCGACGGGAAATGTTGGATGTGAGCTTGTTGGCTGAAAGTCCGACCGTGTGTATTCTGCATCAAACAATTGTTGTCGCACTTTCTGCCATCAAATGTTGGCTAGCAGGTTCTCAAATTTTCCGCCAACAAAACCTTGTTGTCGGACTTTCCAATCGTGTATACACAAGTCCATCGCACAAAAGTTAACGGGATCAAGTACGAGCTGAAAGCGCTCGGTCTTGTAAAACTAGCATTCGTAATGGAGATATCACGTACGTCTTGTACGTCACTACGTTTGTAATTGTTGGCCAACATTTGTGTGACCATGTGTGTGCAAGACAAGTTGGAGCCAACATCCTTCGAACAAAAATCCACAGTTTTTTTGTCGGAAAGTCCGATCGTGTGTACGGGGCATTAGACTGGTGTACCCCAAAAAATTGTAAACCCTGGCTAGACCTAGAACAGGCTTTTCTTTCCCTACCCCTTGAAGGTTTGGCCTAGTCACCACTTCCAACCCCCCAGCAAACAAATCATTTCTTCACATCCCTTAATTGGATCCACCATGAAAATCATTAAAAAAAGTTTCAAGACAACTTCTCTTTCCCGACACCCTAGTCCATTTTGCCTATTATTGGCTCATCCCAATTTCAACTTTATTCTTCAGACTCTCAAACCTAAACTTAACACCTTATCTGCCAAAGGTATATTTTGACTTTGCCACTTTTCCTATCACAATAAACCAATGACTGAAGCGAGAATTAAAGTATATTTTATTCCTGATCTTGATTATATTGGTTGTTTTTACGACTTGGATCTTTCCTAAGATCACTACCTCCCACATATCAAAATATTTGAATGCTTACACCATTTGAGAAACTTTGTGAAGAAGCTATCATTATTAGACATGCATTATCACAATCATATTCCATGTTCATTTCTGGAGAGCATCAAAAAGAACCTAATTTCTTAATTAAATGGGAGAAAGAACATTCTCCCAAACCCAAAAAGATAAAACTCTCTTTTTTTGCTCAAAAAGCATCATTAGCTAATAATTATCAAGAAAATGGGTATAAAATACTTACGAAATGGTATTAAATTTCCCAGATTTTGCACAGAATTAATCCCCAGGTGTCCCCTTTATGCTGGCGATGCTTCCAAATAAAGGGATCTCTCCTACATGTTTTCTGAGACTGCCCAGTGTTAGCCGACTACTGGTCTAGTTTCAAGACTTCCATTAAAGATTTGACAGGCTGGTCTCTTCCAAATACACCAACCGCCTACCTTTTTCATGACACGCAACTATCATTCAAACATTAAAAAAATTCATTTCTCATACACCTCCTGAGCGCAGCAAAGGCTTGCATACCTGCTCTCTGTAAAAAAACAGACCCACCAACTTTAACACATTAGCATGCAAGAGTTTCTGAAATTCAACTAATGGAACAACTTACAGCATTTATTAAGAACAAATCTGACAAACATTTTAAAACTTGGACACCATGGTTACTATACAGGAACTCACTCTAATACCTGACAATTTTGATCAGGATTTTCCACTGAGGGAAGATGATTTTTCTCCTCTCACCACTCCCTTTCCTCCCAACCAAACACTTTTTTTTCTTCTTTCTCGTTTTTTATTTCTCATTCCTTTTCTTTCTGTTTTTTGTTTCAGATTGCTTTTCAGTCCTACTCCTAGTTACTGCTTATTATATGTGCAGCCAATTGTTTGCTATTATAAGGCATAACAGTTGTTATGGTTGCAAAAGAGTTTGGCTCCCTCTAGTGTCCTTTTAATGCTGTTAGGACTTTCTTTTAATTCCTGAGAAAGCAGCGCTGCAAAACATTGTGGGAGATGTAGTTTGGAGGAGGAAGTGACTCTGTTAGCTGGATCAGCCCTGAACTATAATACAGACAATGCAAAGCGCACAGCACTGCATGCTGGGAGCAGTAATAAAAGGAACAGCGCGGCCATCTTTTAGTCTCTCTGGACGTCATTCAATATCTGCCAGCAGGAGGTCTGTGTGTGTGACCAGGAGACTGCGGCCTATAGAGCGCGGAGCGGGATTGACAGCCTCTGAGGTGATCCAGAGTACAGCAGGGCCGGCCTAGCAAGCGGATCGGTTTGCAGAAGCAGGGCATCTGGAGGTTTTCCTGCATTTCAGCCATCCGAAGGAGCAGTACAGCGTGGCGGCGCCATCTTGTCATCAGACTGAGACATCAGGAGGGGAGTCCGGACGAAGCCTCGCAGCCTCTGAGTGGCCATTTTAATAAAGTGCACTTTTTGCTGAGCGAGTTATTTACAGGCTGCTGGTAAGACTTGTAGTTCCACAGAAGTGATTCTACTTATTCACAGGCTACATATAGCTGAACTCTGTGGTTTGTTATTCCCTGCGCTGTAAAGTCAGTACTGTATTACACTCACACATAAGGAGGAAGTGTTACAAGTGCCCTATTTCTTCAGTTAAACAGTTATCAACGTACCATTTATTCTGCAGTTTGCTTTCTCTCTGTCTCCCTGTTGGACCCTTTAAAAGTCTATGGGAAAAATCAAAAGTGCTAATTTTAAAGGCTTATATGCATGGTATTAGGTAGCACGGTTTTTCCTTTGTTTTTTCCATATTGCTATTATTGGTATATCTTACCTCTGCTGAGGGTGTATTTGAGGTGTATAAATAGGAGAAGGGGGATCTTAGTGGCTTGTTTATGAGGCTCAAGAATTTATCCATTTCTGTGACACATACACAGTGGGACATTGCCTACTTGGAAACATACGTAAAAAATGGCATGGACCCTAGGAGCCTCAGGTGGGAGGTCAGCCCGCAAAAGGGTGATATCCAACTTGGTCCAACAAGGTGTGACTAACAAGGAGCATTGGGCCTATA
This sequence comes from Lithobates clamitans, assembly GCA_037952925.1. Lineage (NCBI taxonomy): Eukaryota > Metazoa > Chordata > Amphibia > Anura > Ranidae > Lithobates > Lithobates clamitans. Next base: position 5,248,181 of record JBBGZY010000053.1, on the reverse strand, counting down.
TACTGGTGGGATCGGTGTGAGAAAGGACGGAAAAAGGGTGTGAGAAACCACCAAAGAACCTCAAGCCAAGAAAAGTAAAAAGTAATGCAGTGCAAACATCCTGAGATAGTGACAGACCAATCCTGTCCAAAAAAAATCAGGAACTAACTAAAGCAACTAATAGGAAAACCCGAGGAAAGTAATGAGTGGCTACCTGATGATGATAGTATGAGTGCTGTGGCTGACACATGTGTCCCAGAGCTGGTGCAGCATGGAATAGGAAACCATAACTCCCACAGGACTGCAGTGTATACCCGCCCCAGCCGCTGCGCACAACGCCCCCAACATCAAGTAAAGCATGTTAAGGTAAGGCACTCTCACCAGGACAGCTGACACAACAAGCGGCCAGCGTCTGGGGAGATGCCCAACGCACGCCAAGGATGGTGACGTTAAGCACTTGGCGCGGCACGTGACATCGATGCACAACGGGAACGCCCAACCAGTCTGCCAATGAAGGACAGGGAGGAAAGGGGGAGGCCTGGTGTGCATCGCAGCTCTCGAACCAGGAACAAGACAGACAAACAGAACAATCGGATCACATATTGTTTCAAAGAAAAAGTAACAAACTCATATAAACAAATTATACAAGAGTGGAAATATTTATGCCTTCCATATAAATTTATTATATATTTAGATAAATGCGGACCAACATCCAATAGGGTCAGCTGCCAAAAATAACAGTGTATAATTGACTACCAATAATAAATATGTATAGGCAACTTATTCCACTCTAGTCACACATCTCCATCCCTGTGTTTATTGTATAGAAAAGGGTTGGTTTGGGACTTTGAGTGAGGCATATGGTCAAACTGAGCATACGCCTCCATCCCTGCTAATAGATAAAAAAGGGGAAGATTGGGACTTTGAATGAGATGTATGTTTATACAAATGAACATTAATGGATAATAATACATACGTTTATTAATAAAACACACATAAAACATAATACATTACAGATACGATGAGCTGATGTGTATGAAGTTGACAACAATAAAAAAATCAAAATTTCATTATTGCACATGGTGGATGGAATCCATATGCGAGATATGACATAAACGCATAATTAAACTGCATAAAAAGCTTGATGCATTTTGTGGATATATATATATATATATATATATATATATATATATATATATATATATATATATATATATATATATATATATATATATATATATATATATATATAAAAAAAATATTATATATATATATTCGGCTTTTCTTAACTTTCAGATCTCAGGTTTTCCCTGTTGAATTCTGGAGCTGATATGTAAGTTAATTTGGGAGTGTTTGGTTTCATTCCTCTCTCCTTATCCCTATTTTATTTATTTGAGTAATTTGGAATTTTTTCATATTTTTCTTTTTATATTTTTTGTAGATATGCATTCTGCATTTGCTTCTGAAGAAGTGGAATTATATCCACAAAACTTATGTATTATTATCTATTAGTTTTCATTTGTATAAACATACATCTCATTCAAAGTCCCAACCTTCCCCTTTTTTATCTATTAGCAGGTCTATAGATTTCTATCTACAACCACTGATAGGGTACCTTCTATCCTTTTCATCACTACCTATTCTATTCAACATAGAAATGTTGGAAAACTCATTAGAAAACATTGGCACATTCTTACGAATGACCAGACTCTAAGTAGTGTCCTCCCTACGAAACCACAGGTGATCTATAAGGGAGCTCCCTCCCTTAGAGGTAGAGTGGCCCCTAATGTGCTTGACCCTCCCCCAATTAAGAGGGTTTCTTTTGAGAAGATAATAGGGTTCTATCAATGTAGGAAGTGTAGGGTGTGTTCCCTGAGTGGATGTACACATAGAAGAACCCATAAGTTTATATCTACAAGTACTCTGGTAGAGTTTGAGATTAAGCCATTTATCACATGCTCGACTGAGGGGGTTGTCTACCTGCTCCAATGTCCGTGTGGACTACAGTATGTAGGCAGGACTAAACGCCTCCTCTCTGTCAGATTGAATGAGCATGTGACAAATATTAAAACTGGCTTTCTCAAGCATCCAGTCTCTAGACACTACCTAGAGGTCCATAACCAAAATCCTGCCAAGACCATCTTTTTGGGGATTGAAAAGTACACCCCCCATTGGAGGGGTGGGTCCTTAGTGCGTGGAATTTCGAGGCTAGAGATGGCGTGGGTGCATACATTGAAATGCTATACCCCTTTGGGTTAAACATGGAGGTAGACTTAAATGCATTTATTGATAATTCAAAAGGTATGTCTACTTACCTATGTGTACTTGATGTGAACCCTCAGTGGCCATACCTGCTTATTTTTTATTTTTTATTTACTTTCTGGCTAAATGTTATTTATTGATGTCCTTCGATCATTATTTGATCGTTCAGAAAAACAGGAAATCACCACGCTATCGCAAGAAAAAACCCTAAAAAGCAGCAGTTCAACTGAGAGATATATACACAAAAATACAAGAAAACAAGGAAAAAACTGCGCTATACAATAAAATTATATAAGTGCATAAAAATCAATTAACACAGAATAAAATGAAACAAACAGAAATATATGCAAAAATTTAAAAATACATGAAATCGTGAGTGCACAAGAAAATTAAATAATGTGTAGCAAAGTCCATAAACTCAGAAATCCAGAGAATCTTCTGTGGAGATGGGAAGAGTTCCCTGATAGCTCTCCATGAAAGCCAGTGAGAAAAGGTAGGAAATAAAACACCCCTCACAGTGATCCTCCTTAACTGACGTCAACTGGGGAATGGGCGACGCTCTGATTCATAGCAATAAATAGACAGGTAAAACCACGCATCATTGTGACCTCTCAAAGGCGCGAAATGTGAACAACCAATCCATTGAGTGGAACAGGAAACACCCAAACAAAATAGAGGAAGTTTCCCTAAAAACTATAGAACATGATCGGATTAAAATAAAATAAAATGATAAGATAATAACAAGGACTAGAGCTGAAATGGATATGTTAAACCCCTGGGATATTGGATAAATTAAAATTGGCCACATGGATATATTTTTTATGGTTTGTGGGAGACATTTACCTTTTTCAAGTACATTTATTACTTCCCACATTATCTATTCACTCACTCACTAATTACCATCGGACTATCTTTTAGAAGTGGTAGTTCCTTCTGGTCCCATAAGATGGCGCAGAGATATTTCACATATGCTCCATGCCTATATGGATATGTGCTATTGAGGGTTCGACTCAATTATTAAGTATCGACAAGACTATTATTGATGCGTTTAAATATCCCCTCCTGATATCTTTCTTGAGTGGTATTTCCTTTGTTCCCGCAAGATGGCGCAATGCTGTTTTATATTATACTCTATGTCCATATGGATATGTGCTAGTGTGGGTCTTCACCCAACGGCTGAGTATCCATGTGGCCAATTTTAATTCATCCATTATCCCAGGGGTTTAACATACCCATTTCAGCTCTAGTCCTTGTTATTATCTTATCATTTTATTTTATTTTAATCCGATCATGTTCTATAGTTTTTAGGGAAACTTCCTCTATTTTGTTTGGGTGTTTCCTGTTCCACTCAATGGATTGGTTGTTCACATTTCGCGCCTTTGAGAGGTCACAATGAGGCGTGGTTTTACCTGTCTATTTATTGCGATGAATCAGAGCATCGCCCATTCCCCAGACGACGTCAGTTATAGAGGAAACGTACATCGGGAGGTCGATGCTCTGACATCATCGCACCTTGCTAAGAACGGGCGCTTGCTTGCCGGCCGGCGAACTGCTCTTTTTATACTACATTCCTGTAAGTGTTCTACATTATTTACAATAAATTGTTTTATCAGATTCACGCTATGGCCACCTTTCCTTTGTCCCTATGTCCTTGAGTTCGGGTTGCTGTACCATCCATTCACACGTCCGCAGCTACGCTGCATAGAGGGATGCTTCACTGCTAGCTGGACACCCAGATTTGGGTCTACATACGTGCCTGTTTTGCCTGCAATCTGGTAAGCGCGAATTTTAGGTGGTGGAGGATCACTGTGAGGGGTGTTTTATTTCCTACTTTTTTACACTGGCTTTCATGGAGAGCTATCTGAGGACTCTTCCCATCTCCACAGAAGATTCTCTGGATTTCTGAGTATATGGACTTTGCTACACATTATTTAATTATCTCGTGCACTCACGATTTCATGTATTTTTTCATTTTTTCATATATTTCTGTTTGTTTCATTTTATTCTGTAATAATTGATTTTTTTGCACTTATATAATTTTATGGTATAGCGCAGTTTTTTCATTATTTGATCGTTGGTGGTCATTACTAGCCTCTATTTGTTTTATTTGGTTTTTTTAGTCTGTGATTTAGATATCACGGATTTTTAGGTGAGATTAATTTTAATTTGGCTTATTACCATTACCTATGAAGAGGGGGTTTAGATTGGTTGGGTTACCTATTGAGTCCCGTCCAGTTCGTATGCTCTAGAGTCTAGAAACATCATTTTTGTTTCAACAGCAGTAGAGCTTTATTGAGAAATATACGTTTCTGAGCGTCATTTCATTTTTTTCCCACTAGATGGCACAGTGAGATTGACATTTAATGTTTATCCCGTTATGGCCGTATCTGTGTTTAGATAGAGATTTCTATGTTGGGCTTTTTTCCATATAGAATTTTAATTACTCCTGTCCTCTGCCAATCAGTTTTTCATACATATTTCCATTATTAGTTTTTTAATACCTAATTTAATATTTCTTTCGCAATGAGAGGATCAGGTCCCGCCACTCAGGTTTCACAACGAGGCGTGGTCCTGTATATCTATTTAACCACTTGAGCCCCGGACCATTATGCTGCCTAAGGACCAGAGGTCTTTTTCCAATTTGGCACTGTGTCGCTTTAACTTTTAATTGCGCGGTCATGCAATGCTGTACCCAAACGAAATTTGCGTTCTTTTCTTCCCACAAATAGAGCTTTCTTTTGATGGTATTTGATCACCTCTGCAGTTTTTATTTTTTGAGCTATAAACGGAAAAAGACCGAAAATTTTGAAAAAAAATGATATTTTCTACTTTTTGTTATAAAAAAAATCCAATAAACTCAATTTTAGTCATACATTTAGGCCAAAATGTATTCGGCCACATGTCTTTGGTAAAAAAAATGTCAATAAGCGTATATTTATTGGTTTGTGCAAAAGTTATAGCGTCTACAAACTAGGGTACATTTTCTGGAATTTACACAGCTTTTAGTTTATGACTGCCTATGTCATTTCTTGAGGTGCTAAAATGGCAGGGCAGTACAAAACCCCCCCAAATGACCCCATTTTGGAAAGTAGACACCCCAAGGAAATTGCTGAGAGGCATGTTGAACCCATTGAATATTTATTTTTTTTGTCCCAAGTGATTGAATAATGACAAAAAAAAAAAATATTTACAAAAAGTTGTCACTAAATGATATATTGCTCACACAAGCCATGGGTCTATGTGGAATTGCACCCCAAAATACATTCAGCTGCTTCTCCTGAGTACTGGGATACCACATGTGTGGGACTTTTTGGAAAACCTTGCCGTGTACGGGACCCCGAAAATCAATCACCGCCTTCAGGATTTCTAAGGGTGTAAATTTTTGATTTCACTCTTCACTGCCTATCACAGTTTCGGAGGCCATAAAATGCCCAGGTGGCACAAACCCCCCCCCAAATGACCCCATTTTGGAAAGTAGACACCCCAAGCTATTTGCTGAGAGGCATATTGAGTCCATGGAATATTTTATATTTTGACACAAGTTGCGGGAATGTGACACTTTTTTTTTTTTTTTTTGCACAAAGTTGTCACTAAATGATATATTGCTCACACAGGCCATGGGCATATGTGGAATTGCACCCCAAAATACATTTAGCTGCTTCTCCTGAGTATGGGGATACCACATGTGTAAGACTTTTTGGGAGCCTAGCCGCGTACGGGGCCCCGAAAACCAATCACCGCCTTCAGCGTTTTTAAGGGCGTGAATTTTTGATTTTACTCTTCACTGCCTATCACCGTTTCGGAGGCCATGGAATGCCCAGGTGGCACAAAACCCCCCCAAATGACCCCATTTTGGAAAGTAGACACCCCAAGCTATTTGCTGAGAGGCATGGTGAGTATTTTGCAGCTCTCATTTGTTTTTGAAAATGAAGAAAGACAAGAAAAAACATTTTTTTTTTCTTTTTTCAAATTTCAAAACTTTGTGACAAAAAGTGAGGTCTGCAAAATACTCACTATACCTCCCAGCAAATAGCTTGGGGTGTCTACTTTCCAAAATGGGGTCATTTGGGGGGGTTTTGTGCCACCTGGGCATTCCTTGGCCTCCGAAACTGTGATAGGCAGTGAAGAGTGAAATCAAAAATTCACGCCCTTAGAAAGCCTGAAGGCGGTGCTTGGTTTTCGGGGTCCCGTACGCGGCTAGGCTCCCAAAAAGTCTCACACATGTGGTATCCTCGTACTCAGGAGAAGCAGCAGAATGTATTTTGGGGTGTAATTTCACATATTCCCATGGCATGTTTGAGCAATATATCATTTAGTGACAACTTTGTGAAAAAAAAAAAAAAAAAATTGTCTCTTTCCCGCAACTTGTGTCGCAATATAAAATATTCCATGGACTCGACATGCCTCTCAGCAAATAGCTTGGGGTGTCTACTTTCCAAAATGGGGTCATTTGGGGGGGTTTTGAACTGTCCTGGCATTTTATGCACAACATTTAGAAGCTTATCTCACACATCACCCACTCTTCTAACCACTTGAAGACAAAGCCCTTTCTGACACTTATTGTTTACATGAAAAAGTTATTTTTTTTTGCAAGAAAATTACTTTGAACCCCCAAACATTATATATTTTTTTAAAGCAAATGCCCTACAGATTAAAATGGTGGGTGTTTCATTTTTTTTTTTCACACAGTATTTGCGCAGCAATTTTTCAAACGCATTTTTTGGGGAAAAAACACACTTTTTTAAATTTTATTGCACTAAAACACACTATAGTGCCCAAATGTTTGATGAAATAAAAAAGATGATCTTAGGCCGAGTACATGGATACCAAATATGACATGCTTTACAATTGCGCACAAACGTGCAGTGGCAACAAAATAAATACATTTTTAAAAGCCTTTAAAAGCCTTTACAGGTTACCACTTTAGATTTACAGAGGAAGTCTACTGCTAAAAACATTGCCCTCGATCTGACCTTCGCGGTGATACCTCACATGCATGGTGCAATTGCTGTTTACGTTTGACGACAGACCACCGCTTGCGTTCGCCTTAGCGCAAGAGCAGGGGGCGACAGGGGTGCATTTTTTTTTTTTCTTTATTATTTTTTTGCTTTCTTATCTTATTTCTAAACTGTTCCTTTCATTTTTTTTTTTTTATCATTTTTATTGTTATCTCGGGGAATGTAAATATCCCCTATGATAGCATATTTTTGAAAAAAAATGGGGTCTATTAGACCCTAGATCTCTCCTCTGCCCTCAAAGCATCTGACCACACCAAGATCGGTGTGATAAAATGCTTCCCCAATTTCCCAATGGCGCTATTCACATCTGGCGAAATCTAAGTCATAAAATGCTCGTAGCTTCCGGTTTCTTAGGCCATAGAGATGTTTGGAGCCACTCTGGTCTCTGATCAGCTCTATGGTCAGCTGGCTGAATCACCGGCTGCATTCTCAGGTTCCCTGTTGAGACAGGAGAGCCAGAGAAAAACACGGAAGACGGTGGGGGGGGGGCATTCCCTCCCACGGCTTGTAAAGGCAGTCTAGAGGCTAATTAGCCGCTAGGATTGCTTTTACATGAAAGCCGACCGCTGGCTGAAAAGAATGATAGAAAGATGATACCTAAACCTGCAGACATCATTCTGGTATAACCACTCAAAGTCGTGAATGGCGTACCTGAAGACAAAAAAATGGTTAACAATAAAGCACAGTAAACGGTAAAGTATAAATAATTACATACCTGAAAAACAAACATGATAAAACATAGTAACAATAACAATAACATTGCAGAATAGAATACAGTAAAAAAGAGCAGAACAATAGAGAGAGAGAGAATAGAGAGAGAGAACAATAAAACGACAACAATTTTTTTTTATTTTATATATATTTTTTTTTTTTACACTTTTTTGTAACTAACTTTTATAACGGTAACCGGTTCCAGGTTCGGGTCTCTCAAAATGCGATGGCATCTTGGGAGACCCTGTGAAAGTGTGTCCTAGTCTGTGGAATGCTGTACCCTACGCTAATACTCAACTAGTGCATGGTAGCGTTCAAAACATTCACCAATGCAAAGACCAGGATTGTCAGGACAGGAGGGACAATAATAGTGGGTGTCACGCCTATATCCGCGCTTGCTGCAGACACTACATCTTTTTTGGGGGGTTCGCTGGGTAGGGGTACTCAGGAGGACATAAAGAAAATGCCTCTCATGCAGCCGACTGCATTTGGTTGGGGATGTGAATGGGGGAAGTACGGGCGCTGCAGAAGCGGTGGGTTCCCAATTAGGATTGGCGAATGCAGCAGGAAGGGCACTATGGGCACGACGGGCCTGTGTTTGTCTTTTTGGTGGCAGCGGGACACTACTTGTGCTTGCCACCTCACCAGCTTGAACTGCACTTATGGGACTCGCCACGTCACCAAGTGTTACTGCAGTGCTGGTTTGACTACGACCGGGGTGTACTAGGCCGCTGGTGCTTGCCAGTTCACCAAAACGCTCCAAAAAAAACTGTTAGCGATCGCAGGGATCAGGCCTGACTCTGCGAACGCTGCAGTTATGCGTTTAGTCTTTTGTAAGTGACAGTGATCGATCGATACTGCACTTGGGTGGGCTGGGCCGGGCGGAGGGGCAAAACGCAGGTGCTAGCAGGTATCTGGGCTGATCCCGCTAACACTGCGTTTTTGGGAACCCTAAACTGCTGGGAACGCTACTATAGATCTGATCGGATCAGATATTGATCCGTTCAGATACTATACCACTAAGGGAGGTGTATGGTGCGTGCGTGGGTGTTAGTGCTACTGGCGCTAACCTGACGCTGCCTGGGGCTGGTGCTTGCCAGTTCACCAAAATGCTACCAAAAAAACTGTTAGCGATCGCAGGGATCAGGCCTGACTCTGCGAACGCTAGCAGTTATGCGTTTAGTGTTTTGTAAGTGACAGTGATCGATCAATACTGCACTTGGGTGGGCTGGGCGGAGGGGCAAAACGCAGGTGCTAGCAGGTATCTGGGCTGATCCCGCTAACACTGCTTTTTGGGAACCCTAAACTGCTGGGGACACTAGTATAGATCTGATCGGATCAGATATTGATCCGATCAGATACTATACCACTAAGGGAGGTGTACGGTGCGTGCGTGGGTGTTAGCGGTACTGGCGCTAACCTGACGCTGCCTGGGGCTGGTGCTTGCCAGTTCACCAAAATGCTACCAAAAAAAACTGTTAGCGATCGCAGGGATCAGGCCTGACTCTGCGAACGCTGCAGTTATGCGTTTAGTGCCTTGTAAGTGACAGTGATCGATCGATACTGCACTTGGGCTGGGCCGGGCGGAGGGACAAAACGCAGGTGCTAGCAGGTATCTGGGCTGATCCCGCTAACGCTGCGTTTTTGGGAACCCTAAACTGCTGGGGACGCTAGTATAGATCTGATCGGATCAGATATTGATCCGTTCAGATACTATACCACTAAGGGAGGCGTATGCTGCGTGCGTGGGTGTTAGCAGTACTGGCGCTAATTTGACGCTGCCTGGGGCGACGCATATCACCATCGGGCGATCAGGGGGCTAAACCTTTATTCGGTAATAAACGGCGGGTTCCCTGACACTATAAAAAATAAACGAACTAACCAGCGTCACCCGTAACGGTTATACGGTGATCAGTGGTGAAAGGGTTAACTAGGGGGCAATCAAGGGGTTAAAACATTTATTAGGTAGTATATGGGGGTCCCTGACGCTATAAAACGCTGACGGTGAACCTAAATATTTACCTCACTAACTAGCGTCACCAGCGACACTAATACAGCGATCAGAAAAATGATCGCTTAGTGACACTGGCGACAGGGGGTGATCAAGGGGTTAAAACTTTATTAGGGGGGGTTAGGGGGGTATCCTAGACCTAAAGGGGGGTAATACTCACTGTCCCAACACTGTAACTGTCACAAACTGACACCAATACAGTAATCAGAAAAAAAAACAAAAAACTGCTGGTGTCAGTTTGTGACAGGGAGGGGGGGTGATTGGGGGGGGATCGGGGGGTGAGGATCGGGGTGTTTTGTGTGCCTGGCATGTTCTACTGTGTTGTGTAGTGTTGGTGCACTCACAGTTCAGTCTTCTCTCCTCGGCGCTGCAACGGAATACCGAGCAGAGGAGAGATGACATCATTTCCTTTGCTGCTGTTTAGCATACAGCAGCAAAGGAAATGATCTGATTGGCCGGCGGCGATCGCAAAGAGGGGGCCACGAACGGATGGCCTCCCCCTCACCTCCGATCGCCGGGGGACCAAAACGGGACCACCTCGGGCGGCGGGGGGGGGGGTGCGGTGGGACCCCCCACCCGCGGGAGGCAAATCACGTGATTTTGCCTGCCCGTGCCGCCTTGCCGACGTAAATCGGCGTGAGGCGGTCCTTAAGTGGTTAAGCGATGAGTCAGTGCGTTGCCCGTTCCCCAGATTACGTCTTTCTGAGACGAAACGTACGTCGGGTGGTTGACGCGCTGACGTCATCGCGATGTACCTTGTAGTTGAACGGGTGTCTGCAAGCCAGCCAACTACTGTTTTTACTCTCATGTTTTTATCTGCATTCTGATGTAAGTGCAATTTTTACTCTTGAAAAAATTTGGTTATATTGATTCACACTATGGTGAGTCTTTTTCCATCCCTCTGGATCCTGCTTTCTGCTTGCTCCAGATGTCCGCTGGATTGAGCTATCCTGGTTTGCCTTGGTCTTAACTGTGGAGGTGAGCTGTGACTGCATTGATGACCGGATATCGAGTTGTTTTACAGGCTCATGCAAGCTTGCCCTCTGGTAAGCGTGTCATCTATGTGGAGGTGGATCACATCAAAGGGTGTTATCTGTGTGATTAAGGAGTCTTACTCACCTTCACTGACTAATCACTGGATTAATATTCCTTAACTATTATTAATTTATGACGATTCACATTTTTGTATTTTACAATTTTCATATTTATATTTTGTCATCTTCACTGCTGTTTTTGGTATTTAAGTTTTTCTAGGTTCTTTCACTGGCTCATATATAATTTTATTTTTATATATTTGTTATGTCTTTTGTTTATTAAGCGCAGCTTGTTCTTTTCTTTATCTACTGTTTTTTGTTATATTCATGGTATTGTCATAAAAAGTGTTTGGGGACCTGGGTCCTGCCCCAGGGGACATGTATCAATGCAAAAAAAAAGTTTTAAAAACTGACGTTTTTTCAGGAGCAGTGATTTTATTAATGATTAAAGTGAAACAATTAAAGTGAAATATTCCTTTAAATTTCGTACCTGGGGGGTGTCTATAGTATGCCTGTAAAGTGACGCATGTTTCCCAAGTTTAGAACAGTCCCTGCACAAAATTACATTTCTAAAGGAAAAAAAGTAATTTAAAACTACTACGCTATATTGAATTGTCAGTCCTGGCAATACAGATAAAAGAAGTCATTGAAAAAATGGCATGGGATCCCCCCAGTCCCTTTGGGTCTGGTATGAATATTAAGGTGAACCCCGCACCAAAATTTAAAAAAAAATGGCGTGGGGGTCCCCCTCAAAATCCATACCAGACCATTCAGGTCTGGTATGGTTTTTAAGGGGAACCCCGCGCCAAAATAAAAAAAAATGGCATGGGGTCACCCCAAAAATCCTTACCAGACCCTTATCCGAACACGCAACCTGGCAGGCCGCAGGAAAAGAGGTGGACGAGAGAGCGCCACCCCCTCCTGAACCATACCAGGCCACGTGCTCTCAACATGGGGAGGGTGCTTTGGGGTAAGCACCTTGACCTTGTAAGCACCACAAAGCACCTTGTCCCCATGTTGATGGGGACAAGGGCCTCATCCACACAACCCTTGCCCAGTGATTGTGGGGGTCTGCGGGCAGGGGGCTTATCAGAATCTGGAAGCCCCCTTTAACAAGGGGACCCCCAGATCCCAGCGTCCCCCCCATGTGAAATGGTAACGGGGTATTGTACCCTTACCATTTCACAAAAAAGTGTTAAAATGGTAAAAATGACAAGACACGGCTTGGGACAAGTCCTTTATTAAAAAATAAAAAAATAAAAATGTCCCACAAAGTCCATTCTTCTTCTCTCGCTCTGCCGACAAACCGAAAAAGAAAAAAAAAATCCGCACCAACTCATCTACATGGGAGGCTCCCGCCGTATGACGCGTCTTCGCTTTGACAGCTCTTTTATAACTGAGGGCGGTGCCACACCGTGACGTTCCCGGGTGCCCCCGCTCCCCTCTGATGCACGGGGACTTCCCTTTGGCTTTCCCGGGGCATCAGAGGGGTGCGGAGCCACCCGGTTAGGTAAACGTAGGAGCCAATCCAGGAGGCGGGACTTGTGTGACGGCGGGCACCTGGCGATTCAAAATAAAACTGTCACAGTGGGCGACGCCGGCCTGTGTGATGATCTGGCTGGTTCTTCTCCTCCTCTCTCTGATCCTCGGCACAGGTGAGGCTGCATTGCTGGGCACAGGTGAGGCTGCATTGCTGGGCACTGGTAAGGCTGCATTGATGGGCACTTGTGAGGCTGCATTGCTGGGCACTGGTAAGGCTGCATTGCTGGGCACTGGTGAGGCTGCATTGCTGAGCACTGGTTAGGCAGCATTGCTGGGAACTGGTGAGGCTGCATAGATGGGCACTGGTAAGGCTGCATTGATGGGCACTGGTGAGGCTGAATTGCTGGGCACTGGTCAGGCTGCATTGATGCAAAAACTGTAGCTGCTGACTTTTAAAAAAACAGCCAATCAACTGTTTCATGATCAGTGGCGGGTGCATTGGTGCCCCCCCATCCATGCTTCTGGCCCCTCTACATGCAGGGTGGTGGATGCATGGATTCCAATGGGGGGGGGGGAGTTTAAGCACATGATTAGAGCCAGAGGCTCTAATAAGCTTCAAAATAGGGTTTTGCGCTCCGAGCCCACCCAGTTGTGTGACACTAGCAAATGAATATTCGCTAGTGTCACACTTATTCTCCTCCCAGCCAATCAGGCCGAAAGAAGAAGCTACATTGGCCACCGGGAGGAGGGAGGAGATGCAAGGAGAGGAGATGCAGAGGAAGCTAGCCGGCTGCCTGCCTGTTGCCCGGAGGGAAGCCCGGGGTAAGTTCTGCGGCTGAGTGACCCACCAGGGGGGTGGGAGGTGTGGGTGACCCAACCGGGTCTGTCTTACCCACTGTCTTCGGTCCCCAGCGCCAGCATCTTCACTATGGTCAGCTTGCGGCTTCACATCCGAGTGCCCACTGCGCATGCGCAAGTCATGCTGCACATCGTGAAATGTGGTTGCTGCAGGGGGAGAGAGGGAGAAGTGGGAAGCAGGTACCTGTCAAAATCGGGTACCTGCTCCCCGCTCCTCAAAGTGCCAATTGTGCAAGAGGAGCAGGGGAAAAGTCCCCCTTTTAGGTGGAGCCCCGCTTTAACAAATAAATCTGGGGATGCCCAATGCCTACAGTATTGGGATTGCCAAATTTCTCATTCTTATTTAAGGCCCCAGTCCACATCACTAGGCTTCCCAAGAGAGAATGTATTGCTACCCCCCATGGAAAGCATGACCTTTAACTACTCATAAAGTCTCGTTGGTAGAAGTTCTCTCATAAAACTAGGACTACACTATGTTGTCAAAAATATTAGGATGCCTATCTTTACCCACACATGAACTTTAATGGCATCCCAGTCTTAGTCCGTAGGGTTCAATATTGAGTTGGCACACTCTTTGTAGCTATAACAGCTTCACCTATTCTGGTAAGGCTGTCCACAAGGTTTAGGAGTGTGTCTATGGGAATGTTTGACCATTCTTCCAGAAGCGCATTTGTGAGGTCAGCCACTGATGTTGGACGAGAAGGCCTGGCTCGCAGTCTCCGCTCTAATTAATCCCAAAGGTGTTCTATCAGGTTGAGGTTAGGACTCAGTGCAGGCAAGTCAAGTTCCTCCACCCCAAACTCACTCATCCATGTCTTTATGGACCTTGCTTTGCGCACTGGTGCGCAGTCATATTGGAACAGGAAGGGGCCATCCCCAAACTGTTCCCACAATGTTGGGAGCATGAAATTGTCCAAAATGTCTTGGAATGCTGACGTTTTAAGAGTTCACTTCACTGGAACTCTGGACCAAGCCCATCCCTAAAAAAACAACCCCACACCATAATCCTCCCTCCACCAAATGATTTGGAGGGGTGGCCCAATAAATTTGGCAATATAGTGTGGATGAGCGAGTTTGAGGTGGAGGAACTTGACTGGCCTGCACAGAGTCCTGACCTCAACCCGATAGAACACCTTTGGGATGAATTAGAGTGGAGACTACGAGCCAGGCCTTCTTGTCTAACATCAGTGCCTGACCTCACAAAAGCGCTTCTGGAAAAATGGTCAAACATTCCCATAGACACACTCCTAAATCTTGTGGACAGCCTTCTCAGAAGAGTTGAAGCTGTTATAGCTGCAAAGTGTGGGCCAACTCAATATTGAACCCTACGAACTGAGACTGGAATGACATTAACTCCTTCCTGCCAACCGTACACACAAATCGAAGCATCGGGTTTCAGGAATTATAACGGGGGGGGGGAGTTATCCGTTGAACAAAACCGTGGATTTTTGTTCAACGGATGTTGGCTCCATCTTGTCTTGCATACACGCGGTCACACAAATGTTGGCCAACAATTACGAACGTAGTGATGTACAAGAAGTACGTGATATCTCCATTACGAACGCTAGTTACAGTATATCTAGCTTGTACTTGATTCCGAGCATGCGTGGACTTTTGTACACACGATCGGAAAGTCCAACAACAAACATTTGTTGGCGGAAAATTTGAGAACCTGCTAGCCAACATTTGTTGGCGGAAAGTCAGACAACAAATGTTCGATGGAGCGTACACACGGTCGGACTTTCCGCCAACAAGCTCACATCCAACATTTGTTGACGGAAAATCCAATCATGTGTACAGGGCATAACAGCCAATTACTAGGTCCAAGTACTGTCACATAATAGAGGGAGTAATGTAAACTGTGTGTCTGACACCAGCCGACATGGGGGATTCTATCAACAGAAGATGGAGCAAAGGGTGAGTGCTGGGAAGGTGAATAATGTGGGATCAATAGGACTCCTTTGCAAAACCATTGTCCCTTTGACCTTCATGGGCAAGGTGATAGTGTTCCTTTAAGATGTGCGCACATACTTTATAATCTGCTAACTCCGATACGGATGAATGGCACAAAGATAAAAAATATCTTACATTCAATATGTAAGAAACTCAGCTCAAAGGAGAAAGATTGTAAGGTGTGTTCAGCATTAACCTGGGTGAAAGTGTTACAGTTTGATTATGCAACCTCTTTGCAGCCTCCTTTAGATTTACTAATAAGTGTGTACTGCAAGGAGCCACCAACACAGTCCTCTCCATTCAATGCATACAGTTCATTTTTCACAAAAAAATAGTTTGCACAAACCATACCTCCCAACATTTTGAGATGGGAATGAGGGACACCTACTAACAAACGTATGTAGGCATAGGACACGCCCCCTGCCACACCCTCTTAGAGGAGAATTAACCAAAAAAAAAAAAAAAGGTTAATTAAATCCACAAGTGCTTTTTTTTACCACTACTATTCTTTTATATCGGCTTTTAACATTTGCAAATGCAGCAATTTAGAATTTGAATGAAAGGTTTAGCACAGGGAAACACTTTTTGAAAGATAAAAAGTGCATTTTTTATACAACTATATAGATCAGACCAAAATGAGGGACAAATGAGGAGGAAAGAGGGACAGAGGGACATTGCTCCCAATCAGGGACAGTCCCTTGAAATCAGGGACAGTTGGGAGCTATGCACAAACCAATTGTAATGTATGTATCCAGATTTAGAATTTATTTGTTTCTGAGATCATCCTAAAAATGTATTCACATGCTGCGATTGCACTGGATATTACATGAGTCCACATGCCTATTAATGTCTGTGCAATTCTGTCTAAATGTAGAAGATTGTACACTGAGAATATATAACTTGTGGAAAATTCTAATAAACTTCACTACAATTGCTCTTGAAAATCCAACTCTAAATCCAAAGTAATTTAGTCCAAGTAAGAGAAACACATTGGCTAGTCATCATTAGCAGTGAAATTTAAATATTGATATATAAAATGACATAATTAAGGTCTTTTCTTAGAAACTGCTGATCATGTTTTATCTTTTCCATATCTTCTGTACACATAATATAACAATGAGTCACAGCGTATCCTATATGATAAGGAAAAAAGAGAAATGTCGGTGGACATTGTATATACTGTATATCTTATACTTTACACACCTTGACATTATATATTTTACTGGCCATGGTAATAATAGGTAATCTCGGTGACGCTATCTATATATTTGCACAGCATTACTAAATCATCATTTTCAGTTCAAACTTTAACATGGGAAAGAACTGATAAGACAAGAACTGCAAAGTTGGAAAAAGAAAGGTTCCAGTTCTGGGATTTCAACACCAGCAAATTTGAAAATGTAGATTTTGGGGGTAGAGGATCAGGGTGCACAAGGGTTGACTATGCGGGTAAGGTCTTTTGTAAAGCCCAATGTCAGCCATTTTTTGTTTCTTTCAGAAAAAGTAGGTTTCATTATTGCTTGTGTCCATATTGGAAAGTTTTTCCCTCACTTCCTGTTAGGACAGGAAATGATGGGAAATGTCTCCAACAAAGGCACAGAAAAAACACATTTGTACTTAAGTAAGAAAGGGTTTGAAGTATTGACACAATTACAAGCATAGGAAGTGAAGAAAATCTCCCCAGTGGGGTCACAAACAGAAATCACAGTCGGACACAAAATGTAAGCCTTCTCAACTTTGGCTTAAATTAACTGTAAAGGTAATTTTTTTTTTTTAAATTACAAACATGTCTATACTTGCTGACACTGTGCAATGGAATTGCACAGAGCAGCCGTGAACCTCCTCTTTTTGGGTCCCCCACTGGTGCTCCTGGCCCCTCCTCTCTGTCCAGTGCTCCCATGGGAAGCTGCTTTCCATGGGGGCACTCGTGTTTGCTTGCTACTGAACCCTGCTGCTACGTCCATTGACACAGACAGCAGGACTTGGCCCCATCCCCCTGCTCCATCATCACTGGCTTTGATTGTCGGTACTGGGAGCCAATGCCAGCAAGACTGGGAAGTGAGGGGAGAGAAGAGCTGCAGATGCAAGCGTCGCTGGATCGAATGAGGGTTCAGGTAAGTAAAAGGGTGGGGGTGAGGGGGGATGTTGACACCTAAACTTGTTTTACCTTAGAGCCCTTTCACACTGAGGAAGTTTGCAGGCTCTATTGCGCTAAAAATAGCACCTGCAAATCGACCTGAAAGTGCCGCTGCTTTGTCTCCAGCGTGAAAGCCCCGAAGGCTTTCATACTGGAGCGGTGCGCTAGCAGGTCGGTAAAAAAGTCCTGCTAGCAGCATCTTTGAGCGGTGAAGGAGCGGTGTATATACCGCTCCTTCACCGCTCCTGCCCATTGAAATCAATGGGACAGCACAGCTATACCACAGGCAAAGAGCCTCTGCAGAGGCATTTTGCGGTAGTTTTTAACCCTTTCTCAGCCGCTAGCGGGGGGGGGGTAAACTGCCCCGCTAGCGGGCGAATATCGACGGTAAAGCGCAGCTAAAAATATCGATGCTTTACCGCCGATACCGCCCCCCGCCCCAGTGTGAAAGGGGCCTTAATGCAAGGAATGCATTGAGGTAGATAATATTTAGGTTTTAGAACCACTTTAAAGGCATAGTTTACAAAAAAAAAACTGCCTATACAGAGAGGGTACTCCTGTGTATTTAAACAAGCACTGCAGCTTTGACCAAATTTGAATAATGCCCTTGCTGTAGGTGTAAGCCATTTACATACTTTATGAAGCCTGGAAAACTCCCAGGATGTTTCTAAGGGAAGCCCAGCTGTTACTGTTCACCTTCACTATCACAGGAGTGAGATCTTTCTCTGGTTCATACCCCCTCACATACTGTTTCTCTCCCCTGACACAGTAGCTCTGAGCTCAGATTGAGAGCTCACTCCTGTGATGGTGGAGGTGAGCAGTGACAGCTGGGCCCCTCTTAGCAGGGTCCTTAGCAATGTCCTTGAAGTTTTCTAGTTAGGCTTCATGAGGTATGTAAATGTCCCACACCTCTATCAAGGGCATTATTCAACTTTATTCAAAGCAGCAGGGTTTGTTTTTATCTACAGACGCCCCTTACCTGCATTGGTGTTTTTTTTTGGTAAAGGTGAACTAACCCTTTAATGGAAGGGTTTATTATTAGGGCTCTCTCACAAGGGCGGACATAACAGGGGGTTGATCTGTGCTTCCAGCTATAAGCAGACATGGCAGCCAGAGGGTAGGCTGCACCCATGCTGTTGCCATGACACATTTGATTGACAGCTGTCAAATTCACTAACTAAAGTCAATGGGGCCACACCGCAACTGTGAGCGAAGTGCTTTGCTTGCAGTTACAGTGTAATGTTTCAATACAAAATCCCAATCGGCTGGAAAAAAAAAAAATCCAGCTAAAAAGGTTTTGCGTATTCCTGGTGTGAAGGGGGTTGTAGAGTTAAAGCAAGAGTCTTCAAACTATGGCCCTCCAGTTGTTCAAGAACTACAATTCCTATCATGCCTAGCAATGTCTGTGCATGTCAGAGTTTTACAATGCCTCATGGGATGTGTAGTTCCGCAACAGCTGGAGGGCCGTAGTTTGAGGATTCCTGAGTTAAAGGAAAGGGTAGTAATGAGGGGGACATAAGAGGAAGACATCATACTCTCTGCTGGGAGCTCTGCATCACTACTGACAGAAATCTCCCCTCATATATTCCAAGGCCCCGGTGCCCAAATGGTGAGCAGAAGTGCCACATGTGGCCCTTTGGCATTTATCGTGTGGGATCTTTAGACTGTAGATAGTAGTCTGTGTTTCCTTTACTTACTTAGGGCGATAAAGAAAAATGTTCTTATTATTAGGGTTATGATCTAGTGGTTAAATAGCTGGCCATCCCTTTCCTCTTTTATGTTTTTTACCTCTGAACTTTTGTAATTACACACATTTTTTGGGGGGGCGGGGGGGGGGGGAGCAACAGGCACCACAATCGTGGAAGCATTGATTTGCCAAAGGGCTGTAATAACTGAGATATTTAGTAGTCTCATGTATGTGTTTCCAGTCTATGACTGTCTTCTAAATTAATTCCTATGACTAATGCCCCGTACACACGATCGGACTTTCCAACAACAAAACCGTGGATTTTTGTTCGAAGGATGTTGGCTCCAACTTGTCTTGCATACACACGGTCACACAAATGTTGGCCAACAATTACGAACGTAGTGACGTACAAGACGTACATGTTGTCTCCATTACGAACGCTAGTTTTACACGACCGAGTGCTTCTGGCTCGTACTTGATTCTGAGCATACGTGGACTTTTGTGCGACGGACTTGTGTACACACGATCGGAAAGTCCGACAACAAATATTTGTTGGCGAAAAATTTGAGAACCCGCTAGCCAACATTTGTTGGCGGAAAGTCTGACTACAAATGTCCGATGGAGCATACACACGGTCGGACTTACAGCCAACAAGCTCACATCCAACATTTCCCGTCGGAAAATCCGATTGTGTGTACGCAGCATCAGCCTTTGGGGGTGGCAAAACGCATCAATGGGGTATGGCCTTGGAGGAGCCTAGGCTGAGGCAGTTTTCTCGATTCTGTACATGGGCTGTTAAGGAGTGGGGCGTCTAGCAATGTAAACAGAATTGGAGCCCGACAGGGGAGGGGGGAACTATGCTGGCTCTGGGCAGTGTGAAAGAGTGTGTCACAGACCCTTGTCTTAGACAACTGCAGCCAGCCCCCCAGATGGTTGGCAACCCAGGTGATTAGAGTGTGCACACACCTATTCACTTAGTGGTTGTGGTACTTTGTTATTTGGGGACATAGGTTTGTGCAGCCTATTGCATTAGGGTGTGCACCCCAAAGCTCAAACAAACAAGTGTGAGGGTATATGTATATATAAACCGTTTTATTAATACATGTAAACAAACATTTTAAAATGTATTAAAACACGGAGGTAGTAGGGCAGTGGATGATGACAGTAGGGCAGTGGACAGTGTCAGTAGGGCAGTGGACGGTGTCAGTAGGGCAAAGGTGGGCGTCACCAGGACAGTGGATGGTGTCAGTCAGTAGAGCAGTAAACGGTGTCAGTAGGGCAGTGGATGATGTCAATAGGTCAGTGGATGATGTCAGTCAGTAGGGCAGTGGATGATGTCAGTAGGGCAGTGGATGATGTCAGTAGGGCAGTGGGTGAATGTCAGTAGGGCAGTGGATTATGTCAGTAGGGCAGTGGATGAATGTCAGTAGGGCAGTGGTTGATGTCAGTAGGGCAGTGGATGATGTCAGTAGGGCAGTGGATGGTGTCAGTAGGGCAGTGGACGGTGTCAGTAGGGCAGTGGACGGTGTCAGTAGGGCAAAGGTGGGCGTCATCAGGTCAGTGGATGGTGTCAGTCAGTAGAGCAGTAAACGGTGTCAGTAGGGCAGTGGATGATGTCAGTAGGTCAGTGGATGATGTCAGTCAGTAGGGCAGTGGATGATGTCAGTAGGGCAGTGGATGATGTCTGTAGGGCAGTGGGTGAATGTCAGTAGGGCAGTGGATTATGTCAGTAGGGCAGGGGGTGATGTCAGTAGGTCAGTGGATGATGTCAGTCAGTAGGGCAGTGGATGATGTTAGTAGGGCAGTGGTTGATGTCAGTAGGGCAGTGGATGATGTCAGTAGGGCAGTGGATGATGTCAGTAGGGCAGTGGATGGTGTCAGTAGGGCAGTGGGCGGTGTCAGTACGGCAGTGGACGGTGTCAGTAGGGCAGTGGATGGTGTCAGTAGGGCAAAGGTGGGCGTCACCAGGACAGTGGATGGTGTCAGTCAGTAGAGCAGTAAACAGTGTCAGTAGGGCAGTGGATGATGTCAGTAGTGTTTTATTTTTATTATTATTTTTTTAATCACAGTTTTTTTTTTTTCAATATTATTTTTCAGTTTGTTTTTTTTACACTTTTTAGGAGCCCTATTAGATGGGCTTTGATGTAATATAAGGGGTCTAAACGGAGATAGAGAAAGGGACTGAGGACAGAGATTCACCAGTCCCTTTCTCTGCAGCCTTAGCTGCACTGGACAGTGAATGAATGGGGGGTGCTCTGTGCTTCCTGTTCATTCACAAACTGAAGCTTAATAAATGCAGTTTACTATGCTTTAATTATGAATGACCACAGTGAGTGATTGGTACTAATTACTCACTGTGTTCATTTGGAAAAAGAAGGTGTCAGTAAATGACATATTTACTGGCCCTTTACCCCACTCTCCATACGGAAAAGTCCCCAAAGCGGGAGAGAAGAGGAGGGAGGCTGGAAGCGATGCGAGGGGGTGTGGGGGGGTTAGACAGGCAGACATGGGGTACTGGCCAGCAAGTGGAAACTGTGCTGCACAGGGGTTATTAGGGTCCCCACATCTATGCTTGACGAGCCACTTCTGATCTGAATAATGTGTCTGGGTTTCAGGTGGTCCGAAACCCAGACACAATTCAAAACCCGGACTGTACGGTGAATCCCAGGTGGGTTGCAGCCCAGAGGAAGGTGGTATCCAACAACCCCAGAAGTGATAAATATAGATGTTTTCCAGCAAGATTTTCTTTTTACCGTAAAAGAGTTTGGTGGCATTAGCTGCAGGCCAGACAAGAATGAATTGCTTGCTTTACATTGAGCTATTTTCTTTAAAAGGAAAAAAAAAGTTGCTATGGGGATTTTTGTGAACTCACTAACAGAGAAACCCTTGTTTTAGAGAATGCTGAGGAACCACATTTTTAGAATCATTTCAGAGCAGGGAAAATAAAATATAATTTCCCTAGTTAGTTGTTAAAGGGGAAGGCATGAGTATGTTAGTCTGATTCCTATTTACACACAGCCCAGTAGTAGTAGCAGCAGTGATAATAGCCCTGCCACACTGATATTACTCAATCGTCATCAATTTTAGGCTGAATTCCAGATTAGATTGAAACTCCCAAGCTGAAGTCCATAAATGGACCTATTATTTCTTACCTGACAGATAATTTGTATTTCTGTCCAACCAGTCCCGAGATTTACATATCCATGGAAGACAGAACAACCAGGCTGGTGACCTGACTTTTTTTCTGCTGCAATCATACAATTCAGTCTTTTCCCTCTCTACTCCACTGTGTGATTGGACATTTAAGAAGCAGAAGCAGACTGATAAGCTTAGCAGACTGCTTCCTTCTCCTATCATACATTCCTCATCAGGACTTCTGTTGAATGGGAATGTTGCAAAACTTTTGTTGATCAGTGGCTGCAGCCACTGATTAAGTGTATTCTGACAGCAGAGGAGCCCCACTGTTAGAATACAATGGCACAGTGAGCAGGATTCCTCCATCTACTTTGCTTGTATGGATGGGGTAATCCATCATCCCGTGGCTGATTGAAAAAAAACAAACAAGTCTTCTATGGCCTGCCTTATATGGTCTGTACACACAATCAGAAAATAGTAAGAAAAATACCACTTACAAAGCGATCGTACGATAATCTGATCGTTAGTACACAGCTTTTGAGAGCCTATTACGACAAGTTATGTGAAATTATCCGCTGTGACAAGCATGAAAATTTTTCTTATATGATACCAGATTGTACGACTCTTGTTTAATCAGCACGGTAGTCATTCAAAAATACAATACAAATACACTACAACACATTACATCACTTCCATATTTTCATTCTGTCGTACGAGAATTTTGGTAACTTTAGCAAAGCTCTTCATTTTCGATATGAGATTGTGTGTACCAGGCATTAAAGTGATTGTAAACTCTTGATTATTTTTCTATAAAAATAACAACCATGTCATACTTACCTGCTCTGTTGCAGTGGTTTTGCACAGAGCAGCCCGAATCCTCCTCTTCTCGGGTCCCTCTTCGGTGCTCCTGGCCCCTCCCTCCTGTCGAGTGCCCTTACAGCAAGCAGCTTGCTATGGGGGCACCCGATCCGAGCCACAGCTTCCTGTGTCCATTCGGACACCGAGCTGCAACCTGGCCCCTCCCCCTCTCTCTCCTGATTGGCTGACTGACTTTGATCGACAGCAGCGGGAGCCAATGGCGCTGTTGCTGTGTCTCAGCCAATCAGGAGGGAGAGTCTTGGATGGCTGAAACACCAGTGGACATCGCTGCACAGAGATGGGGCTCAGGTAAGTGTTAGGGGGGCTGCTACACACAGAAGGCGTTTTATCTTAATGCATAGAACTAGCATTTTCATAAAGTGGTCAACAGTTCCCACCCTATTTTAATTTCTGCACAGTATAAAATCTATTTTTAGGGTAATCCTTCCTAAATCCATTTTTTGAATTATTCTTGTGTAAAGCAGAATTAAAAAAAAATCACAAAAGAAATGCAAGGTTGTTTAGGACTTTTGGTAGAAGATATGATTTTTTTTTAATTTCTGTGTACACTGTATGGTGTATGCACTATGCAATGTACACTACTGACTCATGGGCCAGGTGCCAGGGTTTAGGTAACTCCTGTGCAGGAGTTACATCATCAGGGCCACCCAATGGCCAATGCCTGGAACCTGTAAGTAGCAGCAATGGAGATGGCGACAGAAGGGGTGAGGGTCAGAGAATGCATCGCACAGGCCTGCAGAAGGGTACACATGTAAGGTAAGTGCGCCGCATTATGACAAAAAACCCATCCAGCACTCAGCAGTTTGATTCTGCTTTAAAGGGTTGTTTCACCTTTAATGATTTTTGCCAGAAATCTCTCTATGCATTACAGCACCCTTGGTAAACTAACATACAGTGCTCAGTTCTGTAAAATAAAATGGAGCGTAGTCTGCTCTCTTTCACAAAACACTGAGCTGCGACAGAATGGACTGATCATGCGTTGGTTTGTGAGTTTCTGAGTCCGCACATTTAACACTCCTGCCACCTGCTGGATGTGAGGCTCAGAAAATGGAATAAGCAGCTTAAAAATTAGCATTCTTAAATAAAATGGAGCACTGCATATTAATGTACCGAGTACGCTGTAATGCACAAGGATGTTTTTGGCAGGTGCAAGATGAACTAACCCTTTAATGAGTATACACCGTGGATAAGACAGTACAGTGGAATTTTCTAAACATTTACACCCTTATCACCCTATTTATTGCCTAGCAATACAATTGTAAAAGAACAAAGTGTCAAAAAGCAATGCACCACAGTGTCTTAAGAAACACGCACATAGTCTAGTCTAATATCCAAATTTCCCTGGTACCCACCCAGACATACAAGGTAATTTTCTAAACATTCCCACCCTTATTACCCTATATATTGGCCTAGCAATAAAACATTAAAGGAATCAAATGTCAAGGAGCAAAGCATCAGGGCGTCTTAGGAAATAAAACTGCCTATGAGCCATACACAGTCTACTCAAAGGCAGGACTGGTGACCTACTTCTGGGGGACGTCTAACTTTCCCTGGTACCCACCTAAACATACCCTAGCAGTTCACAACATGTAACTTTAAAGGGCCCCCACAGACCCTTAAGTACGTTTGGATATATGGAGGAAAGAGGGGGAGCAAGAGATTGCTACAATCAGGACCGGACTGGCCATAGGGCACACCAGGCATTTGCCCGATTGGGCCTAGGCCTGCCAGGCTGCATGTGCTAACAATCAGTGCCCCATTGGCACTGCGGAAGCAGCCGGGTGCATGGGAGACAGGTAGTGCTGCACACTGTATTATTGCCCAGCGAGCAAGGAGTGGATGGGGCCAGGAGCTACACTGATGATCTGACCCTGCCCATGTCATGCAGCCTGTAAACTCAGGAGGTCGCGGGGTAGGAGCTGAGATCGGTATGGGAGTGGCAGCCAGCAGCAATGAGAGCCCGCAAATGGTGAGCTTGGCTGGCCAGGACCAGGTAGGTCCTTCTCCCTTTTGCCTATGACTGTTCCTAACCCTGTCAGTAGCCAGAGTAATCAGTGACAGTGGCTTGTATGGGGCGAAGGGGAATGCCAGCACTGCAGGCTTCATCTATGGGGCTCCACTGGGCACAGAGAGTATCCAGAGGGGATCTGATGATTGGAGGGGGAGCTGTAGGCAGGGCTATTGGAATTAGAGGGCTTTTAGTGGTATCCCTATGGAGAGCAAAGTGACATTTGGGGATGGAGTAATGGAGAGTAGAGGGGGCTTTGTGGTAGGGGCTATGGAGAGGTGAGTGGCATTTGGGGGGTGGGGCTATGGAGAGAGAAATTTGTGAGCAGGGCTATTGAGAGTAGAGAAGGACATTGTGGGTGGGGCTTTGAAGAGTACATAATGGGTTGTGGGTGGGGCTATGAACAGTACAGGAGGGGTTGTAGGTGGGGCTATGAACAGTACAGGGGGTTGATGGGCAGAGCGAGTTGGTTGGGGTTATGGAGCTAAGTGATGGGTGAGCGGTAATAATGTGCAGTAACCTAATAATGTGCAGAAACCTCTAGCAACCAACCAGCTATGAGGAAATTTTAGAGGAACTGAATCCATTCCCTCTTGAGAACAGGAGAATAGATCAACATGTACAAATACATTAGTGGTCCATATAGTGAACTTAGTGTTGAGTTATTCATTTTAAGTTCATCACAGAGGACTAGGGGGGCACTATTTATGTCTAGAGGAAAAAAGATTTACTCTCTAAATACAGAAAGGTTTCTTCACAGTAAGAGCTGTAAAAATGTGGCATAGACTCCCTCCAGAGATGGTTCTGGCAAGCTCAGTCGATTGCTTTAAGAAAGGCCTGGATTCTTTCCTAAATGTACACAATATAACTGGGGTACTAACATTTATAGGTAAAGTTGATCCAGGGAAAATCCGATTGCCTCTCGGGGGATCAGGAAATGTTTTTTTCCCCTGTTGTAGCAAATTGAAGCATGCTTTGCTGGGGTTTTTGCCTTCCTCTGGATCAACTGTGGGTGTAGGATTGTGTATATGGGATTGTATTTTTTATTTTTTTTTGGTTGGACTTGATGGCCTTTTTTCAACCTGACTAACTATATATCTTCAGGGAAGTCTACAACCACTTGCCGACCAGCTGCCGCAGTTGTACTGCGGCAGAATGGCATGGCTGGGCCAAGCGACATTATGTTACGTCGCTTCGCCCTGTGGCCACTAGGGGGCACGCCTGCTGCTCGCCTCTGCAGCCGATGCGAGTGCCCGGTGGTCACGATAACACCGCCGGGCTCCTGTGATCGCTGCTGACACACGGAGGACCAGGATCTGTGTGTGTAAACACACAGTTTGCGGTTCTCTGAGGGGAGAAGAGACAGATTGTCTGTTCATACAGAGTATGAACAGCGATCTGTCATCTCCCCTACACAGTCACAGTCCCCTCCCCCCTTCAGTTAGAACACACACTAGGGAACACAATTGACCCCTTGATCGCCCCTAATGTTAACCCCTTCCCTGCCAGTGACATTTTTACAGTAATCAATGCATTTTTATAGCACTGATCGCTGTATAAATGCCAATGGTCCCAAAAATGTGTCAAAATTGTCCGATGTGTCCACCATAATGTCGCAGTCCCAATAAAAATCGCAGGTCACCGCCATTACTATTAAGAAAAAAACTATAATAAAAATGCCATAAAACCATCCCCTATTTTGTAGACGCTGTGACTTTTGCGCAAACCAATCAATAAACGCTTATTGAGATTTTTTTTACCAAAAATATGTAGAAGAATACATATCGGCCTAAACTGAGGAAAAAAAAGTTTTCTTATATATTTTTGAGGGATATTTATTATAGCAAAAAGTAAAAAATATTGTTTTTTTTTTCAAAATTGTCGCTCTTTTTTTGTTTATGGAATAATAAAAACCGCACAACTGAACTTTTAACTCTTTCATCGGCTCATCCTCCACAGTTAATACCTTTTGTACCACTTGCCCCATCGTATTAGATTGTAAGCTCTTATGAGCAGGGCCCTCTTAACCATTGTGTATTTTATTGTATTGTAACTGTACCGCCTCCCTTTAGATTGTAATGTGCTAAGTAAACTGTTGGTGCTATATAAATCCTGTATGAAATTAATAATAGAGTACATTAAAATACACTGATACATAGCTCCTAGTAGTTTTAGAACATAGTCTATTCATTATACGTTTATTACTAGTTCACCTTTTCATGGCATAGATGCCTGCCATGAGCTATAGGTGCCTATGCGCTGGTACAGAATTTGAACAGCCACCATTTATTTACAAAGGATTTTGTTTGTAGAGAGTTTTGGAGCTTTGAGCATCAAGGTACGAATAGGACCTTCAAGTAACTTGGCCATTTCTATAAAAGAATGCTATATTTAGCTCTTAGTTAATGAATATATTAAACAGAGATATGTTTGTCTTGTTAATTGTCTTTAAAATATGCATAATATGTTGTTTATTGCTCATGCGTGCAATAAAGTGAAGAAAAAGATAACACAGTTGCAAAAAAATAAATAAATAGCTCTACAGAAACAATATTGAACAGATTTTTTTAAGGTTCGCCAAGTAAGGGCCTTTATTCATTCACCTGTATTACTTTGTTACAGTTGCCAAATAATCCCTGTAATGACGGACATATTTCAGGTGTGTTCCAACCAATCTAATTAATCTTGTGGCCGATTAGATAAAGTCAAAGTTAAATCAATAGTTGTCAGTCATTAAAGTATGTGCAAAACCTAACTGTTGAAGCCCTCTGTATTATAAAACAATTGCCTTCTGTTAAACATAAAATACCTTCACTTTTTTCATCCTGTGTTGCAACATTGTTTCTGATGTCCACCCACCCCTAATCTACACCAATCATGACAGCCATCTCAACCCTTAGGCCTGGTTCACATATGTGCAGCCGTAGTTTCTTGCCTAGGGTCTGGCGAGTATCTGTTCACCGGTTCAGGTACAGTTCAGGTCCGAATTTGCACCTGAACCAGACCCAAAAACACACAGGACCCTTTTGCAATCCACTCCATGGCCGCCACGGACCTGTGTGAATGGGCTCCATTGAGAGCCGGTCACACTCGCCTAGAGTTGCCACCTCATCCCTTTAAAACGGAACACATATTAATTACACAGGTTCTGAGGCTAATTTAATGCAGATAAGGCACTAAGTGAGTTTAATTGCCACCTTAATTAGCCACAAAACCTGTGTAATTCATATGTGTTCCGTTTTAAAGGGATGAGGTGGCAACTCTACTCTCGCCTGTCATGCGAATGGGATGTGGGGAAACCGCACTGCAGTGTGAAGCATCTTACCTGTGGCATATGTACACCCTATCTGCTGCCAGGTTAAGGGGGTGGCAGTAAAAACACTGTAAATGAGAACTACAGTAGAAATATGAAGAAGCACATAATGGTGTTAAATTATTAATTACGTGATAATTCTAGTTCTAGATTTAAGACTTCTGTGTAAGCAGTAGCTGAAGAACCTTACAGCCTGATGCACGCCGAGCGTATAGCCCCCGTTCATGAGGCTGCAGCATTTAGCTGCTAGCAGAGGGCACAGGTGTGCCATACAACCCCCCTACTGGCAGCCTGTCAAACTCATTGAGGGTCTGACAGGGTCTGCGCCCAGGAACGAATGCTGGGAACTCAAACAGGGCACATACTGCCTCAAAATGTGCTGCTAAGTGCACTGCCCAGCCCTGTCCACCAGCAGCAGCTGTTAGACATGTGCGCCGTCAATAAATTTGTTTTGTTTCGTTCCATTTCGTTTCATACGAAAATTAATTTGTATTTCGAAATACAATTCGGATTCGTACGAAATACGAATTTCCGTTAGGTTCGTAAACTTTTCGCAAAATAATGAAAGTTTGTTATGATGAATTTATCATTATGAGGGGTTCCCACCATCTCTGTGCTGACTTCCTGGGTTTTTAACTTTTAGGTTTGTTAACTTTTCGTAACAATTACGAATGTTCGTTATGAATTTGGATCCGAAATTCGTACGTGAAATTTCGTATTTTGTACAGAATTCGTATGCTTAAAAATTCGTATTTCGGGTTCGTACGAATGTATGAATTTCCGGAAATTCGTACGAATTTTCGATTTGTGCGAAACTAATCGCACATGTCTAGAAGCTGTCGGACTCTCATAGAGTTTGACAGGCTGCTGGCAGAGGGGTCTCCCGCCACAGCTGAACACCGGAGTCCCATGCATCTGGGATAAACAGAGCTGTGACTAAGCTGCAGCTACAATCTAGACAATTCTTGTTCTGACACTGAAAAGTTAATAGATGCTTTATGATAAAAATAAAAAATAATTTTGCATTGTTGTTTCTCGACTATTATTATGAGAATGAGAATGAACGAACTTATGTTCTATATATATATATGTTTTTTTTGGACTTACATTAGTTGTAGTTGGATACTTTTAAGGATCCTTACACATGGGGCAGGCTTCATTGGAGTCCACCTGCTCAGCGGGAAATCTGTGTGCTGATTCCCACTAAGCAGGCAAATAGCTGGTCCATGTCCGCTCTGCTTATGAAGAGCGAACACAGACACAGTTCGCCCTCCTCTATGGGCAGTCAAATGTAAACAAGCCTGTCCATTAACACCTGACTGTCAGTTGATCCGATTTCCCCATTTGTCTGTTTTTAACACATGGGGCAGGCTTCATTGGAGTCCACCTGCTCAGCGGGAAATCTGTCTGCTGATTCCCACTAAGCAGGCAAATAGCTGGTCCATGTCCGCTCTGCTTATGAAGAGCGAACACAGACACAGTTCGCCCTGCTCTATGGGCAGTCGAATGTAAACAAGCCTGTCCATTAACACCTGACTGTCAGTCGATCCGATTTCCCCATTTGTCTGTTTTTAGCTTACAGGATCGGATGTTGGCGGGTGTCAATGGAAGTTGATTGACACCGCCACTCCATACGGAGGATGGAGAATCTGATTGAGTCCACCTGAAAAACTGACAGAAAACCTACACAAAAATAAAACTTTATAGCTTTTGTTTATCTTTGTCCTTCAGTATACTGGAACGAGTTGTAGAAGAACAAGCTCTGAAAAGGGAAGAAAAAGAAAAAGGTCATAGCAAAGACAGAGAAAAACAGATTGTGTATTTAAAAATGTAAAATATGCAGTTTTTCATGTGTAGTGAGGAAGACCTTGATGTATTGGTCCCCTGACTCTAGATGTCAAGGACCTTCCCTGCAATGCCACACCCTCTGACGTGCCAAGGCTGGCAGAAAGATATTGCTTTGTGCAACACACAGTAAAACAATAATCAAAAGATGAAAAGCAGTAATATACTCAAGTACACTAAAACAGTTACAAAATAATGTGTGACTCGGTAAATAGCAAACAGACCAATGATTTTTATCCCTAATCCCTATTCTAAGGAGCAATGCAAAAATAGTGGTCAGACAGTCTCTGGTAAACCCTCTCCCACTGTCCTGTGTGTTGGAGCGCTCAAACATAAGTCCCACAAACCTGGGTGTAAGCGTCTAAACAGTGTCCCAACTCCCAAGTAGCAATATTGTTCCTTTAAAAGGTATGCAGAAGGTATGGGTCATGACTTGTCTCCTTCTGCTCTCTGTCCAGGGCTCAGCAATGTCAGCTGCTGTGGCATCCTCCCGCTGAACAGGTTGTGACACCAAACTTGACCAGACCAGAAGATGTCAGCGACTTTGCCATTCTGCATCCCAGACACTGAAGCAATTAATCCTGTCAGCAGCCTGCTGCACTGTGTGCATAGCTCCCAACTGTCCCTGATTTCAAGGGACTGTCCCTGATTTGGAACAATGTCCCTCTTTCCTCCTCACCAGAATACTAGTGTTAAAAAAGCACTTGTGGGTTTACTAATCACTTTTTTTTATATAATTCTCCTTTTAGGGGTGTGGTAGGGGGTGTATCTTATGCCTACATACGTTTGCTAATAGGTGTCCCTCGATCCCATCTCAAAAAGTTGGGAGGTATGCTGTGTGTGCTCTACAACATCCTCCCAATGATTGCCCCGAGCCCAGGAACAGTCCTTACCTTTCCTCCTCCACAGAGCTCTGGTAATAATGGGATCTGTAGTTCAAGAACAAAACTGTAGCACAGGCTCGGTCTCTCTGTGAACTATGTCTCCCACAAGTCCAGCTTCTCCCAGCTGGTTTTGCCCTTTCTCAGGATGCACAGCAACAGCATTACTGCTTCCTTTGTTTTTCCCAGGTGTTGGGTGGGATTTTGCCCTAGCTGCCCACAGCCCTGGAAATGTTCAGTGTCTATCTCACCCTTCCTCTTCTTACCGGCCGCCATGGAGAAAAAGAACAGCTGCAGCACTAGCTGTGTGTGAGTGGCTGCAGCATTTGTGACACTGTCAGTGACATGAGAGCCTGGTCTGTGCAGCTGTAGGCCAGAGTGTTCCTCAACCAGGGCTATGCTTTTTTCCACTTTATTTTAACCTGGTTATTTGGCCATTAACTAACTTCCTGTCCTAGAGTGACAACCACACTGAGCAGGGTTGCCACCTTAGGACAGGGAGTGTGTTAGCACTACATAGCACTGTTTTAGGACTACCTAGGTGTTTTGTAGTCCACAGAGATAGCAAAGTATAGTGCTAACTAGGGATGAGCCAAACATCCCTTGGTTCAATTCGCAGCAGAACATGCAAACATGCAGAACATGCAAACGTGTGCGAACACCATTAAAGCCTATGGGACGCGAACACGAAAAATCAAAATTGCTCATTTTAAAGGCTTATACACTCATGTTCGACTCGAACATCGGCTGTTCGCCGAACAGTGAACAATTTGGGGTGTTCGCGGCAAATTCGAAAGCCGTGGAACACCCTTTAAAAGTCTATGGGAGAAATCAAAAGTGCAAATTTTAAAGGCTTCTATGCAAGTTATTGCCATAAAAAGTGTTTTGGGACCCGGGTCCTGCCCCAGGGGACATGTATCAATGCAAAAAAAAGTTTTAAACACGGGCATTTTTTCAGGTGCAGTGATTTTAATAATGCTTAAAGTGAAACCGTAAAAATGAAATATTCCTTTAAATATCCTGCCTGGGGGGTCCCCTTAGTCTGCCTGTAAATTAGCGCATCTTTTCCATGTTCATAACAGTACCACAGCAATATGACATTTCTAAAGGAAAAAATGTCATTTAAAATTGCTCGCGACTGTAATGTATTGTCGGATCCCGGTAATATAGATAAAAATCATTGAAAAAAAATGGTGTGGGTCCCCCCCAGTCCATAACAGGCCCTTTGGGTCTACTATGAATATTAAGGGGAACCCTGCACAAAATTTTTTAAAAAAATGGTGTGGCCCCCCCCAAAATCCATACCAGGCCCTTCTGGTCTAGTATGGACAGCGATGACAGCTGTTATATAGCCAAGGGTGGGGCCAACCAGTGACGTACCTGGGTGACCCGCCCCCTTCTGACATTATGTGACATAACTTGACATCAGAGGTAGCAGGGTCACCCATTTACGTCACCGGGTGGCCCCGCCCTTGCCTGTATAACAGCTGTCAAAGCAAAAACATGGCAGTCGCGGGGACGCCTCCCATGGAGGCAGAGTTTTTCCTTTTTTTTCTTCTCGGGACCATCGGATGCCGTGATTGAAGATGGATTTACATTGCAGGACACTTTTTTAAGCAAAGGAATTGTCCCAAACTGTCTCCTGTCATTTTTACTTTTTTGGCACTTTTTTGGTAAATGAGTAGGGGTACAATGTACCTGATACCAATTCACATAGGGGGGGCCGGGATCTCAGGGCCCCCTTGTTAAAGGGAGCTTACAGATTCCGATAAGCCCCCCACCCGCAGCCCTCCACTACCACTGGGCAAATGTTGTGGGGATGAGGCCCTTGTTGAGGGCATGTAGCCTGATACGGTTCAGGGGGGGTGCGCTCTCTTGTTCCCCCCTTTTCTTGCAGCCGGCCAGGTTGCGTTCTCGGATAAGAGTCTGGTATGGATTTGGGGGGGGGCACGCAATTTTTATTATTTATAAATATATATTTTGGCGCAGGGTTCCCCTTAAAGTCCATATCAGACCTGAAGGGCCTGGTAATAGACTGGGGGGGGGGACGACTCACGCCGTTTTTTTTTCTTCAGTTTTTGCAAGTTTCCATCGGTGAGCAGTTTTAAATGCCATTTTTTTCTTTAAAAATGTCATTTTGCTGCTCTCATTCATTACACTATGTACGGCCACTATGTTAGCAGCCTTACATAGTGTGGGACGTGGTCTTAGCCCCCTGAGCCATGATTGGCCAAAGCAGAGCGTGCTATGATTGGCCAAAGCATGCAGGTCAGGTGCATGCTTTGGCCAATCATAGGACGCCAATGCACTGCGATCTCGCAGTGCATTATGGGGCTTTCCGCGGCACTCAAATTTGCCGCGAACGCCTCATAATGTTCTAAATTCGGCGAACGGGTGAACATCGGGCTCACCCTAATGCTAACTGATAACAGAGACAGAGAGTACAGGAAAGAATCAATACCTTCCAACCGGTCCTTTATTTGGGAGGACTGCCCCTCCCTTAGAACCTAATCTCTTTTCTCATAAATTGTCCCTTCTTTTTTAGTCTGATGTGTAGACCTTTATTAAAAAATGCACTGTTTAACAACAAAAAGTTTTATACTACACTAAAACCTTTCATTCCACCTCTAAATCATTGCCTTTGACGTATTGAAAGGCTAAGATAACAGAAAAGATAGGCCCGAAGCAAAAAAAAAAAAAAAAAAAAGGCCAAGGGCTGACATGACTAGGAGAACTGGGCAATTGAGGAGATATAGGGTTTAACAATAATGCCGCATACACAAGCTCAGATGGTTTTTCCTACGGAATTCCACTCAAGCTTGCCTTGCATACACATGGTCACACAAAAGTTCTCTGACTGTCAAGAACGCGGTGACGTACAACACTACGATGAAAATGAAGTTCAATGCTTCTGAGAATGCGTCGAATTGTTTCCGAGCATGCGTAGGAATTTTGCGTGTCCGAATTGCTACAGACGATCGGAATTTCCAATAGGAACTTTTTCCATCTAAAAATAGAAAACCTGCTCTTAATCTTTTGCCGCCAGCAAAAGTCTGATGGAGCACACACATGGTCGGAATTTCCGACCAAAAGCTCACATCGGACTTTTGCTGGCAGAATTTCCAAACATGTGTACGAGGCATAAGGATCAGGAGATGTGAGATTACTTACCAAGATTGGCTAGCATGAAGGCAGAGTAGGGGGTGTCAAGGAGTGATCTGAAAATCTTTAAGCAGTTGGAAAGCAGCGGACGAGGAAGAAACGTCTCACCCTGTGTTATGAATTTGGTGCTCATAATAGCCAGGCGGTCTCTTCAGAGACGTTCAAAATTAACAGTGATATCTCATATTAGGGACCTATCGGTAGTATGGTGTCCTCTGTTGAATCCCAGTTAGCGGTGGGTTAACTAGGAATTTTGGATATGGAGGTATCTGCAGAGAGTGGGGATAGTCCCTGAGCCAATGTGGTGTGGCTAGGGACCTTTAAGTGGTTGCGCAAATACAAACTGGATGTTGGTGATGGTTGTTAGGTGAAAATCAAAGAAAGGTCTTACTCAACAGGCCAGTGCTCCACCCAATCTGTATTTCAGAAATCCACACTTCACTCCCAGTTCAGCAGATTCCCATTTACCTCAATGGTATAGTGTGGATGACAATTCTAAGACTAGTGTCATACCTAGTTTGTGGTTCTTTGGATGTAGAAGGTCTTATTCATTCATTTGCATTGCAGGGAAAGCTCAGTATATGGAAACCTGTAAATCCTGTCTTAGGTTGCTTAGGCTTGTTCTTTGCAGATACAGCTATATTTACTGCACCTGGTAAAGTTGTGTCTTCAGAGAAATTCCTCAAATGTATACCTATATTATATAAAATATCACATTGGGATCATCATAAATATCTATATTCCTAATTATCTATTATCCTGGTTTTGTCTTCCCAGATTTCTTCTCCTCTCCTGTGTCTGGCCTCAGCAATCCATAAAACAATTTAAAGTAGACTCAAGAGCTTCTTTATACCAGGCTCATCACTATCAGGTTATGCTATTCACTACCATTTGACAAAAAGTATGAATTAAATGCATAGGTGTGCGTGCACACATACACTCTTATAAATAAATGTAAAGACATGGTTTAAAATGTATTAAAACATGGATGGGATCAGTAGAGCTGTGCTCAGTGTCAGTAGAGCAGTGTATAGCAGGGCAGAGGCTGGTGTCAGTAGGACAGTGGACGGTGTCAGTAGTTTTTAATTTTTTATTATTTATTTTTTTTTATTATTTTTTACAATTCTACTTTTTTATTATTTTCACAATATTATTTATTTATTTTTTTACAGTTTTTTCAGGAGCCCTGTTAGGGCGCCTTTGAGGAAATATCAGGGGTCCAAACAGACCCTAGATGTCTCACTTTTGAGGTCCCTTTCTCTGTAGCCTCAGGTGCACTGGACAGTGAATAAATGAGACGTGATCTGTACCAAACGACTTCCTCTTCATTCACAAACTGAAGCTTAATAAACACAGTTTACTATGCTTCAGTTATGAATGAACTCAGTGAGTGATCAGTACCTAGGCCCAGCTACTTTTCACCTTATCCTCTGATGCAGTAGTTCTGTGCTCAGACTTTGAGAGCTTGCTTCTGTGATGATGGGGGTTAACAGTAATGCCCCGTACACACGGTCGGATTTTCCGACGGAAAATGTGTGATAGGACCTTGTTGTCGGAAATTCCGACCGTGTGTAGGCTCAATCACACATTTTCCATCGGATTTTCTGATACACAAAGTTTGAGAGCAGACTATAAAATTTTCAGACAACAAAATCCGTTGTCAGAATTTCGATCATGTGTACACAAATCCAACGCACAAAGTGCCACGCATGCTCAGAATAAATAAAGAGATGAAAGCTATTGGCTACTGCCCCGTTTATAGTCCCAACGTACGTGTTTTACGCCACCGCGTTCAGAATGATCGGATTTTCCGACAACTTTGTGTGACCATGTGTATGCAAGACGAGTTTGAGCCAACATCCGTCGGAAAAAATCCTAGGATTTTGTTGTCGGAATGTCCGATCAATGTCCGACCGTGTGTATGGGGCATTATAGCTTGGCATTGCTTAGCAACTTCCTAGCAACATCCTGGGAGCATTCAGGTCAGGCTTCATGAGGTACGTAAATGACCTACCCCTATAGCAAGGCCATTGTTCAACTTTATTCAAAGCTGCAGAGTTTGTTTTTATCTACAGATGCCCCTTATCTGCAATAAGCAGTTTTTTGGTAAAGGTGAACAAAAACTTTAACCACTTGGCGCCTGCTCTATAGCCGAAAGAAGGCTAAAGAGCAGGCTTAAATTGCCGGGAGGTCGTCCATGTATGTTCTCTCGGGAACTAGCTCCCTGGGCGCCCCTGAGGCGCGCATTAGGGAAAAACTGTGATGGTCATGTCCCTTGGAGAGATCGTGGTAAATGGCCAATCACAGTTCAGAGAGGGTCTTCTGAGAGGATTTACTTGCAAGATTTTTTTTTGACAGAAGTGTAATTTCTTTTATTAAAAGATAAAATAATAAAGAACATACTGCTCATAATATTTCCTGGACTGCTCATAATATTTCCACCCCCATGTGCCCCTTCCCCTGACTTCTCTGTCAAGATTAATGGCACAACCATCAATCCATCACCGCATGCCAGGGTGCTAGGTGAAGTTCTGTCTGGACTCTGAACTCTCTTTTCAGCCCCACATTCAATCACTTTCTAAAGCTTGTCATCTCAATCTACACAACATCTCCAAAATACACCCCTTACTAACCAATGACACCACAAAACTCATAATCCACTTGCTGGTTATCTCTTGATTACTGCAACTGCCTCCTCATTGGCTTACCTTTAAAGAGGCTATCCCCTATTAAGTCAATCATGATTGTTGCTGCCACCTTACAAACCGTTCTGCGTCTGCTACTCCTCTCTGCCAATCCCTCCATTGACTGCCACTTATCCAACAAATTAAATTCAAAATACTAACAATAACTTACAAAGCCATCCACAACTTGGCCTCCAACTGCATCACTAAGCTGGTCTCAAAACACCAACCAAATCATTCTCTTCGTTCCTCCCAAGACCTCCTGCTCTCTAGTTCCCTTGTCACCTCATCCCATACTTACCTCCAGGACTTTTTCCGAGCCTCTCCCATCCTTTGGAATTCCCTACCCCAATCTGTCTGACTATCTCCAGCTCTATCCACTTTTAGGCGATCCCTGAAAACTTTTCTCTTTGGAGAAGCCTATCCTGCCTCCACCTAACAACTGTACTTTCAATTCCTTCATCATCTCATCCCCCACAGTTATTGCCTTTTGTATCACTTGACCCTCCCTCTTAGATTGTAAGCTCTTACGAGCAGTGGCTTCTTATTCCTCGTGTATTGAATTGTTTTGTAACTACTGTCTGCCCTAACATTGTAAAGCGATACACAAACTGTTAGCGCTATATAAATCCTGTATAATATTAATGTATCATAACAATAATGGACTGCTTTGTATATATTTGTAGGGAATATCTGTGCATGTAAAATTATTTTATAACATTTGTGGTTACACATCTTGCTCCTAAGTACATTTATCTTTTTTACTATCTATTTATTAATCGTATATATTGTATATGTTTTTTTGCAATAGGTTAATACTGGAATATTCTCTGTAAGATGTTAGAGGGTAATTGCATCTTGTTTAATCATCACTTTGGGAATTAGCATGAATTAATTCAGGTGTCTTGCTTTACTTAATTGTATAATTAATATCTAATTGGTTCCTGGTGTTAGGCTATTTACACTAATGTGTTTTTAGGTGCATTTTGCAGAAATGCAGGGAAATTTTTTGAGATGGGTTCCTATGGAACATGTTCACATCAATGCATTTTTGTGCCTCTACGTTTTTGGAAAGGGTCAGGAACTTGCAGCGTTTTGCATGTAATGGACTTCAATGTACTCGCATCCAAAACGAAAGTATTGCATGTTTTACCGCAATTTTGACGCGATTTTGACGCAATTTGCATTTTGTGGTTTATTTTATTTATTTTTTTACACTGTATATAGCTGATTGCTAAGGAGGGGGCAGGAAGCCGGCCGCTGCGTCCTTAACAACCGATGAGTCATCAGCTATCAGCGGGCTTCCCCGCTGAATTGGCGGCTAAAAAAAAATTGAGAAAGAAAAACTGTGTGGGGACCCCCACCAGGTCCATACCAGGCACTTGGGTCTAGTATGGAATTGGAGGGGACCCCCCCAGGCCAAAATGAAAAAAAATGATGTGGGGATCCCCCCTAAAATCCATACCAGACCCTTACTCAAATATGCAGCCCGGCAAGCCAGGAAAGGGAGGGGACGAGTGAGCGGCTCCCCCTCCTAAACCAGTAGACAGTTTTTGACAAGTCTTTTATTAAAAATATCTTCTTCCTCTCTTCATCCTCCGGGCTTCTCCTTCTCCCACTGCTTCTACTTCCGCTCTTCTTCTTTCTTCTGTCTTCTTTGTCCGGTGTTCTTCTTCCTCTGCCACCGCTCCCGCCACCGACCCCGCCGCCGACCCACATCCGATGCTGCATCCTGGTGATCTGTACGCACCGATGTCAAGCATTTCTTAGATAACGATAGGGGCATGGCCATTGTATTGCGCCATCCAGAGGCCCCACCCCTTGTGACGTCACAGCCCAGGGCATGATGGTTTGTGACGCAACCAGCTATATACAGTGTAAAAAAAACACAAATTGCTGCAAAATCGCTGTAAAAACGCATGTCCAAAAACACGACAAGCACCGCAAAAAGCAATGCTCAAAAGCAACATGCATAGATGTGAATTGAGCCTTAAATGTCTCTATATAAATAGATGTAAAAGAATTGTCATTGTATATTTGTTCTTACCTGAAGAAGGGCGTGAGCATTATAGCCAGAAATTGTTGTGGAAAATTATGCAAATAATTTGTATGTAAATATGTTTTTTCATTTTCAATAAAATTACAAGTGCAGCAATCACTGGACTCATTTTTATGTATGGCTGTTGGGAGGGTCTAGCACTGCTAGGGTTACATGCTCATTAAGCTTAGGGGTAGAGAGATAATACTTACTTTATTCCTTGCTCTGGGAGTGCTCACCTCTTCTCTCTTACTCTCTCTCTGGGTTGTAGGCAGACCCTCTCTATACACACGTACAATGCAGGGCTATTGGTCCTGCAATGTATGTGATAATGTCAAAGTGTGACCACCAGCTGAAGCATCTTAAAGGTAAACTATAGGCAAAACTTTTTTTTTTCATTTTGGATAGAGTAAGGGAGGGTTATAACCCCTGTCAGATCTTTTTCGCCATCTGTGTCCCATTACGGAGATTTCCCTTCACTTTCTGTCACATAGCCAAATAGGAAGTGAGAGGAAATCCCTGTAAATCAAGGTAATTCCTTGGGGACCCTCAGATCACCAGAACTAAAGTCCCCTTTGGAAGAATCCCCCTCTATTACTTTTCTGGGGACAACCCAGAATTTGTGATTTTCTTTCACTTTAACTTTAAAAAATAATGGGTAAACAGGACCAATAGAGAGGGTGAATCTCCTTAATGGGGACACGGACAGCAATAAATACTGACAAGCGTTCTAATCCCTCTTCACTT
Source organism: Lithobates clamitans (assembly GCA_037952925.1). Lineage (NCBI taxonomy): Eukaryota > Metazoa > Chordata > Amphibia > Anura > Ranidae > Lithobates > Lithobates clamitans. The sequence continues at coordinate 5,208,357 of JBBGZY010000053.1, read as the reverse complement.
TATCCAAAACTAAAAAAAAAAGTTTTGCCTTATACTTTAAAGACAAGGCTTCAGGGAACGGGTTGCACAGTGTGGAGAAAGCCTGTCAGGAATAAAGTATGTATGTATTATATTTACTTGTTTTAAACTTATTTGTTTTGCATTTCTTCAGCTACTTCCTGGTTTCCAGGCAAATGATATGAGAAGGGCTTTAATCAGCTAAGCATACCCTACTGCCTGCATGCCTGAGCTAAGGGTAGATGGATTCCAGGAAGTAAATGCTACATGAATCATCTGCCCTTACTCAAGATGGCCACGGCCAGAAATACTAGAGGGTGTTTTTCAAAGTGATTTCTCATTTTTCATCTTTGACTCCTTCAGATCTGCGCTATAGCCAAATGATGGCTACAGTGCGGACCTACTTTGCTGGGAGGCCGTCAATAGGCGTCCTCCCCTTTGCCCTTGCAGGGCGCGCTGTGATCACCGAGTCAATGAGCCTCGGGTAATCACCGATCAGAGTAAGGGGTCGATCCGGGCTCCTTACCACGTGATCAGTTGTCAGCCAATGACAGCTGATCACCTGATGTAAACAGAAGATCGGTAATCTTTTTTTTTTCTCCTCATGCTGATAGCGTGAGGAGAAAAAAAAGCAGATCACCGGCTTCTGCGCCAGGGACATTGGTCCCAAAGAGGAAGAGGCAAAGCCGCCTCATCTGTGCCAACCAGTACCGCCTGCCAGTGCCACCGGCCAGTGTCCACAGTGCCATGAATCAGTGGTCACCAGTGCATAACAGTGCCAGCAATCAGTGCCACCTATCAACGCCCACGAGTGCCACCTATCAATGCCCAGCAGTGGTGCCAATCAGTGCCTCAACAGTGCCACCTAGCAGTGCTGCCTGTCAGTGTCACCTGCCAGTGCCGATCAGTGCCCATCAGTGCCCATCACTGCCACTTATTAGTGCTCATCACTACCACCTATCAGTGCCCATCAGTGTCATCTATCAGTGCCACCTATTAGTGCCCTTCAGTGCCACCTATCAATGCCCATCAGTGCCACCCATCAGTGTCACCCATCAATGCAGCCTATCGGTGCCCATCAGTGCAGCCTCATCAGAGTACATTAATGAACAAATGAGAAAAATTACAGGTATTAACAAATTATAAACCAGTTTTGTATTGTTTTTTTTTTTTAATCTCTGTCTTTTTTAATTTTTTTAACAAAAAATAAAAAACACAGAGCTGATCAAATAACACCAAGAGAAAGCTCTATTTGTGGGAGAAAAATTATTAAAATTTCATTTGGGTACAGTGTTGTATGACCGCGCAATTGTCGTTCAAAGAGTGACAGCGCTAAAAGCTGAAAATTGGTCTGAGCAGGAGGGGGGTTTAAGTGCCCAGTAAGCAAGTGGTTAATTGCAAACTTTATAAATCTTTATACATGAACTGTAAGTCTTTTGAGGGTTAACACTGAAAAAAACGTGCTTTATGTAACTGAGTTAAAAATATTTAAATAGGTAGATTTCCTTTATGCAGATCTTTTAGATATTTACAATGACACTATTGGATTTTTCCAAAGCCTATTAATAGATGACAGGTGATTCAGCATCACATGGCACCATAAATACACAGCTACTCTTGTGTCACAGCCCCTGCGGGTGTTTACACAGTCTCCGATTACTATTATAGACATTTATAGAGAAGCACAGGTTTAGTGGCAGATAGGGAAGAAAAAAAAAAAAAACAGTCTACGCCATACATTGCATAAATTCTTAACCATGACTAAGCTTATTTTCTCCAATCATCTCCAGGACGGCACACCTGAGAGATGACTGGTCTCACCTGACAGGAAACACAATCAACAATAGAGGTTAAAGCCCTGCCCTTCCCTCTGCTCCTCAGTTTTTGATGGTGTTTCCCTCAGCGTGCAGCAGCATTTGTTATTTTACACCTTTTTGACCAAAGGCCTGGGGCTGAGGTCTCCCCCCTGGATGCCAGACCACAACCACATAGCTCCCAACTGTACCTGATTTCGAGGAACTGTCCCTGATTTCGAGGGACTGTCCCTGATTTGGAGCAATATCCCTCTGTCCCTCTTTCCTCCTTATTTGTCCCTAATTTTGGTCTAATTCATATAGTTGTACATAAAATTCACTTTTTAGCTTTCAAAAAGTGTTTCCCAGTGCTAAATCTTTCATTCTAAATTGCTGCATTTGTAAACTTTAAAAGCCAATATAAAGGAATATTAGTGGTAAAAAAAAGCACTTGTAGTTTTAATAAACCTTTTGTTTTGGTTAATTCTCCTTTAAGGGTGTGTGCAGGGGGCGTGTCCTATGCCTACATATATTTTCTAGTAGGTGTTCCTCATTCCCATCTCAAAATGTTGGGAGGTATGCAAGCAGACTAGTGGTGGATGCAGGTCTCGGTTAGGGCTTTGCCCTTCCCAGGGGGTATGTTTTACCCTTCTCAGGGGTTGAGCAGAAATTGGAAGAGCCCCTCCCCCGAAATCTGGAGGCCCCTGAACACAGTGGACGTGTCTCCAGAACTCCAGGAACCATAGTTCCCGCTCTCTCCCTCTTACCTGACCTGGGTGGCGTGGTGGCGGAACAAGCTTCAACAATACTGCACCCTGTCCTGCATCCTTCCCAGCTGTCAGCAGGGTCACCCAGTGCATTGTGAAAGATAGGTAACATCCTTGTCCATGCCTGATGGACCATGAGTTAGCGATAATATGCACCTTACCGCTGACCGCCCTGTCCAGCGAGGCCAAGACATTGCCTTCCACATGCCGGTAGAGAGCCGGAATCGCCTTCCGTGAAAAAGAGTGGCGTTTGTGAACCTGCCACTGAGATACCGCACATTCCACAAATTCACGAAAGGGGGCAGAGTCTACCAGCTGAAAAGGCAGCAGTTGGAGTGCTAGCAATTTAGCCAAGCTAGCATTCAGCCGCTGGGCATGTGGATGCCTGGGACCGAATTTCTTTCGCCGGTTTAGCATTTGGGGTAGGGAAATTTGCCTGCTACAATCGGACGTTGGTTTAACGATAGCAGATTGCCCGCAAGTACTTGACACACCTAATTCTACACCTTCATTCCTCTCAGTGCAGTTTTCTGAGAGAACTGAAGGTATAGTGGGGTTGGAGATCACAGCTGATGAGGAGCAAGGGGAGGTCCGCTTTGTTCTTTGGTGTGGGTCTTTTAAGTACGCTTGCCAACAGACTGCATGGAAGTTCAACATATGTCTGGTCAAGCATGTGGTGCCCAAGCGGCTGCTGTTTTGGCTAGGCTCACCAGGAACGGTCTGCAGCGAGATCTAGCTGCACAGGATACAGTACTGAATATACTGCAGCTAACTAAATGAACTGCCTGCCTGTAGTATATTAGGAAGAGAACAACAGGAACGGTCTGCAGTGAGATCTAGCAGCACAGGATACAGTACTGAATATACTGCAGCTAACTGAATGAACTGCCTGCCTGTACTATATTAGGAAGAGAACAACAGGAACGGTCTGCAGTGAGATCTAGCAGCACAGGATACAGTACTGAATATACTGCAGCTAACTGAATGAACTGCCTGTCTGTAGTATATTAGGAACAGAACAACAGGAACGGTCTGCAGTGAGATCTAGCTAAACTGGATACAGTATATATATATATATATATATATATATATATATATATATATATATATATATACAAAGCCTGGAATGTATATAAATACTAAATATACTGGAGCTAACTGAATCAACTGTCTGCTCCATCTATCTGAATTATTATTATTATTATACAGGATTTATATAGCGCCGACAGTTTACGCAGCGCTTTACAACATTAGGGCAGACAGTACAAGTACAATACAATTCAATACAGGAGGAATCAGAGGGCCCTGCTTGTTAGAGCTTACAATCTAGGAGGGAGGGTCAAGTTATACAAAAGGGTAAAAGCTGTGGGGGATGAGCTAATGGAGAAAATAGTGCAGTTGTTAGATGGAGGCAGGATAGGCTTCTCTGAATAGGAAAGTTTTCAGGGATCGCCTAAAAGTGGATAAAGTTGGAGACAGTCTGACAGATTGGGGTAGGGAATTCCAGAGGATGGGTGAGGCTCGGGAGAAGTCTTGGAGGCGGATATGGGAGGAGGTGATGAGGGAGCTAGAGAGCAGGAGGTCTTGGGAGGAACGGAGATGGCGATTAGGTTGGTATTTTGAGACTAGGTTAGTGATGTAGCTGGGGGCACAGTTGAGGACGGCTTTGTAACTTATTGTTAGTATTTTGAATTTAATTCGTAGGGCGAGTGGTAGCCAATGGAGGGATTGGCAGAGAGGGGTAGCAGACACTGAGCGGTTTGTAAGGTGGATGAGTCTGGCAGCAGCATTCATGATGGACTGAAGGGGGGATAGTCTGTTTAAAGGTAAGCCAATGAGGAGTGAGTTGCAGTAGTCAAGGCTAGAGATAACCAGGGAGTGAATCAGGAGCTTTGTGGTTTCATTGGTTAGAAAGGGACGTAGTTTAGAGATGTTGCGGAGGTTGAGGCGGCAAGCTTTGGAAAGTGATTGGATGTGGGGCTGAAAGGAGAGTTCAGAATCTAGGATAACACCTAGCACCCTGACATGTGGGGACGGGTGGATGGTTTTGCCATTGCTCTTGACAGAGAAGTCAGGGGAAGAGGCACGTGGGGGAGGAAATAAGCTCGGTTTTGGACAAGTTGAGTTTGAGGAAGTGGTGTGACATCCATACAGATATGTCGGTTAGTAAGTTAGTGATGCGTGAGGAGACTGATGGAGTGAGTTGAGGGGTGGAGAGATAGATTTGTGTGTCATCAGCATAGAAATGATATTGAAAGCCGTGAGAGGCTATCAGCTGACCCAGGGAAGAGGTGTAGATTGAAAATAAAAGAGGTCCAAGAACAGAACCTTGGGGGACCCCGACAGAGAAGGGAAGAGGAGTGGGGGAAGTAGAATTGTAAGTGACACCGAAGGTGCGTTGGGATAGGTAGGATGAGAGCCACTGAAGAGCACAGTCACGGAGACCGAGGGAGTAAAGTTTTTTGAGGAGGAGGGGGTGGTCAACCGTGTCAAAGGCAGCTGAAAGATCCAGAAGTAGGAGTACAGAATAGTGTCCGTTGGTTTTTGCAGTTAGTAGGTCATTTGTGAGTTTTAAAAGAGCAGTTTCTGTGGAGTGTTGAGGGCGAAATCCAGATTGAAGGGGATCAAGAAGGTTGTTTTTAATGAGGTGGTCACTCAGTTGGTTGTAAACCAGATGTTCAAGGAGTTTAGAGGAAAAGGGGAGCAAGGAGATTGGGCGTGGGTTGTTGAGATTGGTAGGGTCCAAAGACGGCTTTTTGAGTATGGGGGTGACCAGTGCATGTTTTAGAGCATCGGGGAAGATGCCAGAGGTGAGGGAGAGATTGAAGATGTGGGTTAGAGAGTGTAGGATGGGGTCAGAGGGTGACCGTAGCATTTGAGAGGGAATAGGGTCCAGGGCACAGGTGGTTAGGTGGGCGGTAGAAAGGAGTTTAGCAACTTCGTCTGTAGTAGTAGATTTGAATAGGGGGAGTGTCAGTTGTACCTGTTGACATGGGGTCTTAGCTGGGGGAGATACCTGTAGAATGGAGATTTCATCACGGATTGTATCAATCTTGTTTTTGAAGTGATTAGCGATTTCCTGGGCAGTGAATGAAAATTAAATGACACTCTCTCCCTGAACGCCGGAACACACTACACACGGCCGACGTGCAGGCGGCTTTATATAGTGTGGGGAGTGTACTTAATCCCCTGTGCCATAATTGGCTAAAGGCACCCTGCCTTTGGCTAATTATGGCTCTGTTTGCTTACGGCGCTGTGATTGGCCAAAGCATGCGGGTCATAGTGCATGCTTGGCCAATCATCAGCCAGCAAACCACTGCGATGATGCAGTGCATTATGGGCCGTGACACCCACAGTTGTCCACGGTTCCCAAATATTCAAGGAAGTGGATATTTTGTCCTGAGTGGTGCAGATCAGCTCCTCCATCTCTTCCATGCAAGAGACCCATTCCTTCATTGAAGGGGGGACTAAAGATCGACAATGTACCGGTACACAAAGTCTAGTGGCATTAATCATGTGCATGGCTACCAATTTATAGTACCTTTTTTTTGGGTACGGTTGAGAAGTGAAGGAGGTACTGCGCTAGCGAAAATTCTAGCGGGAGTGAAGAGATTGCAGTCGTCGTGTCATGCACCTTACGCCAATAGGGCTGGATCCGTGGGCACGTCCACCAAATGTGAAGAAAAGTCCCTATCTCCTTGTCGCAACTCCAGCAGCGATCTGAGCCCTTATGGATGTAAAGGTGAATGCGGTCCAGCTATCCTTGTCTATTTCTGTGTGTAGACCGGAGTCCCAGAATGCTCGCTCAGAGCGTACAGTATCATAGGGCTTCTCATACAATAAGGCATATAGCGCCGAGATCACATGACTCTGGGGCTCTGACCTGGAACAGAGTGATTGAAAAATCGTAAGAGCCTTAATGTATTCAGCTCTACTAGCTTTTTTGTCAAGAAAGTGCTTTAGTTGCATAAAGGCCACAAGGGGAATTTACCCGTTTTGGACATTTCAGCTAGTTCCCTGTGTCGCATAAATCTATCTCTCTGGAAAAGGGGTTCTGCCTGAATCTCCTAGTATGGCCATTCCGCTTTCAGAAAGGACTTCGCTAAGCCTGGTTGGAAGCCCAGGTTACCTCTGACTGGGCATATCCTGGCAGAGGGTGCATGAACTGCACACACTCTGTCAAAGGCGTGGAGGGTAGACTCAATACGAGGATGAGAGTGGAGGTGAGGCTAAATATGCCCTTTAGGGAGCCAGGGGACTGAGCTCAACTCTGAGATGAAGTGTTAAAGGTTCACCCAGCCTTTACAACAAGAATGTAGCTTCCCATATGAACGCCCTACACATCCTCTTGTAAGCCATGAAGAAGGTGGGCTGTAGGCGAATTGTCAGAGTCTGAATTTTGTATAACAGGTGTGGTAGAACTGTCATCTTCAGGATGGAGGCCCACCCAAACCAGGAAATGGTGGGCACATCCCAACGTTGCAGATCCAGCTGTACGGATTTCAGTTCTGATAGGAAATTGCCTTCATAGAGGTCTACCAATCTAACTGGGAGTTGTATCCCTAGATGGGTAATAGCATCTGCTTTCCATTTAAAAGGGGAGTTCTCCTGACAGTGCATTGCTAAATTTGTCGGTAATGAGACATTCGTGCGAACGATTTGGCGTAGTTTATTTTCAAATTAGACAGAGATTTAAACTGTTCTAGTACTGACAAAAGATTCAGGAGCGACGTCAGTGGTGAAGAAAGAATGAGCAGTATATCATCTGCAAACGCAGCCATTTTAAATTCTCGATTGTGAACTTTAATGCCTTTTATATCAGAGTTGGCCCAGATGCAACATAAGAGGGGTTCCAATGTGAGGATGTAAAGTAGGGGGGAAAGAGGACAACCCTGCCTGGTTCCATTATGGATGGTGAAGGCGTTCGACAAGTGACCGTTGACTCTGACTCTAGCTCTCGGGTTAGCATATAGGGATAGTATAAAGAAACACATACGCTGCCCAATCCCCAGAGCTTCCAAGACAGCACCCATATAGTCCCATGCCACTCTATCACACATTTAATGTTTAACCACTTTAATAACGGGCACTTTCACCCCTTCCTACCCAGGCCAATTTTCAGCTTTCAGCGCTGTCACACTTTGAATGACAATTGCGTGCTCATGTAACACTGTACTCATATAAAATGTTTATCATTTTTCTTTTGAGACAGATAGAGATTTTTTCTGTTGGTATTTAATCACCACTGGAGTTTTTACTTTTTTCTAAACAAACGAAAAAAGACCAAGGGCTCTTTCTCACGGGGCGGATCAGTGATGATCCGCCCCGTGAACACCCGCTTGCTCAGCGGGGATCGCTCCGCCGATCCCCGCTGAGCAGGAAGATGACAGGTCCATCGCTGCACACTGTGCAGCGACGGACCTGTCAGAGCGCCGCTCTCCCCTATGGGGGGATCGGATGATGACTGACTGTAGTGTCCGTTGTCACCCGATCCGATAACGGATGGAAAAGTAGGTTTTTCCTCCGTTACACTTTTTGGATCGGAGCGGGTCGGATGTCAGCGGACATGTCACCGCTGACATCCGACGCTCCATAGGGATACATGTATGTCCGTTTTTCATCCGAAAACGGAAGGATGAAAAACGGACATACGGATCCCTCGTGTGAAAAAGGCCCAATACTTTTGAAAAAAAATGTTTTTTCTTCGTTCCCATTATAAAATGTAACAAATAAGTAATTTTTCTCCTTCACTGATGTGTGCTGATGAGGCTGCACTGGTAGGTGGCACTGATAGGCAGCACTAATAGGCACTGATAAGCTGCACTTAGGGGCTGCACTGATAATCAGGGCACTAATGATCAGTGCCCTGATTATCAGTGTAAAACATGTACTGAGAGCCTTGTCGGTTATGAGGCAGCACTGATGGGCACTAATGAGGAGGCACTGATGAGGCTGCACTGATATGTGGCACTGATGGGCACTGGTAGGTGGCACTGATAGGCAGCACTGATGGGCACTGATAGGCAACACTGATAGGTATAATCAGTGCAAATATGCCCTGTCAGAATTGCCGATTACCGGCTCTGCTCTCCTCACGCTGGGACAGTGTGTGAGGAAAGGAATTCTGATAACTGGCAAGTTTGTTTACAAGTGATCAGCCGTGATTGGATACAGCTGATCACATGGTAAGATGCCGCTGTCATTGGCCCTTTACAGCGATCACAGAGTGTGCCCTATGTGCACCCCAGGGGCGTGCAGGGGGCGTGGTTCTGGGAGGACATCAATGGATGCCCTCTCAGAACTGGATGATCGTGCTGTAGCCATTTTTTTGGCTATAACGCAGTCAGAAAGCAGTTAAAAAGTGGAACAAAATACATGAAAAATTGATCACTTTAAATCCTATGAAACTCTTCACGCCAATGCACTGCGAGTGCTGTGCATTTTTTAAAAGTCTGTCATGCTACATTTTTTAAGCATGCTTAAAAAGTGCACCAAAAACACACCTCCCTTTTGAAATGAATGGAAAACGCATCAAAAACACATCAGCGCTGACTGCTTTCTGGAAAAGTTATAAATACAGTAGGCAGGACAATGATTCCGTTCACAGCAAAATGATTAAAAAGAATGACTAATGCCGCGTACACACGAGCGGACTTTACGGTAGACTTTGCCCGGCAGACGGGATTTCGTCGGACAATTCGATCGTGTGTGGGTTCCAGCGGACTTTGTTTTCTCAAAAGTGGGACGGACTTAGATTTGAAACATGTTTTAAATCTATCCGTCTAACTCGAGCCCGGACGAAAAGTCAGCTCGTCTGTATGCTAGTTCGATGGACAAAAAGCCACGCTAGGGCAGCTATTGGCTACTGGCTATGAACTTCCTTGTTTTAGTCCGGTCGTACGTCATCACGTACGAATTTAACGGTCTTTGGTGGATTGTGTGTAGGCAAGTCCGTTCATTCGGAAAGTCCGTTATAAAGTCCGGCATAAAGTCCGCCAAGCAAAGTCTGCCGTAAAGTCCGCTCGTGTGTACGCGGCATAAGAGCTCTAAAATTTTACTAATATAAAGGTCAGGATAACTTTTGTGTTGCATGGTGGTGCCACCTAAACTGCAGCATTCCACAGTGTGTGACAACTCACTACAGTGTGTTGCATTCTCGAAACTAGGTCAAGTGTAGTTTGAGCTGTGCTGGAATACATTGTCAGCCTGTTCAGTATGAATGGGCTGCTTTAACACTAATCACATTAACGTACCGCCAAAACTTGATCTTGGCCAAAATTATGTCAAAATACACTGCTCCTGCTCATGTACTTTAATGTGCTTATTTCAATAAAAATATAGATACATTGGAGTGTGTTACACTATACTAATTCCTTGAAGTGTGTTACACTATACTGATTCCTTGGAGTGTGTTACACTATACTGATTCCTTGGAGTGTTTTACACTATACGGATTCCTTGGGGTGTGTTACACTATACTGATTTCTTGGGGTGTGTTACACTGTACTAATTCATTGGTTTGTGTTACACTATACTGATTCATTGGTTTGTGGTACACTGTACTGATTCCTTGGGTTGTGGTACACTATACTGATGCCTTGGGTTGTGGTACACTATACTGATTCCTTGGGTTGTGGTACATTATACTGATTCCTTGGGTTGTGGTACATTACCTTGCAGAACCATGCATTTCAGTAACGCATAGTAAAATGCATTTTACCACAGTACTTTGGTTCAAAGTCAACTCTTCACAGTCTTTTTCAAATTGTTTTGTTAATGGGTAGGCTTCTAGGTAAAGCAGATACAGTATATTGAATCAGGGATACTAGTTAAAGCACACCTTTCATGGATGTGGTATCCTTCTAGCATAGGATGCTAGACAAATTTAGTCTTTGGCTCCTTCTGTAATCAAGGCAGCAGTGCTTGTTGTGGTCTGTTCAGAGTTTCACAGGCTGGGAGTTTGATTGCTTCTCACTGCTTCTAGAAGAAGCCTCCAGAACATAGGGAGAGAGATTTAAATGACCAGCCTGAATATTTATCATGGCCTGGCCAGTCCCTGGAGAGGAGTGTCCAGAAGGTGGCTGGGGAAGTGACAAATAGTCTGGAGAGATTGCTCTCTTTAACCAGGAATGTTCTAAGCCTTAGGATGGGCTGTTGCCCCTCTATGGTAAACATTAGGACTCGCAGTAAAAGAATAGGGGGGTCCCCGGAAAATAAAGGGAAATACTTTCCAGTCCTTTCAACTAAAGCATATGTCCACTCACTCACCAAAAACTATAGGTGTGGTGGTCCAGGCCTCAGACTGATTATGGGCTCTTCTGCACCCTACTGAGCACACCACCCCAGGGATTGACTGGGTCCCCATAAATATTCAGACTGCTCTTCTGTCTTTTCTTCCACTGTGATTCCTGAACCCTCTAGAATGCATGGGAAAATAATCATACCAGCAGCCTGCGGGGAATACTGAGCAGACTAAAGCAATCAACAACCGCTCCACTGGCCACAGATTAGTAAACATTTACCTAGCATCCTATACCCTAACTAGGAGGGTGCTACAAATCCTTCACACTATAATCTTCAAGGTGATGTTTTCTCAGAGGTGCAGCAATTGTAGCACCCAAAGATCTCTTAAGCTGGCCATACATTATACAATGTTCTCATTTAATTTTCTTTAGATTTACCTTCAACTATGTAGTGCAAGGACCTGCCTGATTGCATACAAATTGAAAGTATTTAGGTTTGACCTCATATTATATGGTTTTGGTAAATGTAAAGGAAAATTGCACAAGAAAATTGTATAATGTATGACCAACCTTAGGAAAGCATAACTTAAATATGATGTTTAACCTACCAAGCACATCCGATGAGAATAAACAAATTATCCTCAACAGTCACCAACATATTAGGAATCAAAATAAATGCTTACATACATTTTGAAGACAGCAAACAGTGAATCTTTACCAGTAGACAGCTACATAAGCATAACATTTATAAGCGTGACATGCCGTACTGTGTACTTTATTAAGAGAACGTCAGCAACAGATGGTTTCTGTAATTTTATGACACCATAAAACATTGCTACATGCTGTTATGAGGAAATACAGTGGTATATAAAATACTGGAGAAGGAGCAAAAAAAAACTGCATTATCAAAATAATCTAGAACTGGTCTATCTAGCTATGTTGGTAGCAGGGGTGAACAAATGAACAAGGAATTCAGAAACTAATCTATCCAATCCAGAATCCAGCAGTATTTTTTAGGAGCTAGCTTTTGTGACAAGAACTAGAGAAAACCTCAAAGTAATATTTAGACCCCTTTCACACTGGAGGCGTTTTTCAGGCGCTAAAGGACTAAAAATAGCACCTGTGAAGCGCCTGAAAAATGCCTCCCCTGTCGCCCCAGTGTGAAAGCCCGAGTGCTTTCACACTGGAGCAATATGCTTGCAGGACATTAGAAAAAAGTGCAGCAAGCAGCATCTTTGGAGCGGTTTAGGAGTGGAGAATACACTGCTCCTCCACCGCCCCTGCCCATTAACATTAATAGGCACTGCTGCCGAAGCACCTACAAATCGCTTCAGAAGCGGCACTTTTCGAGCACATTTAACCCTTTCTTCGGCCACTAGCAGGGGTTAAAAGTTGCCCTGCTATCAGCCAAAAAGCGCCACTAAAACGACTGTAAAGTCCTGCTAAAACTAGCGCCGATTTACCGCTAATGTGGCCCACTGGCAGTGTGAAAGGGCTCTTAAAGTATATATGAACCCTTACTTTTTAAAACAACCAATTCAGTTTAACCACAATGATGGCTACAGAACAGTCGGATAATTCTGGGAGGGCTTACAATGACGTCCTCCCATAATCGCTCTCCCGTGCTCCCCCTGGGGCGTGCACCCGGGAATATCCATGACCGCCGGGTTCTTGGGACCCCGCGCGTCACAGATCGGGGTAAAGGGCCAATCCCGGTGGTCCTTTACCACGTGATCGTTCCGTCAAATTCGACAGAGCAATCACTGTCAACAAACCGACGTCATGTCCAGTTCTCTCTTTCCTCACACCAGTCATGTAAGGAGAGGAGGGTGAAGCTGCAGCGTGAGGCTGCTTGAGTGGGGAGCAGTACCAAGGAGTGCCCCATCAGAGCCAAGGAGTGCCCCAGCAGTGCCAAGGAGTGTCCCATCAGTGCCCATCAGAGCCCATCAGTGCCAAGGAGTGCCCCATCAGTGCTAAGGAGGGCCCCAGCAGTAAAGTACCCATTAGTGCCAATACAGTGCCCATCAGTAAGTGCTCATCAGTGCTACCCAATCAGTGGATCCTCATAAGCGACTGTCAGTGCCGTCAAAATGTGTAAAAAAATGCGTGGGAAAAAAATGACATGTTCAAAAGACTCATCATGCCTCATAGAATATACGTTGGGGTGTTTTCTTTTCAAAATTGGGTCATTTTGTGGGCGTTTTCATTGTCCTGGTGCTCCAGGGCCTTCAAAATTGTGATAGGTTGTCAGGAAATTAGATGTGTAATTTATGCTCCTAGAACGCCTGATGGTGCTCCCTGCATGTTGGGCCTCTCTATATGGCCAGGCTGTGTAAAAGTCTCACACATGTGCTATTGGCATACTCAGGAGGAGGAGCAGAATGTATTTTGGGGTGTAATTTGTGGTATGCATATGCCATGTGAGAAAAATAACCTGTTAATATGACAATTTTGTGAAAAAAAAATCTTCATTTTGCAAAGAATTGTGGGAACAAATTACAACGTGAAAAAACTCACTGTGCATCTTACTAAATATCTAGAAATGTCTACTTTCCAAAAGGGGGTTATTTGGGGGTTATGTGTACTGTCCTGGCTTGTTAGGCTCTGTTCACATCTTGGCGTATGGGGACGACAATCACGGTAAAAACACGCAAATAGAATCTTGGGACGCCCATCGCCCAAAAGAAGCTCATGTACGTCTTTTGGGCGACAGGCATCCTGAGATCCTGTTCACGCGATTTTACCGCAATTGACGCCCGACGAATCGCGGGAACATCACACAACATGATCAATTTTCAGTTACAGTATATCACAAAAGTTAGTACACTCTGCATTTTTGTAACTTTTTTATTATATCTTTTCTCATTTCAGTATTTTTTATTCAGTATAAAGCTAAAAGTACAAAATTATATGTGGGACCATTCGCCCTACAATGGCCATCATGGCCTAAATAACATCATAGATAGGGTATACAGTAAGGCACATAGTGAACGCATCATGGGTATGTAGCCTACATCACAAGCATTAAACTCATGGGTTAAGGAGTAATAAGGTGCTGTACCACTAATCTTCAAAAGGTGTGTGGGGTCCAGGGGAATGTGGAAGCTAGCCCGCCACCCCCAAGGGGAACACACTGTGGTAGGGGCTTCCCAATCCTCGGCTCCGACACCTGAACATTAATTGTTGTGCAGCATTCAGCGGTAGTGGGAGTAGGCCCAGAGGAGGTACCATGATATAACAAAAAAGAATTACTCAGAAGAGATAAAAATTATTATTCTATCAGGTAACATGCAAGTATTGATGGGTTGGGAATGCCTAACACCATTATGAATTCAAACCCTTAAATTAGCCAGGTGTGTAAAGACAATGACTGAAGCCCAGTGCCACAGTAAAGAGGAAAGGAAGTGGAGAAGGAAGAAGTATGGAAGAGAGGAGAGAGAGGTGAGCCGACCTGGGGAGAAAGGGATAGAGCATAGACAATTTGAGATCAGGGGTGTAAAGGGACACCTATAAAGGCGGCCCAGGGATCCCAGATCTTTTCAAATTTTTCTGTGCGGTCCAAGAGTACACTAGCCATCTTCTCTTGTGTCATAATCCAGCAGATTTTCTTTTTCGCAAGTAGCATCAAGACGGTCGTTTTTTTCCAAGCTTTGGCTAGGGTGAGTTTGGCACCCAGAAGGATAAAGAAAATCAGGCGTTGTGTACTCCTGAAGGCTTCCTTCACTGGAAAATTGAGAAGAGCGATTAGAAGGGACGTTTATATGGGGATCGTGGTGATCTTACGCATCCAGGAGAAGATCTTATTCCAGAAGCTCCTTAGTCTGGGGCAACCCCACCAAACATGATACATATCACCTCTGAGGTGATACACCCGAAGTCATAGGGGGAGTGACGTTGGGTATAGCTTGGCCAGTCTCAATTGAACTAGGTACCATCTGGAAATCACTTTTGTGCTAGCTTCTGCAAGGCTAGAGTTGAGGACACCTTTGTATGATTGAAAAAAGTTTCTGTTCCGTGTTTCTATTTTCCAGTGGTGGGAGATATCCTCTTCCCAGGCCAGCATGTAGGGAGTCTTGGAGCTATTAGAGGCCAGTGCCCTATAGATCACTGTGATTCCCCCCTCTCTGCTCATCAGCTTGGCCGCACCATTGCTCATAGGTAGTGATTTGGAGGCCATTGGGTTGTGTTTTGCACAGTTTGTGCAGGAAGTCGGAGATCTGGGTGTACTGAAAGAGCTCGGATGGTGGCATATCTAGATTGCTAATGCAGAAGGCTTTGGAGAGTGGGCCCCTTTGGTCTGAGGAAGTGCCTTATTCTATATAGCTCTTTGTCAAGCCACCACCGGAAGGCTTTGATGTTTAGCCCTGGTGGAATAGCTGGGTTTTGAAATAGGTGCTTTAGCGGTTTGATGGGGGAGGTAAGTTGATTGAGTCCCTTCATGCTGTCCCAGAGGGTTTACGAGTGGGAGAGAGTCAGGGACAATATTGGGGGTCTCATCTTTTTGGGGAACCATAGGAGATAGTCAAGGGTGTGAAGTGGGACTGCCTGGCATTTGATATGTATCCCGTCAGGTAATTCCCAGCGAGAGTAAATTGCCGAAATCTGGGCTAATTGAGCAGCTTGAAAGTACCAAAGTAAGTTTGGAAGACCTAGGCCCCCCTCTTCTCTAAGCCAAAAAAGGGCTGCTTCAGAGAGCCTGTGTCCCCCCTTTCCCCAGACATATTTAATAATCTTGGCATGGAATTGTTTTGGGTGGGTCTTGACTATAGGGATAGGAAGTGCTCTGAAATAGTATAAGATGAGGGGGAGTAGTGTCATTTTAATCGTGTTAATTCTGCCCAACAAGGATAGAGAGAGCTGAGACCATCTTGACAAGTCATCCTCCAATTTTTTGAATAGGTGGGGATAGTTAGTTTGGTAGAGTTTGGAGTTTGACCTTGGAGGTTAGCTTGATCCCCAGCTAAGTGATAGACGAGTCATTCCATGTAAATCGGATGTCCTCTCTAAGCCTGGTAAGTAGAGAGTCCGGGATATTAATGTTAAGTGCTTGGGATTTATTATAGTTAACCAGGAGCCCCGAGATCGACCCAAAGTTGTCCAGTAGCTGGCAAATGTTAGGGAGAGAAGTTAGTGGGAATGAGATAAAAAGCAGGATCTCGTCTGCGAATAAGGCGCATTTGTGGCACCGGGATCCACAATGAATGCCAAGGATGTCCAGATTATTTCTAGAGGCGACCGCTAGCGTCTCGATTGCAATGGCAAATATCAGAGGTGAGAGTGGACATCCTTGCCTGGTGCCCTTAGAAATGGGAAGGGATTCTGAGTAAAATCCCTGCAGACGCACCTGAGCGGATGGGGTAGAGTACAGAGCATGCATGATATTCAGGAAAGATTCACCAAATCCCCATCTTTTCAGGGTAGAAAAAATATAGGATCAGTTGACAGAATCAAAGGCTTTTTGAAGGTCTAGGGAGAGGAGACATCCCTGCCTGGGAGAATCATTGTCCCAGTTCGAGTTGATGAGGGATATGATGACAATTGCGCAATGGATTTGTTCTGGGCCCTGCCTCCCAGGAATGAAGCCCAATTAGTCTTTGTTGATACTGTATTTATTGGCGTATAACACTCACTTTTTCACCATGAAAATCGGGTGCAAATAGCGCGTGCGTGTTATACGCCAATACTTCAATTTTAGCTGCCTCAAAGGGGACAGGGAGGGGGTGGGACAAGCGCTGTCAGGTTACATACAGTGAGAATCTTCTGTTTACTCTGTAATAAGAAGTCCCGTCTCCTGGGCTGCCATTGGACTACTGTTCTGTCTATCATAGGAGATTCTCACTGTATGTAATCTGTCGGCGCTCGTCCTGCCCCCCTCCCTGTATCCTCTAGGCTGCAGATGGGCATCGATCAGTCTGCACTGATGGCATTGGCGAGACTGCTGCATTGAAGGTAATGGTGAGGCTGATGCATTGATGGCAATGGTGAGGCTGCTGCATTGATGGCAATGGTGAGGCTGTTACATTGATGGCAATGGTGAGGCTGCTGCATTGATGGCACTTGTGAGGCTGCAGATGGGCATTGATCAGGCTGCATTGATGGCAATGGTGAGGCTGCAGATGGGCACTGACCCTTAATTTGCTTCAAAGTTCCTTATTTAAAATTTAAGTTTTTTCCTGAAACTTCCCTCTTAAAATGGATGTGCGTGTTATACGCATGTGCGTGTTATACGCCTATAAATACGGTATATAAACTAATGAATGAAGCCAGGCGGTCTGCAAGGATTTTAGTCAGAATCTTTAAATCATTGTTTATGAGTGAGATTGGCCTATAATTGCTTACCGAGCTGGGGTCTTTACCTGGTTTAGGGAGTACAGTAATATAGGCTGTGTTAATCGAGTTGTCCAGCTTTGCACCCTGGTGCAGGGCATTAAAGAAGCAGGCCATATATGGGGCGAGAATTGTGGGAAAGGATTTATAGTAGGGGACAGAAAACCCATCTGGGCCAGGTGCAGAGTGAGAAGTTTTTGATAACAGCACAAATTTTCTCTGGCGAAATAGGGGTTTCTAGTTTAAAGCGGTGCATGTCTTCCAAATGGGGAATCTGAATATTTTCCAGGAACTGATCCACCGCGTGTTGAGACGGGTGATTATCCCCACTATACAGTGATTTTTAAGTGTTTTGAAATTCCCCCATAATGCGTTGGCGGTTCTGGGACAGGCTGCCACCATTAATTTCAATTTTTGGGGAGAGCAGAGGATCTTATCTTTGGAGCTAGCCTACCCGCGAGCATAGAGCCGATTTTGTAACTTTGGCAATAGAATCGGGATCTATTCCAACGTAGCCATTTCTCAGCCTTTGTTGTGAGGGCCAGGTTCAGGGCTGTGCGGGCCACATCAAGCTCAGCTATGGGTACCGACCTAGGATTGGCCTTGTGTTTTTTTGTTAATGTGATGAACTCCTGGTCCAGTTTGGTTATTTCTGCCCTGCTAGCCCTGTTGATCTGGGAAGCTATTTGGATGAGCTGTCCTCTGATCATGGCCTTGTGTGCCGCCCAGAGGCTTGAAGGGGTAATATCATGGGTGTCATTTGTATGAAAGTATATCGGGTCACTCAGAATGGACTCGTTGAGTCTCCAGCACCTATGGGGTCTGTGGCCTGTGCGGCGCTGCAGGGTAAAAAAAAACATGGAGTGATCCGACCAAACGGAGTCTCTGATATAAGACCTAGTAGTCAGTGGAACTGTGGCGGAGGTAATAAAAATGTAGTCTATTCTAGCAAAGGAGCTGTGAGGGCTTGAATAATGGGTGTAGTCTCGGAGGGTTGGATTGACTTCCCTCCAGATATCTACTAGGCCATGTTGGAAGATGAGTTTGGCTATGTGCAGGCTCTGTTTTGTGGGTCTAGTGAAGCCTCTACCCGGGGGGGCATGATTTATCTAATCCCTGGTCGAACACTGTGTTGGAGTCCCCCCCAAAAACCACTGTACCCTCCAACATGGGGGTCAGGATGTTTAGCATGGTTTGGAAAAAGGATAGTTGTTAGGGGCATAGTAGGAAATGAGGGAGTATAGCTGACCATCAAGGTCCCCTACTACCAGGATGAACCTACCCTCCGGGTCTTTAAATTCTGTTTTGAGGGAAAAATTTCTCTTATGGGAGATGAGGATGCCCACTCCCTTGGTTTTGTCATCTGCATTAGCCAGGTAGAAAGAGGGGAATTTAGAATGGATAAATGTTGGGCAATAGTGTTTAGGGAAGTGCGTTTCTTGTAGGAGGGCAACGTCTATTTTTTGAGAGTGTAAATAGTGTAGGACTTTTCGCCTCTTGGACGGGGAGTTCAATCCCTGCATATTGTGGGAGACTAACCGCAGGGGGTGGAGTACTGGCGGATTGTTCGCCATGGAGCAGATGGGTGAACCATACTAGTGTAATAAAGGAACTCACCGATGTTTCTCCAAGAACACCATGACAACCAACCTGCTGGAACCAGACCTCGGCATTTGCAGGTGTAAGTCGATGGGAACTCCCCAAGTTGGAATAAAACAATCGTTAGTATAGCACAGGGGGAAGGAAGAGAAGAAAGAGGAGAGAAGAATGGAAGACAAGGGAGTCTCCCAAAAAAAGGGGAAATAGTGACCTCCATCCGTGTGGACAACCAATACTGTAGTCCCTCTGTAAGGGGGGATCAGTCCTGTCAGGAGAAGGGTATGATACCTGTTCTGCCGGACAGGAGGGGGTGCATGAGTACCAATCCAGCCGAGAGGCGACTCTCATATAAGGAAACTACGAATCAGGGGCCTAGGGCCCAACTATAACACGGGCACCTCAAACCAATGAGGCCTTGAGCCACAATATAAAACTTGACAATAATTCTAATCTTACAATAACTCTGGCTTATAGGGGGGGTGAGGCGGGGGAGGGAAGGTGGGGTGGAGGATATCAGCTGGTGAGGCAACACACAACATTGCAAACTAGGTGGCTAGGACCACGAGGACAACAGTTAAAGGGCTTGTTCCTCCTCTCCATAATGCCATGATTATCAGTGGAACATGGTAGATCCAATTCGAGGTGGCCAGGACATCTGGCCTCCCAGAGATGGAAACCTCAGGATTTCACCTCAGCTGAAGCATGAAAAGAAAATTCGGAGCAAAGTCAGCTCACAGAGTTCTGGTACTCAGAGTCATCCCAGCAGTGGGGCAGTGGGCTAGTAGGGAGTTGTCTCTTAGCAGAGTTAGGAGCCGGTCCAGGCTGTGGTTGATTCGGGTTGTGACGAATGAGGCCAAGGTGTAGCAGCAGATTTTCACCCTCTTGGAGAGATGCAAACGTGTATGCTTTGCCTTTAAAGATGAGCATGAGTTGGAATGGAACGAGCCACCAGTACTTGATTTCTTTATCCGTCATAATCTTGAGCAAAGGTTTTAGGGCTCTGCGCTTTTGGATAGTAGATGGGGACAGGTCCGCAAAGATTAGCAGCTCGTGACCTTGAAACATAAGTTTAGACTTTTCACATTACCTCCTCCTTGACAGAATAGAAATGTGGTTTTACCACAATGTCTCTGTGTAGGCCATCAGATTTCGGAGGCCTTAAAGCCCTGTGAGCCCAGTTTAGCTCCAGTCTATGTTATGGAATGTCAGGGAGTAGTTCCCTGATAAAAGAGCAAATTGTTTCTGGGACATCTTTATAGGATTGAGGGAGACCTCTTACTCTGAATTTGTATCTCCTATTCCTATTCTCAAGGTCATCAATTTTAGCATTGGTCGTCTCGAGCTGCTCATGAAGGAGTTGAATGCAATCAGTATTTTGGTTCGTTCTGGCAATTTTGGCTTCTAAGTTGTTTTCTATGATCTCCATGCGGGTTCCTATAGTTTGGAGACTTGCCTATATATCATATTTGTTGGCAGTATTGTGTAGCCCCTTGTCAAGGAGATCAGCAAACTTAGCAAATAAGTCGGCCATATTAACTGGCTGGGCTAGGCCCAAATCCCCGAGCTGTAGTAGCTGGTGGGGCTGGGGAGGGCCGGCCTCTATGGGGGAGAAGTCCGGGTTTGCCAGGGACTGTTCAATCAAGGATTCTGTGGAGGCTGGGGATTCAGGATCTGGGGGAGGAGTACTCACTGAAAGTCCCAGCTGCAGGGATGAAGAAGGAGAAAATGCGGCCTGTGTGCTGGTAAGGCGAGCTGGAGCTGGGCGGTGTGGCACGGCCACCATTTTGGAATTCACAGCCCAAGGCTGTTTGGCTCCAAAAGAGATGCTTAGGCTTCTCCTCACTGAGCCCATGGATATCAGGGGGGTCCTCAGGGTATCTGCTGGCTGGGGGGGGTTGATCCAGGTGGGGATCGCGGATGCTCTTGGTGCTGGAGGGCCTCATTCGGTTGGAGTGGGACAGAGCTCCCAGACTATGCGTCCAAGTCAGGAGCTGCCACGCATGCGCCCTTTTATTTTATCTTTTCATGTGACAACACTGAAGAAATGACACTTTGCTACAATGTAAAGTATTGAGTGTACAGCTTGTATAACAGTGTAAATTTGCTGTCCCCTCAAAATAACTCAAAACTCAGCCATTATTGTCTAAACCGCTGGCAACAAAAGTGAGTACATTCCTAAATGAAGATGTCCAAATTGGGCCCAAAGTGTCAATATTTTGTGTGACCACCATTATTTTCCAGCACTGCTTTAACCCTCTTGAGCATGGAGTTCACCAGAGCTTCACAGGTTGCCACTGGAGTCCTCTTCCACTCCTCCATGATGACATCACAGAGCTGGTGGATGTTAGAGACCTTGCGCTCCTTCACCTTCCATTTGAGGATGCCCCACTGATGCTCAATAGGGTTTTGGTATGGAGACATGCTTGGCCAGTCCATCAACTTTACCCTCAGCTTCTTTAGAAAGGCAGTGGTCGTCTTAGAGGTGTGTTTAAGGTCCTTTTTATGTTGGAATACTGCGCTGCGGCCCAGTCTCTGAGGGGAGGGGATCATGCTCTGCTTCAGTATGTCACAGTACATGTTGCCATTCATGGTTCCCTCAATGAACGAACTGCAGTGTCGGCAGCACTCATGTAGCCCCAGACCATGACACTCCTACCACCACGCTTGACTGTAGGCAAGACACACTTGTCTTTGTACTTCTCACCTGGTTGCCGCCACACATGCTTGACACCATCTGAACCAAATAAGTTTATCTTGGTCTCATTAGACCACAGGACATGGTTCCAGTAATCCATGTCCTTAGTCTGCTTGTCTTCAGCAAACTGTTTGCGGGCTTTCCTGTGCATCATCTTTAGAAGAGGCTTCCTTCTGGGATGACAACCATGCAGATCAATGTGATGCAGTGTGCAGCATACGGTCTGAGCATTGTCAGGCTGACCCCCCACCTCTTCAACCTCTGCAACAATGCTGGCAGCACTCATACATCTATTTCCCAAAGACAACCTCTGGATATGACGCTGAGCACGTGCACTCAACTTCTTTGGTCGACCATGGTGAGGTCTGTTCTGAGTGGAACCTGTCCTATTAACCACCAATTTTAATCTTTTAGTGCTGTCACTCTTTGAACAACAATTGCACGGTCATACAACCCTGTACCCAAATTAAATTTTTATCATTTTTTTCCCACAAATAGAGCTTTCTTTTGGTGGTAAAAAATTAAAAAAGACTGATTTTTAAAAAAAAAAATACAAAACCATTTTATATTTTGTTAATAAATTTTGCAAACAGGTAATTTTTCTCCTTCATTGATGTACGCTGATGAGGTTACACTGATGGGCACTGATAGGTTGCACTGATGGACACTGATAGGCTGCACTGATGGGCACTGATAAGGCGGCACTGGTGGGCACTAATAGGCGGCACTGGTGGGCACTGATAGGTGGCACCGGTGGGCACTGATAGGTGGCACTGATGGGCAGCACTGAAGGGCATTGATAGGTGGCACTGAAGGGCACTAATAGCTGGCACTGATAGGTGGCACTGATAGCTGGCACTGATGGGCACTGATGGGTGGCAGTGATGGGCACTGATGGGTGGCAGTGATGGGCACTGATAGGCACTGGTAGGTGACACTGATAGGCAGCGCTGCTAGCTGGCGCTGATGAGGCACTGATTGGCACCACTGGTGGACATTGATAGGTGGCAATTGTGGCCACTGAAAGGTGGCACTAATGTACTGATTGGTGGGCACTGATTGGTGGGCACTGTGGGCACTGATTCATGGCACTGAATGCTGGCATTGGCAGGCAGTACTGGTGGGCACAGAGGCTCTTCCTCTTCGGGAGCGATGTCCCTGGAAACAGAAGCCGGTGGTCGGCTTTTTTTCCGTGAGAAGAAAAAAAAAACGATTACCGAGCCTCTGTTTACATCATGTGATCAGCTGTCATTGACAGCTGATCATGTTGTAAGAGGCCGGGATCGGCCCCTTACTCGGATCTGTGATCACCCGAGTCTCATTGACTCGTGTGATCAAAGCGCGCGCTGCGCGTCCCCTTTAGGGGGGCGTGGCCTTCTTTGAAAGGGGAGGGCATGAATAGACGGCCTCCCGGCAAAGCTGATCCGCACTGTAGCCGTCATTCGGCTATAGTGCGGATCCGAACAGGTTAAATCGCTGTATGGTCTTGGTCACCATGCTGCAGCTCAATTTCAGGGTCTCTGCAATCTTCTTATAGCCTAGGCTATAATTATGTAGAGCAACAGTTATTTTTTTCAGATCCTCAGAGAGTTCTTTGCCATGAGGTGCCATATACAAACTGTTGTAATTCCCATACTGTTCACCTGATTTTGATGTAAATAAATTAAAGCTGAAAGTCTGCAGTTAAAGCACATCTTGTTTGTTTCATTTCAAATCCATTGTGGTGGTGTATAGAGCCAAAAAGATTAGAATTGCATCGATGTCCCAATATTTATGGACCTGACTGTATGTGTGTGATTATTTGTAGTATTACATTGTATATCCCTGCATATTGAGGTCGTTCAGGTGCTTATCTAATAGTTTTTTAAACTATTGATGCTCCCCACTGAGACCACCACCTGCGGAAGGGAATTCCAAATCCTTGCCGCTCTTACAGTAAAGAAACCTCTACGTAGTTTAAGGTTAAACCTCTTTTCTTCTAATTTTAATGAGTGGCCACGTGTCTTGTTAAACTCCCTTCTGCGAAAAAGTTTTATCCCTATTGTGGGGTCACCAGTATGGTATTTGTAAATTGAAATCATATCCCTTCTCAAGCGTCTCTTCTCCAGAGAGAATAAGTTCAGTGCTTGCAACCTTTCCTCATAACTAATATTCTCCAGCCCCTTTATTAGCTTTGTTGCCCTTCTTTGTACTCGCTCCATTTCCAGCTTATCCTTCCTGAGGACTGGTGCCCAGAACTGGACAGCGTACTCTAGGTGCAGCCAGACCAGAGCCTTGTAGAGCCGGGGAGTTATCATTTTATCTCCGGAGTTAATCCCCTTTTTAATGCATGCCAATATTCTGTTTGCTTTGTTAGCAGCAGCTTGGCATTGCATGGTATTGCTGAGCCTATTATCTACTAGGACCCCCAGGTCCTTTTCCATCCTAGATTCCCCCCAAGAGGTTCTCCCCCCAGTGTATAGATTGCATTCATATTTTTGCCACCCAAATGCATTATTTTACATATTTCTACATTAAATCACATTTGCCATGTAGTTTCCCACCCCATTAATTCAGATCTTTTTGCATGATTTCCACATCCTGCTGAAAAGTTATTGCCCTGCTTAGCTTAGTATCGTCTGCAAATACAGAGATTGAACTCTTTACCCCATCCTCCAGGTCGTTTATTAACAAATTAATTAGGATTGGTCCCAGCACAGAACCCCGAGGGACCCCACTACCCACTCCTGACCATTCTGAGAACTCCCCATTTATCACCACCCTCTGAACTCGCCCTTGTAGCCAGTTTTCAATCCATGTACTCGCCCTATGGTCCATGCTAACAGACCTTATTTTGTACAGTAAACATTTATGGGGAACTGTGTCAAATGCATTTACAAAATCCAGATACACCACATCTACAGGCCTTCCTTTATCTAGATGGTAACTCATCTCCTCATAGAAAGTTAATAGATCGGTTTGGCAAGAACGATTCTTCATGAATCCATGCTGATTACTGCTAATGATACCGTTCTCATTACTAAAATCTTGTATATAGTCCCTTATCATCCCCTCCAAGAGCTTGCTTACTATTGATGTTAGGCTAACTGGTCTATAATTCCCAGGGATGTATTTTGGGCCCTTTTTAAATATTTGTGCTACATGGGTTTTCTCTAAGCAGCTGGTACCATTCCAGTCAGTAAACTGTCAGTAAAAATTTAGAACAATGGTCTGGCAATTACTTGACTGAGTTCCCTAAGTACCCCTGGGTGCAAGCCAACTGGTCCAAATGATTTATTAATGTTAAGTTTCCCAAGTCTAATTTTAATTCTGTCCTCTGTTAACCATGGAGGTGCTTCCTGTGATGTGTCATGAGGATAAACACTGCAATTTTGGTTACTGAAGCCCCCTGATTCCCTTGTGAAGACTGAGGAGAAGAATAAATTAATACCTTCGCCATCTCACATCCTTTGTAACCAGATGTCCTTCCTCATTCTTTATGGGGCCAATATGGTCTGTCCTCCCTTTTTTACTGTTTACATACTTAAAAAAAATCTTGGGATTTTTGATTGGCACCATAGCTTGTAACTTTCACAAAGACCAAATAATATACACTGATTTGGGTTATTTTTACCAAAGATATGTAGCAGTCTAAATTTTGGCCACAATTTATGAAAACAAATGACTAGTTTGCTAAATTTTATACCTAAAACAAAGAAATTTTAATTTTTTTACTAAATTGTCTGTCTTTTTTTATTTATAGCGAAAAAATAAAAATCCCTTAGGTTAATAATTACCACCAAAAGAAAGCTCTATTTGTATGAAAAAAGCCATATCATATGGGTACAGTGTTGCATGACTGAGTAATTGTCATTCAAAATGTGAGAGCACTGAAAGTTGAAAATTGGCATGGTTAGAAAGAGGGTTTAAGTGCCCAGTGGGCAAGTGGTTAAAATAAAAATACAAGGCAACGTATTTGTATACAAGGTTTTATATATATATATCATTCTAAATACCTTCAAATCCCACCGGTTCAGCATGGACTGACTGAGATTTGATCCATGTATGGACAGGGTGGGTGTACCTAAGTTGATCCATTAATGGACTAGGGTGCAACCGGCATGTCGGATATCCAGCATGTGGTTACTACCAGTGGCTCTAGCCGCTAGCAATAACCACTGTGCTCTCCCAGCAGAGACGGCTCCCAGCACCCCCCTTCCCCCCATGCCGGGAGAACACAATAGCTTTGTGGGAAGGATTCCCCCATCCACACTGACTTTGTTGATGGGGGAATTGAACGATTTTCTTTCCTGCAACCATGTGTCATCTATGGCCTACCTTAGTGAGGTGTGTGTAGGCACTCAAGCACCAGCTTGGAGTTTGTTCACATGCCGGTGCCATAAGTGTAACAGTGACAGCAGCAAAAGGGTTAAAATAGTTATAGTAATAAAAAAGCTGCTCTGTAAAAGACTCTGATCTGTCTGTGGAATCTTTAGGTTGCCTTTTGTTTGTATTTTTTTTTTTCTTCAACAACATATTCACTTTAAAGAGTTCATTAAAAAAAAAAAAAATCCATGGACTTAGTTTACATTTGTGGTTGGGCGCCGGCAAAAATAGGCAGTTGAGTTGTGTTTTTACTACTCGCAAACATCCTCTGAGCTGCAAAGGCAGCAAGACAGGAGTGTACACATGCTGTGGCCCCAATGCATTACATTTAGGGGCAATTCAGCAGTTGATACCACCACTGAACATGACATAATTAATTAGCCGACCAAACCCCTGTTTTCAATTAAACTGGTAGTAGATACCGTTCCCCGCATTAGATCGGCAATTATCTCTGCACGGCTATTTAGAACTCTATAGGAGTACTCTGGATCGCTGAAAAACTTTTTACTATTTAATTCTTATTGCTTGTCGGAAAACTACGTACACTTCCCTAGCATTTTTATACCAATAAAGTAAAATGACCAACTTTACAGGTGATGGATGGGAGACACTGATGGAGGGTTATTTAAAAGATTTCGGAGACAAAGAATCCGTTGACTCCGAGATATCCTCCCTCTTCTCAAGACTCTGGAGAAAAAATCACAATTTTACTGGCATGTCAGATCTTTTCAGGACTACATCAAAGAAGATATCAACCCTGCAGGATTGCGAGTCCAAATCTTCCCGACATTGGAGGGCTTGGACTCGGAATCTAAAAGTAAATGGGAACAGGCCCTACGGGCATGCTCACAAAGTCTGATGGAAATCCTGATTGAGGAGTATAGAAAGAGATCCAACACCCTAGACACAGACATTGTAACTCTCTGTAACAAACTACAACAGTTAAAAACTCAGAGACCCCTTACCAATAAAGAAGATAGACTAAAAACACATTTAGAATCATTCAACAAGGATGTACTCATCAAAAAACGACAGAAGCTCATCCGTGACAGGAACGCCTTTAGAGATGGAAGGGCTTACAGATGGACCCAAAATAGATCAAACCAAAACAAAAACTACCAGTATCAGGGACACCAAGCCACCCCCTCACAACCCACTCCTAACCCACTTCAAACTCACACCCAAATGTTCCAGAAACCTAACATAGGACAAAGCACCAAACGTACATTTTGTGGTGACCCCAATGAGGGGCAACAAGCAAAGAAATTAACCTTTGACATCCCCAAAAAAACTAATCCCTCCACATCCACACAAGAATCAACCTCAAAAACACCAAACGCACAGTGTAACACACATACCCCGATAAGGGAAACTAATTCCCAATCCAATCCCTCCACTGTCACGACACTAGACACGATTTCCAATGACCCATCTTTTTTAGAAAAAATCTTGATGGGTGTACAACCCACACAATCCAACCCCAATACCTACACTCAAATAGCACTTTAACTGTCCCAGATATTGATCAAGAATTAAAATCAAACAACCTGAATATTATCAATCTCTCATCTTATAAACTCTCTCACGATGAAACCAATGTCCTGAAAAAAGGTCTAAATTTTTGTCCTAATCAAAATTTGGATAAGTTCGAGATCTACAAGGATCTCCAACTATTCATACGCAAGTTGATCCTAAAAAAACTATATCATAGGCAGGAGAGACCTACCAATCTGACCTTACAAGAACACCAAGCATTGAAGCAGTTGGTGTCCTTCTTGACGAGAATGACCCAACTGACCTCATAGATGAAATCAACCTTTCCCAAATACTAGAGTCTATTGAAACGCCCAATGAACCCCCTAAGGCAAATATGTCCACACTTAGGAAGAAGTCTGACTTCTGCCCTTTGCCAAGTACCCATCCGAATGCAGCGGCCTTCCTAAAGCTAGTTGGTAAAGAACTAGATAAGATAAGAATTCACAGTAAATCCCCTGAAAACCTAACTACAAGTGAGAAGGCAGCACTCAAATCATTGTCAAAGAATGACCGAATTACAATCAGTAATCAGGAATGCGGACAAGGGTGGGAACATTGTGGTGTTCGATAATGAAGACTACATTAGGATGTGTAATAGACTATTAGACAACCGAGAGTGGTATCGCCCTATACCGGCGAGTTTGGTTAAAAAATATAATCAGGATTTCTACACACTGATAGATACGGCTTATTCCAACTCAACAATCACAAAATCCCTATGGGAATTTATTAGAAACAACTTCCCTTGTACACCGGTCTTCTACTCATTACCCAAAGTCCACAAAGACATAAAAAACCCCCCCGGCAGACCAATCATCTCCGGTATAGGGGCAATCAGTGAAAATGCAAGCAAATTGATAGACGAAGTACTGAAACCATTCGTCTATGCCCTCCCTTCCTTTGTAAAAGACACAGTACACTTCTTACAAATTATTGATAAACAAGTAATCCCCGAACATGCTACGTTTGTCACAATTGATGTCGAATCCTTGTATAGTTCCATTCCCCATGAGAAGGGTGTAGCAGCCATCAAACATATCCTCCGCACAGCCAGAGATATGGACCCCACATATGGAGAGTTTATTACTTCATTATTAGAATTTATTCTTAGCCACAATGTGTTTACTTTCAATGGCTCCCACTACCTCCAGGTGCAGGGGGTTGCGATGGGGACATGTTGTGCCCCATCGTATGCCAACCTGTACCTGGGGGAGTGGGAGGCCATGTTCCTGGATGATGAAGGTCTGTCGATGTATACGGACCACATACTCGGATGGTACCGATACATCGACGACCTTTTCATCATATGGGACGGATCGATCAACCTCCTTAAAGAGTGCTTGCTGAGGATGAATCGTAACGACTTTAACCTCAACTTTACTATGTCGTTTGACAAACAGTGCGTTACATTCCTTGACGTAGAGGTCTGCAGGGGCGAGGAAGGAAATATCATAAGTAGACTATATAGGAAACCCACTGCAAGTAATGCAATTTTGCATGCGAGCAGCTTCCACCCCAAACCCCTCCTTAATTCAATTCCATATAGCCAGTACCTTAGAGTAAAACGTAATTGCTCCGACGATAACACCTTCAGATTAGAGGAAAACAAATTACGTGACAGACTACTACTACGGGGGTATTCCCATGCGTCACTCAAACGCTCTTTCAAAAAAGCTTTGATGCAGCCAAGAGAGGAGCTACTATACTCTAAAAAAGCAAATAAACCTAACAAGAATGATACTGACACCCTCAGGATTATTACCAAATTTAACAACCAACACAGACAGGTCAGGAGTATTGTGACAAAATACTGGCACATGCTACAGTGCGATCCAACACTAGGACCATTGGTCCCACAGAGACCTCTCTTTACTTTTAAAAGAACCACCTCCTTGAGAGACAAGATCACTGCAAGCGAGTTCAAGGCAGGGACAAATAAAACACACTGTAAGTACAAGGGAACATTCATGTGTGGAAAATGTAAGTATTGCAAATATATGCTTACGACAAAAAACCCGACCCTTCCAAATGGCCAGCCCTTCCACCCCAAACACTTTGCCAATTGTAGGACCTACGGGGTGATATACCTACTTCTGTGCGAATGTACATATTTTTATATAGGGAAAACCAAAACAGAATTTTGGAAGAGGGCATATAGACACATAGTGAGCATGGAAACATGCGATCCTGATCTCCCACTCGGGAGACACACTCTAACAGTACATAAGGGTAAATGTCCTAAGATTAAATTTCTTATTCTGGACCGGGTACATCCGGAATCTAGGGGAGGTGACTGGAATAAGACACTTTTACAGTTAGAGTCCCGCTGGATATATAATCTAAGAGCTACCCAACCCCCAGGCTTAAACGAAACCATCTGGTTTAAGCCCTTTCTCGAAGGTTTTTCATCAGGCGGTAGAGAGCAATGAATAAGACAATTATATATACAATATGTATCTACACTTGGACCATAGACCGAGTTTTCGAATATACCAATACTTCGTCCGTAAACACCCCCTACCCCTATGGTACTACTGCCCGCTCCTTTATATATCAATCTACATACTGTTCTATCTCCCCTCCTCTTGCCTATACACAACTAGAGGCATATATACATATATGTAAAGACACATCTCTCAAGTATGGACTGGCTGTATCTATATGCCTAGCAGATTTTGTGCTATCGGCTATTTACATCATAAATATAAACTTAGAAGAGGCGTTCTGAATTGAGCAATATGTATGTATGCCTAGCCTGGTTGTTGCCTACTGCTTACATAGAAGTGGGACCTATAGAATGTTTTAGGATGTACTATAATGATATGTCTTGGATATTCTGATTAAACTACTGTCATGCATATGCATATCCTATATTGTGACACCTTGGGTCCCAGTAATCCGGACTGTGTGTATGCATAACTGAGTGGAATCCCTGGATCCTACCCATACAATGTATATCTGAGTTATATATTTTTTATGCTTGTTAATTTAAGTTACTGTTTCACAATGTATGTCCCTCCATTAGTAAACCGTTCTAACCTGTATACACTGCCCACCAGCGTCTCTTCCTTTATAATGGTGACCAATTTACTATATATATACTTATTCCTTTTACAGTATGCACAATATTTGTGCTTCATCTTTATTTTGCATTTCCTCCACCTTGTGATCTGTTATCCGCCCGGCACACAAAGCCGCCTGAGCGATTCTGGCTCATGGCGGCGCTGTGTGAGGTACAGTGTTGCTGACACTGTCCTCCATCTTGCAACCCCGGCAGACATGCGCAGTCCGTCGGGGAAGCTAGACGTGCCAGCGGGTGTAGTGGGCGTGGCCACGCCTCACTGCGTCTGCGAGCGCATGCGCTGTGGGGACCTGGCGGCGCTCGCTCCACCCGGGGGGCCAGTCTTAGCGCGTCCGTCCCTCCTCCACCATCCACAATCAGCTGTTGGCTATTCTCATCAACAGCTGATTGGTGGGGAGGGCTTGAAATACTCTGGCAATGCTCACACCGAGCGTCATCTGCTTTGGGCAGGACGCTGTCGGTGTGAGCCGCTGCTACATACTGTAAGTAACTTTAATACCAGACTGAACCCATGCACACTCTTCTATTTAGATTTGTATCACTGAAACTACAAGTCACAAATCTTATATCACATCTGTGCTCTTTATGTCTCTTCCTCCTTCCCTTTTCTTTCCCCTTTTCCTCCCCTCTCCTTCCCCCCCTTCCCCCCTCCCTCCCCCCCCTCCCCCTTCCCCCCCCCTCCGTGTTCCTTCCCCCCCTCCCCCTTTCTTCTCTGCTATTTTTCTTTCCTCTTTCTCCCCTCTTCCCCCCCCCCCCGGTCTTTTCTTTTCTTTCCCCCTTTTCCTTTTTTCTCCCTTCCCTTTCCCTTCCCCCCCCTCCCCCCCCCTACTTTCCACCTCCTCCTGCCTTGATTTCCCCCCCGTCCTCTCAACCACCCCCCCTCCCTCCTTCCTTCGTTTCCCCTTCCCTCTTTTTCCCCCTCTCTCCCCCCTTCCCCCCCCCCTCTTCCCCCCCCCCTCCCCTCCTTCCTTTCCCTTATTCTTTTCCCCCCCTTTCCTTTCTCCCCCCCCCCTTTTTCTCCTCCTCCTTCCCCCCCCTTCCCCTCCTTTCTCTTTCCCCCCCCTTTCCCCTCCTTGATCAAATTTAACACTGCTAACCAGGGACAAAGTTGTTGAACCCCTGTTTTCTCTTATATAAAACCCTCAAACACATACCTTTTAGATACACCTTAAACTGTCAAGATAAATGACAGAAGTACAAAAATGAGACTTTTATATGTCCCTTCTCCTTCATGTTGATTTTCTAGCTATCTGAGTTCCACCTGGTCTACACCTATCATCAGTTGGTGGTCTTTCTCGAACTCTGTACCGTAGGCCTATCAGGTAGGATACATCTAAAAACTTCTTACCTACCACTGAATTTACTCACATTCCTGGTCACTATACATTTATTTATACATTTTCGCAACCTACAGGACCCGCATTTGGCCCCAGTGTGATTCCAGATCCAAACATTTGTATGCCCTCGATTAATGGGCCTTTCTTCCTATCATAAGGAAGTAAAACCACCTCATACATCCTTACCCAGTTATTTCCACCTCGATAGAGGCCATATGAATACTTTGAATATACTAAACAAAGTTTTACACACCACGATTGGAAGACGCGCTTGATGGGCAGTATGTGTCAGCACCGTTGTTTTTAAACCTTTCTGGAATGCGCAGCCAATATTTATATATACCAATGTAAGTGTAAACGAAATGAATATAATATTGCACCTATATGTTTATGGCTTGATATACACATGTATTTATTATGTCTATGTTGTATATACTATTTCCTATATAGAAATCTTTGTTAAAGCTTACAACCACCCCCGAAGAAGGAGGCTAAAACAACTCCGAAACGCGTCGGGTGCAAGCGTATTGGTATCAATAGTTATAAATATGTGTAATCGCATTCCTTTTTTATTTACGTCATTTGTTTGATGTCTTTATGAGAGCTTTTTGTAATTAATAAATTGTTGTCTACTTAACATACTTTCCTACACATTCTTTCATATGTGCCTTTAAAGTCCACTAGGGGAATTATCTCTGTTTAAACTGAACATGACATATTCAAGTGAATGTGGCAGCGATGTGACCACGAGCCGGATGCCCAAGCTAGCGGTTGCAGAGTGGAATTCCCATCCAAAAAAACTTTTTCAGGAGGAGGCAGTATTACGCCTGCACTGCTCTCTGAAATGTAATCCAGTGCAGGTCACCCTTCAAAGAGTGACAAAAGCATAAATAGGTCCACATGCATTACAGCTCTGGCTGTACATTACAATGTGGTCCCCCTGTTCTGAAACATGATCCTTACTTTTGAAGCTGCTTCTATTGTGGACTCCACTCTGTCCTGCCTAGATAGTAGGATGCGCAGCCCAGCATCTCACCAACAAGCACCTGACTGCAAGAACTCAACTTGCCTAACCACGCATGCGCCTGCTCTCTCTCACAGCAGTAAATAAGTTTAGTGTTCTGCTGGCAAGAGAGAGTGGTTAGCAAAAGCTGAGTTCTCATAGCATGAAAGCTGGGGATGCACATTCAACAGCAGGACAGAGAGAGGGAGCCCACAGTAGGAGCTGCTTTAAAAGTAAGGATAATTTTTTTTAAAAGGAGGGCAGCATAATATTGTACAGTCAAAGCTGTAATGCATATGAATTTTTTTAAAAACTGTCAAACTAACCAGGGCCAGATCTTTCCTATCTGATCTGGGGGTGCAGTAAAAAAAAGTCATGAGTTACTGACAGTCTGTCATGGATACGCAGGGAATCAATATTCTCTGTTTACTTTGCACTCTTCTGTACCATGAGTCATGATCTCAGAATGGTTGTCTGACAGGTAGTGGAGTGGTGGCCCATAAGTGAACAGAGAACATTAGTATGTATTAGCCTTTCATTAAAAAAGGGTGATTAAACAGAATCTGTTCCTTCTTACATCAGGGTCCCCATCAGAGCCCCCCTTACATCAGGACCACCATCAGAGTCCCACTTTAAATCAGTGTCCCTATCAGAGTCTCCCCTTACATTAGGGTCCCTATCAGAGCTTCGCTTACATCAAGATCACCATCAGAGTGCCCCTTACATCAAGGTCCCCATCAGAGTCCCACCTAACATCAGGGTACCCAACAGAGTCCTACCTTACATCAGAATCCCCATTAGAGTCCCAACTTACATCACGGTCCCTATCAAATTCTCACCTTACATCAGGGTCCCAATCACAGTGCCCCCTTACATCAGTTGTCTCCATCAGAGCGCCCTTTACATCAGGGTTCCCATCAGAGTCCCACCTTAGATCAGGATTCCCATCAAAGTCCCATCTTACATCGGGGGTCCCCTCCAGATTCCCAACTTACATCAGGGTCCCCATCAGAATGCTCCTTACATCCGTTGTCTCCATCAGAGCGCCCCTTACATCAGGGTTATCATCAGAGTCCCACCTTAGATCAGGATTCCCATCAAAGTCCCATCTTATATCAGGGTCCCCACCAGATTCCCAACTTACATCAGGGTCCCCATCAGAGTGCCCCTTACATCAGGGTCCCCATCGATGTCCCACCTTACATCAGGGTCCCCCATCAGCATGCCCTTTACATCAGGATACCCATCAAAGTTCCACCTTACATCAGAGTCCCCATCAAATTCCCAACTTACACCTGGGTCCCGTCAGATTGCCACCTTACACAAGGGTCCCTAGGTCCCCATCAGCATGCCACCTTACATTAACTGTCCCCATCAGAGTCTCCCCTTCCATCAATTGTCCTCATCAGACTGGCTCATGGATCCGCAGATACTCTTAGAGACCTAGGGGGGGGGGGGTACTGGGGGGGAGGGGGCAAGGCCACCCCATCATCCCCTGAATCTGGACCTAGCACTAACTCTTTAAGAGATGAGCTTTGTGGATTGATTATTGGACATGGTAGTTTTATTTGCAATATCATGCCATAATACCAGATCAGCAGCCCAACACCAAATTTTGCAGCACGCATGGGCAGCACTTGTTACCTTTCTACAAATAAAGTACTACTCCTGCTTTATGCTGCTGTTCAGTGTATTTATCAGTTTATTACTCTTCTTACCAGTGATGGGAGTAAGTCACACATGTGCAAGTCACAAGCAAGTCTCAAATCTTAACCTTCAAGTCACAAGCAAGTCCCAAGTTACTGTGGCGAAAAGCAAGCAAGTCAATTTGAGTCCCTGCTAGAAGTCAAGCAAGTCAAGTCAAGTCATTTATTTTGGTCAAGTCACAAATTAAGTCAAAATACTGATCTACCCCGAAGCCAGGACTTGGGGGGAGCTTTCTTTTGGGGGGGGGGGGGCTTTTGTCTAGGCCAAGACACAGCACTGGTGGTGCCAAGTCATTGCAAGTCAAATAGCCCAAGTCAAAGTCAAGTCGCAAGTCATTAGTGACAAGTCAAAGTCAAGTCGAGTCATTTATTTAATTTTGTCAAGCAAGTCGCAAATCCTCAAACAGGTGACTCGAGTCTGACTCGAGTCAAGTCATGTGACTCGAGTCCCCCACCTCTGCTTCTTACACCTGAAATGTTATCATCTTATCAGAGAGTCAATTCCTTTATAGGGGAGATAAGAAATGGGAAGGGCATGTTGCGCAGTGGCAATTATTGGTCATAAAAATTAGCTTTTTCCTTTTTATTGTTTGCAAAAATGTACACGTACATTACTGTTAAACCTCTTTATTTCACAAAAATTTCTATTGGAAACAAAAAATACATAAATGGGAATGCTTTACCAGTGTTGTTCTTGGTAATATCGCTCACAAAATCAGCAGAAGTGAAACCTCGGCATTTACAGTGCCTTGCAAAAGTATTCACCCCCTTGGCATTTTTTTTATGTTTTGTTGCCTCACAACCTGGAAATAACATGGATTGTTTGATGATTTGCATCATTTAATTTACAGAACATTCCCACAACTTTGAAGATGTTTTTTTTTTTTATTGTGAAGCAAACAACAAATAGGACAAAATAACAGAAAAAGTCAATGTGCATAACTATTCACCCCCCCCCCCCCAAATCAATACTTTGTAGAGCCACCTTTTGTGGCTATTACAGCTCCAAGTCACTTTGGATAAGTCTCTATGAGCTTATCACTGGGATTTTTGCACATTCATCCTTGCAAAACTGCTCCAGCTCCTTCAAGTTCGATGGTTTGCGCTTGTGAACAGCAACCTTTAAGTCTGACCACAGATTTTCTATTGGATTGAAGTCTGGGCTTTGACTAGGCCATTCCAACACATTTACATGTTTCCCCTTAAACCACTCAAGTGTTGCTTTATCAGTGTGTTTGGGGCCATTGTCCTGCTAGAAGGTGAACCTCCGTCCTAGCCTCAAATCACACACAGAGCAGTACAGGTTTTCCTCAAGGATATCCCTGTATTTAGCACCATCCATCTTTCCCTCAAGTCTGACCAGTTTCCCAGTCCTGACTGCTGAAAAACATCCCCACAGCATGATGCTGCCACCACCATGTTTTACTGTGGGGAGGGTGTTCTTTGGGTGAGGTGATGTGTTGGGT
Organism: Lithobates clamitans; assembly: GCA_037952925.1. Lineage (NCBI taxonomy): Eukaryota > Metazoa > Chordata > Amphibia > Anura > Ranidae > Lithobates > Lithobates clamitans. The sequence goes on along the minus strand of JBBGZY010000053.1, from coordinate 5,172,441 downwards.
TTGCGCCAGACATAGAGTTTTCTTTGATGGCCAAAAAGTTAAATTTTAGTCTCATCAGACCAGAGCACCTTCCTCCATACATTTTGGGAGTCTCCCACATGCCTTTTCGCAAACTCAAAACGTGCCATTTTGTTTTTTGCTGAAAGTAATGGCTTTCTTCTGGCCACTCTGCCATAAAGCCCAACTCTATGGAGCGTACGGCTTATTGTCGTCCTATGTGCAGCTCCTCGAGGGTTACCTTAGGTCTATGTGCTGCTTCTCTGATTAATGCCCTCCTTGCCCGGTCTGTGAGTTTTGGTGTGCGGCCATCTCATGGCAGGTTTGCTGTTGCGCCATGTTCTTTCCATTTGGTTATTTTTCTATAACCTTACCCTGACTTGTACTTCTCAACAACATTGTCCCTTACTTATTTGGAGAGTTCTTTGGTCTTCATGGCAGTGTTTGGTTAGTGGTGCCTCTTGCTTAGGTGTTGCAGCCTCTGCGGTCTTTCAAAAAGGTGTGTATATGAATTGACAGATCATGTGAAACTTAGATTGCACACAGGTGGACACCATTTCACTAATTATGTGACTTCTGAAGGTAATTGGTTGCACCAGAGCTTTTTATGGGCTTCATAACAAAGGGGGTGAATACATAAGCACGTTCCAATTATCATTTTTTTATTTCTGAAAAATAGTTTTATGTATATATTTTTGTAATTTTACTTCACCAACTTAGACTGTTGTGTTATGATCCATCACATATAATTCAGATTAAAAAAACATTGAAGTCTGTAATGTAACAAAATAGGTAAAAAGCCAAGGAGGGGTGAATACTTTTGCAAGGCAATGTAGGTATTTGTACAACGCCTGTTCTCACAACTTGAACTGGAGTACACTCCATCAAATGCATGAGGAAATACAAACATTTAAATGAAATTGCCCAGAAAACTTTGTATGTCTCAGAAAGAAATAGCAAAATAAACAGAGGAGGTACAACGCCTGTTCTCACAACTTGAAGTGGAGTACACTCCATCAAATGCATAAGGAAATACAAACATTTAAATGAAATTGCCCAGAAAACTTTGTATGTATCTAAAAGAAATAGCAAAATAAACAGAGGAGGTAATCTGAGCAATGTGTCCAGTCTGCAGGCAGGGGATGTGTTCTGGATCACACCACACAATTCCGATAAGGACCAGCTGCTTTTTATTTTTAAATTTCAGAACTTTACATTCTCTGGTTTACAAAAGTAAAATACGAAAAAATGTGTCGACAAAATACAGTGCAAAAATGGTAAAATGTTGACAAAACAAATGGCAAAATAGAAAAAAAATGCCAAATGCCTTACAGCCCAACTTCAGGTCATCTGAAAATTCTACTCTTAAAGTGGACCAACCAAAGTCCCATATTAAAAACAAAAGAACAAAAGCAGGCAGGCTCTTTATTGCAGAAGAGACATGCAATGTCCTGCAATAAAATAAACCTATGTGCCTTTTTGCATGTGTTAGGATGACTGACCTCCTGTGCCTGGTCGGGAGTGAGGCCATCCTGCACCAGCCAATCAAAGCGACTGAAGACCGGCACCCAAAGAAGCTGAGGGGAAAATGCTGATGCTGGTGAGGGACCTTACAGGCATCAAGCCATTAAAGCCAAGGTAAGTGTTGCAGACTTAAGTGCCACTTTACCTGCTAATGCTCTAGGGCAGTGGTTCTCAACTCCAGTCCTCGGGACCCACCAACAGGCCAGATTTTAAGTATTACCTTGGGGAGTTGCAGACTAGAATACTGCAATCACTAAGCAGCAAGTGATATCACCTGTGATGTATTTCAGTTATCTTGCAAACCTGGCCTGTTGGTGGGTCCTGAGGACTGGAGTTGAGAACCACTGCTCTAGGGAATGGTAAAAGCATTTTACTTACCTGAAACTCCGCAGCAGATGGTGCTCCCCCATGCCCCAGTGATGGGCTGTTTCTATGTCGTCTTTATATTGTTAAGGCCTTAGATGGCTGGAGCATGGGAGAGAATATGCTGCGGGGAGCAGTCTAACAACATTGAGGAGAGGAAGATCAAGTAAATTGACTTTTCCTACCCCCCTGGACCTAAACTAACAGATAACCATTGCAGTGTTGGCGCTGTCCCACTGCATAGGAGAATTTTCAAGTTTGTTGGAGTTTGACTTTAAAGTAAACCTGTAGCTTTCCTGTGCGGTACAAAGAATTAGGGTCACTTAATTGCTCCCTTCCCCAGCAGCATATACGTATAGGGAAGCGTATAGCTTACTCCTCTTCCTCCCATTTGACAGCACTGGTGCTTGGCTCATTGCTGTCAGTTGACAGAGAGGATGCCTTAAAGCTCGGTTCACACTGGAACCCGCTGCGGTTCGCACAGGAGCGCTGTGCGTCCCTGTTCCCCATTTCAGGGATGAAACCGAGCCAAAGATGTTTCTGTGCAGTGCGCTCTGCAGCCACAATGGACTGCTGAAAAACATCCCCACAGCATGATGCTGCCACCACCATGTTTTACTGTGGGGAGGGTGTTCTTTGGGTGAGGTGATGTGTTGGGTTTGCATCAGACATAGCGTTTTCTTTGATGGCCAAAAAGTTCAATTTTAGTCTCATCAGACCAGAGCACCTTCCTCCATACATTTTGGGAGTCTCCCACATGCCTTTGTGCAAACTCAAAACATACCATTTTGTTTTTTGCTAAAAGGAATGGCTATCTTCTGGCCACTCTGCCATAAAGCCCAACTCTATGGAGCGTACGTCTTATTGTATTCCTATGTACAGATACTCAAGTCTCTGCTGTGGAACTCTGCAGCTCCTCGAGGGTTACCTTAGGTCTATGCGCTGCCTCTCTGATTAATGCCCTCCTTGCCCGGTCCGTGAGTTTTGGTGTGTGGCCGTCTCTTGACAGGTTTGCTGTTGTGCCATGTTCTTTCCATTTGGTTATGATAGATTTGATGGTGCTCCTAGGGATTATCAAAGATTTGGATATGTTTCTATAACCTTACCTTGACTTGTACTTCTCAACAGCATTGTCCCTTACTTATTTGGAGAGTTCTTTGGTCTTCATGGCAGTGTTTGGTTAGTGGTGCCTCTTGCTTAGGTGTTGCAGCCTCTGGGGCCTTTCAAAAAGGTGTGTATATGTAATGACAGATCATGTGACACTTAGATTGCACACAGGTGGACATCATTTCACTAATTATGTGACTTCTGAAGGTAATTGGTTGCACCAGAGCTTTTTATGGGCTTCATAACAAAGGGGGTGAATACATACGCACATCCCAATTATCAGTTTTTTATTTCTGAAAAATAGTTTTATGTATATATTTTTCTAATTTTAGTTCACCAATTTAGATTGTTGTGTTCTGATCCATCACATATAATACAGATTAAAAAAAACATTGAACTAAAGTCTGTAATGTAACAAAATAGGTAATAAGCCAAGGGGGTGAATACTTTTGCAAGGCACTGTAGGTATGTGTACAACACCTGTTCTCACAACTTGAACTGGAGTACACTCCATCAAATGCATGAGGAAATACAAACATTTAAATGAAATTGCCCAGAAAACTTTGTATGTCTCAGAAAGAAATAGCAAAATAAACAGAGGAGGTAATCTGAGCAATGTGTCCAGTCTGCAGGCAGGGGATGCGTTCTGGATCACACCACACAATTCCGGTAAAGACCAGCTGCTTTTTATTTTTAAATTTCATATCTTTACTTTCTCTGGTTTACAAAAGTAAAATACTAAAAAATGTGTAGACAAAATACAGTGGAAAAATGGTAAAATGTTGACGAAACAAATGGCAAAATAGAAAAAAAATGGCAAATGCCTTACAGCCCAACTTCAGGTCATCTGAAAATTCTCCTTTTAAAGTGGACCAACCAAAGTCCCAAATTAAAAACAAGAAAACAAAAGCAGGCAGGCTCTTTATTGTAGAAGAGACATGCAATGTCCTGCAATAAAATAAACCTATGTGCCTTTTTGCATGTGTTAGGATGACTGACCTCCTGTGCCTGGTCGGGAGTGAAGCCATCCTGCACCAGCCAATCAAAGCAACTGAAGACTGGCACCCAAAGAAGCTGAGGGGAAAATGCTGATGCTGGTGAGGAACCTTACAGGCATCAAGCCATTAAAGCCAAGGTAAGTGTTGCAGACTTAAGTGCCACTTTACCTGCTAATGCTCCAGGAAATGGTAAAAGCATTTTCCTTACCTGAAACTCCACTCCTCCAGCAGATGGTGCTCCCCCATGCCCCAGTGATGGGCTGTTTCTTTGGCGTCTTTATAATGTTAGGGTCTTACATGGCTGGAGCATGTGGGAGAAGATGCTGCGGGGAGCAGTCTAACAACATTGAGGAGAGGAGGATCAAGTAAATTGACTTTTCCTACCCCCCTGGACCTAAACTAACAGATAACCATTGCAGTGTTGGCGCTGTCCCACTGCATAGGAGAAATTTCAAGTTTGTTGGAGTTTGACTTTAAAGTAAACCTGTAGCTTTCCTGTACGGTACAAAGAATCAGGGTCACTTAATTGCTCCCTTCCCCAACAGCATATACATATAGGGAATATAGGGATAGCTCACTCCTCTTCCTTCCACTTGACAGCACTGGTGCTTGGTGATTGGCTCATTGCTGTCACTTGACAGAGATGATGCCTTAAGGCTTGGTTCACACTGGAACCCGCTGCGGATCACACAGGAGCGCTGTGCGTCCCTGTTCCCCATTTCTGGGATGAATCAGGGCCGAATCTATGCCTGAATTCGGCCCTGAAATGGAGTCAAAGAAGCACAGCGTTTCTGTGCAGTGCGCTCCGCAGCTGCAATGGAGATATGTGAACCGGCTCTATAGGGAACCAGTCACATTCTCCTGCTATGCGAATTAGATGCGGGGAAACCCGCATCTAATTCGCATAGGTGTGAACCCGGCCTGTCAGGCAGAGTGTTTTCAGCACTGTGTAAACTGTGATTTGGAACTTACATAAGATTTCCACTCTTTGTTTCCTGTGGCTGTGGTGCGGAAGTGAAAGAAAGGTGGGTTTTTGCTGTTGGGATGAAAAGGAAGGTAAATAAATCTGATGCTTTGGGCAAAGCACAGGTTTATTTTCAAGAGAGCATGTTCCCAGACCATTCATTTGAACAAAAATCTTCCCATAAGAATATATGTACATTTAGGCTCGGTTCACACTGGAACCAGCTGCGGATCGCACAGGAATGCTGTGCATCCCCATTCTCTGGTTCAGAGATGAATCAGGGCAGAATCTTTGCCTGAATCCGGCCCTAAAATGGAGCTAAAGCTGCACAGCGTCTCTGTGCAGTGCGCTCCGCAGCCGCCCCTGAGATATGTGAACCGGCTCCATAGCGAGCCGTTCACATTCTACTGCTATGCGAATTGGATACGGGGAAACCCGCATCCAATTCGCATAGGTTTGAATCCAGCTTGAATGTATCTTTTGCTGGTTATTTACTCTTAAAAGCCTCCCTTGTGTAGACATCCAAAAACCCAGATACTGCTGTTGGGTGGCACCAACTTTGAGGTTCTAATGCAAACAGCATCTTAGTCCAGTCCAAAACACAGACCATGGGTTCATATCTAAGAAGTGTTTCAGTCTAGTTACTTTGTTGTGATGTGTCCTTGTGGATCATGAAGCAGAGGCACAGCACAATGGCGACCATGGGTTCCGATCCACTCTTTATCTTTGTCCAGTTCTTACAATGTTCTTACATTCTTGTTAATGCTGCAGAACATACAAAAATGCAGAGACTATGGGAGGATGTACTAGCAGGCTGTTCACTTTGCAAAGCAGTTTTCACTTTGAAGCAGAATTTTCCCTTAAGCTGGCCATAGATGGATTTATTTTGACCCATCTATGGCTGTTCCCACTCCACAGAAATTGATCTAATGGTTGACTTCTGGCACAACAGGAATGTTGGAGGTTTTTCATTCAATCAGGAACAGCACCCAATCTGATGCAGTCAATCAGATCAGATCCAATCCGATGCAGCGCTGATCAGCACATTATGACAGAACAGTAGTCCCCACTGTCAGAATACAATAGGAAAGCAGGCAGGATCCTTCCATCCACCTCACATGTATGGATGGGGGAATCCGTTTGGGCTGATTGAAAAACATGACCTGTCTATGACTCGCTTTAGCTTAGTGAACAAAGTGAAGCTTTACTGACTTTCAATCATTAAATAAAGTCCAAGCAGAAATGTCCAAGTGTTATGTCACCCAGTGGATGAAGCTCCAAAACACACAGAAAGATGATTGTCTTTACATTTCTAGTAGCAAAAATGGCTATTGCCAGAGCTTGGAAGTCATCAATAAGGATGAGCTCAAGCGTGTTCGCAAACAGCATGTGCAGAGCCCCCCAGGAAGTGGGCACTGCACAGCGCTAATCACAGGCTGTGAGACATTTCCCGATCTGTGCAGCCGCGCATCGGGACAATGTTTCACTGCTTGTGATTAGCGATGTGCAGTGCTGACTTCCTGGGGGGCTCTGCATGTGCTGTTTGCGAACACGCCTGAGCTCATCCTTAGTCATCAATAATATCACTTGAGCTGGTCAAAGCTAAACTTTCTTGGATAATGATCAGAGTGTCTCTCTGCAATAGGATCAATTATCTCTCCAAAGACACATGATTTATAATTAAAAAAAGCTAAGATTCAAAATCTGAAGGACTGCACCTACCTTCCTAATATCTTTCTTTACTTCTCTTTTTTTAGTTACAGTTATACTTTTCGAGTACTTGAAAGATCAAAATAGGTCATATGACATAAACCTTTAAAATAATCAACCCCATTTTTTATTATTTATAAAGATATACCCCCATTCTATTTTTTCTGAAGTGTCACAACGCTAACCACCAACACCATCTCATTCGGATAAAGAAATTAATTGTTTCAAAATATTGTACCAAAATCACTGTATTACACCTGAACATACTTTTAACTATTCAAGGGGGTCCAATTAATGGTGTTCTTATACCTTAATATTCCAATAAAAGTACTTGAGGCGATTCAGTTCTCATTTGCAACGCTATATAAATTATTCATTCATTCACTCAGCCTTCTATATTATTTGTAATTCTTTAGTACTATTCTGATAGAATTTAACGCTATAATATCTAACACATTCAACAATTGTTATTATATTTTCTTGAAAACCTTCAATAAAATTATTGAAATAGATAAAGAAATTATGTCCGAGCAAAAATACAGTTTTTTGTTGTATGTGATTGAGTAGTCTTTGCAAAGTGAATTTTCACCACATTCATTAAGCTAAGGGTAAATTCCTTTGCAGGGTAAATAGCATATTGGCATTTAGTAAATCAACCACTATGGGTTAAAATCTAAGCAGCATCTTGGTTAAGTTCCTCATTTGAAGGAATTGTCCCCATCTCTCTTTTTTATTCGATCTTTAGACCTCCTTATTTAAAAATGTATTATTACCGTAATTACCAAATGTACACTGAAACTTCCATCTAACCTCTAATTTATTGCATTTTTTTGTTTTAAAAAGCCAGTAAAAGAGTAAAGTAGTGGTAAAAAAACCAGCCATTTTTAGTGCCTCAATTCTTCATGATGTAACTGAGGGCGTGGTAGAGGTGTGTCCTTTCCCTACGTGGTTTGTGCTAACAGGTGTTCCTCTTTTTCATTTCAGAACTTTACAGGTATGATTTAATGCCAACATGGCATATACACATCAGGTGCAATGCAGGTGGAGGACTGTTTAATTTTTACATTGGTGGGAGGACAATGTAACACCAAAAGAAACCCAGATTAAAACATCCAAACTCTAGGCAGCTAATGCAGCTGGCTGGATTCAAATGTAAGATTACAAGACAAACTAGCACTGTACGCTATGGTAAAACTGCACAGATCAGCTTTGTGAAAATGTGAAACTGTCAGAATATATATATATATATATATATATATATATATATATATATATATATATATATATATATATATATTTCACAAAGAAATAGTGTAAAATGGCAACGTTGACCATTACGAATGACGATGTGTATTTCTGTTGTGCAGGAAAACAAAGAACAGCTGAAAGGCTGGAATTTCACTTGTGATGATGTGCAAATGACGTGGAAGATGTAATTAAATAGGGAAGGTCTGGTATTGATAGGGTGGGGGTCATAAAAACGTAGGCGTGGGATATTATAGGTGTGTGCTGATACACAGAGCAGAAAGTCAGCTCATGGGGGTTGATTTACTTAAGGAGTAGAGAGTGATTACTTTGTAAACTGAATGTTCAGTCAAGCTTGTAAATGGGGTGAAGCGATGTTCACTTTGAATACCTAATCACGTGGATAGCACAAAGGATAATTGAAGTGAAGACATTCACTTTGCAAAGTGAATACATTCTACAGTTTTAGTAAATTGACACCATAGTTTGTTAGTCTGTGGGAACCAGTGAGAAAGGTTGCTAAATCCGGTTCTTATCTATCTGTAAAGAAAGGAACATAAATATTTAACCCACAGGGTTCTGTGTTTGCTGTTTATGTCAGTTATTAATATTTTTTTTTTATAAGAAATTAAACTTTTTGTTTCAGGTAGAGAAGTGAGGGGATAGTACCCCTGTTAGGACCTATTCACACAGTTGCAGTCTAGTCTGTTAAGTTAACAAAGGTGTGTTACTTTAAAGTAATTGTAAAGGCCTGTTTTTTTATATTATTAAAATAACAAGCATGTTATACTTATTTGCTCTGTGTAATGATTTTGGTCAGAGCAGCCCTGATCCTTCTCTTCTGGGTGCTCCACTGGGCTCCACCCCTCTGCACAGTGTCCCCATAGCAAGCCACTTAAGATGGAGGCAATTGTGCGTGCTCACTCCCAAGCTCCACTCCTGCTCCCTCGTCATTGCATTTGATTGACTGCTATATTTGAGCCAATGAGGAGCGGGAGAGTGGAGAGGGACTCAGCTCTCGTGCTGGATCAATATCGGTCTCAGATATGTATTTAGGGGGGGCTGGGGGAAGCTGCATGCAGAAGATTTCTACCTTACTGACTGCCTCTAACAAAGTCTCACTTTTAGGTTCCTGTGTTTATGCATTTATACTGTATATAATATAATGTATGTAATTACTGTTACTGTGATAGCATATTCATTATCTCCTTATGCATGTTGTCAATGGAAAGAAGGTGGTGTGCCTACAGGCAGAGCTTTGGATGTACATCCCAGGCCTATGGCATTCATTACCTTAAACTGGCTTATCAGCTATTATAATTACTGTTACTGTTTTGAGCATTATTTTGGTGCGGGTCAGGATGAGAAGTCTCTGATCTCCGCTGTGCATGACTAATTCCCCCCTGTTGGTGGTTCTCTTCTGGAATATCTGGGTGTTTCGAGACTAGTCTCTTCAACGCCTCGGATGTAAAAGTATTCTACACGGCTGGAGTTGCCTTCTGGTTAACCCTTTTTCTCTATTTTTTTTTGCCTGTTCTTTCTTCCCCCTCATTCCCTTTATTCCCCTTTTTCCCCTCCGTCTATCCCCCCCATCCCCCCCCCCCCATTCAGCTGTAACCATGCATACAGATAGGAAGGATTCCATTCACCTCTTGTCTGTTAATGTGAAGGGGCTGAACACCCCGGGGAAGAGCTCCATGGTTCGCTCCAATCTGAAACATATGAAAGCCCATGTCTGCTTCCTCCCGGAGATGCATTTTTGTGCTGATAAACTACTAAGCTTCAAGATCGCATTTTTCTGACGGTATATCATGGCTGCTCATCTGACTCCAGGTCTAAGGGACTTAGCATCTTGATTTGTGGCTCGATCCCTTGGTAGCTGGGTGACCAATGGAGTGATGCAGAGGGCAGGGCTCTCTTTGTGAAAGGGACGTTGAGAGGATCCCTGGTTACACTGGTGCACCTCTACCTACCCAACTCAAACTAGATTACATATCTGAAACTGATCCTAACCAAGCTAGGAGATTTTGTGGAGGGGGTGGTGATTGTGGGGGGTAATATGAATTTCACCCTAGATCTGACCCTAGATGCTTCTAGGTGCACATCTCAGGTTTCCTTTGCTGCCTTTAAATGCCTGAAGAAAATTTTCCACGCGTTTCACCTTGTGGATGTGTGGCAGTTTCTTAATCCCGATTAAGGAGATTATACATTCTACTCGCATCCTCACGAATCTTACACTAGGATCGATTTCTTTTTGTTGCCCCAGTCTCTCCTGTCTAGGATCCCGTCCACATCCATTGGTTCTTTTACATTCTCGGACCATGCCCCGGTTTTCGTGGACATAGATCTGTTGTCCCTCTCTCCTAAGCAATGGATGTGGAAGATGAATGACTCTTTGCTTCAGAATCCGAAGGTCATGGAGGTGATTTCAAGGGAATTGAGACTTTTCTATTCCTCTAATGCCAGTGAGGATAGCGCTCGCATGATTGTATGGGAGGCGCATAAAAGCTATGTCAGGGGTCTCTTGATCAAGTTTGGCTCATGGATAAGAAAGGCCAGGGCCCAACAAATTGTGGATATCTTGGATAAGATTAGAAATCTGGAGTCCATCCATAAGAAATCCCTAGCGGATAAGACTCTGGCAGACCTCATGGTCCACAGGTCCTAGCTGCGCTCTTTGGCGTTAGACAGAGCTAAAGCCACAAAAGCCAAGTGTAGATGCACGTTCTACGAACATAGCTAAAATGTGGGAAGCTGCTGCGTGGGCTCTACGAGCCCAACAGGCCCACACGTTTGTTCCTGAGTTACTAAACGAACATAATACCAAAGCTCACGCCACGGAGAAGATAGCAGACATTTTTAAAATCAATACTATATCTCGTCTATAATCTTCCCTATCCTACATCCCTCATGGAGGAATCCTCCAGGAGGGTAGCTATCCAGGAATATATACTGCATTCGGGGCTCCCCTGTTACTCAGATGAAGACCTGACTGACCTTGATGAGCCTCTCTCAGCTAAGGAAGTGACCTTGGCGATAGCACAAATGAAACCAGGTAAAGCGCCAGGCCCGGATGGCTACTCTCTCCTATACTATAGGACCTTTGGGGATCTTTTGACTTTGCACTTCCTTTCCGCATACAATGCTGCTAGGGAGAGGACTATCCCACCGATGGATACCCTTCGGGCTCATATTGCTGTGATCACGAATGAGTGCCAAAATTATCGACCAATATCTCTTTTAAATGTGGATGTTAAGATATTCACCAAAATACTTTCTATGCGCCTGATTGTGCATATTCCCCAATTGATCCACTCAGACCAAGTGGGGGTTTGTCCCAATGAGAGAAGCTAGGGACAACGCGACCAAGGTGCTAAACCTGATATACGCCACGCAGACGTGCAAAATCCCCCTGTTACTCCTCTCAACCGATGCCAAAAAGCAGGGGCGTTGCTAGGTCTGCAAAAGATCTGGGGCTAGAGCCCATAGCAGCGGTCACCAATCTTTTTGCAGGCCCGCGGGGGGGCACGCCGGTGGTAAGCCATATTTTGCGGGCAATGGCTGGTGTTAGCGCTTCAATCATCATGGCACCGTAGTTGATATGGTGTCAGGGTGTTTGAGGTGCAATGTTTCTATTGTTACATTCTAATATATAATGAAGTGGTTCAACTCACCATAATGCAGAATCAGTGGGAGCCCTGGTCGTGTCACTTGCCCTATCTCCTGCCACCAGATGCAGCGTGTCACTTGCCACCGTCGCCTGTCACCAGATGCAGCGTGTTACCTGCCATGTCACTGGCCCCTAGATGTGGATTGTCGCTCACCACTTTCACCTGGCAGCAGATGTGGATTGTCACTTGCCATGTCACCTGCCACCATTTGTAGACGTCACCGGCCACCAGATGTGTCATCTCGTTGCTCCCTGCCGCACCTCTGACATTGAAGCAAGGGGTTCTGGCAGCAAAGTGGAGCTCCACCGATGACAGGAAGCACGTGACCTCCACTCCACCACGCTGTGAGGGCGGAAGTGCGCTGATGTGTGGCGGGCAGTGAGAGATGATGACATCTCTCTGCTCCTGCTGCACCTTGCTCTCACATTGAAGAGGCCCGGCTGTGAAGAGCGCTGATGTGGAGCGGGTGGCGAGAGATGTCATCTCTGCTTGTCCGCCCGCTCACTTCTCTCCTCCTCCTGTCTCCTGCAGCTAGCCCGCCTACCACAGCAGCCACAGCCGTGACCCTGCGGCAAGAGACTCAAGGCTATGGGCCCCAGATTTGGGGCTATAGCCCCAATAGCCACCCCCTAGCAACTCCCCTGTCAAAAAGGCATATGACAGGGTGGATTGGACATTTTTGATAGAAACTCTATGCTTCATTGGACTGGGGCAGAGGATGATGCATTGGGTTCAGGCCATTTACTCATGTTCCTCCGCCCAAGAGAAGGTGAATGGGCACCTCTCACAATCATTTGGGATAACTAATGGCACGCACCAGGGGTGCCCTCTGTCCCCCTTGATATTCATCTTGACCCTTGAACCCTTCCTGCGCACCATTTGAAACAATCCAGATATCACTGGATGCCACTCTCTCTCCAAAGATTGCAGGGTTTGCGGATGATCTTCTTATATTTTTGTCCAACCCCCTGATCTCTATTCCAAACTTTTTTTTTTGTCCTTTTTCTGAGTCAATTATCAGAAGTCAGAGGCGCTGAATGTGCCTATGTCAACCTCCACATCGACACTGTTGCGAGTGGGCCTCAGAGCATATAAAATATCTGGGAATCCACCTCCCCAGAAGGATAGAAGAAGTATTCCTGCTGAACTCCCCCCACCCTTTTGGCGGCAATTAAAAAAGACCTACAGTCCTGGCAGAGCGGGATGTTCTAATGGTTTGAATGATGCAACATTGTGAAAATTAACGCTATGCCCCGCCTGTTGTTCCACTTTCAAGCCCTTCCCCTCCAGGTCCCAAGGTCTTTCCTTAGGGTGGAGAACCGAGCCTTGGTCCCTTTTCTATGGGCACTAAAACTACCCCGTCTGGCACAATCTACCCTGAGACTACTGAAACTCAGGGGTGGCATGGCGTTGCCAGACGCCAGCCTCTACCATATGGCGTGTCATCTGACGTAGGTCTTAAATTGGTGTCGCCACAGAGAACTTAAACAGTGGGTTAGGGTGGAATGGATTTTGTCGGGAATACCAGTTGAGTCTCTGCCATGGTGCCAAACAGATCTACCTCGGCAGGTACTGGATTACGCCACTATATGGTAGACTAGGAAGATCTGTCAGAAAGCGTTCCGAGATTTTTTGGTAGCGACATTACCGTCACCGCTCACGCCCATAGTGGACAATCCGGCAATCAGGATTGTCTTTTTGGCAAAAAATACAGCTTACTCACTTCCTTGGATCCCTTCCCCCTCCGGAGTCTTTTCAGAGACGTCTCACCACCTTCGAACTGCTTTGTCTAGATCAGTCTCCACTTCCCCATGTGGTCTCTCTTACTTACCAGTTGCTGATAACACCGCCAGCAGACCACAAGCTTCCATATGTTGCCAGCTGGGAAAGAGAGCTGGGGCTTGAGTTGACTGAGAAACAGGTAGATAGACTCTTTCTGTTTTCTTACAAGACCTTGATCTGTGCCAAACACCAAGAAGTACACCGTATCGTTCAAAAATTCACTGATAAAGTCCTACCAAGAGATCCAGCTTTTTTCCTCTTGCATCACAATGATATACCAAGTAAAGCATATACAGTAGGAAGTCCATTTTGCCCCTCTTGATCACAGCCGCGGAGGGATGTATCCCACTGTCCTGGAAGCAGACGCAGCCTTCGTTGATTGCCATCTGGCTGAAAAGGGTTGCAATGAAAGATTTGGTAGCCACAGAAAAGGGCCTCTGTGAGAAATTTTCTAAAACATGGTTTTATTGGCACAAGTTTGTTTACTCTGAGGAGTACGCGGAACTAGTCTTCTGAATCCTCACTAAGTGAGGGCTTACTCGGTGAACCCTCTGACCTGGATGAGATTTTGGTGTCAGGAAAGGTTCCACCCGCTGGTAATACTATCTGACATTTGGCGTGCAGTACTAATGTCCACCAGCAGGTGTCTCCTGGCAGTTTGTAACTGTCAGGGGAGCTTTCCCCTGCTGGTGTTATGTGACCTTTGGGCCGCAGTACCGGCGTCCACCAGCGGGTAGTTCCTGGAAGTATGGAGCCGATATCACCTCCTGCAGTCAGGCATCACCTGAGCCTGATTGCAGGAAATGGTACACAGGGTCTACCGTGGATAATTGTCATACGGGGTACAGAGACTCCTGACGCTTGCAGTCTGAATTTTAGTCTACTGGCAAGACTACAGGTGTAACAATTTGTGTGACATGGACCTTTCTTTTTAGTTTTTAGTCTTTGGAATCTTTTACCTGAGTGTGGTCTCTGTATTTATTGTGTGTTCTTTTGCAAAAATAAAGTATTGGAAAAAATAAAAAAATAACATTGAATTATACTGCAGTGCCGGTATTATATGGTTTCTAGAAGATCTGGGTAAATTTCTCTCTCTCTCCCTTCCACTCTCTCTTTCTTTTTTTTGAACCAATGTAAGTATGTGCCAAACCTGGGGGATCCCTGTGGAAGTCCTGCCCTGCCGCATTTTGAACACAGGGAATACTTGCACTTTCTCAATGAATGCAAAGCGTTTTCTGATTGCATTAAAGGCAGGGTGGTGATCTCACAATTTCCACCTTTTCTATTCAGAGTATACTTTGCATTAATTGCGAAAATGTAAATTGTTCTCTGAATGGCACCCCTTGTCGAGAAAGCTAGCAGTAAACACTGTACTAACAGTGCCGGCTAAAGTACGGTATTTTCTAGCATCCACAGGGATCTCACAGGTACATATTTTTATTGGTCCTAGCTGGACCAACGCAACTATGTAAAAATTGCTGTACCTAAACTGTACCTAAACTTCAGATTAAACCAAAGTTTCAATTGGGCCTTAAAGTGGCCCTATTAGAAACCTTACAAGTCTTCATGAATAAAGTGTAATGTGACAATATACAGTAGAAGTATAATTTTTCAAAAAAAAACCTCAACCTTTTATTATTAAAAAAACAGCCCTTGTGTTCCAGCGAGGTGAGTTTTCCTAGACTTAGATTATATCATCTGTCTGCTGCAGGCAAGAGGAAGCATTTCCCCTGTCTCCTCTTCCCCAGTGATCAGGTTCCATTGTAACTTAGTCTCACATCTCACAAGAAAAGTGGTTGCAGCAGGGGCTGATCTATGTCAGACATGTGTGAACACAGCTTTAACCTCTGTAAGAGAAAATACATACCAGGAAATGTCAAACTTGCACATTGCTTGGCATGCATAGTGTATACTTAAAGTGATACTTGCTTTTTGTTTGTTTAAAAATAACAAACATGTTATGCTTACCTGCTCTGTGTAGTGGATTTGCACAGAGCAGCCCAGATACTCCTCTTCTTGGGTCTCTCGCTGGAGCTCCTTGTCTGTTCCTCAAGCCGAGCTGCTGCTCTGTCCATTCAGACATGGAGCTGTAGCTTGCCCCCCCCCCCCTCTCTCTCCTCATTGGCTCACTGACTTCTGATTGACGTCAGTGGGAGCCAATGGTGCCCACTGTGTGTCTCATCCAATCAGGAGAAAATGATTCCACCATCAACAGAACCAGGTGTCTTGTCTCTAATTGTGAATAAGGAAATAACCCCTTTGGGAAAAGGACATTAAAGGCGACGTGAACACCAATAAGTTAAAAGGTATAGATTACAGAACAAAATGAAACATATTAATAAAAACATGTATGTGCAAAGACAAATACAGATGTCAGTATGAGTTTGCGTAAGACATATACAGATACTTGATAAGTCTCCAATGTACCCAACGTATTTCTGGCTTTAAACGCCTTTCTTCAGGGGTAATAGCAAGGAGAGCTGTATTTGTACAGTAATTCTTTTTATGAAAAACATATAGTATTATAGAGGACATCAAATATAAAGTAGTGGAGGACCACACTACATTCAACAGTTTGGGCTTTACATTCCATATAGCATTGCGTATATTCATGTCCTTAGATAATAAAAGACCTGCAGAGGGTCAGTTGTCAAAAGGTAGGCCGGACAGGTAAGATGAAAAGATGGCCCCCCCAGAGTATAGGATACCTCTACGAAGGTCTACCTCAGAGAGGGCCACAGATATGAGACATCACAGATGATCTGACCTATAAAGAATAGAAATATAATGTAAAGTAGTAAAGGTGGTGTATACATTCTAACAGAAAGATGATATGATTCTGTATGTGTTGTAGATAACTTTGCATACCTGGAATATTGTGTTTGGTCTCAGCCAATCAGGAGGGAGAGTCTCAGACAGCTGAGTCTCTTGTGCAACATCGCTGGATCGAGATAGGGCCCAGGTAAGTATTTGGGGGGCTGAGGGCTGCTGCACACAGAAGGTTTCTTATCTTAATGCATTAAGATAAAAAACCTTCTTCCTTTACAACCACTTTAACATTCAAAAATATATATCGGATGTTAAGTACTCTGTTGCTCAAATTATATGTACTAGATTTTCCTCCTAAACTTTAAGCTATAAGATCTCATTGACACAAAAAAAATCTAATTAAAAATTCAGTCAATCAATAAACAAAAGCTTGTATTATTATTTTTTTTTTCTCTCCAATTTTGGTATTGTGCTTTGAGCCATTGTGGTGGATATAATGCTCCTCATCTTCTGTCAGTCTGTTTAATAGACCTTTTATTTTATCACCTTGTGTACCGAACGCCAAAATAAATAAAGCCATCTGCTTCTGTTTTCTCTTCTCTGCCTTTTTTTTTTTTTAATGACCACCCTAAAGGTTGTGATGAAACCATTGCGAAAATCAATCTTGCCCTAGCAACAGGAACAAGGAACTGCTTTCCTACAGCATACAGTAATTCTTTCTGTTCTATAGGAAGCTGACAGCAGCTCCTTGATTTACATTGTTTACCACCTCTTTGATAGATTGTTATTTTCCTGGGCCTTTTTTTTTTTTTTTTTTACATATAGTAGTTTGCCTGCTATACATAAGTATTTGTTGGTAGCAATAATAATGGAGGTTATTGAGTTCAGTTGCACAATATGCATTGCTCTCATCTTTAGCATAGTTGTCAGACTTTTAAAAATCAGCTATGCCGATACGCACAGGAGAGCCAACCTGCCGCCGTATAAGGACGGCGGCTGGTCGGCAAGCAGTTAATGAAGAGTGCAGAGTAAGGCATGTTTATAATGGGAAGAGGAAACTGTACAGCTTTGTTCAGGTTTTGTAATCATGGATCAGGGCCTGGAGCCCTGGAGCCCCCCAAGTTTCTTGGGTGATACAAATGCCTCGTACACACGATCGGATGGTTGGCCAACAAAACCGTGGAATTTTGTCCAAAGGGCGTTGGCCCAAATTTGTCTTACATACACATGGCCACACAATTGTTGGCCAACAATTACAAACATAGTGACGTACTACGTGGTTTTTCACCTCATTGACGCCACCCTTTCGGCTCCTTCTGCTAATTTTGTGTTAGTAGAAGTTTGGTGAGTGTTGATTCACGCTTTTCATTTCACGCTTTTCATTTCGCACTTTTCATTTCGTGCTTTTCAGTTTGTTTCTGAAAGGCCGTTCGTCAACTAGACATGTTGCGGAATCGGAGGAGATAACGTGTTATTTATTATTGGCCTTGGAGTTATTGCTTTGACATTTTTTTTTGATTGAATAATTATTTGATTTGGTATATTTTCTATATTTTTCGATGCATAGAATACACTTTTTGGTTAAGTTCTATTGGCAGAAAGCATGTCTAATTTTATTTGTTTCCTTTTTTTAATACACAATAAAAAAATAATGTAGAATAATACTTGGCTATGTGTTTTACTTCAAATGACAGTTTGGGAGTAGGCAGTTACATTTAAAAAAATACAATGTAAAATTGACAAGGGACACCAACATAGTTGTATCTTTGATCTTAAAAACTAGGGGATAATGGTGTTGTGGTAACTAAAAAAATAAAAGCATAATAACATTATTCTTGATACCACTAGAAAAAAAAAGCCTTTGAAAATTAGTTTGCAATAACTCCATCAGTATCACCAGCAAAGCAGCTTCATTATTATCCCATTAAAGAAGAAGAGAATGTGCTCTGCATTTCGAGATTTCGTAATTTGCCACGTCATGAATGTTAATTCTCCATTACGATTGCTAGTTTACAAGACCGACCGCTTCTGGTTCGTCCTTGCTTCCGAGCATGCGTGTTTGTACTTTAGACTTGTGTCCGACGGACTTGTGTACACACGATCGGAAAATCCGACAACAGACGTTTGTTGGCGGAAAATTTGAAGACATGCTAGCCAACATTTGTTGGCGGAAAATCCGACAACAATTGTCCGATGGAGCATACACACGGTCGGATTTTCCTCCAACAGCCTGACATCGAACATTTCCCGTCAGAAAATCCGATCGTGTGTATGGGCCTAAAGCGTTCAATCCTGTGCCTGGGTCTTGCTGCACACTCGCAGGCCGTGTGAGTGCACAGGTGTGCAGATTCCTTATAATGGCTCATGCACACAGGATGTTTTTACAGCTGCTGTTAGGGGCATTTGACTTTTTTTTAACTGCCTCTAAACACCCCTCCATGTTAGCCTATGTGTCCATGTACACATAAACTTTCAGAGGTGTTTGGAGGCTTAAGCACTTATCGGCAGTAGAAAAAAACAACAGCCTGTGCGTCCAGGAGGAGAGGCTGTTGAGCTGTAAAAACGCAAAACGTCAAAAAAAGCTTTTCAACGCAGTAAACAAGCGTTTAGCAGCATTTGTCATTTTTAAGCGTTTTTACAATATAGTTAGTGTTTTTTACTGAACAAATGCCAAAAACCGCTAACGCTAAAAAACTCAGGAAAATGCCCATAAACGCTATTCAAAAACCACAGCTAACAGCACGTTTTTAACGCTGCTTTTTCCTGGCAGCAGCACTGGCGTTTTTAAATGTCCTGTGTGCATGAGGCCTAAGTTTGGCCTGACTATAGCTCAAGGTTCCCATTCAGAAATGTTAATTTTGTAGCTGAAAATATTTTTGTGATCTAAATTAAAACTCTCTTTGTAAAAATACGACTAAAACTAAAACAATTCAGATGACTAAAATACAACTAAAATTAAAATAGCATTTTAGTCAAAAGACTATGACTAAAACAATTTGACGTCAAAATGAACACAGCACTACCACATATGAATAGGTAGGGGGCATCTACTAAGCTGCTGAAAGAAAAAAAAATTAGAAAAAAGCTTTTCTTATTTTTTTCTTAATATTTAATGTTGGTAATATGTCCAGGTAATACTGTATGTGCAATAGCATTACAGCCATTTTAAAAAAAATATTTTAACTGCTTAAGCCCCGTACACACGTTAAGAAAACATGCGAAAAATCCAGATTTTGGAGCGATTGTACGATAATCTGATCGTTAGTACAGAGCTTTTGAGAGCCAATCAGGACAGTTCATCTGATATTATTTGATCGGACATTAACAATTTTTTTTTTGTATGATGCCAGATCGTACGATTTTCGTTTAATCAGTACAGTTGTCGTTCGAAAATGCAATACAAATACATTACAACACATTACATCACTTCCGATTTTTTTATTCTATCGTACGAAAATTTTCGTGACTTTAGTAAACTTAGCATGCAAACAAAAAAAACGGACGGTCATTCGTCCAATAATCTCATCCTGTGTATCAGGCATTAAGGTCCACCCTATAGCAGGTGAATAGGGTGGATAGCCACCCTACAGGGCGGCGCCAAATCACATATATATATATATACTGTACGTGATCCAGCTATCCTGTGAAGCGGGTGTGAATATTGATTATACCTAGTGGGAGCTGAGTGGCTGGTACCGCGGACTCGATGTCCGCCGGCATCCACCGATCCTTCGGTACAAAGGCAGAGTGACTATGTCAACAAGGCAGATCGCTGTTCTGTCAGCAGGGAAAATATGGACATGGAATCATGCCTTCACCTAGTGAAAGCCCCCCCATAGTACACAGAAACTAGCTAGGCACACAGTTAACCCTTTGATTGCTCCTGATGTTAACTCCTTCCCAGTCAGTGAATATTTTTTAGCACTGACCACTGTATTAGTGTCACAGGTCCCCAAAAAGTGCCAAAAGTGTCAGCTAGTGTCAAAATGTTCACCACAATATCGCAGTTCCTCTATAAGCCACTGATCGTCGCTATTACTAGCAAAAAAAATAAATAAAAATAAATTTAAATATCCCGTAGTTTGTAGACACTATCACTTTTTGCACAAACCGATCAATATATGCTTATTGGGATTTTTTTTACCAAAAATATGTAGCAGAATACATATTGGGCTAAATTGATGAAGAAATTAGAATGTTTAAATTTTTTATTGGCTTAGTTTTATAACAGAAAGTTAAAAATATTATTTTTTTTAAATTGTCGGCCTTTTATTGTTTATAGTGCAAAAAAAAAACTCAGAGGTGATTAAATACCACCAATTGAAAGCTCTATTTGTGGGAAAAAAAACTACATACGTTTTATTTGGGTACAGTGTCGCATGACCTCGCAATTATCAGTTAATTAATGTAGTGCCCTATCGCAAAAAATGGTCTGGTCATGAAAGGGGATAAATCTTCCAGAGGTGAAGTGGTTAAATTTGCACTTCTGCTTGTCAAAAAGCAATATTCTTGTTTGCTTATAACACTTAGTTTTATTTATAAAGACGGTATATATCACAACAGCTAAATCTGTGTCTGTAGTGCATGTTCAAACCTTAAAGGAGTTGTAAAAGCAGAAGGTTTTTTTTATCTTAATAAAAAAACCTTCTGTGTGCAGCAGCCTCCCCAGCACCCCCTAATTACTTACCTGAGCCCCTTCTCTCTCCCGCGTTGTCCATGAGTGTCTTAGCCATCCAGGACTCTCCTCCTGATTGGCTGAGACACAGCAGCGGCGCCATTGGCTCCCGCGGCTGTCAGTCAAAGTCAGCTAGCCAATGAGGAGAAAGAGGGGGCAGGGCCGGGGCTACATGTCTAAATGGACACCGGGAGCTGCGACTCGGCACAGGTGCCCCCATAGCAAGCTGCTTGCTGTGGGGGCACTCGACAGGAGGGAGGGACCAGGAGAGCTGAAGTGGGACCCGAGAAGAGATGGATCCAGGCTGTTCTGTGCAAACCACTGCAACAGAGCAGGTAAGTATAACATGTTTTATCGTATTTAATTTTTAAAAACAAGACTTTGCAATCACTTTACATTAATACCATAAATAATAACATGTTGTTAGATTTTTACTCCAGGAGTGTATAATGAGTTTGGCAATTCTAGAGAAATGCTTAAATAATGCATTATAATTGAACTAAATCCATTTGATTTTAGTCGACTAATGCCGTGTACACAGGACCGGACTTTTCGTTGGACTCAACTCCGAAGGACTTTACGATGGAGTTCCGACGAAACGGACTTGCCTACACGCGATCACACCAAAGTCAGACTGATTCGAACATGATGACGTACGACCGGACTAGAATAAGGAAGTTCATAGTCAGTAGCCAATAGCTGCCCTTGCATCGTTTTTGGTCCGTCAGACTAGCATACAGACGAACGTATTTTTCTATAGGATTCAAGATCGTCGGAAAGATTTAAAACATGTTCTATTTCTAAAGTCTGTCAGATTTTTCGACAGAAAACGTCCGATGAAGCCCACACACAATCAGAATGTCCGACGGATTTGTACGTGGCATAACATGTACTGGAGATTTTAGTCGACTAAAATACAACTAAAACTAAAATGGCATTTTGGTCAAAAGACTATGACTAAAACTAACTTGAAATTTTAAGTCAAAATGAACACTGCCATTCAGAGACACAGCCTTTGCTCGGAAATACAGGAAGGAGAGGTAACGCACTCAGGAGGCTGCACTTTATGTTGGGGGGATTCCTTGTCTACAGGACTAAGAGACAGCTGTGCCAGTCTGGGGTTGCTGAGGCGACTAGTGAGTCCAGGGACTGGAGGAAGGACTGGAGGAAGTCTGTAAGTCTCAGGAGAGTCCAAGGTGTCAGAAGAAACCTTGTCTAGAGGCCAGGAGTGGGCCTGTGCAGCAAGCTGCTGCAAATAAAGGCTGAGTGAGCCAGGAGAACCAAAGAAATGGGAGCTAGGATTACAAGCTAAGAGTAAGTGTTTTCTGTTATTGTTTTTTCTGGAAAAGAACTTCTGCATGGGCAACTGTGGATTTTTCTTTTTTTTTTTTTTTTTTTGCTTAATAAAAGTGGACTGCCAAGCCTTTAAAACACAGTTTTGACTTCACGCATCTACCATTAAGCTAATACATCCCCCATATGACAATGTGTGTAGCCTCATGCACACTGACATTTACATGCTCCTGAGTCTTGAAGCATAAAATGTCTGGTGCTGTCCTGTGTTTGGCAAGCCACACACCACGTACAGCCACCATTGCAAGTGAATGATTGTACGTGGACGGTTGCTTACAAACTCCTATGGCTTCTGCATTTTTGCATCAGCATTTACCCACGCATGCCTGTACGATGTATTTTGTATTTGTATACTGCTTCCTGAGTGCAGGGGACATTTTACAATTAGAGCAAAAATGTTGGGAAAGGACCATCAGAGGAGTTCTAATACAGGGGCAAACAGCAATTTGTGCTTCAAAATAAGCTTTATTCATTACAAAAAATGTATTTAATGCCAATACAAAAAAAAAAATTGTATTGGCCTTAAATATACTTTTTGTAATTAATAAAGCTTTGTTTGCCCTTGTATTAGAACTACTCTGGTGGTCCTTTCCCATATTTTTGTTATAAGTCTGCTTCTGTTCTTGAGGCACCACCGGCAAGTTTGGTGAGTAAGTACCCTTTCCTTAAATGGTCAACACAAGTATTGGACCAATTTGGATCTCTGTGGGTTTTTAATGATTGACATTTTCCACTTCAAGACTCAGAGCATATTAGGCTACTGGAAGGCAGTTTCTTGCATCGGGATAATATGCAAATAAAAAATAAAAAGCTTCTGCATAGTGCAGTTAAACCAGGGATTTTTATTTCTAAAAACAGTGGAGTCCACGTCATCTGGTAAGAGTACCCATCTTATCTTACTTCCTGATGTTTTCATTCTGATGCCCCATATCGAGATGTTGGTTTACAGCTACGGAAGTTCTGTACCCCGTTGTTGACTCATAGTCACAGATCCACATCGTGCACTATTGACTTTAATTTCCAGTCTCACATCATTTTTATTGGTTCATACCAGTTCCTCTTATTAATTTGAGTTTGGAATCATCCATTTACCATATGTGGACACTTTATACTGTGTTTGTTCATTTCATTTCACTTATGGTTTTTGCACATATGCTTTACTGTTTAGTAAATGGTAACATTTTCCAAAATTCTTGCCTGTTTATTTAATTAACATACTTTTATTTTCAAGTTGTTTTTGTTATTGTTGTTGTCTGGGGTGTCGTCTGGGGTCTGTAATCCTATGAAAATATCCATGGGCATGAGGCCCTATTCTGTTCAGCAACCTACCCTTAAACACCATACAGCAAGAGTGACTGTTACAGCCGTATTTGCCGGATTTTATCATGTAATCTTACTGGTTCTCCAAGCCGTATGTGTCGCTCTGCTACTAGTATATTGGAGTAGAGTAATGCGTACTCTGTCTGGTATAGCTCAGAATTTTATTAAGGAACCTTAGTTTCTGTTTTGGGGAGGGAAGGGTATGGGAAGAGTGGGTACAGGGAATGAAGTGTGAGTGTGCAGTTAGTTGTTTTGGTTAGTTATCTTATGCTTTGTAGGTGCCCCCAGGTCAAGCTATGGGGTAATTTTTGATAGACTGCAGAATTCCGCAGATTCTGTGAAGTGAGTCCAGCATGCCCAAGTTTTGCTGAGCTTTGTCGGGGTATCTCTCGTCTGTTGGATTAGGTCTTTCATATCAGCGATCCTCCCTACACGTTTATGCCATTCTGTGATACTAGGAGGGGAGTTATCCTTACAATCTATGGGTATACACATTTTGGCTGCGTTGATGAGGTGTAGGGTAAGAGATCGTTTGTAGGTCGATTGGGGTAAGGATGTGTGGTGAAGTAAATATTGAGCTGGTGTAAAGTCTGTAGTGTAAGTCGTTATATGAGAAATCAAACAGTGTATTTCTTTCCAGTAGGGTTGTATCACCATATGTGGAGCAGAGAACCGCATGAGATGCCGTGTTGCATCTCCAACATAATGGAGAGATATTGGGATGGTATTTGTGGTATTGTGGATTCCATCTGGGATCCTATACCACCTTGAATAGATTTTGAATCTGTTTTCCTGTGCGGAGATATTTGTGGACCCTTTGTATATGTGGGAGAGTGTTCGATCCCAGTCCTCCTTTGAAATATCAATTGCAAGTTCCCTTTCCCATTGTTGACTATTCGCATTGTCTTTGGGCTTGTTACCTGCGAACAGTAGGGAGTATATATCTGTTTTTAGGTGTCTTTAGGGCTCGGATTTGGAGCAGATTGCTTCGAAGGGGGTGCGTTCTCTGCACCAATTGGTGAGTGGTTTGGAGGTATTTAAGAAGTGTCTGATCTGCAGGAACTTGAAAAAAGGAATGTTTTTGGTCAGGGTAGCGGGAGGAAAGGGCTTGAAATTGTAAGAGCTTACCCTCAAAGATTGTTTCAGCCCTAGTTGATTGATCTATGTGTGAACTATGTGTGGAGAGCTCTGTAAGCCCTGGTGGGAAATCAGGGTTTCGTTTGATAGGGGTCAGCGGCCTGGGTGAAGAGGCAATATTCAACCTTTTGCACACAGCCTGAAAATTCTGTAATGTAGGACCAATTAGGGGGTGGGTGGTAATTTCCCTAGGGATCGAGTTCGGTCTGATCCACGGTAGGTGGTAGATTGGCAGTCGGGAGAACGATTCCTCAAGTCTGATCCAGTCTTTAGTCTTTGTGTGGAGGTGCCAGTCATCTATTATGGCCAAGTGGCAAGACCAATAGTACTTATAGATATCTGGGAGTCCAATTCCTCCTTTTAGTTTAGGAATTATTAGTCTAGCCCAACCTAACCGAGGGTGTTTGGAGGCCCAGATGAAGTTTTTGCATATTTGCTTGTATGTGGGATTTTGATCAGTGAGGTCTGCAAGAGATATAGGAGTCTGGGAAGGATATTCATTTTTACAATTGCTGCTCTCCCAAACCAAGAGAAAGGGCCTAGATCCCATTTTTGGAGATCTTGCTGGATGGTTTGGAGGATAGGGAGGAAATTTCTAGATTATAGGTCCACTAATTTTGCCGGGAAACTGGATTCCAAGATATGTTATGGCATGAGGGTCCCAGGCAAAGAGGAAATTAGCTTGGCATTGTGTCACCGTAGCTGTGGGTAGGGATATGTTTAGGGCCCTGGATTTAGCAAAATTGATTTGGAGATTGGAGAGTGAGTTGAAGAGAGAAAAGTCTTTTAGTAGATTGGGAATTATGGTGATGGGGTTTGTGAGAAACAGTAAAATGTCATCAGCGTAGGCCGCTAGCTTGTATTGTTTATCTTTTATTTCTACCCCTTTAATGTCTGGGTTGGCTCTAATTCAGCGGTGTAGGGGTTCCAGGGTGAGCACAAATATGAGTAGGGATAAGGGGCATCCTTGGCACATGCCATCAGATATGGAGAAGGCCGCCGACAGGTGACCATTGACTTTAATTCTTGCTGTTGGGGACGATAAAAGGGAAGGATGAAATGGAGCATGCGGCCTCAAAACCCCAATGCTTTTAAAGCTTCTGTCATGTAGTCCCAGGCCACTCCTTCGAACGCCTTCTCCGCGTCAAGAGATAGAAAGAAGCCTGGTTTGGAAGAGGATGATAACCAGGATGATAACCAGTGGTGTATGCTTATCACTTTCAGGTTGTTGTCCCTTGCCTCACGCCCAGGAATGAATCCTATTTGGTCCAAAGAGACCAGCTTGAGAAGCAGAGAGAGTAATCATTTTGCAAGAACTTTTGCGTAGAGTTTCACGTCAACGTTCAGAAGTGCTATGGGCCTGTAGTTAGACACAATAGTGGTGTCTTCATCTACTTTTGGTACCATGGTTATATGGACTTTGAGAAGGTCTCTGTTAGTATGAGAGGAGGAGGATAGCTAAATGCTAAAGAAGTAGGGGAGTATTGTGTCCGAAAAAGATTTGTAGTAGCTAACAGTCAAGCCATCAGGGCCGGAGCTCTTGCCTGTGTTTAGCTGTTTCAGAGCCTCAGAGGTTTCTTCCAAAGAGATTGGTTTGTCTAGTTCTGCTGCTTCTGAGGGTGTGATAGGTTTGGGGCTGTATAGGATGAGGAAGTTGGTGATCATCTCCTTTCGTTCTGTAGCTCCCTTGGGTGAATTTGGGGTAGACAAGTTATAGAGTTTAGTGTAAAATAGTTTTAATTGATCCGCAATGCCTTCTGATGTGGTGATTGTGTTACCTGAGGTGGCGGTGATAAAGTGAATTGTTGACGTCGCTTTTTTAGTTTGGAGGGCTCTTGCGAACAGTTTCCCAGGTTTGTTGCCAAATTCATAAAATACCCGCCGTGTCAGTGTGTATTTGCATCTTATCGTTTTCCCCAGTTCTTCAAGTAGGGCTTCCCTGGCTTGTAATAGTTTGGTTAGCATTTGCGCTGCTAATGATTGCTTATGTCTTTTTGCGAGAGAATGAATGCACTCCGACAATTCTGCAATACATGCTTGCCTAGTTTTCTTCTGCTTAGCGGCAAGGGAGATAAGTTCACCCCTGATGACACATTTGTGTGCTGCCCAATGTGTCATTGAATTATTTCTGTGGATTCATTCTCGTGAAAATATTGTGATAAGCGTGAGTTGAGCGTCTTCACAGTTTCAGGGTCATTTAGGAGGGAATTATCGAGTCGCCAGATTGCTGATCGCGTGGGTCCTGTCAGGATTGCTATGGTCATGGAGATGGGATTGTGATCCAAGAGGAGCATAGGGTGTATAGTTGCACTTATGAGGGACGCTAAATCGGTTTGCGTGATATAGAAATAGTCAATCTAATGGATTTGTTATGGAGTAGCGAGAAGAATGTGAAGTCTTTGGTGTTGGGATGCAGTGTGCGCCAAGCGTCTTGCAAAGTTAAATCCCTCAGTGTTTTGATTGCTCAAACGGCTTTGTACATTAATGTGGAAGAGCCCAATGAGGTATCCTGGGAGAGAGTGAGGGCCCGGTTGAAATCACCCTCTATAATAAGCATTCCTGCTTGGAATGAAGTGAGGAGCTGCAAGGTGTTACGGAGGTGAATAAAATATATTTAAACCAAAATAATACCAGTTCATCAATAAATTGATAAGCATGCACATGTTTAGCCACAAATAGATCTGAAAATATCCCTATCAGGCATATCAACAACAAGGGGTGGGAGTTCCAGGCTTGCTTGAAGATCTGCTTCTAAAAGAAAGAACATTGGAAGACAACAATATAAAGGTGGGTGGAGACTATCATTGGTTAATTGCTTCCCCCAGGACAGTGTCCTAGGCTAATCAACTTGACAGCAGCTGTCAACTTCTCCCTAAATACACACAACCCCTTCAAGCTTTATCCCTGTAGGATTAGGCAGATTTGACCTGAAAATAAAGCAGATGTCAGCAGACCATTTCACCTACACACATGACAACCACATATTAGAGAACACAATTAGGGTGGGTGCAGAGGTCACGATACTGTTGTAAAACTGCCTTTTATCTGTGGCTTTTACAGGGTGATGCTAGATATGGAAGTATGCAGATATGCTGAAGGCCAAGAATAGCAGCAGTCCAGGTGGGATGCTGTAGGGTGAGACGAGTAGTCCTACAGAGAGGACACGGGAGGGAGAGGAGAGCAGTAGCACAAGGGGGACACTGGAGGTGGAGGAGAACAGCAACAGGGGGGCATTCTAAATGTAAAGGGGAACATCAGTATGTCGGGGGGGAGGATGCTAGAGAAAGAGGAAAACAACAATATAGGGGGTATTGGAGGTGGAGGAGAGCAGCAGCAGGAGGATGCTTGGAGGAGGAGGAGAATAACAATATAGGGGGATATTGGAGATGGAGGAGAGAAGCAGCAAAGGGGGGGGGCTCGAAGCAGAGGGAGGAAAAGAGCAGGGGGATACTGGAGGAGATGAACAGAAATAAAGGATGGGATGCTGAAACAGGAGGGCAGGCTCAGTACGGGGCGAGTTGCTGAAGAAAGATCACATTATTCAAACTTTGTGTGTCCTTTCCCAATGGTCCTGTGCCCATTCTGGCTGATCTTATTTTAAATAAACACCTGCATATAACCATGTGGTGGGACTTGAAAGGCAGAAACATGTACTGTATCTATTGTTTAAATTGCTGTTTTGGTGACTCTTTATACATGCAATTATTCCTTGCTCAGCAGATCTCTTGGCATGCAAACCAAACACATCACCAATGGTGCCAGTGATTTTTGATGTGCAAGGGGTTACAGTAAGGTAATATAACAATAGAGTACTGAGAATTACCTATATTAGCAGTAATAAAAATACATATAATGATTTTTAAATGAATTTTTAACTGCAACATTTTTTTTAATTGGCTTGAGTCAGCACAAATTGTTAAGTAAGCCTAAATACTTTTTTAAACAGACAAGCTTATTTACTTAAAGGCTTAAAGTCCAGTTACACTGTACAAAGCTTAGATTATTCAGCCGAATACATTTTGGTTTATTGGTTTACCGACTGTTCTCAGTATTAAAAATGATTGGCATAAATGAATTAACTAGTTAGGGGTCCCCATGAGCTTGTTAATAGAGTCCAATTCAATTTGATGCATCCCCCGTTACCTGTCAGCAAGTGGTAGATTTGAAAGTTGCAGATATGTCAATGTGATAGGGATAAGGCCCCTTTAACACTAGTGATTCTGTTACAGGAGAGAGCTTGCCAGAATAAGGATTGCTATGCAGAACACAGCAGAACAGTGAAAGACTCACCTGCTTGCATGTATTGCTCCTTTGCCGATGGGATGATTGCTGGTGACTAGGGATGAGCCGAACACCCCCCGGTTCGGTTCGCACCAGAACCTGCGAACGGACCGAAAATTGCATGTATTGCTCCTTTGCCGACAAATCGAGGAAAACTGGAAGCTGCACACCGGTATAATGATGAATGCTTTATTTAAAAAGCTGAATCATGAAGAAACATAACAGCAGAAGCGTACAAAAGCAGCTGACGCGTTTCACACTACAATGAGTGCTTATTCATAGCTGCTCCTTGCTCCTTTGCCAATGGGATGATTGCTGGTGACTAGGGATGAGCCGAACACCCCACGGTTCGGTTCGCACCAGAACCTGCGAACGGACCGAAAATTCTCACGAACGTTAGAACCCCATTGACGTCTATGGGACTCGAACGTTCGAAATCAAAAGTGCTCATTTTAAAGGCTAATTTGCATGGTATTGTCCTAAAAAGGGTTTGGGGACCTGGGTCCTGCCCCAGGGGTCATGTATCAATGCAAAAAAAACTTTTAAAAACGGACGTTTTTTCGGGAGCAGTGATTTTAATGATGCTTAAAGTAAAGAAAAAAAGGGAAATATTCCTTTAAATATCGTACCTGTTGGGTGTCTATAGTATTCCTGTAAAGTGGCGCGTGTTTCCCATGCTTAGAACAGTCCCTGCACAAAATGTCATTTTTAAAGGAAAAAAAGTCATTTAAAAATGCTTGCGGCTTTAATGTAATGTCGTGTCCTGGCAATATGGATGAAAATCAGTGAGACAAACGGCATGGGTACCCCCCAGTCCATTACCAGTCCCTTTGGGTCTTGTATGGATATTAAGGGGAACCCTGCACCCAAATTAAAAAAAGGAAAGGTGTGGGGTCACCAGGCCCTATATACTCTGAACAGCAGTATACAGGCCGTGCAAACAAGACAGGGACTGTAGGTTTGTTGTTAAGTAGAATCTGTTTGTAATTTTGAACAGGTACATTTTTACCGTGTTTAGCTCCAGCCAAAAAATCTTTTTTAAGCTTTTTGGAAAACATAGGGAAGGGTTATCACCCCTGTGACATTTGTTTTGGTGTCTGTGCTCCTCTTCAGAAGATTTCACCTCACTTTTTGTCCCAATGACAAATGTTTTTTGAAAATTTGGGGTTTTTTGTGAAACAAGGATTGGTGATAAAGCATCAGTGGAAAGGAAAAATGTTTTTCCCATATTAACTCTTACAGGAGAGAATTTCCCTTCCTAGGGGTAGATTTCATCTCACTTCCTGTTTTCTTCCGTTTGTAAGTAGGAGTCATTTGTAAGTTGGATGTTTGAAAGTAGGGGCCTGCCCTATATACTCAGCAGAAATTTGGGCCTAAGGTGTTGTTGTGGCCACAACATTGTAAGCCCTCACAGGGCCCTGCTGTGAAATATTAGATCAAGAATTGTAATTACATGCCCCTGTTGAACAAGGGCAGAAAAATTGGGCCTTTGGTGGTGGTGGTGGTGCTGGTGCCACAACACTGTAGATCCTCAATCGCTCTTGGTGGGTGCAGAAATGGCCCTGCTGTGAAATATTAGATCAAGAATTGTAATTACATGCCCCTGTTGAACAGGGGCTGAAAAATTGGGCCTTTGGTGGTGGTGGTGGTGCTGGTGCCACAACACTGTAAGTCCTCACTCGCTCTTGGTGGGTACAGAAACAGACCCTGCTGTGAAATATTAGATCAAGAATTGTAATTACATGCCCCTGTTGAACAGGGGCTGAAAAATTGGGCCTTTGGTGGTGGTGCTGGTGCCACAACACTGTAAGTCCTCACTCGCTCTTGGTGGGCACAGAAACAGCCCTGCTGTGAAATATTAGATCAAGAATTGTAATTACATGCCCCTGTTGAACAGGGGATGAAAAATTGGGCCTTAGGCACTGGTGCTGGTGCCACAACACTGCAACTCCTCACAGATACTCTAGTTGGAACGCAGGAACGAGCCCTGCTGCAAAGTATTGCATCAAAAATTGTAATTACATGCCCCTGTTAAACAGGGGCTGAAAAGTTAGACCTTAGACACTGGTGCCACAACACTGCAACCCCTCACAGATACTCTAGTTGGAACGCATGAACGAGCCCTGCTGCAAAGTATTGCATCAAAAATTGTAATTACACGCCCCTGTTAAACACGGGCTGAAAAATTGGGCCTTAAGCACTGGTGACGGCGCCAAGAACCAAAAATGTTCTTACAAGCTATCAGCGTGATCATTGAGGAGGAAGAGGATAATTACTCAAGATAGTAACTCAGCATCAGCATAGGCAGTCTCTGATTCATTTTTATGAAGGTCAGTCGATCGACCGAGTCAGTGGACAGACGCACCCTGTGATCGGTTACAAAGCCTCCAGCAGCACTGAATGTGCGTTCCGAAAGAACGCTGGATGCAGGACACGCCAGTAGCTCAATTGCATACTGTGCAAGCTCTGGCCAGTGATCCATCCTTAAGACCCAGTAACCCAGAGTATTTTCGGTGGGAAAGGTGTCCAAGTCAGATCTTGCCCCTAGGTATTCCTCTACCATGTAAAACAGACGCTGGCGATGGTTGCTGGAACCGATCATACCTTGGGGCTGCGGACTAAAAAATTGTCTGAATGCATCGGTCAGATGGCCACCTTCTCCATCGCTCCTTCTTTGACTGACCGAAGCCTCAGCAACACGTTGTCCAGAAACAGAAGTTTGTAACCTCCCAGTCTCTGGGAATGCGTTGCACAAACCTTTCTGCAAGGCCTCCCGAAGATGTTTCATCCTCTGCTCCCTCTGCGATGGCAAGATAAGGTCCGCAACCTTACCCTTGTAACGTGGATCAAGGAGGGTTGCCAGCCAGTATTGATTCTTCTCCTTGATACCACGAATACGAGGATCCTTACGCAGGCTTTGCAGGATCACAATCCTCCTCTTCCTCCTCCTCCTCTTCCTGTGTGATCGGCGGGCACGCAGGAACACTGTCTGGTTAAAGGGGGCCTTGAGAGCTAAGGAAGTCCTCCTCTTCCTGCCTCTGTTCTGCCTCAAGTGCCCTGTCCATTATTCCATGCAGCGTGTGCTCCAACAGGTGAACAAGGGGGACAGTGTCACTGATGCATGCACTGTCACTGCTCACCATCCTCGTGGCCTCCTCAAATGGTGACAGGACAGTGCATGCATCCCTGATCATGGCCCACTGGTGTGGAGAAAAAAAACAAACTCCCCTGACCCTGTCCTGTTGCCATAGTCGCACAGGTACTCATTGATGGACCTCTGCTGCGTGTGCAGCCGCTGCAGTATGGCCAACGTTGAGTTCCACCTGGTGGGCATGTCACAGATTAGGCGGTTCTTGGGCATATTAAACTCCTTTTGGAGGTCCGCCAGCCGAGCAATGGCATTATATGACCGGTGGAAATGCACACAGACTTTCCTGGCCTGCTTCAGGGCATCCTGTAAGCCTGGGTACCTGCCCAAGAACCGCTGCACCACCAAGTTAAGGACGTGAGCCAAACAGGGCACATGGGTCATTTGTCCCTGTCGGAGGGCAGAGAGGAGGTTGGTGCCATTGTCGCAAACCACCATTCCTGCCTTAAGTTGGCGTGGCGTCAACCACCTCTGAACCTGCCCCTGCAGAGCTGACAGAACCTCTGCCCCAGTGTGGCTCCTGTCCCCCAAGCACACCAGCTCAAGCACTGCATGGCATCTTTTGGCCTGCGTACATGCGTGGCCCCTTGAACGCCTACGGAGCACCGCTGGTTCCGAGGACAAAGCACAGGAAGAGGCCATAGAGGAAGAAGAAGAGGAGGGGGTGGAGGAGAGAGGTGTGTCACAATCATTAGTGGCATTTTGGAGGCGTGGTGGTGGAACAACCTCCAACACTACTGCACCTTGTCCTGCATCCTTCCCAGCTGCCAGCAGAGTCACCCAATGCGCCGTGAAACTTAGGTAACGTCCCTGTCCATGCCTGCTGGACCATGAGTCAGCGGTAATATGCACCTTATCGCTGACCCCCCTGTCTAGCGAGGCATGCACATTGCCTTCCATATGCCGATAGAGAGCTGGAATCGCCTTCCATGAGAAAAAGTGGCATTTGGGTACCTGCCACTGAGGAACCGCACATTCCACAAACTCACGGAAGGGGGCAGAGTCTACCAACTGAAAAGGCAGCAGTTGAAGTGCTAGCAATTTTGCCAAGCTAGCATTTAACCGCTGGGCATGTGGATGGCTGGGAGCAAACTTCTTTCGGCGGTGCAGAAGCTGGGGCAGGGAAATTTGCCTGGTACAATCTGACATCGGTGTACCGAAAGCAGATTGCCCACAAGTACTTGGCTGTGACAAACCTAATTCTACACCTTCATTCCTCTCAGTGCAGATCTCAGAAAGGACTGAAGGTATAGTGGAGTTGGAGATCTCAGCTGATGAGGAGCAAGGAGAGGTCATCTTTGTTCTTTGGTGTGGGTCTTGTAGATACGCTTGCCAACGAACTGCATGGCAGGTCAACATATGTCTGGTCAAGCATGTGGTGTCCAAGGCGGGAGATGTTTTGGCCATGCGAGATACGCTTGAGACATATGTTGCAAATTGCAGTGGTGTGATCTGATGCACTCGTCTCAAAAAAGGCCCACACCAAAGAACTTTTTGAATAACGCGCAGAGACTGCAGCGCCCTGCACATGTGGAGCTTTGGGGTGTGATGCAGTCAGTGTGCTGCCCTTAGGCTGGCCCCTGGAGGGCATCCTGCCTCGTTGGTGATGTGCCACCTCCTCCTCCTCTCTCCTATCAGGCACCCACGTTGAGTCGGTGACCTCATCATCCCCTCCCTCCTCATCACTGGAGCAAACCTGGCAGTATGCTGCAGCAGGGGGAGCATGACTGCCAGATTGCTGTCCTTCTTGGGTACCCCCTCTGTCCGTGCTCACGTTACTGCCTTCATCTAGCTCAGTATCATCATCAGAGCCTTCCAAACACTGGGCATCCTCCTGGAGCATGTACCCAACACTGTGGTCAAACAGTTCGAGGGACTCCTCAGGAGGACATGGTGGGGCTAGGGAAGGAGTCACTGATGACATTGAGCCGAGGGAAGAGGCCGCTGCTTTGCCAGACAAAGTACCCTGAGCATGGGTGAGAGAGGATGAGGAGGATGAGGACAGCTTGGTCATCCACTCGACCAAGTCTTCTGCATGTTGCGGCTCAACACGGCCAGCTGCTGAAAAAAAGGCCAAGCGTGTCCCACGGCCACGTGCTGATGAGGATGCACCGTCTCCGTGACCAGCAATAGACACAGAGCCTGCTTGCCCTCTTTTATTGGCTTGTGACTGTCTGCCTCTCCTTGTTGGCCTTCCAGACATACTAATGGCCTGTAGCTGCACTAAGCTGGGATATATATATATATATATATATATATATATATATATATATATATATATATATACTAATACTGCAGCTAGCAAAATCAACTGCCTGCCTGTAGTATGAGAACACCACCAACCTTCTACACGTAGCTTTAGCTGAACACTGTGCAGAGCTCGCAAAAAACTAACTTGTAGCTTATTTAGCTGCCTGCGGTAGTGATAGGATCAGGAAAACACCACTAACCTTCCACAGGTAGCTTTAGGTGAACACTGTGCAGAGCTCGCCAAAAACTAACTTGCAGCTTATTTAGCTGCCTGCGGTAGTGATAGGATTAGGAAAACACCACCAACCTTCTACAGGTAGCTTTAGCAGAACACTGTGCAGAGTTCGCAAAAAAATAACTTGTAGGTTTAGCTGAACACTGTGAGGAGGACGCACTACACTAACTTGTAGTTTTAGCTGAACACTGTGAGCAGGACGCACTACACTAACTTGTAGCTTTAGCTGAACACTGTGCAGAGGTCTCACTACACTAACTTGTAGTTTTAGCTGAACACTGTGAGCAGGACGCACTACACTAACTTGTAGCTTTAGCTGAACACTGTGCAGAGGTCTCACTACACTAACTTGTAGTTTTAGCTGAACACTGGGCAGGACGCACTACACTAACTTGTAGCTTTAGCTGAACACTGTGCAGAGGTCTCACTACACTAGCTTGTAGTTTTAGCTGAACACTGTGAGCAGGACGCACTACACTAACTTGTAGCTTTAGCTGAACACTGTGCAGAGGTCTCACTACACTAACTTGTAGTTTTAGCTGAACACTGTGAGCAGGACGCACTACACTAACTTGTAGCTTTAGCTGAACACTGTGCAGAGGTCTCACTACACTAACTTGTAGTTTTAGCTGAACACTGTGAGCAGGACGCACTACACTAACTTGTAGCTTTAGCTGAACACTGTGCAGAGGTCTCATCACACTAAATTGTAGTTTTAGCTGAACACTGTGAGCAGGACGCACTACACTAACTTGTAGCTTTAGCTGAACACTGTGCAGAGGTCCTACTACACTAACTTTTAGTTTTAGCTGAACACTGTGCAGAGGTCTCACTACACTAACTTGTAGCTTTAGCTGAACACTGTGAGCAGGATGCACTACACTAACTTGTAGCTTTAGCTGAACACTGTGCAGAGGTCTCACTACACTAACTTGTAGTTTTAGCTGAACACTGTGAGCAGGACGCACTACACTAACTTGTAGCTTTAGTTGAACACTGTGCAGAGGTCTCACTACACTAACTTGTAGTTTTAGCTGAACACTGTGAGCAGGACACACTACACTAACTTGTAGCTTTAGCTGAACACTGTGCAGAGGTCTCACTACACTAACTTGTAAATTTAGCTGAACACTGTGAGCAGGACGCACTACACTAACTGTAAATAGTCTAGCTGCCTGACTGTGGTACTAATAGGATCAAAAGAACAGCAGCAATTTTCTTCAGGTAGCTGTAAATACTGTAACAAGGCAAGCCTGCCTGTCAGTAGGAAGATAACAGGAACGGATCTAGCTAAACCGAATACAGTGTATATATATATATATATATATATATATATATATATATATATATATATATGCAACACCTGGGATGCATATATATATATATACACAATACACTGTAAGTGCAGCTAACTCACTGACTGTCCTGCCTAATCTAGCTAACTCAAATGAAATGACACTGTCTCTCTCTCTATCTCTCAGCACGCCAGAACACACTACACAGGGCCGCCGTGCAGGCGGCCTTATATAGTGTGGGGTGTGTTCTAAACCCCCTGAGCCATAATTGGCCAAAGCCACCCTGGCTTTGGCCAATTACAGCTCTCTCTACTGACGGCGCTGTGATTAGCCAAGCATGCGGGTCATAGTGCATGCTAGGCCAATCATCAGCCAGCAATGCACTGCGATGCCGCAGTGAATTATGGGCCGTTACGCACCACACCAATTCGGCGAACGATCGAACAGCCGATGTTCGAGTCGAACATGGGTTTGACTCGAACACGAAGCTCATCCCTACTGGTGACTTACATTCTACAGAGTCTTTGTCAGTGAAGGAGTGATGCCTTGCCCATTCAGGTGGTAAAGGAGCAACACATGCAAGCAGGTGAATGTTTTCAATGCACGTTTAAGTGATCCTGATGCTACAGGGTTTTTGCCACTGAAAGGGTCACCAGTGTGACATGTGTCTAATGCCGTGTACACACGGCTGGACTTTCGACGGACTGAATCACATCTGACTTTTCAACGGACTTTCAACGGACTTCTGACGGAGTTTTGACAGACTTCCGTCGAATCGGACTTGTCTGCACACAATCACACCAAAGTCCGATGGATTCGACCGTGATGACAAACGACCGGACTAAAATAAGGAAGTTCATAGCCAGAAGCCAATAGCTGCCCTAGCGTCGGTTTTCGTCCATCGGACTAGCATACAAACGAGCGGATTTTTCTTTCCGACAGACTCGAGTCTGTCAGAAAGATGTGAAACATGTTCCAAATCTAAAGTCTGTCTGATTTTCGACAGAAAAGGTCCGCTGCAGGTCCGATGAAGCCCACACACGGTCGAAATGTCCGACGGATTTGTTCCGTCGGACCAGTTTGGTCGAGAAGTCCGGCCGTGTGTACACGGTATAAGTGCTGTCTGTTTTCTTTAACAAAGGGCAATCCTGTGATTGATAATAAAATTTTGCTACAAAGACAAGAGATTGGGATCCAGATCCTGGTTAAAGCTGCAACAAGCTTGTTGGGCAGCTTTAGTGGGGCTGTGCAATCCTTGAGGTTCTGAGATCATTAAAGTACAATCAAGCCAATTTTTTTTTCTACTTTTGGAGAAAGTATTGAAGGATTAGAACTCAGGTCAAGTTTTTACTGCTATCCTGGGCTCCAATTCTCCTTTCCTATTTTGCTGATTAGAGTTTTATTTCAAATAGTTTTTATTAAGTTTTTTATAGAGAAGGTTACAAACAGATAATAAAGTGGTACACTCTGTACAATAGAACTTAAAGCAAAAGATCACACGTAGATACTATGCCAAATAAGATTATATAAATTTGAACTGGGAGGTAATATCATTACTAATCTTATGGTAGGAGTGCTACCCCCCATCCCGGACACCCCATCTGGGAACAAACTGGTGTCCTGGTTAGGGTGGCAGCACAGCTAACCCTGGTTAGTGTCATAGTGATATTGAAATAACTTGAGGTGGTACAATAACAAGTCTTGAAACAGGGTAGTTAAATACATCAATTGGTACACAATCCGTATAACAGTGTAATCCGCAATGTGTAGCGTCAATGTACCTGTACAGAGGGTAAATTAGCTTATAACTTGTTTTTAGGCAAGGTAAGCTTGCGAAGGGTGAGAAAGGAAAGGGGAATGGAGGGAGGAGGGAGGGAAATGATAGGGGAGGGGGGTTAGGGATAGGGTAAACCAGTCACCATAACATAAACACATTCAAACTTTGACTGTGCACTTAGGATTTGATAACCAGGGTTCCCACTTATCTCTAAATACTGTGAGACTAAGGTTTGCGATTGCCAATAATTTATCTATCTCACATTGGTGGTTGAGAATGGCATCACTGGGGGAAGGTGGATTGGTAGTGTTCCACTGCCTTGTAATTGTGATTTTTGCTGCTAATAAAAATTTTATAATTACTACTCGGATTTTGGGAAGAAATTTGTGAATGTTCAGGTGCAAGATTAGGTGCTATGTGTTGGCTACATATATCGGACAGTATGGAAAAAATCCTATTCCAGAATGACCTTAGTGATATGCAAGACCAAAGTATATGGAATAGAGTGCCAGATTCTCCGTATTTTCTCCAGCATATGGCCGTTTGGGATGGGTAGAAATTGGAAAGTTTGAACGGGGTAAGGTACCAAGAGTGTATTACCTTTTGGTAGTGTTCCCAATGGTTTACACACTTGGATGAGTTATAGATGATGGAGAAAGCTTTCATCCAACAGGCGTCTGGAAGGGTTTTTCCCGTTTCTTCCTTCCATTTGACAATGATGGTGGTCTTTGAGAAGCAGTCTTGGGCGTTGTAGATATTATAAAACAGGGCAATACCCCTTAGTGGGGTTGTAGGTTCATGGAAGAAGGTATACATTGAGCCTGGAATTTCTAAGTGTAGAAGTAGAGGGTGTTTATGGAGGAAGGAGCGGACTTGTAAATAGGTAAATTGTGCGGGCGGTGGAAGGTCAAAACGGGTAGATAGGGCTCCATAGGTGTGGAGAGATGTATCCTGCTATAGGTCTCTCAAGAGAGTAAGGCCTTCGTTTTTCCATAAGTAGAGGTCAATGCAGGGTATAAAGTGTTGGAGCACCGATACTGAGGTAGGGATTTATACGCAGGCTTTATAATAAGCCATAATATTGGGTACCCCCAATCCACCATTTCTTCTATGCCTTATCATAATATTAAGGGAGCATCTGGGGGGTTTCTGGTTCCAAACAAATTTAGTGAAAAGATTTTGGACAGTGGAAAGGAAGGTTTGTGGTAAGGGGATTATTAGGGTCCAAAACAGATAAAGGAGTTTTGGGAGGCGCAACATTTTCAAGGTCGCTATTCTTCATGCTGTTGAGAGTTCCTGGGTCCTCAGGTGAGATAGTTGTTGGGGCAGTGATTCCAAGAAGTGCTTAAAGTTATGTCCATAGACCTAATCTTGTAAAGCGCTGCGTAAACTGTCTGCGCTATATAAATCCTGTATAATAATAATAGAGCTGTGAGGTGTGTGCAGTCAGTTGGATTCCTAAAAATGTCAAGGAGTGGGGGGGTCAATCAAAGAGGAACCTGTTAGTTAGGTAAGTTTGCAAAGAGGTTGGAACGTTAACACCTAAAATTTGGGACTTTGTGGCGTTTACTTTATAGTAGGACACAGCACTAAATTCTTCCAGCAATTTCTGTGTTTCATGTAATGATGGCTTGGGGTTAGAGAGCATGAGCATGACATCATCCGCAAATAGGCTTATTTTGTGTTCAGTACCACCAATAGTGATGCCTGTAATGTTGGTATGAGACCGGAAGCTCTCTGCCAGTGGTTCCTTAAGGAGCTTAAAAATAATGGGCGATAGGTGACATCCTTGCCTAGTTCCATTAGTTATTTGTATCGATTTGGAGGTAAGTCCTGAGGTGAGTACAATGGCTGAGGGAGTGGAATAAAGGGATAGAATGGTTGTTTGTATCCATCCCGTAATCCTGAAATTGCCAAGCACTGTCTTGAGGTATCCCCAGTGGACCCTATCAAATGCCTTCTCCGCATCCAAAGAGAGTAGCAGAGAAGGCGTCTTAGAGGGTCCAGCGTGGGAGATTAAATTAATGAAATGTCTAGTCCCGTCAGGGGCCTGGCGACCTGGGACAAAGCCCACTTGGTCAGGGTGGATAAGAAATGGTAAGATTTTTTGTAGTCTGAGTGCTAAAAGTTTGGCAAATATCTTGACATCCATATTTAGGAGAGATATGGGCTTGTAATTTGCAGGGGAGGTGGGGTCTTTGTTGGGTTTAGAGATAGTCATGATCACAGCTCTTAACATTTCAGGTGGGAATGTACCAGAAGTGGAAGCATGATCGAAGACGGATTGTAGATAAGGAGCAGTTTCAGTGGAAAGGTATTTACAGTATTCATTTGAAAATGGGTTTATGGGATTCATTATCCCCTGGGGATTTGCGATTGGGTAATTTCTTGATAAGTCAGCACTTCCCCTGGGTAGTAAAAGGTTGGGAGATGGACTGGAGTTGGTCATCATCAAGGTTAGGTAGTTTAATTTTACTTAAAAAGATACTAATGAATGCAGGAGAGGGTTGGGGAGTAGAGTCATCACTACAGAGGTCATAAAGGGGCTGGTAACAAGCGTTGGCTATATCCTTTGAGTTAAATAGAATATTCTTAGATTTGTAAAGGAGCAGGGACCTTAATTTTTGCCTGTCTTGCAAGATATCCTGTGTGAGACGGGGATTTGGGTTTGATTTATTCTCACGTTCTTTTAAGGTTATAGAATTCATTGCATCTTCGA
Organism: Lithobates clamitans; assembly: GCA_037952925.1. Classification (NCBI taxonomy): domain Eukaryota; kingdom Metazoa; phylum Chordata; class Amphibia; order Anura; family Ranidae; genus Lithobates; species Lithobates clamitans. The sequence goes on along the minus strand of JBBGZY010000053.1, from coordinate 5,132,121 downwards.
TCTGCCTCCTTCTCTGTTCTTGACAAATGAAGCCATTTTGATCAATACCCTCCTCATATAGACTTTATAGGTATTCCACAATGTAAATCTGTTGATATCAGGAGTGTCATTATACCCAAAAAAGTCATGATGTTCTTGCACGATCTTTTGGTACAATTCCTTGTTCTCCAAAAATGAGGCGTTTAGTCTCCATAGTGGAGGAGGGGAGTTACGAAATGTGTCATCAAACGCTAGTGTGATTGGGGTGTGATCTGACCAAGAGATTGTACCAATGTCCGTACGCAAAACATTTTGTAGAGACCCTTTATTGACAAAGAAGAATTCAATGCGGGAGTAGGAAGAGTAAGCTGCAGACAGGAAGGTAAAATCCTACTCAGATCCATGGAAGCAGCACCAGATATCATACAGCTCATATTTATGTAGCAAGGGGGCAATTGAGTGCCCAGGTCTTCCAGCGAGGGTGTGAACTCCATGGTGGGGTTTAGGATTGTATTAAAATCTCTGACAATAATAGGGATGCCTTGCATCACTTCCATAACCTTGGTGAACAGTGGAGTGAGGAATTTCCTCTGTTTAACGTTCGGAGCGTAGAGGTTAACAAGAGTAAACACTGCTTGATTGAGCTTGCAAATGAGGATGATGTACTGGCCTTGGGGATCTTGAATAGTGCGTATATGACGAAATACCACAGAGTCCTTGACAGCAATAAAGACTCCACAGGCCTTCTTGGAGCCGTTGGCCATGTACAATCGAGGAAAATGTTGAAAGGACAATCGAGGGCATTTTTGGGCAGCGAAATGGGATTCCTGGGTAAAGATTACGTCAGCCTTGAGGGAGTGTGCTTCTTTCATCAGTGCTGCACATTTAAAGGGGCTGTTGAGGCCCTTAGATTTCAGTGACATAAATTTTAGAGGCATAGTAAAGAATGGGTATTTACTAAGGTATCGTTGCAGAGAAAAACATTGTAGTGAGGAAAACCAGGAAAAGAGTACCTGTCATGTGGAGATTTTGGCAGCCAAGGATTGGTATTTAGTGCGGATTCAGTTGGTGGGTTGATTGGAGGGTCTCTTGTCGTGATAAGCAGCAGGGGAAACGTGTGATAATCCAGGTTGATTTCTGGTAGACATAGTGTCGTAGGTGGTGACTGGGTGGATGGTAAGAGCTAGAGAAAAAAGGGTCAAACAAAGGAGAAACAAAGACAACATGCGTAAGAAACACCTGTCAGAACGCAGGCACAATGGGCAGCCGGAGCTGCTGTGGTGTCATGGGGAGGAATTCAGACTGCCAGTGCTACGCACTGAGCCAACAAACCACAAAAAAAGAGGAGTAACCCAAATGGTTGAGCTCCCAGCCTCACTAGTACAGAGGTTATGCTGGTGGGGGAGGTCTAGTTACAAATAGAAGATCTATGTCAGGGCCAGTCCGCTTGCGGCAGTTCCGGGGTAGGCAGTGCAGGAGGCTGTGCATCTGCAGGGAGTAGTTGCCATTGTTTAAAGAGTTGGATGCTTTTTTCCACACTGTATATGGGATAACTTTTGCCATACCAGGTGACCAGCAGCTTTGTAGGGAAGCCCCATCGGTAAATTATGCTATTGTTGCAAAGGACTTTTGTGAGCGGGGTTAGCTTCTTCCTTCATTGCTGTCTGTTGCAATATGTCTGTATATAAGGAGATGCCATTCAATTCTTCTGGTACTGCAGGGCTCTATTTGGCTGCCGCCATTACACGTTCTTTGAAATGGTAGTAGTGAATACGTGCCAGAGTGTCTCTGGGTGCCGTGTCAGGCAGAAAGTTAGGTTTAGGTATGCGGTGGGCCCTATCCACGCATAGCTCGATATCACTCAGAGATGGAATGAGGGCCTTCATGAGGCGTTGCACAAAGTTTGTTAATCTGTTTGGGTGTATGGATTCAGGTATTCCCCTAAATTTGATATTATTGCGCCTCAAGCGATCTTCTAGGTCCACCATTTTATAATGGAGGTGTTGCATCATCTCAGATTCTTGGTCAGCGTAGGCATCAACAAGGTCATTATGTGCAGAGTACAGATCTGCCATTTTAGTTTCTAAGTGTTGGATTTTAACAGCATGTGTTTGGACAGTCTCATTTAAGGGTGCAAACATGTCTGAAAAGTCATTGAACAGAGTGCTTCTGAGGGAGAGAAGCATTTTTTTCATGGTATTCTCAGAAATGGGTTGTTCTGTGGCTGGGAACACATCAATTGATAATCCTAGGTGCGTGTTCTGCAGAGAGGCCTGAGGGGGAATGCTCTGCAGTGCAGGGGAGAACTCATCCACCTCCTTTTTCACTGGGCTACGAGTGGTGGGAGTAGATGGGGGAGAGTGTTCTTCCAGCTCCTCGTATCATAAAATATTACAAGCGTGCATCCACAAGTGGTAATATGATACAAAAAATTATATATGTAACATAATAAGTGTGCAACTGAGTTGCTAAAATAGATAAAATATACCAACACAAATCTTGACGTGATGAGTGGTAAATGAATTTAAATATTTACCAAATACATGTAACCAATTGTGATGTAAAGATAGATTGATACAAATCACAAAATCAACATTCTTATGGATTCAAAAACTGTGAACAAACAGATAAACAATAGTCCCAATGTGCAGTGAGAAAATATATCAGCCACAATTCTTCCGTACTTGAGAGAATATCAGTGTTCTTCCAGCCCAAAATATGTTTAAATTAGCCACTTACCAGACATTCCCAGTTCCATGTCCCATGTCTCCGTTCCCAGTGGAAGCCTGTTGAGGGGAAACGCGTCAGGTGGAGCAAGTGGCTGTGATGCCAGCACGTTCTCCCCTATACTTAAAGCATGAGTATTTTGTGCTTTCTGAGCTAGAGCTGAATATTAGGGGGTATGTAGGGGTCATTTAACATACACTATCACTTTGCCCAAATGGTCATGTGACAGCGTCTCTAATGACCCTGTCACATACCTGGTAGAAGAGCCTGATGAGGAACACCTCTGACTTGGGGCTCCTGATAGAGTAGACAGGTAGTACAGGAGTGCAGAGTGGCATGAGTACCTGATGGTCTTGCTAGCCGTAGGACTAATTAGACAGGATCTCCCGGCCAAGCAGCAGATGGTCGTCAGTAAATCACCGCAGGCAGAGATGTCAGGTAGCAGTTGATGAACAGTAAGCAGGAAAAAGCCGGCACTGGGGGCAGCACTCAGGTGAACTGCAGACAGGTAGCAGGCAGATGGAGAACAAGCACCAGTGGGTGGCATTCACATGCTTGGAAATCCAGTAATGACTGGAACATAGACAGGGTCAGACGAGCCGTGTCATACACAGGCAGACTGATCAGGTACAGACCAGACAGGTAACAAATCAGCAAAGTAACAGTAATGGGCACAGGCAGAAGCAAGGTCAGAGACAGGCTGGGGTCGATGCAAACATAGTTCAGGAATAGTTAAGGCAGGCCGGGTGAATAACTGGAGACAGATACAAAGTAACAGGTTGCAGGTTAGCAGAGGAGCATTGTAGACAAGATAGCACTAATCCTGAGTATTGGTCCAGTTTAAATAGTCCATTTGGTGCCAACATCTGTCACGGGGTGTGCGTGCGCATATCTATGAGCACTCCTATTCATATTGACATGCATAGATAAAGATGCAAGTTCTTGCATGATATAGATTATAATGACATGAGTCATTGTAATTGAGCCCCTTTTTCTTTAAAGCTTAATTTTTAACAAAATGCATACAGTATTGTAGGTTGAACACCTTGGCAGGATTTGAAAACAATGTGCGCAGTGAAATTTGACTATAACAAACCAGCTGACTTTCAATACAAAGACATCAGATAATGGAGTATTAAAAAACAAAACAAAATTTTCATAGAGTTGATAGTGAACTCCCAAAACAGGGAGCTGTAAAATCTAGTTATGGCAGGACTCATGCCACTCAACCAAGCACTGCAGAACTGGGTAAATAAAGCATTAACCATGGTTAAGATACCATTTTATAAGTATATTCACAATGAAGCCTTCTCAAAACAGGAGGTCTTCACATGTCTCATTATAACACATATCCCCAAATTAAGAATTATTTATCATTTCCAAACTTTAGACATTGCAATAATAAAGAGCTACCCCTGTAGGAGCTGCTGGTTAAAATGGGTCCTTTGTTCTTTGCCTTAACCTCCTTAAGAACCCTAGCCTTGAGTGTACAGAACCTTAGCCTTGACACCTTAGAATGAGTGTACAAAGCTTATGATACCAAAAGAAATCAATGAAATGAATATCTGGTAACCAGTGATAATACAATGTCCAAGAAATCAGGCACTGAAACAGTTGGTAAAGGCAAACTTAATATATTGTCACCCGATATGCTAGGTGAAGGGGCAAGCATGAACATGGATAAACAAAGGCAATAACACAATTTAGCTAAAGAGTGATTGGTAATAAGGACTAGGCATACAATGACAGTTGCCAATCAGATCAGCATAAACAGTAGCAAGGTTGCCTAGAGCGCAGCAGTGGGTGGTAATAAAGCTTGATTTACTAAATACAGGAGACTATACTGCTGAGCATTTATGGTGACTATGCTAGGCCTAGATAGACTGGATGTAAACTGTCCGTAAAAATGAAAGAGAGGGGAGAAGGGATGAAACAGGACTTGCAGAGTGGTTGGCTGGAGGGGCAACCCTCCAGCCAACCACTCCAGCTATTGTTCAGGCCCTTAAAGAAGTGGTGGTGTAATCACAGCTTTAGTGAACTAGCAGTATATTTGCAGTAGAGATGCAGTCAAGATGCGATATAGGTGTGGTACAGGTGCAGTGTAGATGTGGCTCAAATGCAGTGATAGTTTGGTCGTGCGGTGCTGTACCCAAACAAAACTGACGTCCTTTTTTCCCACAAATAGAGCTTTCTTTTGGTGGTATTTTATAATCTCTGCGGTTTTTATTTTTTGCGCTATAAACAAAAAAAGAGTGACAATTTTGAAAAAACACAATATTTTGTACTTTTTGCTGTAATAAATAATTATTTTTTAAAAAAGAATATTTTTTCCTCAGTTTAGGCCAATATGTATTCTTCTACATATTTTTGGTTATAAAAATCACAAAAAGGGTATATTGGTTGGTTTGCGCAAAAGTTATAGCATCTACAAAATAGGGGATGGATTTATGGAATTTTTATTATTATTATTATTATTTTTACTAGTAATGGCAGCAATCTGTGATTTTTATCGAGACTGCGACATTATGGTTGACACATTGGACACTTTTGACACATTTTTGGGTTGATTGACAATTATACAGCAATCAGTGTTATAAAAATGCACTGATTACTGTATAAATGTCACTGGCAGGGAAGGGGTTAACACTAGGGGGCTATCAAGGGGTTAACTGTGTTCCCTATGTGTGTTCTAACTGTGGGGGGTGGGACTGACTATAGGAGACGACAGATTGTGGTTCCCAGCTAGTAGGAACTCACAATCTCTCTCCCCTCTCCTAACAGAACTGGGATGTGTGTGTTCACACACACGTGGAGAAAAAAGTTTAACCCTGCGCTTACCCAACAGAACAGCAGCTCACACAACAAATAAGGATTTTGTCAAAATTTAAGTGCACAGACAAGTGTAGCGCTATAGGTTTTAAGAAGCTTATTGATATAACTTATGTAAATTTATGAAAAGGAAAAAAACGTCTATGTCGATCCACAATAAATTCAAAGTTTGACAAATTAACAAGTAAAGTCTCTGATGTTCCTCAGGTATTTCTTAGACTGCAAAAGACTGCTGTTAGTCCAAAAGGTATATAATTCCTTATTCACCACGTGGATAACACATAACAACAAAGATATATGTGTGATGGACCCTCCACATAGAAAAGAGTGAAGGCTTACCAGAAGGATTGAACTCATAGGAACGTACGTTCAATGAGTCAATCTAGCTTGTATCACCAACAGGCAATCAAAAGGAAGGACCTCCCAACTGGATGGCGACAAAACTTCAAACATATCCAGACTCCTGACGGAACTATCTTTGAAATGGATGGCAAACCTTCCCATAGATCATCTCAGAGGGATAGCCCATATGAAAATAAAGAAGGGAGGCCACATAGCATAATACCGTTTTGTAAGGCAAATTTATTAAAAATAAGTAAACAACTTACATTTCAGTAGTAAAAAAAGTGCTTCAAGTAAAATTATGGCAGGCAGCGGAGTCTCCCGACGCGTTTCGTCTTATAAGACTTCATCTGGGGTACTCACCCACTGCTGCCATGCCCCTTAATATAGATATCATAGGCCCCTTAATGAGGATTATTATCTAAAATTGATAGGCACTTCCGGGTTTGGCCAAGATGGCGGACCCGCGTGCGTTCCAAGCCTCAATATGGTGTGTATATATGCGTTCCAGCGTCGTACTGGATATTGTTGTAAACTGTAATGAGATTAAGAGTGTAGGAATGAATAGAGATAAAGACCACATCTTTATCTCTATTCATTCCTACACTCTATGAGAGTCTCCCTTTGCCTCTTGTAGCATGTGTCTTACTCACTGCAGTGTATGTGAAGGTGAGCCACTTGTATACTGATCGTTTAGCCAGTTGGTGGACTTGTCTATAAACTATAGTTATGTGATCACTATAACATTATAAGTAGGGATGAGCTGTCAGATTACATTTTGCTTGTTTTCCTGTTTGTAAAATTAGTAGCCAGGGATAGTTTAAAAACAAAGGCGTGGGGTTAAAATTTAGACCAGATATGTCATGTTCATCACATATGACATGCTGGTATGACTTTTAAAGGGGTCCTAAAAAAAAATGTTCTGGGGTTCCCCCTCAAAAAATCCACACCAGTCCTTTATCTGAGCATACAGCCTAGCTGGCAAGGAAAGTGGGAGGTGAACATGCCCCCCCCCCATCCTAAACTATACCAGACCTTGTGTCCTCAACATGGGGGATACCTTCAAAATGGAAAAGTGTGTCACCGGCGCAAACATTATAATAATCACAAATAATAATAAAATTTGAATACGATCTGCTGCAGTTAAAAAGTTCTATACCATAGATTAGGAAAAGATATACGTTTGAAATGTAACTGCGCTGATCCAAAAGTGCTCATGCAGTATTACCACCGAAACGGTTTCTGCACGTCCACCGCTTCGTTTCGGAGCTAAACCCAAAAACACACTGCTGGAAAGACTCAGTGCTGGTCTAAAGGCACTTTAATTGTGAGTGCACATTTTATACATTTTGGATGTTATCTTATTGGTGATAATACATTTTATAAAAGCATGTTGTGCAATGATGGATGTTTACTTCTTATGAGATACCAAGATTGGCATGTAGATATGAGGAGTACCTAGTGGCAACCTAGTTGGAGAAACGCCAGGAAAGTGGAGTGGCTATTCCAATATAAACCAAGGGCAAAGCTTTTTCTAGATTCTGGTGAGTGCCCATTTCAGAAGGTGGTGGTGTCACATGAAGTGGTGAAAAGCCTTTTTATAGAGCACACTATGCACATGGAATTTAAATGTTAAATGAAAGTGGACTTTGGGGATCATTGTAAAATACCTATGTCCTAGGGTTTTTGATATATTTGCACTTGATAATTTATATTTATAGATTAACATATTAATACGTTGCACTTTTTTTTTTATTTTTTTTTATCGTACTGTAGAGTATAAGATTTCCTATCAATTGAGCCCAGTCTTGCCACACAGAGTTAATCCATCTCTGAGCAATCCTCTTTTATTGTTCAGTGAAATAAATCTTGACAAACTGAGAAAAACTTCCTGTCTTTTCACTGGATGTTAGAGATCATAGCAGAAGTTCAGTGTAAGAAATACACAGGAGAAATTCATATTGACAAGGGGAGTGTAGAGGTGGGCGGGGAGTCTACTGACATCAGGACTCCACCCACCGAGTTCCAGACAACAGACCCGCCCACAGAATATGCAGTTTTTCGGGTCTAATAACAGACAGAGGGGAGACATTTGACAGATAAAGATACATGCAGGAGGCATGTATATCCTTATAGATAACCCCGATGGCAGTAGTTTAGAAAGGATGACATTGGGTTTACATCCACTTTAAGGTTTGTGCACATGGTGCAGACACCGTTTCAGTGGTAATATTGCATAAGCACTTTTGGATCAGCGCAGTTACATTTCAAACGTATGGGGAATACCTTGCCAGGGAAGACCCCTGTTGTTTGCTGATGAGAACAAGCATCAGGCGAGGGACTTATCAGAATCTGGACACCCCCTTTAACAATAAAGACACACCCAGATACCCCACCCCCCTCCATGTGTATCAGTAAAGGGTAGTAGAAATGCAGCAAAAAAACAACAAACACCATCATTCATGTCATCCAGCAATGCTGATCTTCATCAATCCTGACACCCGATCATGTTGGGCCCCCAGGACATGTCAAGTTTCACAAGCAGCCCATCAAACTTGCCCATTGAAGTACACGGAAGGAACTGCAGCACATGTGAAAGCAGCCTTTGTGGTGAAAGGTAAACTTTATGCCACAAAGGGCTTGACCTGCCTCATACTGTATACTCCATTTATTTGTGGACATACTGAACAGTATAGCTTGTTTTGAGAGGGCATCCCACTGATGGTCAACTGATGAGATTTTGGAGGCCTCAACTGCAGCCCAACCGAAGGGTTGTGCATATTATTTAGTGCTAAATGTACTACAGGAGACAATCAGAGACTGTGGAAGTACTATAGGAGACAATTAGAGACTGCGGATGTACTATAGGAGATAATCAGAGACTGCGGATGTACTATAGGAGACAATTAGAGACTGAGGATGTACTTTAAGAGACAATCAGAGACTACGGATGTACTATAGGAGATAATCAGAGACTGCGGATGTACTATAGTAGACAATCAGAGACTGCGTTTGTACTCTAAGAGACAATCAGAGACTGCGGATGTACTATAAGAGACAATCAGAGACTACGGATGTACTATAAGAGACAATCAGAGACTACGGATGTACTATAAGAGTCAATCAGAGATTGCAGATGTACTATAAGAGACAATCAGAGACTGCGGATGTACTATAGGAGACAATCAGAGACTGCGAATGTACTATGGGAGACAATCAGACTGTGAATGTACTAAGGGAAACAATCAGAGACTGTGGATGTACTATGGGAGACAATTGAATATATACTGTCAGCAATCTGAAGGCACCTTTATCCCTATTAGGTAAATCTGTCTTTTCAGCAATGCACAGCTTCTAAAAAGCAAACACAAACATGCTTCAGCTACTTATAAGCTGCTAAACAATAAAGCACAGGGTAAAGTCCCGACTCCCACCTATTGTGTTCCAGCTCCCCCCGGTTGTCCCCCCTGGTTGTCTCTTCTAATAAGTCATATGTGGCAGGCAGAAGAAGGGGGCGGGTTACAGTAAAGTGCTGAAAGGTGTCGGAGGGCAGAGTCAGTCAGCACCATAAGGCTTAGTATGTCAGGCAGGAGCAAGACAGAACAGTGTTAGCAAAGCAAAGCCAAGTTACTGTAAGCTTCACCAAGCGGGCTCATTGTTTCTAACAGCATGTCAAACAACAAGTACGGTGCTCTTACCCGCTGCGACACTGCACACTGATAATGCTCCTCCCGCTGATTATGCCGACAAGCCGCTGCTTAATGCGGTGTGCTGACAGCTCTCCTCCTTGCATAGAGCACCATTTTGCTTTCTGCCTGTCAAAACTTTTCAGCCACCTCCTATTCAGCTGGGCACTGTGTTTGGCACTAGTTATGTGCTGCTGAGCTTCCCATTGTCATTTCAGTCTTACGCCACATAAACTGTCAGGAGCTGCTTAGGACCCAATGACAATTACTGGGCCCTAGGCAGCTGCCCCATTTGCCCCGCATTAAAGATCGCCCTGTGCCCGATGCCTGCTGAGCCCTGTTGACATCAATAGCAAACTCAAGGATAAGGGCCTCATACTGTATGCATTTTTAAGGAGAAAACCGTGCCATTTTTTTGTCTGCTTTCACATACAAAATAGCATTATAAATTAACTAGCTGCCAGCACAGTTCTGCAATAAAATATTTATAAACATACCAATTGCATAGAGCAGGGGTCTCCATACTTTATAAAGTTTACTGTCCTTCAAACTTTAGGGGGGCAGGACTGTGGTCACTGGGAGAAGAAAATGTCCTGGCATCAGTGGGAGTTAACAATGCTCCATGATTGCTATTAGGGGGAGTAATAGTGACTCATCGTTGTATCAGTGGGAGGAATAGTGACCCATCATTGGTGTCAGTGGGAGGAATAGTGCCCCATCATTGGTATCAGTGAAAGGAATAGTGACCCATCATTGGTGTCAGTGGGAGGAATAGTGACCCATCATTGGTATCAGTGGGAGGAATAGTGCCCCATCATTGGTATCAGTGGAAGGAAGGAATAGTGACCCATCATTGGTATCAGTGGGAGGAATAGTGCCCCATCATTGGTGTTAATGGGAGGAATAGTGCCCTATGATTGGTGTCAATGGGAGGAATAGTGCGCCACCATTGGTTTTAGTAGGAGGAATGGTGCCCCATTGTTGGTGTCTCTGGCAGGAACTATATCAGCAACAGTGGGGGGTTAATGCCCGAGGGCCAGATAAAAGCAAGCAAAGGGCCGCAACCAGCCCCCTAACTGCAGTTTGGAGACCACTGGCATAGAGCATCACATAGTGGACAACAAGAGGTTAACTTAATGAAGGATATGGCAGAAAAGATAGATTGAAAACATACTGAAAAGGGGTTATTAAAGTGAACTACACTGCTTCCGAAGGCCACAAACCAAAAATGCTAGCTAATGTATTTTCACTATTCAAAGCAAACTCCCCCATCCATTACATTTTCTATGTTTTATTGTGTTGAGAAGTCACTTTGAAAAGCACCCGTTAGCGTTTCTTACTGTGGTCATCTTGAGGAAGAGCAGATGCTCATGTAGCATTTATTTCATGGAATCAATCTTCCCTTAGCAGAGGCATGCAGGCAGGAGGGTGTGCTTCGCTAAGAAAACTTCTCCTCCCCTCCAAAATATTACTGGAATGTATGACATCATTTGCCTAGGCCTGGAAACCAGAAAGTAAGTGAACAAATGTAAAAAGAAAGGTTTAAACAAGTAAATATAATGCACTTTCCTATTTATTTGCTAAGGCTAGCAGCATAACGATTAAGAATAGTCAATGGTGATTGAGAGTGTGATGTTCTGCTTTAAGTAAAGCATTGCAAAAGTCAGTGAAGATATAACATTTTGCAACCCATAGCAGCCAACCAGCTCTCAGTTTATTGAAGAGACGTAAAAGATGAATTCTGGTTGGCTGTTCTGCCAGTGACAGATTGCATAATTACCTTAGTAAATAACCTTGTAGATTTACACTTTTCAAACTGCAATTTTCATGTGCTAGTTTGCAAGTGTGTATACTAGTATAGTCCTGTAAGTGCCAAAATAGACTGGATTTTATTTCCAAAACAAGAAGAACTTCACTGGTACACAAACATTAGGAAGGGACAAAAAAGGATTGTCCACAGATTCGTGTTCTGATTTAGCAAAGGTCCCATGATATTTTAAAGGAACCTACCATGAGAAAAATACATTTTGATTACTATAAAAGAATAAATCCGCGCTTAGGACAGAGTAAGAGCTGCTGCCTATCTCTAATTAGTACCACTAAGGGTCTAATTGTGCAATAAATAAGTAAAATGAGAACATAAATGACGCTGCCCTTAATGCCAATTGAGGATAAGATGTCACAGGGTTCACATTGAGTAAAAATGACTACGATACATAAAAACTCCAACAATGTCAAACCATACTATAATTTAGGCCAAAAAATAAACCAAATAATTGGGGATAAACAAAATTAGCAGACTCACCAGTAATCACAAAGATAAGTGTGTTCCCCCTATGGGGTATAAGTGTCATCCAGAGTGAAAAATATCCCAAGTTGATAAAAAAAATCCTTAAGTATAGAGAATTAGAGTAGGACAGTGCAAACCAAGAATCAGTGTAAGAAAGGAAAAACTAAAAATAACTAGAAATAACTTTTTACCCCAAAATTTCAAAAATATTGGGACAAAATGGCGCCAGGAGATATTCAAAAGTATTGGGACAGTATTAAGAAAAGCTATAATAGTGGTGCAAATATGGTTAGTGCAGTATCTATATGTTCCCTTCCGTGTTAGTATGCAGGAAATCTTACAAATAATAGTGTTTGACCCCAATATTCAAAAGTATTGGGACAGAGAAAAATGTGATGTGTCCTTATATGCGGGACGTGAGTTGTCCTTCAATGTGATAAACAAATATGGTTAGTGCAGTATCTATATGTCCCCTTCCGTGTTAGTATGCAGGAAATCTTACAAATAATAGTGTTTGACCCCAGTATTCAAAAGTATTGGGACAGAAAAAGATGTGATGTGTCCTTATATGCGGGACGTGAGTTGTCCTTCAATGTGATAAACAAATAGTATTAAGAACTCTCCAAATGTTAAATTACAAATCTCAAAAGAAAAAATATTATACATATAATTATAGCTTTTGTAAATGTCAGATGGTATGGTTAGTTTATAAGAAGTTCATATGTGTAATCCAACCGAGACAAGTGTTGTTAACCAAGTAGGGAAAACAGAGTTCAGCTGAGAATGCTGTTTTTTCACCCCAAAAAGGTTACACCGCGGTGACTTCTGTGCAGTATTTTCATAAGGTGACTTGGAGTGCTCGCCCCCCTCTGCTACCCCACTCACCAGAATTAATCACCCCTGCAGGGGTACCGAGCAACAAAGTGGGTGCCTCAGGGCGAGAGATGTTCACTTCCAGAGTACTTCCTTTTCCTATGTTGTATGCGATCCTTATAGATGTTCCGGGATAGCTGTGTGCTCTGACATGACCATTCTACTCCAGCAGTAAACCACCTAAAGCTGTTAAACACTCCAGGAGTCCAAAGTAAAGAGAAACACAAGGGGCTGCCTTCGTGAAGTATGTCAAAGTATTTATTCCTTAGAAGTAAATTCAATCCAAACAATACAATCCAATGTATGCATAAAAAACAACGCTGTGAGCAAGGGGGGAACCAGCAGCGAGTATACAAGCATGCGTCCCAGCTTGCGTTCCAGCGTCCACTTCCGGGTATGACGTGTGAGCGTGACTCCGCCTTACGCGTTTCCTCATAGGACGTTTTTAAAAGCGGTGTACACGCCTACGCTTCACACTCTAATATAGTCATGCAGACAGCTACACCACTCCCCTTATTATGGTAATGTCGCTTGGGGGGAGGGTATGTTATTGCCACTCTACTAAGGAGATATATCCGGCCCATATGGCAGAAACTAAGCGCTTTATAAAATTACTGCCTAATGTTTACCGCTGCTTGTACTCCAACTACTAATAATGTAGGTAAACCCTTACTTCTGAATACCTTGCATTCAGGACGGGTATAGGTCGTTATGGGAGCAAAGCTACTCGATGTATTATATATTAATGAAGACAAAAAGCGGTGGAAGGGCTACAGTATACCTAAAATCAATGTAGTGTAAATACTGTAGCCCTTCCACCGCTTTTTGTCTTCATTAATATATAATACATCGAGTAGCTTTGCTCCCATAACGACCTATACCCGTCCTGAATGCAAGGTATTCAGAAGTAAGGGTTTACCTACATTATTAGTAGTTGGAGTACAAGCAGCGGTAAACATTAGGCAGTAATTTTATAAAGCGCTTAGTTTCTGCCATATGGGCCGGATATATCTCCTTAGTAGAGTGGCAATAACATACCCTCCCCCCAAGCGACATTACCATAATAAGGGGAGTGGTGTAGCTGTCTGCATGACTATATTAGAGTGTGAAGCGTAGGCGTGTACACCGCTTTTAAAAACGTCCTATGAGGAAACGCGTAAGGCGGAGTCACGCTCACACGTCATACCCGGAAGTGGACGCTGGAACGCAAGCTGGGACGCATGCTTGTATACTCGCTGCTGGTTCCCCCCTTGCTCACAGCGTTGTTTTTTATGCATACATTGGATTGTATTGTTTGGATTGAATTTACTTCTAAGGAATAAATACTTTGACATACTTCACGAAGGCAGCCCCTTGTGTTTCTCTTTACTTTGGACTCCTGGAGTGTTTAACAGCTTTAGGTGGTTTACTGCTGGAGTAGAATGGTCATGTCAGAGCACACAGCTATCCCGGAACATCTATAAGGATCGCATACAACATAGGAAAAGGAAGTACTCTGGAAGTGAACATCTCTCGCCCTGAGGCACCCACTTTGTTGCTCGGTACCCCTGCAGGGGTGATTAATTCTGGTGAGTGGGGCAGCAGAGGGGGGCGAGCACTCCAAGTCACCTTATGAAAATACTGCACAGAAGTCACCGCGGTGTAACCTTTTTGGGGTGAAAAAACAGCATTCTCAGCTGAACTCTGTTTTCCCTACTTGGTTAACAACACTTGTCTCGGTTGGATTACACATATGAACTTCTTATAAACTAACCATACCATCTGACATTTACAAAAGCTATAATTATATGTATAATATTTTTTCTTTTGAGATTTGTAATTTAACATTTGGAGAGTTCTTAATACTATTTGTTTATCACATTGAAGGACAACTCACGTCCCGCATATAAGGACACATCACATCTTTTTCTGTCCCAATACTTTTGAATATTGGGGTCAAACACTATTATTTGTAAGATTTCCTGCATACTAACACGGAAGGGGACATATAGATACTGCACTAACCATATTTGTTTATCACATTGAAGGACAACTCACGTCCCGCATATAAGGACACATCACATTTTTCTCTGTCCCAATACTTTTGAATATTGGGGTCAAACACTATTATTTGTAAGATTTCCTGCATACTAACACGGAAGGGAACATATAGATACTGCACTAACCATATTTGCACCACTATTATAGCTTTTCTTAATACTGTCCCAATACTTTTGAATATCTCCTGGCGCCATTTTGTCCCAATATTTTTGAAATTTTGGGGTAAAAAGTTATTTCTAGTTATTTTTAGTTTTTCCTTTCTTACACTGATTCTTGGTTTGCACTGTCCTACTCTAATTCTCTATACTTAAGGATTTTTTTATCAACTTGGGATATTTTTCACTCTGGATGACACTTATACCCCATAGGGGGAACACACTTATCTTTGTGATTACTGGTGAGTCTGCTAATTTTGTTTATCCCCAATTATTTGGTTTATTTTTTGGCCTAAATTATAGTATGGTTTGACATTGTTGGAGTTTTTATGTATCGTAGTCATTTTTACTCAATGTGAACCCTGTGACATCTTATCCTCAATTGGCATTAAGGGCAGCGCCATTTATGTTCTCATTTTACTTATTTATTGCACATTTTGATTACTGACCTCCGGAACTTGCAAGTTGTCTGTACTGTATGTCATTCTGACACACAGAATAGCTTCAGTACTTTCTGAGTCACTGACGTGGAACAAATATGCATATCTAGAGTTCTTGCTGTACTTGTTTTGATGAGAAGTAGGGGAGTTGTTCAAGATTTGCCTGCTAGAAGCACTCCAGGTTTATGTAAATGTGTACATGCAAACAGGTATCTCTAGGGGTTTGCTTTATATCTCTCCTACATGAATACTAGAGATGAGACTATAGAGGCTGCTGTAACTGTCCTATCCTGAAAATGCTAGTATCCTGCTTGTTATGCCAATCCACAGACCTTAACCACTTTCAGACGGGAAGATTTTCTCGCTTAATAACCAGGCCATTTTTTGCAATATGGCACTGCGTCGCTTTAACTGACAATTGCGTGGTCGTGCAAGCTTTCTTGTGGTAGTATTTTATCACCTCTGTGGTTTTTATTTTTTGTGCTATAAACAAAAAAAGAGCAACCATTTAGAAAAAAAACAAAACAATATTTTTTACTTTTTGCTAAAATAAATATCCCCAAATTAAAAAAAAACAAAAACAAATTTCTTTAACAGTTTAGGCCAATACGTAACCCCCTACATATTTTTGGTAAAAAAAAAGGCAATAAGCATATATTGATTGGTTTGCTCAAAAGTTATAGTGTCTACAAATTAGGGGATATATTTATGGCATTATTATTATTATTATTATTTTTTACTAGTAATGGCGGTGATCTGCGATTTTTAGCAGGACTGTGACATTGTGGCGGAAAGATTGGACACTTTTTTGGAATTATTGACATGTATACAGCGATCAGCGTTAAAAATAGCCACTAATTACTGTACAAATGTCACGGGCAGGAAAGGGGTTAACACTATGGGGCGGTCAAGGAGCTAAGTGTGTTCCCTGAGAGTGTTTCTAACTGCATGGAGGCTGGGCTGACTGGAGGGGGAGAAAGATCATTGTTCCTAATCACTAGGGATGAGCCGAACACCCCCCGGTTCGGTTTGTGGCAGAACATGCGAACAGACCAAAAATTTGTGCGAACACGCAAACCCCGTTAAAGTCTATGAGACCTGAACGCGAAAAATCAAAAGTGCTAATTTTAAAGGCTAATATGCAAGTTATTGTCATAAAAATGTTTGGGGTCCTGCCCAGGGGACATGAATCAATGGCACCTAAAAATCTCCATAGGCGACACTTTACATTTTTTTACAGGTTACCTGTTTTGAAAGAGAGTTTTTATTTTTAATGCTGTACGGTCTCTACTGATGGCTATAGCTTTACCTTTAGATAACCACTGTTCCTTATACCCGCCACCCCGCAGTCAATTAGAAACTACTTCACATTCACAAACAAAATCGTTCTGTGTGGAGCAGTTTCTTTTCGCTCGCATAAACTCTCCTGTGGGCATTGCTCTTAGTGTGTGTGTTTGGGTAGCAACTGGAGGCTAACAAGAGAGAATTCCCCGCACGTGTCTTTCTAAAAGTACTGCTCCTAACTGTTCCTGTGGCTGCTTCACCTGTAAGGACCAAGTCTAAGTAATGGATCTTTTCAGTATGAAATGTGCTGATAAGTTCCAGGTTGCAGTCATTTTGATTTAAATACATTACAAAAGAAAATTTGAGATTGTTCGGTGTTAGTCCATACAAAGATCAGGTCATCTATAAAGCGGCCATACCATGCAATGCTGTCGCTAAAAGGATTGTTTGATAAAAACAAAACCATTTCCTCCCACCAGCCCATATAAAGATTGGCTAAAGATGGGGAAACTTAAGCCCCCATCGAAGCACCACAACGTTGCAAGTAAAATTGGCCATCAAACATAAAAAAGTGTTTTAATAGGAACTCTGCTGCAAGACAGATGACCTCTTGTAATTGTGGTGAATAGAAGCTATATTTATGTAAATGATGTTTAAGGGCACTGATAGCTAAATGGTGGGGAATACATGAAGATAAAGACTTAAAATCTACTGTAATCCAAAGTGAGTTCTTGGACCACTTGAATTCATTTATGTGAGCTAGCACATGGTTAGTGTACCTAAAATAGCCTGGCAAGCAAGTTACTACGTGTTGAAGGAATGCATCAACCCATTCACTGAGCTTTTTGAGGAGTGACCCTATTCCTGCAACAATTGGACTACCCTCAACTGGGACATCCTGTATTTGAACTTTCGGGAGATGGTGGAAAACAGGGGTGATGGGATTTTTTACCATAAGATGATCAGCTGTTTTACCATCAAGAACCCCTGATTCTGTACCACTGTCTAACAGATGTTCTAGTTTTTCCTGTTTTTAACAGTTTCTGTTTCGAGAAACTTCTCAGAAATGACTCTTCTTCTAATAACAGAGGAACAAAGCACCAGAGAGAGAAACAACACTATGAGCTCTGGAGAGAGATAAGTAAACACTGCAGCTATATGTACTCTACTCAGATTTCATGACTGACGTTTACAACCACTTTAAAGAAGACCTGAAGTGTGGAAGCTGTGCCCACAAAGGCAAGAAGAAATCAAAGCTGCCCATTGATTTGGGAATATATAAGAAGCTGGAAAAGGTATCTGCAGCACTTAATGAAAGTGAAAAACCCACCCCAGATGATGTAAATTCAGATGAAATGTGTCGGGCAGAGCTCTGTTGGTGCCATTGCGTTATACTGACTGTTATTTGAATACAAGCGCTTTTTTATCTATGAACATGTGAGTCTTCCTGATTTTTATAATACATTTTATACCTTATGATTTCACGCTATGAGGAGCTTTCTTGTTTCTTTTGGATATACCGTTTGAGTGTCACCAGGAGACACTGTCCACCCTTTTTGTCCATCTTGTCAGTCCTATCCAGTCATCAAAGATTGAGCGGTATCAATGATGGAAGGATCATCTCCTATTGTGGCCAAGAAGAAGTGGTATGGCAGCTTCCCATATTGGTATTTTTACACCTGCCTGGTTGACTCATTGGGCATAAGCCTTATCGAGTCCACATGTTCTGGTAAGCCTCTTCAATATTGGTGGTGGTGGATCCATTTCACGCATAGGATTCCTGTTGCTGGCATTGGGACTCCCCTTCCCTCCTCTTGGATCACTTGATAGAACATTTGTTTTTCACTTTGTGGATTTATTGGACACTTTTCTTTATATTTTTTTTCTTTGTATTTTTTTCTTTGTATTTTATTCTTTGTATTTTTTTTTGTATTTTTGCACTTTTGTCTTATATATTTTTTTCTGAGGTCATCTTCCTCTAGACCACATTTTTGAGTATACATATGAGCATAAGGTCATATATCTTGTATGATACTGTATATGTCTTTCATATAGACACAGTGATTGCACAAGGCACTTTGATCTTTAATGTTTGGTTTATTCACTAGATTATCCTGTAGCCATATGGGTTTTTCATTTTCATTAAGCGCTACACATACCTTTTCCAGCTTTACACAATTTTGTCTTTTGCTGTGCTGGTTGCTTCATTACATTTAGGGATCAGTGCGGTATTCCCCCCCCCCCCTTTCCAATATATAAGATGCACTAGGAGGGGTATAGGAAGCACGATCCACATAATAATTGAAAAAAACATGGATATGCATACACTCTTGGTCTTCAGAAACAGTTTCCTTTTCACAAAGCAGCACAGTAGTGACCACAGAATCTCACACCAAATCTCTAAAGGCAGTAGTGACTGCAGTGCTAAACAGCTATTAGGCAGTAGGTAAAGGAGTGCCTAGGCAACTTCATATACCAGGAAGTGCACTGCTATTTCTCTTTCATTCATTAAGGGACACAGCTCCTTAATTCTTGACCTTAGGGTTATCACGCCACCTTCAGGAGAGGACTAGGCGGAACATGTACAGTAACACATGTAAAAACAGCAAGACTGCACAGTACCGCCCAGGGGGCGGTCCCTCTGGCTATAACCCCTCACCCTGCTTCCTGCAGCTCAGTTTTTTTCTGCTTAGTGTAGGAGAAGGACCTGACTCCCTGAGGGGACCATTGGTCCTGGGATTTTTTTCATTTTTTCTACAATTTTTGATCCTGTGATCTACAATCAACAGCCGGCTGGGTGACAGGCTGGATCATATAGATCCTTGTAGTCTCCCCAGCCTGGCCATCGAGCCTGAGCAGACCCTAGCTACACGCTGGGTCGGCCACGACTTACCCCTCCTGCTCCAGGGGCGGCAGGTGAGCTATATGCTCCGGGGCACACATATGACCGAGCTACTGCTGTCCGTGTCACAGTGTGCCGTGGCCAACAGCCACCCCGTACTGCTCGGGTGATGGGTCTGTGGTAGAATGTGTTCAGAAATCCCGACATGAAGGGTAAGTACGGCTCTCCCTGCCTCGGCAGGATAGAGCAGCTGGGCATTCCCTGGGAGGTCGACTAGGGGGTCTCTCGCTCTCCCTTTCCTCTCTCCCTATCCCTCATTCCCTCCTCCCCCTGCTGGGGCCACTGTGTGACTGAGCATGAGGTACGGTGTATGTTCCTAGGCCGGGGGTCCTCCGGTGGGGCTCTGAGCTTTGGCAGGGCTGTGCTGGCTGTTAGGGTCCGTTTTTGCTTTTCTGCCCCTTTTTTCTGCGCTGTGAGGTGCCTGAGTAAATTTACCTCAGGAGAGGTCGCGGCCATTTTCCTGAGGCCGTGGCCATTTTCTTGTAGTCTTATGCAGTGTATGGGCTGTCAGACAATTTCTAGAAGGTTTGGCGGCCATTTTCTTGGTGATTTTTGTGCTAAGGATGGCCGGCGGCCAACTTCTTGTAGCCTCAGCACGTTTTTACCTCTAGTGCTGGGTTTGTGTACCTCAGAACAGCGCAGTTTTCACTCTGAGCACCTTGTGACCGAAACAGGGCAGAGCGGTCAGCGGTAACACATCGCAGCACTCGGTCAGGGTGGTGAGTCCTGCGGAGGGGCCGCTCAGTCTGTGAGCAGCTAGGAGGGTGGGATTTGTGTACCTTTCCTTAAGTCCCTAAGTTGTGGCAGGCGAGTAAGGGTCAGCATCCCTGCTATTGCAACCGGCTCACCTACAAAAAATGCGGTGCCTATGGACGCTTTGTCGGCGGTCCTGGAGACCTTTGTTGCCAGGGTGAAAGCGGCGTGCGGGTGCAAGGGGGGTTAAAAATGCCCCCTGCCCCCCCGTCTTCTGGGGAGAGCTCTGATTCAGACTGGAGGCCCCTGTTCTGACGTGTCAGAGGATGTGGACCAGGACAGTGAGAATGACTCTGTGTCCGGATTAGCGCAGGAAAAAGCGCTAGTAGGAGCACTTATCACTGCTGTGTGGGATACCCTGAAGATACAGGATGCAGCAGGAACACCTGCTGAGGCGGTGGTCCCTTTTGGGTCCCACAAACCAGCCCTCACACCTAAGGTGTTTCCGTATTTGACTTATTTTGATAAGTTCATCTACAAGAAAAGGGGAAGTCCACAGCGGGCCTTTTCACCTTTTCAGTCCCAAGAAGAATGGCAGTGCCTTACCCCTTTGAGGAGAGCCTCCTGAAAATATGGACGTCTCCTCCGGTCGTTGACCCCCTGGTATCCAAGTTAAATAAAGTAACCACGATTCCGGTAGAAGGGACTCCTGCCTTCAAGGACCCTGCCGGCAGGAGGGCCGAGGCAATGGCCCGATCCATGTTTACAGTAGTGGGGTCAGCGTTATGACCTGTGCTGGCCACGGCCTTGGTGTCGCAGATGCTTACTGAATGGGCAAAGTTGTTGCACCATGAATTGGAGAAGCAACAGTTTCCCCCGGTCTGCGTAGAGCTGGCAGACCAGTTGGTGCATGGCCTTAAGTATGTCTGTGATGCGGCTTACTGAATGGGCAAAGTTGTTGCACCGTGCATTGGAGAAGCAACAGTCTCCCCCTGGTCTGTGTAGACCTGGCAGACCAGTTGGTGCATGGCCTTAAGTGTGTCAGTGATGCGGCCCTGGATACGGCCCCCCTGCTCTCTAGAGCATCTGTATCAGCAATGGTGCTACGGCGCTTGATTTGGCTGAAATGCTGGTCTGCGGACCAGGCATCTAAAAAAGCACTGGCAGATTTGCCCTTCCAAGGTGAGAGGCTTTTTGGAGCTTCGCTGGATGACATTATTAAAAATGTTACCTTCCAAGGTGAGAGGCTTTTTGGAGCTTCGCTGGATGACATTATTAAAAATGTTACCGGTGGGAAGAGCACATTGCTCCCACAGCCCAGGAAGGGTAAGGAGCCACGCCGTAGGCAAGGGCCCTCTTTTTTCCGCTCAGAAACAGCTTTTTTGTCTGCCCGGGTCGGCAGGTAAGTGTTCCCAGTCTGACAAGGTGCCTGCTCAAGGACAAAAGCGTCCCTGGTTTTGCAAGCAAAACAAGTCTGCGAGCAAAAATGATACCGCATGAATGTTTGCCCCCATCCAACTCTCGGGTGGGGGGTCGCCTTCGGAAGTTTGCAGCTCGGTGGACCTCTCTACTGTCCTACCACTGGGTCTGCGAACTGGTTTCATCAGGATACAAAATAGAGTTTCTTTCTTGTCCACCAAACAGATTTTTGATCAAACCTCTACTTCCGGCTCATCAGGAAGCCCTGTTCGGGGCAGTATAGGACCTGCTACTGCACGGGGTGATAGTACCTGTACCGACGCTGGAAAGGTTTCAAGGATTCTACTCCAATCTGTTTGTAGTCCCTAAAAAGAAAGGGGTACATCCAATCTTGGACTTGAAGGCCCTCAACACCTTTGCGAAAGTGCAAAGATTCAGGATGGAATCAGTTCACTCTGTGGTCGCTGGACTCCATCAGGGGGACTTCCTGGCGTCCCTGGATATCCAGGACGTCTACTTACATGTACCCATATGCCTCAGGCCACAGAGGTTTCTGCGATTTGCAGTCGGGGAAGAACACCAGTTTGTGGCTCTCCCTTTTGGCCTAGCGTCAGCACCCCGAGTCTTTACCAAAGCGTTAGCTCCAATTCTGGTGCTGTTAAGGCAATGTGGGATCGCAATCATGGGTTACCTAGACGACCTCCTTCTGAGGGCAGCTTCCACCTCAGAATTGAGGGAGGATGTAGCGATCACCATGCAGACTCTCTGGGAGTTTGGTTGGGTGTTGAACCTAAAGAAGTCGGTGTTAGTGCCGACTCAACGCCTGGAGTACCTGGGCTTACTGTTGGACTCCTCAGAAGCGAGAGTTTTTCTCCCTTCAGACAAGGTGTAGACTCTTCAAGCTGCAGTGAGGTTTTTGGTGAACTACAGGTGGTCGTCGCTGCGCTTCTGCATGCGAGTTCTGGGCCTCATGGTAGCCACTTTCGAAGCGGTACTGTACGCTCAATTTCACAGTCCTACAAAAGGATATTTTGTCAAAATGGGACAAATCCCTGTTATCCCTGGATTGTCAAATTCGGGTGAGCCAGTTAGTCCGGGATTCCCTTCTCTGGTGACTGAGGTCTCCGAACCTTCGCTCCGGGAGATCGTTCCTTCCTCTCCATTGGACGGTGATCACAACGGACGCCATCCTGATCGGTTGGGGGGAGTTCTGGCAGTACAGTTGGCCCTGGGCCTTTGGTCATGGGAAGAATCCCAACTGCCGATCAATGTGCTCGAGCTTCAGGCAATCAAGCTGTGCCTCTCATGAGGTCAATGAGGCTACAAGTCCGATCAATATCTAGTTGGACAAAGCCATGGCAGTGGCATACGTCAACCATCAAGGAGGAACAAGGAGCTCAGCTGCAGCACGGGAGGTCGCGCACATCCTCCAGTGGGCAGAGCAAAACTGGCAGGCGGACTACCTAAGTCGTCAGATGCTAGACCCAGGGGAATGGTCGTTGCATCCGGAGGTATTCCGGCTCCTTTGCCTAAGGTGGAGTACACCAGATGTGGACCTCCTGGCCTCTCGACTCAATCAGAAGGTGCAGAGGTTTGCATCCAGGACAAGAGACCCCTGGTCGGACGTGTCAGGCGCATTGGTGGCTCCATGGGGCCATTATCGGCTGATTTATGCCTTCCCCCCACTCAAACTTCTACCACGTCTGCTGCGCAGAGTGGAGGCCGAGGGGATTCCAGTAATTCTGATTGCCCCGGATTGGCCTCGGCATCCTTGGTACGCCGACCTAGTACGACTGGTGGTGGGTGTTCCTTGGCAGATACCACTGCGAGAGGGCCTTCTATCGTAAGGTCCGATACTTGATCCTGCTTTACCGTCGCATGGCTGTTGAAAACCAGGTGCTAAGGGACCGAGGTCTGTCAGACTCAGTAATTTCCACTATGCTGAGAGCACGGAAGTCTTCTTCTTGGAAGATTTACCATCATACGTGGAAGGCTTACATCTCCATGTGTAAGGAGATGGGGTGGCGTCCGCGCACTTATTCAGTTTCCAGGATCCTGCTGTTTTTGCAGCGAGGAGTGGTTCAGAAACTTGCCTTAAGCACCATCAACATCCCTTGGCGACTCTCTGTTTGTTTCGTTGGCTGGTCCAAAAAAAAAGTCTGGCGGGTTTCGTCGTCCACCATTTCTAGGTGGATCAGACAGATCGTGGTTCAGGCCTATGCCTTAAAGGGGCGGGTGCCCCCTTTTCCTGTCACGGCTCATTCCACCAGGGCAATTGGAACCTCCTGGGCTTTCCGACATCAAGCGCCTGTCTCCCAGGTGTGTAAGGCAGCGACTTGGTCGTCCATTCACACTTTCACTAAATTCTACAAGGTTGACGTAAATGCATCTTTGGATGCTTGTTTTGGCCGCAAGGTTTTGCAGGCGGCTGTGTAAGGTTGCAATTATGCTTTCTTAAGTTACAAGTTTTGTTGTAAACGCATCTTTTGATGCATAAGTTGGCCGCAGGTTTTGATGGCGGCCGTTTTAGACGCAACTCCTCTATTGAGGTGTTCCTTTTGTTGTGAGTGAAGTTATGTTTTGCTGTTTCCACCCCTCATTTTTTGACACTACTTGGGGACGTCCCTAAAGTCAAGAATTAAGGAGCCGTGTCTGTCAATGAACGAAAGAGAAAATGGGATTTTTGTACTCCCCGTAAATTCCTTTTCTCTGAAGTTCATTGACGGACACAGTACCCAACCCTCCTATTTGTTTGTACTGCTTTTTGACAAACTGAGCTGTAGGAAGCTGGGTGAGGGGTTATAGCCAGAGGGACCGCCCCCTGGGTGGTGCTGTGCAGTCTTGCTGTTTTTACATGTGTTACATGTTCTGCCTAGTCCTCTCCTGAAGGTGGTGTGATAACCCTAAGGCCAAAAATTAAGAAGCTGTGTCCGTCAATGAACTTCAGAGAAAAGGATTTTACGGTGAGTACAAAAATCACATTTTTTAGGTCAAGGGTAGATCCTTGTCCTATCTAAAATATTAAAGCATCTAGGAATGTCTCGCAAGCTGCTGGGAGGTAAGGAGAGTCACATTCCTCTGTTGGAGAAATGCTTGCACTTTCTCTCTCAGGACTGGTTGATTTAATTGAAGTGCTACCTCCCAGGAGCCGCTTGGTAGTTTGGGTCATCTGTTATTTGCTGCCACTCTGTAAACAACATCAGCCCCTCTAACACACCAGGTTAAGTGATTAAATACTGCAATACTGTTGAAAGCACAAAAAAAATACCCTGCACACAACTATGATTTAGTATTAGGAAGTAAAAACCAGACTGGTTAGTGGTAAAGGAACTCAGTTAATTGTCACTGGATGAGGTGAATAGCAGTGTAAACATAATAATGAGCAAGTAAAGAATTAGACCAGCAACAGTTCACTAGATAATGTGACCATTATATAATAATAGTGAAGAAAATTTTGTCAGCCAGAGGTCTGGGGAGCAAGGCACCACATCCCATAAGCTAGAAAATACTCATAGAATGCAGAGTGGGGACATTTAGAGTGCCAGACAGAGATAATATACTACATCATATTTTAAAATTCATATCAAATTTAATTAAGTACAATAAATGATAATTGTTTTTTTTTAAAGAAGAATTTATACTGGGATCACATGTGATCTTTATTCACAGTACAGCGATTATTGCTCAACATGTTTCACCAAAAGGTGGCTTCTTCAGGAGTCTTAATTTACTATACAGGATATTCACTGTAGACAAAAAGAATACACCTTTACAATATCACATTGGGCCATATAGAATACAATGAATCATCTGAAGGATTGCTCTTACCCCAGAGATGCTACCAGGTGACTATGTATCCATATAGGGGGCAAACGATACCATCAAAAGGTTATAAGTGTGTCATAGGAGGACCATATCACCACCATAAAGATCTAGATAAATAGCCAAGGCAATATTAAAGAGACCATTGTGGATCTAGAATCTTTAATAAAATTTTATATGAATTTTAAAATATGATGTAGTAAATCTCTGTCTGGCACCCTAAAAGTCCCCACTTCGCATTTTATGTGTATTATATAATAATAGTTTAGAACGGAGCCCTCTATAGGACAACTATCTGAGGGGACAGTTCTTTTCCCTAATTCCTCAGCCAGCTAGCATTGAGGCTCAGTCTTTACAGTGGTGCACCCAAGTACAGTCCCAGTAAAGTCTGCATGCAGTTGGTAATGTTGCTAGATATGTGGTCAGTCCCTATGAGCTCAGTCTCCTTTAGCAGCAATAGATTAATGGCAGCATTGTCCTCTCACCAGTACCAGCTATACAGCAGCAGTGGTCTCTCTGGTCAAATGTCCACTTACAGTCAGGTCCATAAATATTGGGACATCTACACAATTATAATCTATTTTTTTTTTCAAATATAAATTTTATTATTTTCTTATACAGAAAGTCAAAATATAAGACATGTTACAGTATCTCACAACAATAATTCTCGTACACTGAAAGGTATACACGTGTGGTAACTGCAATCGAGCGTACTACAACTAATTCTGAACCTTGTTTCTGTATTCTTTTATGTCTGGTTGAATCCCATGTTCCTTTCAGTCAAGCTTAACACATAGATACATAATAATCTCAGTCTAGGAGCACCAGAATTCTCCCGAAAAGAAAAAGAAAAAGAAAAAACTAACGAAGAGAAAAGAGGAAAGAAGGAGAGACAGGGAGAGGGAGAAGCAGTCAGAGGGGTGAGTACAAGCTGGAAAGGGAAGTGGGGGGGGGTAGTATAAGGGTAGTCTGTGGAATTAGTGTCTCCAGGTTCCTCAAATGGAGTATTGATCCTATTAGTATATGGTCAAGTCGCTAGCATAGCCTGCCCTTCGTCTGAATATATAAATATATTCCAGAGCGTCCAGGTGTTGAGATGTTGTTCCTGCTTATTCTGTGCCATGAGGACTAAGTCCTCCAATCTCCTGATCTCCTCCACTCTGCGCAGCCACATTCCCACCGTCGGGGGTGAAGTTTTTTTCCACAATAGTGGGATGCAGGATTTAGCTGCATTTAGTAAATGCCGTATGATTGATTTCTTATATCTTTGGCAGAATAGAGGAGACATGTAGCAGTATAAAAGCTGGATTATCTTTCATCGGATATTCCGTAAATTTCTGAGAAATCGTTTGGACTGTTGTCCAAAAGTGCTGCAACAGAGGGCAGGACCAAAAAATGTGGAGGAGTGTTCCTTTGGCAGAGTGGCATCTCCAGCATCCCTCTGAGGAACGAGGAAACATCTTGTGAAGTCTGTCAGGGGTATAATACCATCTGGTCAATATTTTGTAATTGAGTTCCTGCGTCTTTGTACATATGGATGATTTCAGAGAAAACCTAATCATCGTTAGTTTTTGATTGTCCGTAAACTGACATTTTAAGTCTGTTTCCCATTTTTTTATGTGTGTCAAGTCTGGTAGTTCCACCGGGGTATTAAGCAAGTTATACATTTTAGATAAAGCTTGGGGTAAAACTCCCTCATCTCTGCAATAGTCTTCGAAGGTCGTCAAGTCTCTACTGAAGTGCAATGGGTTGGGGATTGAGTGTAGAAAGTGGTGCAGTTTTAAGGCTTCCCAAAATGACAGTTTGAATTGTCCTCTAACATCCGTAAGGGATTGTAGGGACGGCCAGGTATTATCTATTAAAAAATGTGCTGCTCTGTCTTTTCCTGACGATGTCAATGTCCTATACCCCTCCCTTCCCAGGCCAGGCATAAAAGCAGGGTTGCCCAGTATGGGATAAAGAGGGGAGTCATTGGTGGATAAGAGGTTTGCGGAAATCACGGACCCTCCAATCCTAAGGGTGGCCCCGATGACCGGGTGAGACTTTAACTGTGAGGAGATCTGGTCATAACACCAGATTGCTCCTTTTAGTGTAATTTCGGACTGTGCCTGCTCCAATTGTGTCCACAATTTGTTTTTATAATGACGGTTTATTATTCTACTCAAGTGGGCCGCTGTGTAGTACTTTTTCAGATCTGGAAGGGCGATTCCTCCCATATTTTTGGGTAATGTTAAGTAGTTTCTACGTAGTCTAGGTTTAGAGTGTGCCCAAATAAATCGGGTAAATAATGAGTGTATTTGTTCGAAATATTAAGGTGGGATTTTAATTGGGAGGGCCTGGAACAGGTACAAGAATTTTGGAAGTATCGACATTTTAAGCAGGTTACACCTGCCAAACCATGAGTGAAGTCCCTTTCGCCAGTCTTGCAGTAGTAAACGGGTCTCGGTCAGTAAGGGTGGAAAGTTGAGGTCAAAGGTACGTTTCAAGTCCTCCCATATTTTTGGGTAATGTTAAGTAGTTTCTACGTAGTCTAAGTTTAGAGTGTGCCCAAATAAATCGGGTAAATAATGAGTGTATTTGTTCGAAATATTTAGGTGGGATTTTAATTGGGAGGGCCTGGAACAGGTACAAGAATTTCGGAAGTATCGACATTTTAAGCAGGTTACACCTGCCAAACCATGAGTGAAGTCCCTTTCGCCAGTCTTGCAGTAGTAAACGGGTCTCGGTCAGTAAGGGTGGAAAGTTGAGGTCAAAGGTACGCTTCAAGTCATTCGGAATCTGGGTGCCAAGATATTTAAGAGAGTCCGTTGACCATTTGAATTTAAATTGCCACTTCAATGAGTCCACTCTGCCCGGTGGGATATTTATTCCCATCGCGGCCGATTTGTCAAAGTTTATTTTTAAATTAGTCAGGGCTCCATATCTGTTGAACTCTTTGAGTAGGTTTGGGATTGAGATCGTTGGATTGGATAGGGAAAACATGAGGTCATCTGCGTACGCAGAGATTTTGTATTGAGTGCCCTTCACCGTTACCCCGGTTATGTCTGGGTTCGAGCGAACCATGCACAAAAATGGCTCCAGTGTCAGGGCAAATAGTAGCGGCGATAATGGGCAGCCCTGTCTGGTACCATTAGCTATTGTAAAGGGGTCTGACAGAATCCCATTTGCCTTGACCTGAGCCGTAGGTGTAGTGTAAATACTCGAGATCCACTGTATCATTTTATTCCCTAAGCCTATTTGTTTGAGGACTGCTGACATGAATCCCCAATTGACACGATCAAACGCTTTCTCAGCGTCTGTGCTGAGAAAGAAGCATGGGGTCTTCTGTTGGGTAGCTACGTGAATGAGATTTAGTACTTTTGTAGTGTTATCCCGTGCCTCTCTTGCAGGGATAAATCCTACTTGGTCAACATGAATTAGATCAGGCATAAACTGAGTTAATCTATTGGCTAACACTTTTGTGAAAACTTTAAGATCCACATTTAGAAGGGATATGGGCCTATAGCTGCCGCAGGCAGTTGGGTCTTTGCCTTCTTTTAGTATTATAGAAATGTGTGCCCTAAGCGTATCTCTAGGAAAGGAGACTCCATTGTTTAGGCCATTAAAAAGCCGTACCATATAAGGGCCTAGGATAGGTTGTAAGATTTGATAATACTGCAAGGTGAGTCCGTCTGGGCCCGGGGCTTTGCCTGGTTTCATACCTTTCACTACCTGCTGTATTTCTTCTAAGGTGATGGGTTCTTCTAGTTCTGCTCTGTTCTCTGGCGTCAGTTGGGGGATCTGAGATGCAGAGAGGTATTCCGTTATTTTTGTGTCATTGGGCGGTCTAACAGGAAGATTGTAAAGGGAGGTGTAAAAATCTTTAAATTCCCCCGCTATCTGTGTCGGTGTATTCTTCTTCTGTCCTGATTGGTCTATTATCTGGGGTATATATGTGTTAAGTCTTAGATTCCGTACCGCATTGGCAAGCAATTTCCAATTATAATCTTTTTGGCTCTATACACCACCACAATGGATTTGAAATGAAACAAACAAGATGTGCTTTAACTGCAGACTTTCAGCTATAATTTTAGGGTATTTACATCCAAATCAGGTGAACGGTGTAGGAATTACAACAGTTTGTATATGTGCCTCCCACTTTTTAAGGGACCAAAAGTAATGGGACAATTGGCTGCTCAGCTGTTCCATGGCCAGGTGTGTGTTATTCCCCCATTATCCCATTTACAAGGAGCAGATAAAAGGTCCAGAGTTCATTTCAAGTGTGCTATTTGCATTTGGAATCTGTTGCTGTCAACTCTCAATATGAGATCCAAAGAGCTGTCACTATCAGTGAAGCAAACCATCATTAGGCTGAAAAAACAAAACAAACCCATCAGAGAGATAGCAAAAACATTAGATGTGGCAAAATCAACTGTTTAGAATATCCTTAAAAAGAAAGAACGTGAGCTCAGCAACACCAAAAGACCCGGAAGACCATGGAAAACAACTGTGGTGGATGACCAAAGAATTCTTTCCCTGGTGAAGAAAACACCCTTCACAACAGTTGGCCAGATCAAGAACACTCTCCAGGAGGTAGGTGTATGTGTGTCAAAGTCAACAATCAAGAGAAGACTTCACCAGAGTGAATACAGAGGGTTCACCACAAGATGTAAACCATTGGTGAGCCTCAAAAACAGGAAGGCCAGATTAGAGTTTGCCAAACAACATCTAAAAAAGCTTTCACAGTTCTGGAAAAATATCCAATGGACAGATGAGACCAAGGTCAACTTGTACCAAAGTGATGGGAAGAGAAGAGTATGGAGAAGGAAAAGAACTGCTCGTGATCCAAAGCATACCACCTCATCAGTGAAGCATGGTGGTGGTAGTGTCATGGCGTGGGCATGTATGGCTGCCAATGGAACTGATTCTCTTGTATTTATTGATAATGTGACTGCTGACAAAAGCAGAAGGATGAATTCTGAAATGTTTCGGGCAATACTATCTGCTCATATTCAGCAAAATGCTTCAGAACTCATTGGACGGCGCTTCACAGTGCAGATGGACAATGACCCGAAGCATACTGCGAAAGCAACCAAAGAGTTTTTTAAGGGAAAGAAGTGTAATGTTATGTCAATCACCTGACCTGAATCCGATTGAGCATGCATTTCACTTGCTGAAGACAAAACTGAAGGGAAAATACCCCAAGAACAAGCAGGAACTGAAGACAGTTGCAGAAGAGCCTGGCAGAGCATCACCAGGGATGAAACCCAGCATCTGGTGATGTCTATGTGTTCCAGACTTCAGGCTGTAATTGACTGCAAAGGATTTGCAACCAAATATTAAAAAATGAAAGTTTGATAGATGATTGTTAATCTGTCCCATTACTTTTGGTCCCTTAAAAAGTGGGAGGCACATATACAATTAGTTGTAATTCCTACACCGTTCACCTGATTTGGATGTAAATACCCTCAACTTAAAGCTGAAAGTCTGCAGTTAAAGCACATCTTGTTCAATTCATTTTAAATCCATTGTGGTGGTGTATAGAGCCAAAAAGATTAGAATTGTGTCAATGTCCCAATATTTATGGACCTGACTGTACTTCTGGGTGGCCTAGTGTGACTCCGGCCCTCAGTTAAGCAAAGACTTCTCTTCACAGTAACTCAGTTTCTGAACACTCAGGTCTCGACTCTGTACTCTCCAGTTTCCCTGCACAGCAGAGCTTTGCAATTGCTCGGTCTCTCTCTCTCTCTCTCTCTCTCTCTCTCTCTCTCTCTCTCTCTCTCTCTCTCTCTCTCTCTCTCTCTCTCTCTCTCTCTGTCTTTTATTCCCCCAGGGTAGGCACCAAAACTAGCAGCTGGTCTGCACGCTCTCTGGTCCCCACCCATAAGACGCTCGACTCTCTCAGAATATCTCCTCTGTATGTGGGTCTTTTTGGATAATGTGTTCTGCGGCCCCCTTTCACTGATGCAGCACAGAAACTACAATTTTCAAGGCTTCCATGTGTGGCTGTACCATCCAAAAAGGTGGAGATGGGTGGCAGCACTAACAGCTCTCCTCTTTTGTACGTTTTGTTGCAGCTGCTGACAACCTCCAGCATCAGGGGGAAGGGAGATGGAAGAAGAGCTTCAGCTGTACTTCCACAGCCGCTCCTGCAGCACATTGGTGAAGGGTAGGTAGAGGAGTGAAGAGCGGGCACAGAAGTACACAGCCTGCACCTCCAGGCTGCATGTACTGCTCTGAGCACTCATTTGACATCAAAACTACTAAGGATATTAGAGTCATGTTTTTGATAGCCAGTGACTCCACCGATCAGATTGGACTCTGCAAGCAATTTGAACTCTGTACTGAAACAAAGACCAAGTGGACTACACTTAAAGCAGTATTCAATTTTCTTTTTTTTTTTACATGGGACTCTAGTTGGTTTATGCCATAATATGCTAGCATGCACTGCACACTAGCACATTATGACAGACTTTAAAAGAGAAAAGTAAGTATCACATATACCATTAGAGTGCTAAATACCAAAAAAAAAAAAATAATAATAACAAATAAAATGCCACTGCCCCTTTAAATGTTGCTGTACACTTTTGACTTTGCTCAAAAAAGTATATAATGTAACCAACAATGTACTATATGTGCTCAATGGTCAAATCCCATAATTCATATGTAAAGAAAAGTCCATATCAAGAAGTTGGTGATTCCCACACACCTGCATGGAAATGATTATTGTGGCAATTGCTTGCTTAAAACCAACCACTGGTGCCACCACATAAAGTGTGAAGTTCTCACACAGCATTTTGACCCCTGAACTCAGGAAGGTCAATATGCTCCTTGTATAGGGTGACCAGACAGCCCCAGTTTCTGGGGACAGTTCCTGGACTGAGGACACTGTCCCCGGACCAAGTCTGTCCCTGGTTTTGTCCCCGGATTCAGGGCCGGAATAACATAGACAGGGCATCCCATGCTGGCTGAGAAACAGCCTTGTGGCTCGGATGCTGACGCCCCCTGCTGGACGATCTCACCGCCTCTTCTGCTGCTCTTCAGTGAAACCATAAATTGACCGTGTGGAGGGCTGAGACCGAGAAGTGAGCAGATGGGGGGTCTGTTTGTGCACAGGTGAGGGCAGTGGGTGAACAGAGGTCAGAGCTGATGCAGCTGCATGGAACGATTGAGAGTTTAGCTGTTGTGGGGGAAGGGCTAAGGCCCCTTTCACACTGGGGCTGTGGGGGCGTCGGCGGTAAAACAGCGCTATTTTTAGCGCTGCTTTACCGTCGTCTTTGCGGCGGTATTCGGCCGCTAGCGGTGCGGTTTTAACCCCCGCTGGCGGCCGAAAAAGGGTTTTATTTGCCAATAAAAAAAAAAATATGTCCCCGGATTTCATTTTAAAAATCTGGTCACCTTATCCTTGTATGACAAGAGAAGAAATTCCACTGCTCTGGGTACGCACTCTTCCCATTGAGTCCACAGTAAGGGTTGCCCAGTATAAACCTTCATCTCTCCTCCACAGCTCACAGGAGACGTCAAATGACAGGAGAAATTCTTATAGTGTAGTAAAGTTTATTATCATAAAAATCCCATTAAAAACAATATGCATTGCACTACATTTATTGGTGCCAATTAGGCACTAAAAATTTACAGCCTAGTAGTCTTCACCAGAAAGCCTTTAGGCATGTCTGCAGCAGAAGAGGTTAAAAAGTCCCCACTGGTGTCCCACCTAGTGCAGGATGAGGACGAGGACAGAACGCAGGCTGCCACCCCGGCATATGGTGTACCAAAACTGATGCCAAAATATTTTTTACCTAATGCAAAGAATGCATTAAGGTAAAAAATGGTTCGACTTTAGAAACACTTAAAGACCTTGTCTCCTGGATTTGGCACGCATTTAGCATATGGGTAGTGACAGGGGTGGTATAAGCGGTAGGGAACACGCTGCTGTCTACTGTGAGTGTTCCGTTTGGGCTGGCTTCCGCTGGGCTTGTTATGAACTGTTTTACTTTGTCTTCAATACAAGTCCTGCAAGTACAACTGGACTGAGTGTGTGTTACTGCCACAGACAACACTGTACCCCCCCACATATGTGCAAAGTGATAGCTGCTCAATTAACTTGCCCCTGTTACAAATGCTCTCAGTCTCCTGGTGCTTACACATTCTGTGAACTGGAAAATCTCTGGACAGGGCGAGGCTGAGTGTATAATATTCATATTCTGGGTGCAGCAACGGGATCTGACAGTAAAACCATTACAATCAATCTTCAGTTGAACTTATTGTTTTTTACACTCTTTTCTTTCTCTTATACAAATAACAAAAGGCTTAAATACTTAGTAAAACTAACAATACATTGATAACCCTGTCACACACAAAGAAAACTGTTTTAATGCCGTATCTAAACTTCCTCTATAACATAACCTCTGCGATTTCAGTAACATTTCAGAAAAAGAACAACCCTTTCCATGTCAGAAAATATAGGTATTTTTAAAAGCAGTGAATGTGACATTCACCAAATATTCACTGCAGGTAAATTAATTATTGCGATCATGGCAATTAATGTTTGGTAAGTGTCACATTCTCTGCTGTGTAAATATACATTTTTTGGGGGCCCCCTTCCAACAGTAAGGCTACATTCACACCAGTGATTAAGGCCAATGTAAATTGTAATAGAAGTTTCTGATGTGGCTCTCAGCAGCTACAGTAGGTGCAGCTACCGGCCCTGTTCATTATAACGACAGATCGCCTGGCATTCTCAGCTATTCTCAGCTCTCTGCATAGCCAGTAGGGATGAGCCGAACACCCCCCGGTTCGGTTCACACCAGAACCTGCGAACGGACCGAAAGTTTGCGCAAACTTTAGAACCCCATAAAGTCTATGGGACTCAAACGTTCGAAATCAAAAGTGCTAATCTTAAAGGCTAATATGCATGGTATTGTCCTAAAAAGGGTTTGGGGACCCGGGTCCTGCCCCAGGGGACATGTATCAATGCAAAAAAAAGTTTTAAAAACTGACGTTTTTTTCGGGAGCAGTGATTTTAATGATGCTTAAAGTGAAAAAAAAGTGAAATATTCCTTTAAATATCGTACCGGGGGGGTGTCTATAGTATGCCTGTAAAGTGGCGCGTGTTTCCCGTGCTTAGAACAGTCCCTGCACAAAATGACATTTTTAAAGGAATAAAAGTCATTTAAAACTGCTTGCGGCTTTAATGTAATGTCGGGTCCCGGCAATATGGATGAAAATCAGTTCGATAAACAGCATGGGTACCCCCCCCCCCAGTCCATTATCAGGCACTTTGGGTCTTGTATGGATATTAAGGGGAACACCACACCCACATTAAAAAAAGGAAAGGCGTGGGGCCCCCAGGCCCTATATACTCTGAACAGCAGTATACAGGCAGTGCAAACAAGACAGGGACTGTAGGTTTGTTGTTAAGTAGAATCTGTTTGTAATTTAGAACTGGTACACTTTTAAAGTGTAGCTCCAGCCAAAAAAGCTATTTTTAAGCTATTTGGAAAACATAGGGAAGGGTTATCACCCCTGTGACATTTGTTTTGCTGTCTGTGCACCTTTTCAGAAGATTTTCACCTCACTTTCTGTCCCAATGACAAATGTTTTTTGAAAATTTGGGGTTTTTAGTGAAACAAGGATTGGTGATAAAGCATTAGTGGAGAGGAGACACGTTTTTCCCATATTAACTCTTACAGGAGAGAATTTCACTTCCTAGGGGTAGACTTTATCCCACTTTCTGTTGTCTCCTTCCGTTTGCAAGTAGGAGTCGCTTGTAAATTGGATGTTTGAAAGTAGGGGCCTGCCCTATATACTCTGCAGAAATTGGGGCCTTAGGTGTTGGTGTTGCCACAACACTGTAAGTCCTCACAGTCAGGGGCGGAATAATGCATAGGCTGGTCTAGCCTGCAGCCTAGGGCCCCACGTGTGCAAGGGCCCCCGATTGGCCATGATATTTTTATTAATTTATATATATTTTTGTATATGTAGAATAAAAACCATGCCTGCGTGTTATACGAATACACCGATAAATGTTTTTTTACCAACAGGGGGCGGGGATTGGGCGGTCCGCCCTGGGTGCCACCAATTGGGGGTGGTGTCAGGCCAGCTGTACCGCCTCTCCTGGCCCTGGGACAGCACTTCCAGCATACTTTAAAGCTGAGAAAACATTACTGCCAGCCCTTTCTCATGCACAGCTCCTCGTGTGTCACTCTCAATGTAAATGGAAGTCACTTAATACCTCAATTAAAGCTGCTCTGTCTGGCCGCTCTCCTCCTCCCGCCCCACCTCCTTCCTGAGTGTAGCCTTTGACAGCAGGAGGAGAGCTGTCATGTGACCGTCAATGAAACAGCAGAGGAGAGCAGTCACATGGCCGGGTCACGAAGAACGGCGTTAATTGAGGTATTTAGAAGCTTTTATTTACAATGAGTGACACAGGAGGAGCAGTGTATGAGAAAGGGCTGGCAGTGATGTTTTCTCAACTTTAGAGTATTCTTTCCCAGGAGACTGGGGGTCTCCTGGGAGTACAGGGGGGCTTTATAATGAAAGAGGCCTGTGTGATGTGCAGGCAAAGGGGTCTGTGTACTATGCAGATGTCTGTGTACTGTGCAGGGAAAGGGGTCTGTGTACTGTGCAGGGAAAGGGGGCTGTGTTATATGCAGGGGGTCTGTGTACTGTGCAGGGAAAGGGGGCTGTGTTATGTGCAGGGGGTTTGTGTACTGTGCAGGGGGGCTGCGTACTGTGCAGGGGGTCTGTGTACTGTGCAGAGGGTTGTGTACTGTGCAGGGGGACTGTGTACTGTGCAGGGGGGCTGTGTACTGTGCAGGGGGCTGTGGGAAGTTTTTTTTCCTGAAACTTCCCTCTTAATGTTAGGGTGTGTGTTATATGCACTTTGAAAATGAAACAAAGGCACCGCTCTAAGTGCAGTAAAAAACATGGAGTTTAATAAAACTGTAAAAAAGGTACTCACAAAGGTACATAGTGAACAAGCATGTTGGCAAAAGCTGCCGGATAACCTGGGAGTGAGTCTGGTCCATTTCCTGGATTGCAGTGGTGTCCGATAGACAGGCTGCGCCGATGGATGCTGGCACTTCCTGCCTTTGGAACGTATGATTGTTCTGCTGTTGATTATTGCTTGTTTTTATGTGCTGCTACTGTTTATGGTATTTGTATGGCTTTTATTTTATTGGAATATTACACAGCTTTTCCATTGGTCTCTGTCAGGATGTTGTGATTTTGCCTCAGTTAAACAGGAGCTGCTGCAGACGTTTTTGGCCTAACTGTTGTTTTAGAAAGGTAAAATCTGTTACCAGCTTGCAGATGTATTTTGAATGCTTTTTTTCTGTGGCATTGCTGTTTATAGTAGGCTCATGTCTAAATGTGTTTGGGCTGTAGACCTGAGAGTTGCACTTTAGGCGTGTAATATAGGTCTACCTTTTTACACATGGCACTAAATAATTTATTTTCTGGTAAAGCATGCTGAGGAGGGGGCCACACAAAAAGTAGCCTAGGGGCCCATGGCCACCTTAATCCTCCACTGCTCACAGATACTCTTGTTGGGCGCTGGAACGGGCCCTGCTGTGAAATATTATATCAAGAATTGTAATTACATGCACCTGTTTAACAGGGGCAGAAAAATTGGGTCTTTGGTGGTGGTGGTGTTGCTACAACACTGTAAGCCCTCACAGTTACTCTTGGTGAGCGCAGGAATGGGCCCTGCTGTGAAATATTAGATCAAGAATTGTAATTACATGTCCCTGTTGAACAGGGGCAGAAAAATTGGGCCTTGGGCACTGGTGCTGGTGCCACAACATTGCAACCCCTCACAGATACTCTAGTTTGAGCACAGGGATGAGCCCTGCTGCAAAGTATTGCATCAAAAATTGTAATTACACGCCCCTGTTAAACAGGGGCTGAAAAATTGGGCCTTAGCCACTGGTGGCGGCACCCAGAACCAAAAATGTTCTTACAAGCTATCAGCATGATCATTGAGGAGGAAGAGGATAATCACTCAGCATAACAGGATAGTCACTTAGCATCAGCATAGGCAGTCTTGAAGGGATCTGACATTTTGAAAAAAATTATTCGGTTACATCAGCATCAAGTGCCTGGTAGCTGGTGGTGATCCAAGACTGATTCATTTTTTTGAAGGTCAGTCAATCGACCGAGTCGGTGGACAGGCGCACCCTGTGATCGTTGCACTGAATGTGCATTCCGAAAGAACACTGGATGGAGGACAGGCCAGTAGCTCAATTTCATACTGTGCAAGCTCTGGCCAGTGATCCATCCTCAAGACCAGTAACCCAGA
The DNA here is from genome assembly GCA_037952925.1 of Lithobates clamitans. Taxonomy (NCBI): domain Eukaryota; kingdom Metazoa; phylum Chordata; class Amphibia; order Anura; family Ranidae; genus Lithobates; species Lithobates clamitans. The sequence goes on along the minus strand of JBBGZY010000053.1, from coordinate 5,094,360 downwards.
GGATTTTCGATGGGAAAGGTGTCCAAGTCAGATCTTGCCCCTAGGTATTCCTGCGCCATGTAAAACAGACGCTGGCGATGGTTGCTGGAACCGATCATACCTTTGGGCTGCGGACTAAAAAATTGTCTGAACTCATCGGTCAGACGGCCACCTTCTCCACCGCTCCTTCTTTGACTGACCGAAGCCTCAGCAACACGTTGTCCAGGAACAGGAGTTTGTAACCTCCCAGTCTCTGGGAATGCGTTGCACAGACCTTTCTGCAAGGCCTCCCAAAGATGTTTCATCCTCTGCTCCCTCTGCGACTGCAAGATAAGGTCCGCAACCTTACCCTTGTAACGTGGATCAAGGAGGAATGCCAACCAGTATTGACCCCTCTACTTGATACCACGAATATGAGGATCCTTCCGCAGGCTTTGCAAGATCAAGGAGGCCATGCAGCGAAGGTTTGCTGAGGCATTCAGTCCGGAGTCCTCTGGATCACTAAGGATGACATGATCCGCAGCCACCTCCTCCCAGCCACGTACAAGTCCTAGGGTTTCTTGGGACTGTAAATGATCCCTTGTAGACTGCTGCTGATGCTGAGTGCCAGGCTCCACCTCCATGCTGACACAATCCTCCTCCTTGTCCTCTTCCTGTGTGATCGGCGGGCATGCAGGAACACTGTCTGGATAAAGGGGGCCTTGAGAGGTAAGGAAGTCCTCCTCTTCCTCCCTCTGTTCTGCCTCAAGTGCCCTGTCCATTATTCCACACAGCGTGTGCTCCAACAGGTGGACAAGAGGTACAGTGTCACTGATGCATGCACTGTCACTGCTCACCATCCTCGTGGCCTTGTCAAATGGTGACAGGACAGTGCATGCATTCCTAATCATAGCCCACTGGTGTGGGGAAAAAAAACAAGGTCCCCTGACCCTGTCCTGGTGCCATAGTCGCATAGGTACTCATTGATGGCCCTCTGCTGCATGTGCAGCCGCTGCAGCATGACCAACGTTAAGTTCCACCTGGTGGGCATGTCACAGATTAGGCGGTTCTTAGGCAGGTTAAATTCCTTTTGGAGGTCAGCCAGCCGAGCACTGGCATTATATGACCTGCAGAAATGCACACAGACTTTCCTGTCCTGCCTCAGGTCATCCTGTAAGCCTGGGTACCTGCCCAAGAACCGCTGCACCACCAAGTTAAGGACGTGAGCCAAACAGGGCACATGGGTCAGTTGTCCCTGTCGGAGGGCGGAGAGGAGTTTGGTGCCATTGTCACACAGCACTATACCTGCCTTAACCTGCCATCAACCACCTCTGAACCTGCCCCTGCAGAGCTGACAGAATCTCTGCCCCAGTGCGGCTCCTGTCCCCAAAGCACACCAGCTCAAGCACTGCATGGCATCTTTTTGCCTGCGTGCTTGTGTAGCCCCTTGAACGACTACAGAGCACCACTGGTTCCGAGGACAAATCAGCACAGGAAAAGGCCATGGAGGAAGAAGAAGAGGAGGGGGTGGAGGAGAGAGGTGTGGGAGAATCACCACTAGTAGAATTTTGGAGGCGTGGTGGCGGAACATCCTCCAACACTACTGCACCCTGTCCTGCATCCTTCCCAGCTGCCAGAAGAGTCACCCTGTGCGCGGTGATAGATAGGTAACGTCTCTGTCCATGCCTGCTGGACCATGAGTCAGCGGTAATATGCACCTTACCGCTGACCGCCCTGTCCATCGTGTTCAAGACATTGCCTTCCACATGCCGGTAGAGAGCTGGAATTGCCTTCCGTGAGAAAAAGTGGCATTTGGGAACCTGCCACTGAGGAACCGCATATTCCGCAAACTCACGGCAGGGGGCAGAGTCTACCAACTGAAAAGGCAGCAGTTGAAGTGCTAGCAATTTAGCCAAGCTAGCATTCAACTGCTGGGCATGTGGATGGCTGGGAGCGAACTCCCTTCGGCGGTGCAGCAGCTAGGGCAGGGAAATTTGCCTGGTATAATCTGACGTTGGTGTACCGATAGCAGATTGCCCCCAAGTACTTGGCTGTGACACACCTAATTCTACACCTTCATTCCTCTCAGTGCATGTCTCAGAGAGGACTGAAGGTATAGTGGGGTTGGAGATCCCAGCTGATGAGGAGCAAGGAGAGGACCTCTTTGTTCTTTGGTGTGGGTCTTTTAGGTATGCTTGCCAACGAACTGCATGTCAGGTCAACATATGTCTGGTCAAGCATGTGGTGGCCAAGTGGGAGATGTTTTGGCCACGAGAGATACTCTTGAGACCTATATTGCAAATAGCAGTGGTGGGATCTGATGCACTCATCTCAAAAAAGGCCCACACCAAAGAACTTTTGGAATAACGCGCAGAGACAGCAGATGTTGAGCTCTGCGGTGTGATGCAGTCGGTGTGCTGCCCTTAAGCTGGCCCCTGGAGGGCATCCTGCCTCGTTGGTGATGTGCCTCCTCCTCCTCTCTCCTATCAGGCACCCACGTGGAGTCATTGACCTCATCATCCCCTCCCTCCTCATCACTGGAGCAAACCTGGCAGTATGCTGCAGCTGGGGGAACATGACTGCTAGATTGCTGTCCTTCCTGGGCACCCCCTCTCTCTGGGTTCACGTTACTGCCTTCTTCTAGCTGGGTACCATCATCTGAGCCTTCAAAACGCTGGGCATCCTTCTGGAGCATGTACCCAACACTGTGGTCAAACAGTTCGGGGGACTCCTCAGGAGGACATGGTGGGGCTAGGGAAGGAGTGACTGATGCCATTGAGCCGAGGGAAGAGGACGCGTTGGCAGCTGCTTTGCCAGACAAAATACCCTGAGCCTGGGTGAGAGAGGATGAGGAGGATGAGGACGGCTTGGTCATCCACTCTACCAAGTCTTCCGCATGTTGCGGCTCAACACGGCCAGCTGCCGAAAAAAAGTACAAGCGTCTCCCACAGCCATGTGCTGATGAGGATGTACCGTCTCCATGACCAGCACTGTTTCCTGTAGACGCAGAGCCTGCTTGCCCTCTTTTATTGGCTTGTGACTGTCTGCCTCTCCTTGTTGGCCTTCCAGACATACTAATGGCCTGCAGTAAAATGTAGCTGCACAAAGCTGGGGTGTATATATATACTGATAATGCAGCTAGCAAAATCAACTGCCTGCCTGTAGTATTATTAGTATGAGAACACCAGCAATTGTCTTCAGGTAGCTTTAGGTGCACACTGTGCAGATTCTACTTAACAATAGACCTACAGTTCTTTTCTTGTTTGCACTGCCTGTATACTGCTGTTCAGAGTATATAGGGCCTGGGGGCCCCACGCCTTTCCTTTTTTAATTTGGGTGCGGGGTTCCCCTTAATATCTATACAAGACCCTAAGGGCCAGGTAATGGACTGGGGGGGGGGTACCCATACCGTTTGTCTCACTGATTTTCATCCATATTGCCGGGACCCGCAAGCAGTTTTAAATGACTTCTATTCCTTTAAAAATGTCATTTTGTGCAGGGACTGTTCTAAGCACAGGAAACACGCGCCACTTTACAGGCATACTATAGACACCCCCCAGGTACGATATTTAAAGGAATATTTCACTTTTTTTTTCACTTTAAGCATCGTTAAAATCACTGCTCACGAAAAAAACGGCCATTTTCAAAACTTTTTTTGGCAGTGATTCATGTCCCCTGGGGTAGGACCCGGGTCCCCAAACCCTTTTTAGGACAATAACTTGTATATTAGCCTTTAAAATTCACACTTTTTATTTCGAACATTCGAGTCCCATAGACTTTAATGGGGTTCTAAAGTTCGCGCAAACTTTCGGTCCGTTCGCAGGTTCTGGTGCGAACCGAACTGGGGGGTGTTCGCCTCATCCCTACCTGGTACTAAGAATGTATGGGCTGATGCCTTGTCACAACAATTTTCCTCCACTTCCAATTTGGAGTTGTTTCCGGTTCCTATGATTCCTCCTGATCGTATCCTGGCTACGGTTCGCATCAGTCTTACTTCTCCTTTGGGTGACAAAATTCTTGCTGCTCAGGTCCATGCTCCTCCTGAAAAACCTTGTGACCGCTGCTTTGTCCCAGAGTCTCCGCACTGCCGTGCTCCAGATTTACCATTCTTCCAAGGCAGCTGGCCACCCTGGGAAGAATCAACTTGTTTGGGCCATTGCCCACCAATTCTGGTGGCATAGTCTACGCGCTGATGTACCTGCCTTCCTAGCTGCCGGTTCCGTATGTGCTCAGCGTAAGACTTCACAACACCTTCCAGTGGGCCTCCTACAACCCATACCCAATGGAGAGAGGCCCTGGACCCACCTGTCTATGGATTTCATTGTGGAGTTACCCAAATCCCAAGACAACACTGTTGTTCTTATGGTGGTTGGCCGGTTCTCAAAGATGTGTCATTGTATTCCACTTAGGAAGCTGCCCACTTCAAAGGAACTGGCTTCCATTTTTGCTCGGGAGATCTTTCGCTTACATGGGCTCCCAAGGTGATTGTCTCGGACAGGGGTAGTCAGTTTGTCTCTAGGTTCTTCGGGCCTTTTGTGCACAGTTTGGTATTCAGCTTGCTTTTTCCTCTGTGTATCACCGGCAGTCTAATGGGGCCACAGAACGAGCCAATCAGTCCTTGGAGCAATTCTTATGTTGCTATATTTCTGACCATCATAACAAATGGTCAGACCTATTACCATGGGCAGAGTTTGCTCACAACAGTGCCTTGAGTTCTGCCTCCCGATTGTCCCTGTTTATGGCGAATTATGGTTTCCAACCTTCCATGTTGCCTGACTCATTTGTTCCGCAGAGTACTTCTCTGGTGCATCTCAGTGGTCTTCGTTCCACTTGGGCACAAGTTCAGGAGGCTTTGCAACATGCTAACAATAGGTACAGACTCCATGCTGACCACAGACGCCTGCCTGCACCTCCTACCAGGTTGGGGACAGAGTCTGGCTGTCATCTTGCAACCTCTGACTTCGTGTTCCTTCTTTGAAGCTCACACCTCGGTTTATAGTGTCTTTACGTATACTTCGCAGGATTAACCCAGTGGCTTACACCTTGGACCTTACTCCTAGTATGCACATCTCAAATGTGTTACATGTCTCCTTATTGAAACCTTTGGTCTGCAACTGCAGATGTCCTCACCGTCCTCACCCTATACAGGTTGAGAACCATGAGGAGTATGAAGAACAATCCATTGTTGACTCCCGTAGGTTCCGTGGGCGCATACAGTACCTGGTGCATTGGAAGGGGTACTGTCCGGAGGAACGCTCTTGGGTCTCATCCTCGGACATACATTCCCCTGTCCTCCTCCGTGATTTCCATAGACGTTTTCCGCTCAAGTCCGGTGGTTCTCCGAGGGGGAGGGGTCGTTGAGGAGGAGGTACTGCCAGGGCTGGGCTCAGCCCTTCCTTCTCTGAGCTGGCCGCTCAGCTGTCGGCTAATTGCCAGCTCCCATCTCTCTCCACAGTTACCCAGCTGTTGTTGATTCTGCTCATCAGTCCTGCCTACTTAAAGCTGTCCAGCTCACTTGATCTCTGCCTTCGCCTTTGTCAACATCACAGTGACTTTCTCCTGCGTTCCTGTTGACTTGCTCGGCTGACATTCCTTCTGGCTCCTGATTATGCTTGCTGTACTACTACGTTTATCTCTGGCTCTCTGACATTTGCTTGGCTGACTACCCAATCCTGTTACTGACCTCTGGCTTGTTTTGACTATGCTTACTCTGTTTACCTTATTATTATTATTAAACAAGTGTGATTTAACTTTACTTCTGTCTCGGTCTGATTCATGGTTCCTGATAGGACAACACTTGTGATATGATTCAATGAATAATTTAATAAGAATAGTGTGAAATAATAGTATACGCAATAGTATGGCAACATTTTTATAGCTAACCTAATGCACCTAATGCTATAAAAATGTTGCCAAAGTATGCTATTATATCACATTATTCTTATTAAATTACTCATTGAATTATATCACAGGTGTCGTCCATCCCTCCCCCCTTTGAAGCCCATATGTGTGACTCCTTGCAAGCTCTCTATTTGGTTGGTTCCTACCTGGAGGAGCGGGGAACATCAATGAAGGTCCCCAGATCATTATATATATTTTATCCACAATCTCTGGTTATGTGTCACGTTCGGAATCTCATTTTTTGAGCGGTAAATATAATTCTATTTATTTATAACAGATGCCAGTATTTTGTTACAGTGTCAGAATTCTAATACTTTTCTGATATATCTCACCACAGTACAAATACCCTTGAAGAAGGCCGTGATAGTATTGGTTGAAACACGTCGGGTTACTCATATGGATGTCAATTTTATGATTGCATACAATGTACTGTATTGTTGATTTTTACTAACATTAATGGTACATTTCTGAGACTGACTGTAACCAGAGTTTATAATTTTAAGAATTGAATTCATTTGTATCTTGATTGATTGTATAAATAAAAGAAACAATTTTATTTTATTATATTTTCATCTCCTTTGACTAATACACCAAGTCGCTAAAAAAAAACCCCTGGGGGTTTCCTTTTTTCCCGATTAATACAACTTAAGCCAATGCCTGGTAAGTATGGGGAGTGACCAGCAGGGTACTGAGAGGGGTATACATAGGCTGGAACCTAGAGCAGAGGTCTCTTGTTCCTGGGGGAGTAAGACCCAACCTTAGGGATGTGGCTTCCCCGGGAGTTCACCTGCAGCCCCAAGAATCCTTTATGGGGTCCCAGCTTTTGCGTTGGCTGGGGGACCTCTGGCCTAGTCTCCTGAAGATTGCAGAGAGATTTTTTAAGGATCCAGGACACAGGCAATCCAAGTACAATAATTGGCTGATACTGAAAGCAGCTAACAGTGAGTACCAGCCTTCTGGACCTAGGGACTTTCTTTGGTCTTCAAAGGGGGTGCTTTCACCCTGAAATATTAGCACAGAGTTAATGTCCTCATTTGCAAGTTCTACAGTTATTGGAGTATCCCTCGGCTCCCCCTCACCCTATTCAAGTTCATACCCAAAAATAAAAAAGCTAAAAACAGACATGCACAGCCTGTTCTCTGACTGGAGTGACTGGGAGATACCAAGGGAATAGCACCTGGGATCAAACCACCAGACCGTCTGTTCGCTACAGCATTTATTGGTGTAAGTGGGCACAACTATGTTGGCTTCTACTAATTCTCAATGACCACAGAGCGGGGCAAACTCAGACATAAAATTTTTTTTGTATGACTGGTTGAAGGGACAAGTTTCAGAAACTGAGACGAAAATATAATTTATAAGAGATCTGAACAGGAACTGGAATACTGTAGCTGTACACATTTGAAGGGTTCCTTCTTGATGCCATGGCCAATGCTACTCCAAAATAAGTCATAGATTTGTGTGTTTTACCCCCTGCATTTTCACTGTTGAGTGAAATAATATCTATTGACAGAACGGGAGTATTAAGACTATGTTTACTATATGTTTTTATTTTATGTCTGATAAAAACTGACTGCAGTGATACAATGTGTAGAAAAAAAAATATAAATGTGCAGTTATTCATAAATGTGGACATGTTATTCTGATAAGAATACATTTTGTTTACTCATATACTGTATGGTGCGCTACCACTGCAGAGCCACTTAGTAGATTCAGTTCTCTGTCCTTCTGCCTCGACTCTGAGAACAACCTCAGCCTCCCTGACACACCAAAGTAAATGGATGCTGCACTGCTACTGGGAGTACAAATACAGATATAATGCACACAACTAAAGTTCAATATCAAAAAGCAAACATCAGACTGGTTAGTGGTAAATTAACACAAATTGTCATGTCTGTCTCTAGCCAAGCACCTGGCTACATATTGTAATATTGGGGTTTATTTAGCTTCAGTGTAGAGCTTACCAGTGAGCCGAGTCTACGCCAGATATGCAGTTTAAGGGCTTTTTTGGCCCATGTTTATTGAAGTAAAAGAACAAAAACAGTCCATCCAGGATTCCCACGCAGGGGTTTCAACTATTGACCTTGGTCCTCTTGACCCTGTAACTGTGCCCCTGTTTGGTACCCACACTGTACCTCTGGTGACACTCTCTCTTACAGCTTCCTGGCTGCTTCAGCCCACCGGCTTGAGCCCTTCCGTCTGCTCTGTCAGACTGTCCTGTGCCAACAGGCACACTTCTCCCTTGCACGCCTGGACTCCTCGGGAGGGTGGAGCCCAGAACCCTGGTCCTGCTCTGCTATAAGCCCAGGACCCACCCGCACAATCAACAAGCCAGACTCCTGACTGTTCCCAAAACCCGGTCCCAGGATTGGAGATTACATCCCATCCAGATGACTATGAAATCTCCAGGCTCCAGGTCCCCAAATGGATTTTACCAACCACAGAGGAAACTGATAAAACAGTTTCCTCCAAATTAAATAATCCTCCTGGAGCCTCTCAACCTGCCTATTTGAGAATCCTGGGTGACAATCACTAGGACAGGGATCCGTACTGTCACAATATATAGTCTCTTAGCATGGATAGGTAGTACAAGGTACAAGCAGTTGCTAAACATTAGATTGGTGCCACAATTTCACAGGAACTATATAATAGACAATGAGATTACAGCAATAAAAAATGTTCCTGCTGGAACACAATAATTTGGACAGAATCCGGAGTGGCATACCTAGGGTGGGAATGTTGAGAGCATCCTACTCTGGGAACAGCCAGCCACACAATGCAATGCAAGCACAACTGGGTGGATCAACTTTCTACCTAATAGGGTCTGCAGTCTGGGAGTGTCACGTACCTGGTGGGTAGAGCCTGGTCTATGCAGAAGAAGGCCTCTCTTACACCTCTGACTCTGGGCCCCTGGTTTAGTATACAGGTGGCGCAGGAGTGCAGAGTCCCACGAGTGCCAGTAGACATGCTTGCTGCTGGGTTGCTGGTGGAGTAGTACGCCACATGGCAGCGGATCTCCCGAGGGCAGGAACGGGCTGGTACATTAGTCCTAGAGCATGTTCCAGTGGCAGATGGACAGATGCCAGCAACTTGGTAACTCCGAATAGACTGGAACATAAGCAGTCAGACAAGCCGAATCATACACAGAATGATCAGATCAGGTACAGATGCGGAGGCAGGAGAATGGTCAAAGAACAAGCCGGGGTCGATGCAGGTGGATAACAGGATGAGTCAGGAACAAGCTGGGTCAGTTTTTCTTGTTAAAATATTTTATTGAGTATACATGTTAACATAAAATGCAAAACACATAACAATATGGTGTGGAATACAGTCCAACAGTACATTGCGTGTATCAAAAGCAGTGAGCATGAGGCTAGAGCCAAGAATCCGAGCTCTGAGGCATGTAACTGTGAGCTAGTGATCCTCCCACAGATGGAGTGTGGGGGGAATATGGACTAGGTTTAGGGTAGGTTACTGCCTGGTCAGTATTTCAAGAGCAGATGCAGGTAACAGGGAACAGGACAATCACAGAACACTGTAGACGAGACAATACTGATCCTGGATGCTGATCCAGCTTAAATAGCCCATTTGGCTGCCTTATCTGTCAAGAAATGGGCCGCACACATTTGTGCACACATGCGCCACGTTAACAAGCGCTAACGTGCCTCTTTTTTGGGGAACAGTGCTTTGTCTGCTGATATTATTCTGTCTTCTGACAGAGCCTTCCTGACAGGGAGCCATGCATGGCAGGTGCGGCACCTAGTGCTGGAATACTCAATGCACTATTTGACTCCAGATATATACTGTCACTACTGGGTTATCTCCTGCCTCATGATATCTGCATTGTTCTCTCTAGGGTAAATTAACACTGAAGAAGTCCACATCCAGTACGTAATGCGTATGGCCATAGGAGCCTGATATCTGACGTCATCCCGCGGCCATTGCCAGCTACACAGCGGTAAGCCATTGTATATGTTTGAGTTGATACCAGCTGGCACGGCTTTTAGTGCCTTATACAATATGGGAGTATAATTTATACATTTTAGAAGAAAATAAACAATTTTTAGACAGCAAGCACTAGATGTTGTATCTTCTGTTTCATATCACAATAACCCTGTGAATACATCTATGAAGGGGAGAGCTGGGTAAAGAGAGCAGAAGGATAACACACTATGCAGATTTGATTACATTCTTAGGCTGGATTCACACCTATGCAGTTTTAGAGCTTTTTGCATTTTGCAGATTTGCACTACAGTCCATTTAACATGATTTTCTATGGAACACGTTCTGTAGTGCAAATCTGCAAAATGCAAAAAGCACTAAAAATGCATAGGTGTGAATACAGCCTTAAGGGGAACAGCTTGTTTGACTCGCTGTTAAATTAGAGTCAAAGCGTGAGTTGAGTGGCCAATGAGCACAGATGGAGGATTGCACAGGGTCTTTATGCACACATTATATTGTGTTGTATGCACAGAGTTAGAAGAGGATGATTTGTGGACGTTTTTTATATATTTATTTGTGAACATTTTTGTTCACTTTGATTTTTGGAGCCATTGTTTTTTATTTTCATGGAGATTTCACACTGATTTATTGCTTCACATTGATTGATTGTTCAAGTGAATATATTATCAGATATAATATGTAATATGAGATAATAATGCACTTGCACTTTATGTTTCTATACGAGATGCGCTGTACTACTATGGAGGTCCGAAATTAACACTGCACCAATTTTAAAAGGTTAAAAAAGCTGGGTTTACCTTTAGTTTAGTAACTTTTCTCATTTGCATTGGAATTCATGAAAATTCTAATTTTGAGTTTTTTTCTTTCAAGAACAGGAATAGGGGAACCTGTTGCGATAAAAAACATCTAAGAGAAGATTTATTACACTTTTCTTCCTGCCTTCTGTGTCTAAGGGTTCGAAGGGAAGCCTGATCAATGGCACACACAATAAAAAATAAAAAAATCCTATTTTGTCTAATAAAAATGTTTCTGCTTTACATTATTACTGAGAATGACGTTGGCACTAAAGACTTAGATACTGTTAACCTGTGTGTTCAGGCTGTAATATAATAGGAAATTTCCATGCCTTAGTTTTGACACAGAGGACAGCTGAACCAAAGAGCCATCAGTATGAACTGAACAGGTGAACTGAGAACAGGAAGTTAAAGGTAGAACTCCATGCCATATGGATTAGCACATAATACTAACTTAACTTTATCACACCTGGAGGAACAGAGGGGTTAATATTAACTTTTAATGCATTGCCCCAGTACAGCATTCCACTTAACATTAATGTGGGTGTTTTTCCTAATATATTCCTGCTCACTTGAGTAAACATTCCATGGTATACCTATGTCCTGTTCATTTTTAAAAAAATTTGCTTTTAATTGATCAGATGACCTTGCACTTAGGTTACACTTCCCAACAACATTTCACTTATTGTAAAATTTTAGGAGTTACTCAGTTGTTGATCTAAGAATACTACTTAGTTCTAACAAGCATTATCTGATGACTTCTTCTAACTTTGTAAAAAGATCTATATTTGCTTTTGATAATTTTAGTTGCATTTATTAGCAAATATTTTTACACTTAAAGTAACCCTTTACTTTACAAATGTTTAAAGTTTACCCCCCCCCCCCCCACAAAAAACAAACAAAAACAAAAAAACACTACACTTTACCCATCTTACCCTCTCAAGCTGACCCCCAATTATATTTTGATATACCTGAAATCATGATGTCATGACAGGAGAAGTTTGGAGTCTTCTCTCGTCTGGACAGCAGAGTGGAGTGGAAGTGCCTGCGCTGCTTCCTAGTGACATGAACTAAAGTCCTGAAGACTTTAAATTATGTTACAACACAAGGGATAGCGACAAGACCAATAGGCGTGGACTGCAGTGGTGGATTTCCAGTCATCTCCAACAAAAAAGGAGTGGTGAAGGATCATGTAATGATGAATTCAGGTAAGTTAAATGGGTCTTTAAAATCCACCTGTAAAATCCTTTTCTTGGACTACATCACAGGACACAGGGTACTTCATATTCATGATTACTTGGGATATCCCAAAGCACTGAATAGTTGGGGGTGAGCAACAAAGCAACAAGGACAATATGGCCAAAACCTCAAAAACTAAATTTGAGGAGATCCCCACTACAGAGCCTGCAAGGCTTTTTCCTAAAACCGGTGTCCACAGGGTGCAAACATCCACCTGGAAGAACTTAGTAAATGTGCAAAGAGGAGGCCCGGTAGCAGGTTTACAAACTTGTACAACAGGAGGTTGATGCTGAATAGCCAGAAAACACTAACTCACCTGGGGGAATAGATTTCACCGGGAAAGGAGGAACCTTGCCCTTGATGCCATAATCCTGAGAATTAAAGAGGAATTCCAGTTGTGGGTATTTTTACATACAATGTTGTAGTTACATTGATCCAGCCTTGACCAATGTAGCTATGCATATGTCATACCTGTGGGATTCCTTCAGAAGCTGGAAATCACTGTAGTAGGCACCCCTACTACAGTGAACTATACTAACTTTCATGTCCCGTACTGAGCAGGTGCCTGTTACAATATGAATACAGTAGGCTGGCTGCTGAGCATGGGCGCCATTCATTAAAAGCTTTGCATGTTCTCAATGAGTGCAAAGCAATCTCTTATTAGACAAGGTGGAGAGCATAATGTCACCACCCTGGCTCTCCACTTTGTCCAATCAGAGAAATATTTGTTTTCATTGAGTAAATACAATGCAATCTCCAGTGACGGCTGATGCTCAGTTTTCTTTGGGGGGTGTGACCTGTAGCACACCAGCCAGGCAGCCACCCCCCACCCCTTCTGGCACTCACTTTCTCATTCGCCGCTTCACCCCGGGATCACCGCATTGCTCTCCCATCGTTTGTCAGGCCCCCTGCCAGCCCCACACTTACCCTATCCAGGTTGCCATGGTCGTTTCTCCTCCTGGCCAATCAGAACTTAAGACTCGTGGCCAATCGGGTCTTAGGACTTCCGGCCCCAGCCAATCAAGTCTCAGGACTTCTTCCTGATTTGCCGGGAGGAGAAACAGAAAGACATTAGCGAATATTCATTTTCTAATGTCACACAACTGGGTGGACTCCGAGTGCAGTGCTCTGCGCACCAAGCCCACCCTTTTTTGAAGCCAATTAGAGCATCAAGCTCTAATCATGTGCTTTGAAAAAAAAAAAAAAATTTAAATCCATGCACCCGGCGCCCTGCATGTATATTATATGAACCAATGGCCAACAGTCGGCCGTGCATGGGTGGTAGCTTGTGTGCGTAGCTCCACCCTATGCGTTTCATCAGAACTGACATCATCAGGGGCCCCTTTCGGCCATTTTCATTACTGGAGGAAGAACTTTTTGATGGTGTTCTCTTGGGACATGCTGTATATTACGTGATGCCTTGTAAGTGCAAATTTATCTTATTACTTTTTTGGATGACTAAAAGAAAAAATCCTACGAGCCACACTGAACCCAGTGCTAAATGTCAGCACTACTCAGCCGCATGCATGAAACACGTCTCGTATTGCGTGTAGATAACAAATAAATTAAAAAAATTTAAAAAAAGTAATGATGTGCTAAAGTATGCTAGATGTGCCCCTATTGTGACACAAAAAATGTGCATAAAATGTGTGTGGAAGCGTATACCACACTAAATATAGTGAAATAAATTAAATAAACATAATTGCTAAAAGCTAATGAATATTAAGTGCATAAGCAAATACTGCAAATATAAAACCACATATGCTATACATCATAAGTGCAAACAGATATCAAAAAGTGCCATGTGCCAAACAAACTGTAAAGTGCTTAGTGCCACACAATTCAAATACACAATAGTCCTTATTGAACAACATAAATATATACTGAGCATGTAAAAAGTCCTGCACATAGATAATAAAGTGCTTGTGTGTGATCTTCAATGGTGGTATATTCAAACGTGCTTATATCTCCATGTGCCACAGGTCATGCGATGGTGCAATACAGGTGACCCCCCAAGGTAATGCGCTCACCTCAGAGTATGTGACTAAGTCGCTAAACAAAGTCAGAGAACGCTTTTGAGCCACCCCGCTGCCTAACACTCCGTCCTGGCCCCTCCCCTACGCGTCTTCGACACAAGGCTGATGATGACACGTATGCCCTGTGTCAAAGACGCATAGGGGAGGGGCCAGGACGGAGTGTTAGGCAGCGGTCATGTTGGGACGAACTCCATATCCTCACTGCTTCAACTATTTATATGCTTGCTTTAGAGTGGTGTACTGACGCACCCTGAAAATGTGAGTACCCCATTTGGGGGTGTGTTTTATCTGGTTTTGGAAATAGTTTAAAACGTTATTACGCTATATGGTTCTTTTCTTTCTTCTTATCCACTGACTGTTCCCATGTTGGAGCCTATGATCCTGTGATCTCCACAGAGCCCAGGGTGGCTCAAAAGCGTTCTCTGACTTTGCTTAGCGACTTAGTCACATACTCTGAGGTGAGCGCATTACCTTGGGGGGGTCACCTGTATTGCACCATCGCATGGCCTGTGGCACGTGGAGATATAAGCACGTTTAAATATACCACCATTGAAGATCACACGCAAGCACTTTATTATCTATGTGCAGGACTTTTTACATGCTCAGTATATATTTATGTTGTTCAATAAGGACTATTGTGTATTTGAATTGTGTGGCACTAAGCACTTTACAGTTTGTTTGGCACATGGCAACTTTTTGGTATCTGTAGCACTTATGATGTATATCTAAAGCATATGTGGTTTCATATTTGCAGTATTTGCTTATGCACTTAATATTCATTACCTTTTTGTGATTATGTTTATTTACATTTTTGGATGGTTTTATATTATTACACTATGTGGAACTATTTTATTTTACATATCCTTTGGTCTATCTGAGCTCTCGATTGATCTGATCTGATATTTGGAGGAGCCTCTATACATCAATACAGTGACCTCGGCTGGTAATATATGCTTATCCTTTGCCATGAAGTCCATCTTTAGGATCTAGCTGAGCACATACTGATCACGCTAATAAGAAGGTCGCCAACTTTCTGGTAAGCCTTTTGAGACTGTGTTTTCCGGTGTCACCTCGGCTATCCTTGAAGCTTCCTTTTCTTTCCATCTCTGTCATGGATTTTGGGACTTTATCTAACATATACTAATTTTATTACACCTTGTCTACTGGTTTGAAAAAAATTTTCATGATTTTTAATGGGGACAAATTATGGACACTATTGAAGGTGAAAACCAAGATTTTCATCTTTTTTGTCGTGTATTTGTTGTTCATTTACCCATTATTTCATTATATTGTTTAATACTAATGCATTTTTTTGCAATGTCATTCAATTGCCTGGGATCAAGGTTATAGTGTTCAGCAGATATTTTTTATTTTAACCACAAGCGCAGATTTTTCTTTTTGTTTTTTACTGTTTAGTTATACTTTAATAGTGCAGTACCCTGCAAATGTTACTATTTGTCTTTAATGCTTCAATTTCTTTTTGAAGTATAGCAGTTTACTTCTTGACATTTGACTGTGCCTAGGCACTCCTGTGACATAGCCTTATAGCTATACAGTATATCTGCAGTGAGCTGTCATCAAAGACACTGCTGCATATGACTGATAATCTCATAGGTTTCATAGGTGTATGACTGTGCTGTTTACTTCTCTCCTTGAAAAGGAAGCTGTGCCTAATGACTAACGACTTCCCTTCTTCTTTTTTTTATTCTGTGGATTTGAACTTCCTAATTCTTCCCTGCTTGCATTTGACTATTACTCCATCAGTCATTAGATTATCAGTCATCAGGAGGACAGTTTTGACATGAGGAAGCAAAGCCTTAATCTCTGCCAAGATGGCCTCCTCCACAAAGAGACATATTGCAGAACAAGACATGGTAAGTCAATAATAGGAAAAAGATCACCTGTGTGCCAAAGACAATACTGGTATCCTAAATAGCCCTTTGACCTCTGCTTGCTTTTTTAGCCACCACTTCTATAATGAAGGTCTTCTTTAATTCCATCGTTTAATTCCATCGTTTATTGTATTGAAACTGAGGGAAAACATCCAAAGTTTTTCCACAAACTGCTAAATATATGGCCAATATTAAAGAGACCCTGTCTCCTTTTTTCTAGGAGAAACAATTATTATGATGTGCTATTTCCAGACCTTAAAGAGAACCCTGATGGGTTTTACTTCTTTTTTCCCCCTGCAAAGTAAAAGCATAATGTGCTAGTATGCACTGCATACTAGCACATTATGTGACGATTACCTGAAAACAAAGTCTGCGCTGTCCCTGCTGCAGGCCGCATCCATGTTCACCCCTCTTCCTGCCGGGACTGCGGACTCCGATTCTGTGACCGCGGGAGCAGTCTGTCACAACACTCGCTATTGAAAAAAAGACACGGCACAGCAATGACATCATTGGCGCAGTGTACAGCAAATATCTCCTAAACGGTGCACGTATAGGAGATATTTACACTACCTATAGTTAAGTCTTTTTATATGCTTACCTATAGGTACAACTTACCAATGGAGGTTTACAACCTCTTAGTTTCTGCGTCTCCCGCCACTTTAAGAGGGTTATGACGCCGGGAGGTGGTGCGCAACTTAAGATCACGTGACTGCCATGACTGGCTGTGACGGGGGTCACGTAGTCCGAGCTTTTGGTTAGTCCACGGTAACTGTGCTTGGAGCGTGCAACACGCATGCTCTCAGCACATGTGTATAGGCAGTAGATCTGTATGATTAATCGTTAAAATATCGTTATCGCAATTCAATCCCCTTCATGGTCTTAAAGAGGAGTTCCAGCCTGGGGAAAACAAATTTAAAGTCAGCAGCTACAAATACTGTAGCTGATGACTTTTAATATATGGATACTTACCTGTCCAGGGAGCTGCGATGTTGGCATCCCAGATGATCTTTGGATCAGCTGTCAGGTGTTGCCGCCGCCATTCCTGGTAAAGGAAACCTACTGTGCATGCACGAAATGACGGGGGCACTTGGGGAAGGGGGGAGGAGTCCGGTGACGTCGATGTCCGTGACGTCACCGGATCTCCGATGGAACTCCCTGAAGACCTGGAAGCCAGCGGAGAGGTGAGTACCGATCAAAAGAATTCTGAATGAAGAGAAAGATGCAATGGAGTTGATTTACTAAAGGCAAATAGACTGTGCACTTTGCAAAGTGTAGTTGCTCCAGAGCTTAGTAAATGAGCAGAAGCTCTTCTGACCTCCATCATCCAATAATGTGCAAGAAAAAATGCTGTTTTTTTTAAATTCTTCTTGCATGTGATTGGGTACATTTTGCAAACTGAAGCTTTACCTCATTTACTAAGCTCTGGAGCAACTGCAGCTTTGCAAAGTGCATATTCTAGCTGCCTTTAGTAAATCAACGCCAATGCATCTTCCTCTTCTTGCAGGAGAGGAAATGTAAACAAACCAAAGTGTGTAAAAAAATAAAAAAATAAAAATAAGAATAAAAAATAAATAAAAAGAAGAATGAACATAGAAAAAAATATCAATTCATTAGCATCTATGATTTCAGGGTCATTACCCAAACTTGATTTTAAAGTCAAGGTTGAGATCAAAGGTGAAGGTGGGGTTTAAAGGTTCCAGTCATCATATTTTGGGTAGAATAAAAAAAAAATTAAAAAAAATAAATTAGTATCAGTGTCAGTGTGCTTTTGGGAGGATAAAAACAAAAGCAAAATGTGCTCCGTTGTTTCTGGGCTGCACTATGGGTACAAACAACAACTAACATAGCACATATGTGGTATCACTGCAATCGTCAGGAGCAGGAGAATTCATTTTGGGTTTAGTGGTAAATTATGATAATAGCAACAAATATACAGTTACTTTTTCTTTAATAATTAGAAAACTATTGTGAGATATCCGTTACCATTTACCACCAAAGAAAGCCCAATTTGTCCTGAAAACAAACTAGATATAATCCACCTGGATACACAAGGTAGTTGTGATGATATGTACAGTTTTACCAACACATGTTAACCACTTTAAGACCGGGTCTCTTTTTTAGATGTGGTGTTTACAAGTTAAAAACAGGTTTTTTTTGCTAGAAAATTACTTAGAACCCCCAAACATTATACATTTTTTTTCTAACCCTAGAGAATTAAATGGCGGTCGTTGCAATACTTTCTGTCACACCGTATTTGCGCAGCGGTCTTACAAGCGCACTTTTTTTAAAAAAAAATACACTTTTTGAATTAAGACAACAGTAAAGTTAGCCCAATTTTTTTTTATACTGTGAAAGATAATGTTACGCCGAGTAAATTGATACCCAACATGTCACGCTTCAAAATTGCGCCCTCTCGTGGAATGGTGACAAACTTTTACCCTTAAAAATCTCCAAAGGCAACATTTAAAAAATTCTACCGGTTGCATGTTTTCCGTTACAGAGGAGGACTAGAATGATTGCTCTCACTCTACCGATCGCGGCGATACCTCACATGTGTGGTTTGAACAGAGCCTGGAGAAGATATGCTACAAAAGAAAACCCACACAAACAACAAAGCACTCACTAAGAAATATCACAAAGCAATCTTCAAAGCAAAAAAAGAACATTTCTCAAACACCATCTCAACAGCCTTAAACCGCCCTAAACCACCATCTCAATAGCCTTTCAAAATAGTCACGCAGACTATGAACGTTACCTGCCTAGAGCCCCCAGCAAACGAAACTCAAGAATTATGCAATAAATTATCAGATTTTTTCATCGACAAAATCGACAACATTCGGAAAACAATTCAACAGAAAAAAACAACCAACCTCATTCAACTAAAGCAAAAAGAGGAAATCGACACGAACATCACACAATCGCCAAATTTTTTGTTGATCCCAATCACCACTGACACCACCAAAAACATCATCAGAAGCCTCTGAGACAGCACATCATCAAATGACATCATTCCATCAAAAGTCCTGAAAGAATGTTCCGACATCTTGGCTCCTACGATAACACATCTCATAAATCAGTCATTCAAAGAAGGGATTGTTCCGATCGCCCTCAAGCAAAGCATTGTCAAACCCCTCCTAAAGAAACCCAACCTCGACCCTAAAGACTCTAACTACCGCAGGCCGGTAACAAGGCTTAACACCATCTCCAACATTATGGAGAAAGCAGTAGTACAACAGCTAAAACTCCACCTGGACACACACAAACTCTTGGATCCACTGCAATCAGGCTTCCGCTCAGGCCATGGCACAGAAACGGCACTTCTTAAAATATGGGGTGACGCCCTGGAAGCAGCAGATGATGGAGAATCATCTCCTGGTACTGTTGGACCTCAGTGCAGCGTTCGACACAGTGGACCACAATACCCTACTCATCCGCCTCACAGAAGTAGCAGGAGTTACAGATTCAGATTTACCATGGTTCGCATCCTTCCTAGGAAATCGTTCACAGACAGTGAAATTAGGAGCCTTCACCTCTGAAACTCACGCAATTTCTTATGGAGTCCCTCAAGGTTCACCCTTGTCACCCGTGCTCTTCAACATCTACATCCGTCCACTCCTCAAAATCATCAGAAAATCGGACCTCTGCTTCCACTCATATGCTGATGACACTCAACTCTACTTTCGCATCACCGGACAAAAAGACCAATATTACGGACTAGAAAAATGCCTCACATTGATAGACGACTGGATGACCTCTAACTCCCTTAAACTCAACGGATCCAAAACAGAGCTTCTTCTCCTCCACGCAAACCGAAATACAAAAACTAAGACCCCATGGACACCACCCTCCCTCCTTGGACAGACAATCTCCCCAAGCACCAAAGCCAAAAGTCTCTCAGTCATCTTTGACTCAGAGATGTCGATGGATGCACAAATAGGATCAGTAGTCAGCGGATCTCACCATCTTCTCCGCCTGCTACGTAGACTCATGCCTTTCATTCCAGAAGAGGACAAAGGAGCAGTAGTTGAAACTATCATCAATTCCCGACTCGACTACGCAAACTCCCTCTACATAGGACTTCCTTAATACCAGATTACATGCCTACAAGTCATCCAAAACAGGGCAGCAAGACTGGTAACGGAAAACAAACCCTGGGAACCCATCTCCCCATCCCTGAGGACCCTACATTGGCTAACCGTAAAGGATCGGATCACATTCAAGACCCTCTGCCTCACCCACAAATGCACACAAGGAAACGCTCCTCAATACGTATGCGAGAAAATAAAACACTACACACCTTATCGCTGTCTTCGATCAACTAGCCAAAACCTCCTCCTCATTCCCAAGTCCCGCTACAAATCAAAGGGAGAACGAAGATTCGCAGTCCAAGGACCATGGCTATGGAACACTCTACCCACGAACATCCGCATGGAAGAAAACCATCAGGCCTTCAGAAAAAAACACAAGACCCACCTCTTCTAAGATGCAGGACAACACAGGACTGATCAAGTGCCTTGAGGCGATTCAGTTCGCATTTGTAGCGCTATACAAGTCATTCATTCATTTATTCAACACCGTTTTTATATGCAGGCGCTACTCACGTATGCGTTCGCTTCTGCACGCGAACTTGGCGTGACGGGGCACGTTTTAAATTTTTTTTTTCTTATTTATTTTACCTTTTATTTTTTATTTTTACACTTTTAAAAAAATGTGTCACTTTTATTCCTATTACAGGGAATGTAAACATCCCTTGTAATAGAAAAAAAGCATGACAGGACCTCTTAAATATGAGATCTGGGGGTCAAAAAGACCTCAGATTTCATATTTACACTAAAATGTAATTAAAAAAAAAAATTGGCATTTAAAAAAATAAACAAAATAAATTGGCACTTTATGAGCTATGGGCGAAAGTGACATTTTGACTTCGCTTCCGCCCTGCAGTGTCATGGAGACGGGTGGGAGCCATCTTCCCCTCACTCGTCTCCATGTCAGCCCAGGGGACAGACGCGATCGCCGCAATTCGGTGCCCTCCGCCGCTTACCGGAGCCGTCGGCAGCGGCGGAGGGCACCGAATTGAGGCGGGAGGAGGGGGGCCCTCTCCGCCTCTGATAAATAAGTGATCTTGCAGTGAATCCGCTGCAGAGACCACTTTTATCTTGTACCGGACCGCCGGCCGAACACAGGGATACTGGGGTTATGGCAGCTAGCCCAAAGTAGGGACATACATCGGCATGTGGCGGTCCGGAAGTGGTTAAAGTTTCAAAATTGTGTTTAGGCATTTACATTGATGTATTAAAAGTTGCATTTCCATTTCAAACTGCAGCCAATGTAATTTTCTAAAACTGTCAAAATAATTTATTGTAATATGAAACCTGGAGGTGTTCTGTACACTGTTGGTGTATATGAAGCTTTCAAAAATGTAATTTCCTGCTCGTGTAATTGTCTAACTGATTTTCTTAGATGTGCCACTAAAATACAAGTCAGAATTAGGAATAAAAAATAGAAAATTTCAGTTTTGATAAGATACCCCAAGGGTTAACTGCTTCTAAATTAGTAACTTTCCTCATCAGAACACTGAGCGTGGAAGTTTGCTAGATGGCAAACTTCCACAATTGCTTGACATGGGGCCTGAACATAAAAAAAAATGGATACAATACCACCAATTTAAAATATACATAGGATCAAAAATACAGCCATTTTTGACTGACAGACCACTAACTAGTTTCGAACAAGTGTTAATAGCCGAGCGAAAACGATTCAAAAACTGTCTATTGTATATAAAATTTTATTCCCCTCCGGACCTCTCAATGAATTAGCATGCATAAGAAAATGGGAGAATGAAATAGGGAGTTTGATTCCTGTATTGGAATGGGATAAGGCAATTTCAGTAATAAATAAAACATCGGTAGCGGTTAAACATCAAGACAGAAACTATAAGATTATTATGAGATGGTATTGGAGTCCAGTGGCCCTAAATAAAATAAATAAAGATAATACAGAGACTTGCTGGAGATGCCTTAAGGATGGGGGAACAACGATACATATATGGTATGAGTGTCATAGGATGAGAGATTTCTGGAGTAAGATATTTGAAATATATCAGAAAGTATCAGGTATTGAAATACAACCAGACGTAAAGGTATCGATACTATCTATAATACCAGGGTCAATAAAGTCATTAAAAATGGATATCCTTCACCATATGACAACAGCTGCCAAAACAGTAATAGCCGGGAGATGGCGGAAAATAAAAAGTCCTACAGTAGTGGAGTGGGTTTGTGAATTGAACGAAATACAATATATGGAATGACAGATTAGTAGAGAAAAGAACACAAAGAATCAAAGGTCGAAAACTTGGCAACAATGGGAGGAATTTCGGTCCTCAGCATATATGATGCAATACTAGGGAGTAAACCGCCCCAGGGAGAGGTGGGGAAAAATATATATATATTTTTTTTTTTCTCTTGGTATTTGGTATTGAGTTAAGGCTGTTGGATAAATGGAATAGAATAAGGTCCTGTGGAAAGGACAAGGGAATAGAAAAGGAAGATAGATGGATATAATAGAAATTGTCTTTTGTTAGGGACACAGGATAATATGTATAGCTATAGTAGTAAAGTATGTGAATGTATACGTATTTGTATAAATTGTTTATAAAATTAATAAAAATGGATTGAAAACAGAACAGAGCGTGCAACAGGGGGTTATAATGAACCAGATACTCCCATTCAGGAATCAGTCTGGAAAGTACATGGTGAAACAAACAGCTATTTCTTCATGGCAGAAAGGGGTAGTAATCAGCAACTACGTTTGTTAAAATTTCTGCAATATACATAGGGAAATATATATTTTTTTCTCAACAGAAGTGGAATTACTTACATAAAATAACCTGCATATACGTGTTTCTCTGTGTACACTTAAATCAATAAATTACACAAAAAAAAAAAAATCGTTGACGATTAAAGAGGTTTTTAATGCTGTTAAAGGAGCACCAAACCAGTGTAAGTAGGACTATTTTGGATTAGTAAAAACAATAGCATTTTAACAATATAAGCACTATTGGAGTCCTTTTCCTTATACACATGACACGGATCGCACTGCAAAGAGCCAAGGAGACACAGCGGCGAAGTAGGGGGAAAGAGAAGCAGATAGCTATAGGTTCAGTCCTGGAAGGAAAAAAAGTGATATATGACTGAGCTCAATTGTAAGGTCAATTATCAGGTGAGCACACATCTGGTTGGGGAACACAAGTGTATTTCATAGTCACTAGTATGGAGTATTTAAACAGATATGGAAAGAAGTATTTGGATTTATAGAAGCATGCAAGCACGGCATAATTGAATCACCATCACGGATGTATTGCACATTAATGGACTGTTTGTAATCACATGTATATTCAATACTACTGTACGGATTTACAGATATATTCATTGTTTATAGGACATTGATGCACTTTACAAATTGGAGATAGAAGACGGTCTGGCACTTAGGAGATATTCTTTTTAATGAATAGTATATAGTTTTATTAGTGTCATTTATTGATTTAAGTGTACACAGAGAAGCACATATCGACAATTTATTTTTGTATGCAAGTATTTGCAAACTGGAGCACTTTTGTCGAATTGCATTTAATTATATAGTTTATTTAATTTACAGTATACACAGCGCGGCACATTTTATAATTATTTTAGGTATGCACACATAAGTATGGAGATGTGATAAGTGCTAGTAGCTTTTTCACTTTGTATTATAGCAATATAGTTGCACGCAAGACACTATACTAAAGAAGTGGCGTTACACTTTACATAGTTAGTCAGGTTGAAAAAAGACACAAGTCCATCTAGTTCAACCAAACAAAAATATCATACAATCCCATATACACAATTCTTCACCCACAGTTGATCCAGAGGAAGGCAAAAACCCCAGCAAAGCATGATCCAATTTGCTACAGCAGGGAAACAAAATTCCTTCCTGATCCCCCGAGAAGTAATCGGATTTTCCTTGGATCAACTTTACCTATAAATGTCAGTAGCCAGTTATATTATGTACATTTAGGAAAGAATCCAGGCCTTTTTTAATCTCTACTGAGCTTGCCAGAACCACCTCTGGAGGGAGTCTATTCCACATTTTCACAGCTCTTACTGTGAAGAAACCTTTCCGTATTTGGAGATGAAATCTTTTTTCCTATAGACGTAAAGAGTGCCCCCTTGTCCTCTGTAATGACCTTAAAGTGAGTAACTCAACACCAAGTTCACTATATGGACTCCTTATGTATTTATACATGCTGATCATATCCCCACTTAATCTCCTCTTCTCAAGAAAGAATAAATTCAGTTCCTCTAATCTTTCCTCATAGCTGAGCTCCCTCCATGCCTCTCCTATCAGTTTTGGTTGCTCTTCTCTGCACTTTCTCCAGTTGCCCGATATCCTTTTTGAGAACTGGTGCCCAAAACTAAACTGCATATTCCAGATGAGGTCTTACTTGATTTGTACAGGGGCATAATGATATCTCTCTCTTTTTAACATTTCTGCAGGTTTTTCACTGTGACCCTACTGCAATTTTTTTCCTGTCTCTGCAACACCTGCACAAAGATAGAAAATTAGTAAAATGTTCTCATTGGGGACACAGACACAGTGATATAAACCTGGCTTTACACTCCCCCTATGTATGAAAAACTAAACTTGCATTCAATAAAAACAAACAGCAAGCTTCAGATTTAAAATACTCAATTTATCTACGAAAAAACTTTTCATGAGATTTTTATTCATTTTTTTCATATTTTGAATCAGAATTATTACAACATTTTTAGTAATGAAGATATTAACAACAATAATGGCAATAACTGATGTGTTGGCATAACGGAAAGCTAACAAAATACAAATGGGTTTACATTTTAGTGATCATATCTAGAAAACACATTTCCAGTTTTCACACTAAAATTGAAAATGCGAATTTATATCATATAGAATTGGTACATTGACTTTGCAAACACATTAGCTATATGTAAAGAAAAATCAACTGTAAAATGTCAAAAAATGCAACATAAATTTCCCACAATTTTCCAAAGCTTTGTGTTCTATTACAAACTGTTCTTTTATAGATTAATGTGGAAACATCTTGGGTAAATCTACAGAATTTAATTATTATTTTTTCATTTTTCTGTCCAGTATAAAAGATGAAAGATTGCACATAGACATTTAGACAATACAACATTTTTTACTTTTTCAAAGCACATCTCCATTTATTATCTTAAAGACCCATTTAGAGAATCTGCTTGTTTCGTTTTCTACTTATCTAGCTCCTTTAGGTAAAAAAAACAAAAAAAACTGTGACTTCATCACCCAACGTCACGATCCTCTTCTTTCAGTTGTGCAAGGAGGAGGAGCCTGCAGAGCACATTACATCACATAGGGGCCTCCTGCAGAGCTAGTGGGGGTGTTAATCGATTCCTGACCGGCTCACGCAGATATACTGTGGCACAATGGCTCTCCTGGGCGAAATCCCGTATGGGTACGTCCTTCCCCTTAGTGGCCGCCAGAGGGTGCGTCCATGACCCAATGCGCATGGCCGGTGGTGATCGCATGCACGAGTACCAGAACGGAAATTTGTGTGTGTAATTTGTGAGAGAACACACATTTAACCCCTTGATCGCCCCCTAGTGTTAACCCCTTCCCTGCCAGTGACATTTACACAGTAATCAATGCATTGTTATAGCACTGATCGCTGTATAAATGTCAATGGTCCCCAAAATGTGTCAAAAGTGTCCGATCTGTCTGTCGCAATACTGCTAAACATTGCAGATCACCGCCATTACTAGTAAAAAAATAAAAATAATAAAAATGCCACAAAAATGCCTTAAATTTTTCAAATAGTTTGTAGAAGCTTTAACTTTTGCGCAAACCAATCAATATACACTTATTGCGATTTTTTTTTAACAATTGTCAGTTAAAGCGATGCAGTGCCATTTTGCAAAAAGTGCCATGGTCAGGAAGGGGGTTAAATCTTCTGGGGCTGAAGTGGTTAAAGAGATGGGTCACCCAGCGCACAGAAAGCTACCCAGGGTTACTGGTCTTCTCAACAGGAAATGCTTTCATAGGAACTGTTAGGCTTCTTGTACACGGGACGTTTTTACAACCTCTCTTGAACGATCTACCTTGACAGATAGTAACCGACGTTTAAAACTTCAGTTTTGCCACATTTACATGGTGTGTTTAGCTGCGTTTTGATGTGTTTTGCATTTAGAAGCGTTTAAAGAAAAATGTATTTTTTTTTTTCAAAATAGCCAAAAATGTAAAACGCTACTAAACGTGAGTTTTTTTGCGTTCCAAAAAATGCCTCTAAACTCAACTGCCTAGAAACAACTATATATGACCCTGTGTACATGGACAGATAAGATAACATAGAGGAGAGTTCAGGGGCAGATGAAAAAAAAACACCCAACTGCTCGTAAACTTCTGTTTAGCAGCAGCAGTGTACATGAGGCCTTAGCAGCCATAATTTCCAGCTCAATTAGAAAAGACCGGGCATCATCTTAAAGCAAAGCCCTATAGTAAAGCTGGAGCACATTTCTTTCAATTTTGCCTAGAGATTAGCTTTAATAAAAATACCAAACACGGTGTCTTCAACATTTAATTCTTTAAAGAGAACCTGTTGCAAGACCATTCATTTCATTAACAATGTTCCCATAAGATTACATATACATTTCATGTATTTTGAGGTATATTATATACCTATAAAAACCTCCCTTGAGTGGACATTAAAGATGCCTGAGACATCTGATGGTGATCCTGTATTTGATTTCAGCAGCCCCAGCAGATGTAAAACTATCACTCAACTGACACTCTATACAACACAGTATTTTCCTTCATTTCTCTATGACAGCTACATAAAAGCATATGTGGAGGAAAGGGAGTTGAAGAAGAGCTGGGCCAGCACATAGAGTAATTAGAAACTTCCAGAAGAGGAGAGGACTATGACGTGCAAGGTGTGTCTGTTTGCTGGGATAGGTACTGGACAATTAAGTCTTCCTGGAGTAGACAGGTTTTCATGCAAGTCAAAGGCACATTGTAAATAAGCTTAAAATAATGCAATTAAAAAACACTGCAAGTAAGCATTTAAAATAGTTACATTTTCTGTTCTTTACCTACAATTTTTTTTTATTGGGTGGAAGAATCTGTTTAAAAATCTACAAAATATAAAATATCCATGGTATATTTGATATAGATGGCATTGTAGGTGCTGATTCTGCTACCAAGGCTTTTTGCAATGCATTATCATTACTAATGTAGTTAGAACTAGCAGTATTGACTCTTCTGCATATAGAGTAGTGAATTACTAAAGAAGCAATTTCCCCCTCGGCTATGTTTGCTTTGAAAGTCCAGGCAGGTTCAAGGTGAGTTTCTGTTTTGTTTTCCATCAAATAGAGTCCTCTAACCACTCTCTCTGATTAATTTCTTGATAGAAGAAAACAAATACAGAAGGGCCATAAGGCTTTCTATAGTAGTGCATT
Organism: Lithobates clamitans; assembly: GCA_037952925.1. Classification (NCBI taxonomy): domain Eukaryota; kingdom Metazoa; phylum Chordata; class Amphibia; order Anura; family Ranidae; genus Lithobates; species Lithobates clamitans. Next base: position 5,067,067 of record JBBGZY010000053.1, on the reverse strand, counting down.
ACACATTAAAGTGCATAGCAGCTAAACACAAGTTCGTTTTAATTCTGTAGTGCAACTCAAAGTGATAAAGATAAAACTATAGTTGACTCCCCCCTCTGTTGTATTGCATTAAGCTCCAAAATGTGATTCCTTCTTGCTATGATTAATGTTTTAGGTTCAATAAAAATGTAGATATGTTAATAAATTTAATTTATAAATGTAATTTAATACATTTTAATAAATGTATAAATGTAGATACTGGTTGAGCTGCTGGTTGCACTGTAGGACATACCATAAAATGATGCGTTGTCACAAACATATGTACAGTTTTGAATATGTTCATACAAGGTAAGTGGTGAGCGGAAGCCTTCAGGACATTTACTTGCTTGTAATAATAAGCAAGCCGAGGATCTGAAATAAAGCCACAGTTAGGAGACTGGTCTGGACTGCAGAACTGGCACTTGTGGTTTTTACAGGTGTTGTAGCTGAAATTAAAAAGACATTTAGTTAATATTTGGCTTTTTTTTTTGCACTTCTACACATATGTCATGTACATCAGCGATTTTTTTCAGCCTTGAATTGTATTTGTTGTAAACCCAACAACAAGAATGTACAATTTTCCTTAGACGTTGTGCCTATATCGGTTTACATTTTTTTCAAGCTCAAGTTCATTTTCTGCAATTACAGAAAACACCTGTTAATCTTGCCAGAAATTTGGTGTCCTTGAAAATCTCATTATATGCAATGGAGAGTTCATCATGCTTTGGTCTCAAGTAAATTGGAGAACCCAGAGAGGTTGATTTTTTTTTTTTTCTTGAGATAACGTGGTCGTGGATTTTTAAAGCTCACTTTGGAATTTAGTTAGTAGCTTGGTGCATAATGATTCTTAGACCCCCATACACACTATTACATTTTCTGCAGATTTTTGTCTTCAGATTTACCAAATGCATGTAGTGCAAGGGCCTGCAAGATTGCATACAAATTGAAACTCTTAAGGTTTGACCTCATATTATATGGTTTTGGTAAATCTAAAGACAAAAATCTGCAGAAAATCTAATAGTATGTATGGGGTCTAAGCTTTGGTCAAGGTCAGCTTTAATCAGGGGAGGGTACTCAATGTCTTTGGAAGAACCCTGATCCAGGAGTGAAGGCTCTGATCGCAGAGATACAGCAGTGGGGGAGGGCTGTGAGCTGGTGCCATGTCCAGCAATGCTGCACTGTTTCTGGGTCCTGGGGAGTTAGTGAGTGAGCATTTTTATTTTCGATGTAGGTATACACTGGGGTATCCCAAGGGGGTTCATGTGTTGCAGGGTTAATTGCAGGAATGTAAACCCCTGGAATCACGGCCGAAATCCCGAGCGGGTCTAGAGCTCTGATCCGAGGCGGCCTCTCCAGTCCATGCCGCGCATGTTCTCCTACCGTCCTTGAATATCTCAACTAATAATATTAGTGAACTACAAACGCCATCTTTCTTATTGGGGTTGTAATGTAGTACTAACACACTGTGGGGTTGATTTACTAAAGGCAATTAGACTGTGCACTTTGCAAGGTGCAGTTGCTCCAGAGCTTAGTAAATAAGGTGAAGCTTCACTTTGAAAAGAATACCCAATCACATGCAAGGAAAATAAGAAAAACAGCATTTTTGCTTGCACGTGATTGGATGATGGAAGTCAGCAAAGCTCCCAATCAATTAATAAGCTCTGAAGCAACTGTTCTTGCAGAGTGCAACTGTGTAAGAGTCAATAGGGTTAATTTACTAAAACTGGAGAGTATGAAATCTGGTGCAGCTCTGCATAGAAACCAGTCAGCTTCTAGTTTTTTTGTCAAAGATTAATTGAACAAGCTGAAGTTAGAAGCTTATTGGCTGCCATGCAGAGCTGCACCAAATATTGCACTCTCCAGTTTTAGTAAGTCATCCCCAATGCTCCTCAAGCATACAGGGGTTGATTTACTTAAGACAAATAGACTGTGCACTTTGCAAAGTACAGTTGCTCCAGAGGTTAGTAAATGAGCAGAAGCCCTGCTGATTCCCATCATCCAATCATGTGCAAGCAAAAATGCATTTTTTTTGTTTTGTTTTTTCCTTGCACGTGATTGGGTATTCCTTGCAAAGTGAAGCTATACCTAATTTACTAAGCTCTGGAGCCACTAAACTTGCAGAGGGCAACTGCACTTTGCAAAGTGCACAGTCTACTTGTCTTTAGTAAATCAACCCCCCAGCTTGGGCAAGTTGTCACCCTAAGTGTCACCCTGAAGTGTGTTACTGGCAGGATCGCCAGGTAAAAATAAGGGGAAAAAAGCCTCAATGAGGACTCTAATGCAGCCACCACACCCAAGGACTGATAAGCTACAAGATATTCATCATATAGGTGTAAGTTAATATGAGATAATAATATAAAATAATGTTTTGGATACATTTTTTCCCCATTAGCTGTCCTTCCTATAGAAGAAAAACAGGATGGACAGCTGCACTCCAATATAACACCTTTATTCATATAAATCTTGATCCATACACCAACAGAGGCATGGTTAGCTAATTGCATCTGTAACCTGTGCCTCTGTTGGTGTATGGATCACGATTTATGTGAATAAAAGTGTTATATTGGAGTGCGGCCGTCCACCCTGTTTTTCTTCCATTGATTGCCTAGGCTGAGCCAGCACCCTTCATCTCCTAGGCCAGCAAGGATGGTGTGAATGTGGGATCATCACCTGGAATGGTAATCTCTTTGTTTCCTGTGTTTTTCCTATGTCAGGAAATTAAAAAAATACAGCAGCTCAAAACCATACAGCAAACCGATGCTTTGTCCTTGCAGTGCAAAGTAGCGGGTTTTAATGCCCCTTCCCCAGCAGCACATATTCACCTTTATTTAGATCCCCCTCTTCTCCTTTTATCCAATTGGAGTGTGAATAGGAAGTCCTGCATAAGTTCTAAGTCATTTGAAAGGAGCTTATTTTTCTTTCCATCAACTTGTGACAGCACTAGGCCAATCAGCAAGCCCAACCGGAGTAAGTCACATACTCCTTGAAAGTCAAAGGTATTTTCTTTGCTCCTAGTGGTTGAATTGAGTGGCAGTGGAGTGAATATATGCTACTGGGGATAATGATATTGCAGTGGCAAAGCACAGGTCTACTCTAAATATTTAAAATGTACAATTTCCTATTTAGTTTTTTCTTTATAAATATACCTGTGATTGAAGAAGAAGAATTGTGGGTTGTACTGCTGCTGCTGTTTGATGCTGAAATGATAAAATAACATAAAAATGTTCATGTTTCTCATGTAGCTTAAAGTCAATATTAATATACTCCTTGCATATCCTGTTGCAAAGTTTTGATAATGTAAACATCTGTAATCTTCCTAGCCCCACATATGTTAACTAACAACATTCATACTTTAAAAAATGGCACATAAACAAAATAGGACTGCTTGTTCAAGTTTTGGAGCTAATTCACTCAGAACAGACCGCTGCTTGAGAGATAAATCGCAGCAAATTTCTCTCCGCCAGCTGTTCATTCTGGCTTCAGTAGGGGGCGGTGTGGTGCATGATTCAGCACATCACACAGTTCCCTATTTTTTTTTCACTGAACTTTATTTGAAGTGTACAAAAGTACACTTTATTTATGTCACTGTACAACAGAGCGATGAGTTGTGCTGCTGTTTAGTAACATGCAATCCTATACAGTGCAATGTGATAAAATACAGGACGTCTGGTCTAGGCTGCATTGCAGTGTGAATGGGACACACAGGGATTGATTTACTAAAACTCGAGAAGGCAAAATCTGGTGCAGCTAGGGCTGCCACCTGTCCAGGATTCACCCAGACAGTCCAGGTTTTGAATAAGGTGTCCGGGTTTCAGTCGGTCTGAAACCCGGACACATTATTCAGACTGGGCTGTGGCTCCCCAAGTAGCCTAGATACTGTAGTCACACACCAATCTGTTTCTGTCAGGGATCTGTGGTTGGTTGTCTGGGGGCAAGTTTGTAATCACTGAGGGGGGGTGGGGCAATGATGTCAACAAGAGCAGTTAAGCCACACCCACTGTTTGCCACAGCATGCATAGCTACTCTCCCTGGGACACCCAAAGGTGTGCCAGGTCTTTTATAATTTTATAGTGTATGTGTATATATTTATAGTGTATACTAAGGAAAAAAATTGGCCCTGTGCTGCTAGGATGTTCAGGTTTGACTTGAAGAAAAGTTGGCAACCCTAGGTGTAGCGCTGGAATCAGCTTCCAGGTTTTATTGAACAAGCTGAAGTTAGAGGCTGATTGGCTACTATGCACAGCTGTACCAGATTTTGCACCCTCCAGTTTTAGTAAATTAACACCACAGAGAACAATTGATTATAGTGTGTCCTTGCAGTGATCGGCATTTCACACTGCACATGTGAATTCAGCCTCAATGGTTCAATTGTATAAATTAGCAATGACCATATCTATTATTGTTTTAGTCAGCGTATGACCATCTACACGGTTGTACAAAGATATAGGATGTATTTACAAACTTACTGGTGTGCTGGAGTACAAGTGTTGACAGTAAAGCTCCAGATAGCAGAGTGATGACTATATCAGTCTGCTACTGATTTTTCATTGTCCAATCTACAAGTTGAGGTGTGGTCTCAGCCAGAGTAAAGACAGCCATAGATGAATCTCTGCTGGTTCAGCAGGGATTGGCTGAGATTCGAACCATGTATGGGCGTGCTGATTGTACCCAAGTTGATCGATCAATCAACCAGCTTGTCATCTCTCCCTCCACAGGAAAGAAAATCACACTATGGCTTTAGACTGGCCATACAAGGATGAGAAAATTGAATACATATCTCCATCCACACAAGTGAGGTGAATGGAGGAATCCTCCCCGATGTGTTATTGTATTCTGACAGCGGTGACGCCTCTGCTGTCAGAATAAACTTATAAGCACTGCAGCCAATTGGCTGTAGTGCTGATTAAACAAAAATTTTCCAACAAGACCGTTTTTGAAAAGTCGATCATTAGATCAACTTCTCATGAATTGGAATGGCCATAGATGGGTTTAAACATGTCCAGTCCTCGCTGAATCAGCTGAATTTTGATCCATCTACCTCCAGCTTTATTGACCAATCTGTGTTATTGGTAGTAGGCATTGGTGACTGGGTTGTGTGGGCTGATGGGAGGGTGCTGTAGCAAGAAAATGACTACACAAAATCAGAAATCCTTTGGCAGGTAAAACTGTTGCAGATTATGGATTCAACTTTTTTTAACTGTTCTCCTGGTGTTCAGTTTTCAATTAAATTAGTGGCTCTGTCTTTATCATGGTCACACATGTCTGGATCATCGAGCAACAATCTTAGGCATGGTTTCTGGAAGGTTTGACATACAGCCATCAGTAGTAAATATAAACCTCTTAAACTATTTTGTGCTTTTTTGGAATCAACATATTTTATTGTTTGGTTTTCAATGTACTTATTTATATATTGTATTTCTTAGAAGTCCGTATTCTTCTCCCCTGAAGAAGACCTCTACTATAACACGGTTGAAACGCGTTGGGGTTTTTCTGTATGACTTTCTACAGTTATTATGCCATCTGTATGCTCACTGTACCACTGTATACTTATGCATTGTATGCCTCCCAGCCTTAGTTTTAGAGCTCATGTCTTGACAGACAGTTGTGCTTTTGTATACCATTTTTTTGTAATAAACATTTTTTATTAACTATTCTGGATTTATTTGCTGAAATACAAAACCCCATAGGGAAATTCTCCTCATCTTTTTTTCTATCATGGTCACACATGTATTAAAATACAACACAAACATTTAATTCTATTAAAGGAGCAATGATATTAAAAATTGATAGTAAGCTCTGCAGCTTGGATAGACCAACATTGAATTTAGCTGGGTCCTTTCTTTCTCTGCTATAGTATTGAATAGACTACTTTTTTTTTTTTTTTTACAAATTTCTGTGCCAGGGTGACCTTGCAGTTCTGGGCCCACCAGAAACACTGCCTGTGCAAAATGTGTGTATTTTCCCAGTATCTCTACAGGCTTTCTCCAGGTACTTCATGTTTGACTGCAACTCAACTATATGGTGGCAGGTTGTCTGGCTTACATCCATACTAGAGGGTCTATCTTTTTTTGCCTCTGTTGGTGATATTGGATTGTACACCATTTTGGCACCAAAGACTTCCATTAACAATTTATTTTCTCCTGTGCAATGCCATTAATATTATATATGCAGCTCTTGCAGGTGTACAGGGGCCTCTGAGATTTTGAGGCCCATTAAAATAAGATCTGTCACTGCCTGTAATGAACACTAGAATTTCATCGACCAGGGTACATTCAGTGAATCAAAGTGCTCTGGAAATGAGCAGATTTTGAAAAATAATTATGTTATCACACAATTTAATGAGTTACAATGCCTGGATTACGTGCCATTATGATAGTAATAATTGGGGACCAAATATATCTGCTCAGCAGTCCCTTGCTGACTCCAGTGTCCATCATTGGACACACACACAAATATATACACTTTTTATACTTTTTCTGTGCCATTTTTTTTAAATCAGTGAATAGAACTATTGTATAACTGTCTCCACTGCATATAGCAAGATCTAAATAAAGCATACAAATTCCCCAATTGTCAGAAGCTGATATGCTAATGCTTCTTACTGTGGAGTGCCAAAGCTTACATTTTGGAGCTCCCCAGAATTTCAAACTCTAGGAGCAACTGAGATGCCAAAAGCATATATGACCTTTTAATGAACATTAGAAACCTAAAATGTGTAGTTTTAAATAGTGTAACAGAATGCAGAAAAACTGAATAACTAGACATTAAATTTAACTTACCAATAGTTGTATAATTTGTAGTCGCTGTCGGACTGACGGTATCTAATGAAAAAAGAATGTTTAGATCACAATTTTAAAAATAGCAAAATAAATATATGTAGCACCCTCTAGTGTACAGTCTAGTGTGAAGAAAATGTATTCTGACTCACAGTAGTCTGTGTGAGTCTGGTAATTGGTTGGGGTTACTGTAGGTCAGGCTGGAGGGCTCTACAGGTCAATTGTCTGGTACCTCCCCCTGGTTCTACTAAGCTACTGGAAGTTTCTAGAAGCTAGTGGGCAGAGGAGATGAGGCTATGATCTGCATATTTCTGGGGAATCTGGCCAATCCCTAGGCAGGAGGCCTGGCAGGGTGGTTGGATCAGCCCATAAATATGGTGGTACCTGGCCAGGGTGGGTTATTGTAGGGTAGAAGATGGAGTGTTGAGGCTGTGTTGTGGAGCCTGGGAGGGGACCCTGGGGCTAAGGGGGCTCTACCTCTAGGCTGACAGCTAAGGAAGGAGAAAAGCTGAAGAGAGGGATCTCCACTAGCCTTCAGTCTCTTCTAGCAGACACTGGACTGGATAGCATGGGAAGACTTGGACAGCAGGAGCCCAGAACAACAGTCTTGTCCACAGCAGCAGGATTCTAGGGACAACATGAGTACCTCTAGAATCCCCCCCCCCCCCCCCGGGCCTAAAAGGGAGAAGGCTGTCAGATGCAATTCCCATCAAGCTTTCCAGGGACAGTGCCAACAGCTAAACCCAATTCCTTGTCCTGGGACACTTTACAAGGCAGACAGGTGGGCTGGTATTTTCAAGAGAGGGGACGTAATGCTCCCGCAAGTTTGGGACTTTGCGAAATTCCACTAAGGGAGCACAGAGCTCCTACAAGGGGAATTCTTACTGCCGTTTCCAGTCCAGGGTTTGCCAATGTTGTGGTGTACATAGTGAAGGAAGTTGTCCTTGTGTTGTTCTATCAAGTCAAGTTGGGCATCCCATAATCCCTATTTCCCATCCAAGTTGTTTTCCCCCAATAAAACAAAAAAAAACAAGCCCATGGGCTGATTTCTGTCTTCGTGTGAGAGCTGGAAAGTGCATGTTTCCTTGCTGTTTAGGGGAGACCCAAAATCCAGCGGCTCTCTAAGAGGTAACACTACATATATATTATGTATGAATGTATATATAAGAATGGCTAGCAGAGACACTGCAGATGTCTGGTTTGGGGTTTACATCCCATTCAGAATTCTGTTGTATACATTTTGGGACCTCTAAGTCCACTCTTGGAATACACTTCTCCCTTTAGTCAATTTAATATCAGGTAAGACGCATTGGGGGTTATTTACCAAAAGCAAATCCACTTTGCACTTCAAGTGCACTTGGAAGTGCAGTCGCTGTAGATCTGAGGGAGACATGCAAGGAAAATAAAAAACAGTATTTTTCCAACACGATTGGATGATAAAATCAGCAGAGCTTTCCCTCATTTCAGATCTTCCCTCCAGATCTACAGCGATTGCACTTCCAAGAGCACTTTCAGTGCACTTTCAAGTGCACTTTTAGTGCAGAGTGGATTTGCCTTTAGTAAATCAACCCAATAGTCATTATCCTACCTGAGGATAAAATAGGTCAAGACATTAGTTGGCTTGTATCTGTGCCTAAACAGGGCATTCACTCTAGGGAACATTACACATGATAACTATTGCTGACTCACAATATACATTGATCAGACATAACTTTATGACCACTGACAAGTAAAGCGAATAAGATTAATTATCCTGTTACAATGGCATCTGAAAGTGGGTGGGCTATATTAGGCAGCAAGTGAACATGTTGTCCCTGAAGCTGATGTGTTGAAAACAGAAAAAAATGGGCAAGCATGCGGATTTGAGCTACTTTGGGCCATATTGTAATGGTGACTGGGCCAGATCAACTCCAAAACTGCAGTGGCCAGGACCTAACTAAAGTGGTCCAGAAGAGGAAAACCAGTGAAATGGCAACAGGGTCATAAATGCAGGTGAGAAGACAAGGCTGGCCTGTTTAATGCGAGCCAATAGAAGAGTGACTATGCCCTACACTTTAGAGTTCCTAGCCTAAATTTAATGCTGCTGGACTGTGGGCATCACAGAGGTGTGTCTTCTTCTGAGGTTCCACATATACATGCACCTGTGTTCATGTGGGATGTCAGGGTCAGTGTCAAAGGTTAGGGTTGTGGTCAAAGGTCAGTGTCGGTTTTAGGTTTTTAGGTAGGTTTAGAAAAATGCACATACTGTATATGAATTGCCACGAACATCCGGAGTAGGGGTATTTATTTATTTGTTAGTGGGTCATAGTAATGGCAAGAAAAGATAAAAATATACAAATATTTTTTTTATTGTTATTATTTTTTTTTTTTACTATTTTGGCCAATTTTCATAATACTATAAAAAATAGGAGATGTCCATCAACCTTTTCCACCAAATGAAGGCCTAATTTGTCATCAACAAAAAAAGGTTAGAATTCTCCTGGATACACTAAGACCTGCCAAAGGATTGAATCGTGTATGGGCAGGCTGCATGTACCAAGTATGCAATGATTTTTACAGTTCTGTTCAATTCAAAACATATTAATATATCTGTTGAATAAATTATTGAAGGACACATTTTCATGTGTTCTTAAGTATATCACCTCTATGGCACTTTTTGAATAAAGATCTAAGGTTGTCTGTTCAAATATTTCGAAAAAGTCAAAAATTTCTCTGGTGTGTACTTAATTTTTGACATGACAATTTTCTTCCAACAAGCCTGCATATATATGACTCAATGCTGAATGTTAGGCACATAATCAACACAAGAGAGGAATTCTATATGATCCCAAAACATTGCCTTATGCTTTTCCACTTTTGCAAATAAAGGTAAATATTCTTTCAAGGTGCACTTCTGAAGTCTCCTCCTCTTATTTGCTAGTCCATCATGACATGTAAAGCTCCAGCATTTTCTTTTGGAGCCAAAACTTAACCTATCATTCTTCTTTTTCTTGCACATTTCTACTACTGAGTATGGCATTCCATTAAAGCTCAGATTTACGCTAGGAAATTTGAGGCACAGCAACATCAACATACCATAGCCTCTATGACATTTATTACTTTTATTACTATTTATTATTATGTAGGCATACACCTTTATAGCAGAAACATCTTAGGTATGCACATAATACATTTCCCTAAAGTATATTTAAAGATACCTAGAAGAGAATGTCCATAGGCAATCCATTGTTTTGCTACCCATTTAATGAAATGTGTACTTTTAAAGAATCACAACTATTAGGTGGCACAGTGGTGTAGTGGTAGCACTCTCGCCTAGCAGTAAGAAGGCCACTGGTTCGTATCCCAACCACAACACTACCTGCTTGGAGTTTGCATGTTCTCCCTGTGCTTGCGTGGGTTTCCTCCGGGTACTCTGGTTTCCTCCCACACTCCAAAGACATGCTGGTAGGTTAATTGGATCCTGTCTAAATTGTCCCTAGTATGTATGAATGTGAGTTAGGGACCTTAGATTGTAAGCTCCTTGAGGGTAGGGACTGATGTGAATGTACAATGTATATGTAAAAGCGCTGCGTAAATTGATGGCGCTATATAAGTACCTCAAATAAATAAATAAATTATACTACATTTTAAATCTACAAATAACTTAGCCCTTCCCCTCACATATGCTTAAAGTGAAAATAAATGACCACAGACCATAGGTTCTCAAACCCACCTGCCTGAGGATTACCTTTCTGTAACACAGAAGGATTAAAAATATTTCTTTTAGCTTTTTTGAAGACATCCAAAAAACATATACTGTTGGTAGGGCCTGAGGACAGGTAGGAAAGCTTCTGTAATACATTAACTTACCTTGACTTAATTTTATGGAAACAATGAAAGTAGTACCATTGGCATTTTGTATGTGAGCACTAAAAATAAGAAATAAAAAATAGTTTAGTTTTATTTATATAGGAATGTTGTTAGTACAGAAATACCAGATACAGTATGTTAATTCTGATTTAAGCTGTTTATTTGGTTGCAGGGTTGATGGCTGTACTAGTGCCCAGTAACAATAATTTTAGTTATTGGAATAGGCATAACCATAAGCACCAATTCACACATAACCACAGGTAGCATTTGGTATATATGGATTTTGAAGGGCATTCTGTTCATTTATAATAGCCCCTCACCTCGTGTTAAGATGCTTAACAATGCACCACAATGCAATGCATGAAATTACATGCACTGTGTTGGGGTGCAAATTCAAAAAATAAGTTGGGTTATGTATATTTTTGGACTGTGACTGAGCTTTAAGGACCTATAGAAAATAACTGGGTATCAACAAACCAAAGAATGTGCATACACATCTACAGAATAGTGTAAATTGACTCTAAGGGGTTAATTTGCTAAAGGCAAATCGACTGTGCACTTTACAAGAGCAGTTGCTCCAGAGCTTAGTTAATGAGCAGAAGCTCTGCTGACTTTCATCATCCAATCATGTGCAAGCAGTTTTTTTTTTCTTGCAAGTGATTGGGTATTATTTGCAAAATGAAAATGTACCTAACTTCTCTGGAGAAGAGTCTAGTTCCCTTTAGTAAATCAACCCCTAAGTGATTAGATAAATTAGTAGAGTCTCACCTGCTGCCATCTTCTGCTGATACAGCATAGATATGCATATATGTTCCCTGTACACAATATGGTCAAAAAGTTTGTGGAAAATTTGTGGAAACCTTACCATCATACCAACACTATGGAGTTTATTTACTAAAGAAAATAGGTTGTTTGCTTTGCAAGGGAAGTTGCACTATTGAAGAGAATTTTCCACAGAGCTTAAAAGAGAAGTTTGGGTTTCAGAAAATAAATAAATAAATATACTCACCTAGGCAGTGGTGTATTTAGGTTTTGTGCTGCCCTAGGCCTGACTAAGCTCGCGCACCCCCTAATTTAACCGTGACCCACCTCTTCCTGTCAAGGCCACACCCCTTTCTTTTTAAGATCCGCCCTGTCATCTTCATGGGAGGACAGAGGGACACGGCGGGAGGAGGACAGTGAGCGATACAGCATCTTTTCATTTGGGGGGTAAGGGGATATGTGCTGGGTGCTTTGGGAGGCTCTTGCACTGAAGTCGTTTCCCTCCTCTGTGGCTCCTCCTCCTCCTGGCTGTGTACTGAGTGTGTGTGGCTGACAGTGGGGAGAGAGGTGTCGGCTGCTACGGAAAGCCCATCGCCGCTTGTGGGACTCCAGGCGGCAGATGTCCTGGGTGCCCATGCTGGCGTATCCCTGTCTGGCCAGTTACCGAAACTCAGTGCCGTAACTTGTTGTGGGCTCTGGGACAGTGGCGTCACTAGGGTTGGCCTAGAGGATATCAGGTTAGGTACTTCCTAATGGCTCAGTTCCTGGGAACAGTAATGTATAATGGCCAACAGGCTCTCTTACCAGACCCGGTGAAACTGCAACAGTGATTCCTCCGTCTGGACGTTCGCTCACTCTGGGTTGCCCAGGCCAACTCTAGTCAGTAGTGTAGCATGTCTCTACCCTGGCAGTGGCTTCATCTTTCTCCCCCTCTGGTGGTGCGGGTACAGCGTGGCTCTCTGGTGGTGCATGTACAGCGTGTCTCTCTGGTGGTGCGGGAACAACGTGGCTCTCTGGTGGTGCGGGAACAGCGTGGCTCTCTCTCTGGTGGTGCGTGGCTCCCTCTCTGGTGGTGCGGGTACAGCGTGGCTCTGGTGGTGCGGGTACAGCGTGGCTCTGGTAGTGCGGGTACAACGTGGCCCTCTGGTGGTGCAGGTACAGCGTGGCTCTGGTGGTGCGGGTACAGCGTGGCTCTGGTAGTGCGGGTACAACATGGCCCTCTGGTGGTGCGGGTACAGCGTGGCTCTGGTGGTGCGGGTACAGCGTGGCTCTGGTGGTGCGGGTACAGCGTGGCTCTCTGGTGGTGCGGGTACAGGGGTACAGTGTGGCTCACTATCTGGCTTCCCCCAGCACAGTATTCTCTTTTTCTCCTCCTGTAACCCCCCCCTGCAGAGTGCATGCATGCTGGGGGCTGTAGCATGATGTCTGACACACACAGGGGCCGCCATTCTTTAGGGATTACTTTTCCTATTATGCCCCCAGAGTCTTCTGATTGGTCCTCTGCTGTGGCCAATTATGGGGTGGGAAACAGCGGGGAGGAAGCTGGGCGGCGGCACGGCGAAACCAATTAGAGCCGCTCTCTCTCTTCTCCCTTCAGATGACAGAAAGGGGAGGGGGGGGCGAGCGGGGGAGATACACAGACAGCCCACATCTCTCCTCTCCCTGTCACAGATCTGCTGCTCCATTTACCAGAGAACTCCCCCGCTCGCCCCCCCTCCCCTTTCTGTCAGCTGAAGGGAGAAGAGAGAGAGCGGCTCTAATTGGTTTCGCCGTGCCGCCGCCCAGCTTCCTCCCCGCTGCTTCCCTCCCCATGATTGGCCACAGCAGAGGGCCATTCAGAGAGAGAGAGAATCACAGCTTTACGGGGCGGCTTGACGGCTCCTGTGCGGGAGGAGAGCGGGTGCCGTTTTGGTGGGGGGGTGGCTTTTTTGCCGCCCCCCACAAAGTGCCGCCCTAGGTCTGGGCCTTGTTGGCCTAGGCCAAAACACAGCACTGCACCTAGGTGGATGTAGCATCAATCCAATTCTATGTTCTATATTCCCATACTTCTAAGACTGAGCAATCAAAGACCACTGATCACTCAGTTCTTAGCCTTCACTGGCTCTCTGGGCTGTGGAGGGTGGGGGTTCCAACAGCTCACTGAGAGGCTAAGCCAGTTGGTCGGTCCAGGCATTTGGGTGGATCCCAACTTTAAGGTCGGGATCTTTCCTGAGCCTGGACTGGCTATGTGATGTCAGCCGGCAGAGGGCTGAAGGCAGTCCAGCGGGCTAAAATGGGTCACAGGAGTCACGGGTCACAATTAACTGCACAAACTGCATCTACAGGAGAAGTATAGCAAAAATTGCTTTAGCTTTTAATGAATGGAGTGAAGCTCTGCTGACTTCTACCATCCAATCATGTGCAAGCAAAAAACATTTTTTTTTCTTGCACATGATTGGCAAAGTGGACTTCTTTGCAAAGTGGAATTTCACTACATTCACCAAGTTCTGGGGAAAATGCCCTTCCAAAGTGCAGCTTCCTAAGCAAAGTGAACAGCCTATTTGCCTTTAGTACATCAACCGCTATATGGCCAGAGTGCACTCTTCCAAATCATTTCAGGTTCAGGTGTTTGCAGTGAAGGGTTTTTGCTACAGCATACAAAGTAATTTTAAACAGTTGTGTGCTTTCAACATTATGGCAACGGTTTGATGGGTTGTCCATTTTCTGTTCCAGCATGACCGTACTCGAGTGTACAAAGCAAGTTCTATTAGGACATGATCTCATGATTTTGGTATGGAGAAACTTGAGTGAATTTCACAGAGCCCTTGCATTGCCTTTACTGAAAACCTTTGGCATGAATTAGAATGGCAATTGTGAGCCAGGTCCTTTTATTGCACCAACGAACCTGACTTTAATGGTCCTTTGGCTGAAGGTGCAAAATTTCCTACAGACACTTCCCCGAAGAGTTGAGGTTGTTATGGCACAAACAGGGACAAATCCATATTAACGCCCATGATTTTAGAACAGTATCCTCAACAAGCTCAGGTAAGTGTAATGGTCAAGTGCCCCGAAAAACTGTTGGCCATATAGTGTACATACTGTACTTAGATAGCATTGGACATAGCGTTTCCTCAGAATTTCCTTTTTTTTAACATTTCTCACTCAAACTTACATACATAAACAATGTTGAAAAGCCAACATATCCAAAGAGCTATCTTTCTACCGAGGGAAGTATAGTCTTGTTCACACATTGCTAGACGTAGGGGGAATGTTTTTGTTATGTTCAGGAAAAAAACGACCCTATTGCATGATTTCCCCTTTATTTTTGTTCTGGAGGCAGCTACAAATTTTGGATTTACCCTCACATTCATTCCTGGTGACATTGATGATCAGAATAATTATTGAGAGTCAATCACCTTAACAGGAACACAGACAGCAATAAAAACAACGATTCTAACCCCTTACCACTCTATTCAAATAAAAAAAAAACAAAAAAAAAAAACCTTTGGATATATTTTAAGTTTAAAGCACATTTTAAACCCAAAACCAAAAATGGATTACATTGTAGCTCACCATATCTTGGATGTGGTGGCTTTATTCATTTTATTTTTTAGGCTTTTTCCCCTTATTTTCACCTGGTGATCCAGCCAGTAAGTATGTTATTTTTCAATTTACTTTAACAGATCCAGCGGTCCAGACAAAGTAGCAGTTAGAGGGTTTAGACAAACCATATAACACTGATAGGAGAGCTTACAATGGTCAGCTTTTATTAATTTCGTATTTAAAAGCTTTATCCCAAAAGAAAAAAAAAAACTGTTTGCTGTAACAGCTTATAAAATGTTAGCTGTAGTTCAGGTTCAATTTGTCCATCTAATTCTGATAGTCTAATGCCCCGTACACACGGTCGGACTTTGTTCGGACATTCCGACAACAAAATCCTAGGATTTTTTCCGACGAATGTTGGCTCAAACTTGTCTTGCATACACACGGTCACACAAAGTTGTCGGAAAATCCGATCGTTCTGAACGCGGTGACGTAAAACACGTACGTCGGGACTATAAACGGGGCAGTGGCCAATAGCTTTCATCTCTTTATTTATTCTGAGCATGCGTGGCACTTTGTCCGTCGGCTTTATGTACACACGATCGGAATTTCCGACAACGGATTTTGTTGTCTGAAAATTTTATCTCCTGCTCTCCAACTTTGTGTGTCGGAAAATCCGATGGAAAATGTCCGATGGAGCCCACACACGGTCGGAATTTCCGACAACACGCTCCGATCGGACATTTTCCGTCGGAAAATCCGACCGTGTGTACGGGGCATAACACCACCCTCCCCTTAGACAAACAATTCTGCTACCCAAAGGTGTCTCCATCCAGAGTGGAGGCACCCTAATATAGGAAGTGTGCGACTGGGCTGGATCACCAGGTGAAATAAAGGAAAAAAATAAATAAATAAAACTAATGTAGCCACTACATCTAAGGATTGGTAAACTGCAATATATTCCAATTTTGCTTTTTGGTTTAATATCATTTTTTTTTTTAGTTAATAGAGGTATTTTTTTTTATCAAAGTATGACTACTCACGTTATGTTAACAGATGTTACATTTTCCGGTGACGTCCATTGTGCCTGCAATGGATTTCCATTCTGAAATGGGTTTCGAAACAAGGGGCTTCCATTGCAGCTAATATTGCTACCAGACCAATTTCCAACAGAATTGGATGAGGATAATGCTTGTAAGATCACTGTGACGTTACCACTGCCGACCAAATGAACTAGAAAAAAAAAGTATTATTATATATTATAGGCCTTAAGGCTTACTCTCCACCAGTTGCTCCACCAAAGCCCTACCCTGCTCCGCCCCTAATTCCACCCCTAAACACACCCTCATAAATTATCTCATGAAATGACACTTAAATGTTTTATGCAGAATTAAGTTGCAAAAATAAATATTAACAACAACTTTATCAGTGTCTATTAGTGCAGCCTCACCAGTGCTCATCAATGCAGCGTCACCAGTGCTCATCAGCTCAGCCTCATCAGTGCCCATCAATGCAGGCTCACCTGTTCCCATCAATGCAGCCTCTTCAGTGCCCATCAATGCAGCGTGACCTGTGCCCATCATTGCAGTGTGACCTGTGCCCACCAATGCAGCATCACCTGTGCCCATCATTACAGTGTGACCTGTGCCCACCAATGCAGCCTCACCTGTGCCCATCATTGCAGCGTGAGGTGTGCCCACCATTGCAGCCTCACCTGTGCCCATCATTGCAGCGTGATCTGTGACCACCATTGCAGCGTGACCAATGCCCATCATTGCAGAGTGACGTGTGCCCACCATTGCAGCGTGACCTGTGTCGAGGAAGAGAGAGGGTAGCCAGATCATCACAGGGGAAGAGAGAGTGGAGGAAGAGGAGAGCTGATGGATCACAGAGCGCGGATTTAGCGCGCTGTAACAGCTTACATTAGAGTTGCTGTCTGCTCGAGGTTACACACAGCCCCGCCTCCTGACATGTGCCTGTGATAGACAGAATGCATCTCAGCATTGGATCGGCATTCTGTTTATCACAGGCGCATGTCAGGAGGAGGGGCTGTGTGTAACCACAAGCAGACGGCAATTGTAATGTAAGCTGTTACAGCGGGCTATATCCGCGCTCTGTGATCCGGCGGCTTTCCTCTTCCTCCACGCTCTCTTTCCCCGGGGCGATCGCTGGGAGAATGGCTCCCTGCCTCTCCTCTCCCAGGCAGCCCACGCTCGCAAGCCCTCATTTTCCACTCGCAAAATGCAAGTAGACAAGTGGAAAATTTGAGGGCTGTTATTGTATATAAATCTGAAACAAACCTGTTGCGGTTAAAGCTAAGTAGTCAAGGGCTGAATATCAGCCACTATCGATTAGCTCAATGGGAACCGGCTCCACAGGGAGCCAGAACGGGGATCTGTCAATGTAAACAAACAGAGCCCCATTCTGACAGGGGAGTAGAGTGAAATCGTCTGTTCCTAATGGTTAGTAGGGGTGGGCTTTCTGTTCGAGTCGAACATGAGTTTGATTCGAACATTGGCTGTTCGCTGAACAGCGAACAATTTGGGGAAAAACGCGGAACACCCTTTAAGAGTCTATAGGAGAAATCTAAAGTGCTAATTTTAAAGGTTAATATGCAAGTTATTGTCATAAAAAGTGTTTGGGGACCCGGGTCTGGCCCCAGGGGACATGTATCAATGCAAAAAAAAGTTCTAAAAATGACCGTTTTTTCGGGAGCAGTGATTTTAATAATGCTTAAAGTGAAACAATAAAAGTGAAATATTCCTTTAAATTTCGTACCTTGGGGGTGTCTATAGTATGCCTGTAAAGTAGCGCATGTTTCCTGTGTTTATAACAGTCCGAGAGCAAAATGACATTTCTAAAGGAAAAAAAAGTAATTTAAAAGTACTAGTACTAGTGCCGGCTATTAATGAATTGTCGGTCCCGACAATACACATAAAAGTCATTGAAAGTCATTGAAAAATAAAAAAAATTAAAATGCGTGGGGGTCCCCTTCAGGTCTGGTATGGACATTAAGGGGAACTCCGCGCCAAAATTTAAATTAAAAAATGGCATGGGGTTCTCCCCACAAATCCATACCAGTCTGGTATGGATTTTAAGGGGAACTCCGCGCCGAAATTTCAATAAAAATGGCGTGGGGTTCCCCCAAAAATCCACACCAGATGCTTATGCGAGCATGCAACCTGGCAGGTCACAGGAAAAGAGGGGGGATGAGAGAGTGCCCCCCCTCCTGAACCGTACCAGGCCACATGCCCTCTACATGGGGAGGATGTCCCCATTTTGATGGGGACAAGGGCCTCATCCCCACAACCCTTGCTCGGTGGTTGTGGGGGTCTGCAGACGGGGGGGCTTATCAAAATCTGGAAGCCCCCTTTAACAAAGGGGACACCCAGATCCCGGCCCCCCTATGTGAATTGGTAGGGGGTACATTGTACCCCTATCATTTCACAAAAATAAAGTGTCAAAATGTTAAAAAAAACACAGGAGACGACTTGGGACAAGTCCTTTATTAAAAATAAACAAATAAAAAATAAAAAAGAGATTCCAGCGATGTAATCCAATAAATCCATGCTTCTACCCCAGCGATGTAATCCAATTCTCGACCTCCAGCGATGGATGATCTCCAGCCACTCCAGCGAGGAACACGCACAGGATCCTACCTTCACTGGAGACACCCAGCCAATGACGCGGCGCCAGCTAGACAGCTCTTATGTAGCTGAGGGTGGGGCCACCTGTCACGTGACCCCGACCCCCTCTGAGAAGGGGAAACGCCAGGGTTTCCCAGTAACGTGTACGGATGACCCCCCCTCTGATGCAACGGGAATCCTGCGTTGCATCAGAGCGGGCGGAGTCACCCATACACGTCACTGGGAAACTCCGGCGTTTCCCCTTGTCAGAGGGGGATGGGGTCACGTGATGGGTGGCCCCGCCCTCAGCTACATAAGAGCTGTCGAGCTGGCGATCTCTAGCGATGGATGATATATTGTTATTTTTTTCAAAGTCATCGTTTTTGTTTGTTTATAGCACAAAAAATAAAAACCAAAGAGGTGATCAAATACCACCAAAAGAAAGCTCTATTTATGGGGAAAAAAAGGACATCAATTTTGTTTGGGTACAGCATCGCACGACCACGCAATTGTCAGTTAAAGCGACGCAGTGCCGTATTGCAAAAAACGGCCTGCTCATTAAGGGGGCAAATCTTACGGTCCTTAAAGCGGTTGTATACCCCACTTTGTGGTTTTTACCTACAGGTAAGCCTATAATAAGGCTTATCTGTAGGTAAAATGAATATTTCCTTAACCTGTACGGTTTAGGAGATATTCACCTTGCATGCAGTTGCTGACGTCAGCGGCACATGCGTTCTGAAGCTCTGACGGATGCTGCCAGAAAATCAGAGCTCCTTGCTTCAACGGAGGACTCCCACGCATGTGCGGGAGTTATGTCATTGCGGCTCCGGCCACTCACATCGCCGGAGCCATGAACCCAGAAGAACATGTCAGTTCTCTTAGTGGTAACAGGGAGGTGGTACGGGGGCTTCGTTTTAAGGTCTGTATTTCATAATGTGCTAGTACGCGATGCATACTAGCTCATTATGCCTTTGCCTTACAGGTTTTTTTTTTTTGATCGGCCATTCAACCGCTTTAAGTGTTTAATGCACAAAAAAAAAACAATATACCGTATATACTCAAGTATAAGTCGAATTTTTCAGCACATTTTTTTGTGCTGAAAGTGCCCCCCTCGACTTATACTCCAGTCAAGCACTTTTCTGCAGCAAAAAATTTCATTTTCTGAACCGATTTTGGGGCCCCATATCTCAGGGCCACTTGATGCTAGGAACCCCAAATTTGGTGTGCCAACCCAGTCGAACTGGTATCACAACATATCCAAAGCTGAAGTTCCTAGCACTAAGTGGCCCCGACATACGGGGCCCCAAAATCGGTTCAGAAAATGTCATTCTCTGCTGCAGAAAAGTGCTTGACATTTTCTGAACCGATTTTGGGGCCCCATATCTCAGGGCCACTTGGTGCTAGGAACCCCAAATTTGGTGTGCAAACCCACTGGAACTGTTACCATAACATATCCAAAGCTAGGGTTCCTAGCACTAGGTGGCCCTGAGATATGGGGCCCCAAAACCGGTTCGGAAAATGTCATTCTCTGCTGCAGAAAAGTGCTTGACATTTTCTGAACTGATTTTTGGGGCCCTGTATCTCGGAGCCACTTGGTGCTAGAAACCCCAGCTTTGGAAATTGTATGCTGCTAGTTCCACTGGGTTTGCACACCAAATTTGGGGTTCTTAGCACTAATTGGCCCCGAGATACGGGGCCCCAAATTCGGTCAACTGTGTCCATCTGCAGCAATGTCATTTCGGGACCCTTTGGGTTCAGAGACCCCAAATTTTTGCTGCAGCTAGGGGGCATCTAGGAACCCTTAACTACCGAGTTTGAAGTTCAGGGGACCTATGGCTGCAAATGGGCACAGTGACGCATGCAAATGGGCACAGTGATGCTGCAAATGGGCATTGTTGACCCTCTTTTCCACTTACAGTAGCTGTAAGTCTTATACTCGGGTCAATAAGTTTTCCCCATTTTTTTTGTGGTAAATTAGGGCCTCGACTTATATTTGGAACGACTTATACTCGAGTATATACGGTAATATCCAATTGTGTTGTAAAATATAAAAGATGATGTTACGCCAAGTAAATAGATACCTAACATGTCGCGCTTTAAAATTGCATGCGTCCGTGGAATGGCACCAAACAATGGCACCTAAAAGTCTCCATAGGCCTCACTTTAATAGCCTTTACAGGTTACCAGCTTAGAGTTACACAGGAGGTCTTGTGCTAGAATTTTAGCTCCTGCTATACTGTTCATAAACATACCTCACATGTGTGGTGCAAACACCGGTGACATATGTGACACTCAGTGGAGTTCCTGAGAGGTGGTGAACCTAACCCTCAGATCGAAGCAGGGGATAGAAGGGACCCGTACTCGGAGAGTGTAACATCAGTCAGATGTGTTTCATGGGCGATTTATCTATTTGTATGAGGTGAGCAGGCATTGCTTCTGGTGGTGTATGAACACATGTTACAAGGAAGATTTGCATATTAGTTTCTGCGAAGCACAGAGCACTGGGTGTTGGACACTGTAAATTGTGTTGCATATTTAGCTTTTTCCATATTTGATAGATATATAGACTTTTCATTTTGAAAGTATTGTTTTTTATATGTGTTGCACTTCACTGGTTGTAGAAATATCCTGCGTGACCTATGTATGCAGTCGCCTTTGCGCGTGAGCATGGGGGGACAGGGTTGCTTTAGATTTTTTTTTTTTTATATGTTATTTTTTATTTTTACAATGTTTCTTTAAATTTAATTTTTTTAACACTTTTATTGCTCTCATTGGAATGAAAGGAATGTAAACATCCCTTGTGACAGCAATAGGCAGTGGCAGGTACTCTTTATGGGGAGGTCTGGGGTCTACTGGACCCCAAACGTTTCCTCTGGCCTCCAAAGCAGCAGATCAGACACAGATCAGTCTGATTGGCTACTTTACCCGACCAGTAAACATAAAACCAAAACCGGAAGTGACAAAATACTCGAATACTCTATGTTCTTAGAACATGGAGATGAGCGGGGTCCTACGTGACCTCTACTGGCTTCAATCCTGGGTTCCCCGGTGGGAAGGCGGCAGAAGGAATAGCTTTTTTAAAAAAAATAGCAACGCCTGCTGAAAACAAAGCTACCAGGATAATGCCTGTAGCTGCATGCATTATCCGGGTGTATAGCCACTGCAACTGAAAGATGTACAAGGATGTGCAAGTGCAGCTGCTCCAGAGCTTCACTTTACAAAGAATACCCAATCATTTGAAAGAGAAATCAGCAAAAAACAACATTGTTGCACATGATCAGATGATAGAAGTCACCAGCAAACTCCCTCATTTACTAAGCTCTGGAGCAACAGCACTTGCAAAGTGCACAGCCTGTAGTAAATCAACCCCCAAGTGTCATCCAAGGGGGGCACAGAGGGTTGGACTGGATTCAATCTCCCAAAACAGCTTTGTGAAGGATAGCAGTTTGAGGGATGTCTTACTGGGACCTTTACCTCTGGCCCATAGCAGCCACAAAGACAATTTCTACTTAGCTTAGCGAAGGAGTTGACACTGTGCTGACTTCAATAAATCATTCAATCATGTTTGAGCAAAAAAACTTTTTTTACTTTCCTTTGCACATGACTGACTATGGCTGACACAAATACATTTTTAATTCTTTTCACTCCATTTACTAAATTTGCTGAAAAATACTGTGCAAAGGGAACATTCCATTTGCAAAAGATTACCAATGCATTCACAAAGAAAAAAAAATAATAATAATTTTTGCTTGGACATGATTGGATCAATGAAGTCAGTGCAAATTTACTCTATTTAATAAGCTTAGTGAAAGGTCACAGTGCAAAGTAACATTCTCTGTTCTAGTGAGTAATTCAACCCGCTCATATTAGACATGTGCAGAACGAAAACATTTGTTTCGTTCCATTTCATTTCGATTAGTTCATTTTCAGAATTTCCTTTAGTTAAATTCGTTAAATTTTCAGAATTGGTTTAGTTTTGTTTTGTTTATTCATTTTCAAATTTGATTAGAATTTTCCGACCAAATTTAATACAATTCAACAGAATTCTGAAAATTCAAATTGGCTGCTGAATTTTTCACATCTAAGAATTACAACATGTTTACATTTTATATTCGTTTCCAATTTTTAATCAAATTTAGTTATTTTGGACTATTTTTGTTTCGTTATTTCGGTGGATTAGTTACTAATGTGATTCAGAATTTGGGTACATCCAAATTTCCAAATAACGTTAAAATTTGCTGGAAATTCACTTTGGAACAAAACAAATCGCACATATCTAGTTTGTATACCCTTAGAATTCAAAAATATCAAATTTGCATAAAAAAAGAAACACTTAGCTAGGGCCCTTTCACATAGGCTTTCACTTCAGATCTACTTGCCGTTTTTCAGGCGGACCTGATCAGCAGTTTCATGTGGTTATATGGGTAGACTGATGTAAGTTCACTTGTGTCCGTTTACACCTGCCTACCTCCGAGGCTATGTGTCAAGGTCAAAGCCAATGTGTTGGCATAAAAAATTACAAAGTATTAGAACGTTTTTGGGTGTGTGCTGATTGGAGTTGCAGTTTCTGCATCAAAAATGTAAGCACCTATACGGAATATATTTCGGTTTTATAAGATATGAACATTGATGTATTCACCTTAATTTAAAATACATCTAAAACAAATTTTTCATTTTGAAAAAAGTATGGAATGGTTAATACCCCATCAGATCTTTTTTTCTTGCTATCTGTGTTTAAATGGTGTGATTTCCCTTCACTTCCTGTGCTATAGATGCAACAGGAAGTGAAACTAAATCTCTCTAAAGTGAGGTAAACCTCTTCTTAGACAGTTGTCACTGGAACAAGCACCCCCATTGGAAGGTTTACCCTCCAATCCTGCTTTAGTGACAACCAAAGTGTTGAATTTTACCAGAGTCCAAACTGCTCCCTACTCTATTCAAAACTACAGAATACATTTTGTCTTTTATTACACTTTAACCACTTGAAGAATGGGGATTTTCTGGAACTTTTTTTTACATTTTACGTTTTTTTGTGATAGAAAATTACTTAAAAGTATTACTCAGGCTGTTAAGGAAAATATGACTAAAAATTTAGAAACCAAACCCGCAAAGAAAAAGGAAGTGACATGATTAGAGGGTAAAAACATGGTTTTTGAAGGTAAAGACCTGAGCCATTTCGGTACTAATAAAACAAAGACATTCTTTGAATTGTTTGGGATCCACGACGTGACAGAATACAAGGGATTGCATCGTTCAAAGTTGATTAATATAACACATGTTTTGCCTATCATATTACCTATTAATCTTAGTGTATAGTTTTAATAGTATTTTAGGTTTGTGATTTCTAGTTTTCCCAATAAAAGTAATTAACATTGAAAAATCTTATTTTTTGCCTACTTTACCTCTAAAGATTATCCAATCTTCTTGAAATTTAGCATATATATCTTTTACATCGCTCAGACTAGGGGCGTAAGCAAATTCTGCAAAAATGTTACAGTTTATTTTTTTCCATTAGAAAATGAAACACCCTAGCCCACGTGTATGGAAGGTCTACAACAACGTTTTACTATCCGTAGACGATGCTTTAAAAGCCTTTACAGGTTACCACTTTAGATTTACAGAGGAGTTCTAGTGCTAGAATTACTGCCCATGATCCGATGTTTGAGGCAATACCTCACATATATGGGATGATTGCTGTTTGTGTGCGTGCATGGGGGACTGATGCATCCGTTCGCTTTTGAGCGCTACTGTGGGAGGCCGGGCACTTTAATTTTTTTTTTTAATTATTCATTTTATTTTTATATACTTTTTTTACACTGTTGCTTTACATTTTTTTAAATCATTTTTATTGCTGTCACAAGGAACATCATTGGGACAGCAATAAGCATGTGACGGGTAGTCTTTATGGAGGGATCTGGGGTCAATAAGACCCCAAATCCCTCCTTTGCACTTGAAAGCATTCAAAACGCCAAGTTTTGGTTTTTTTTTGAAAACTTTAGAATTTCAGGTGCATTGGCCAGGTATGGTATATGCATGGACCAATGTAACTATGCATACAATCTCCAAATTTGGAATTCTTCTTTAACTAAGGACATGAAAATGAAGAACTGCTTTGTAAAAAAAACTATCATCTTATGGTGGCTTTATTTTAGGTCAATACCAAAATCTACTGAGCCAAAGCTTCCTAATTGCTTATTTTATTGTATAAATAATAGGTAAAACTGCAATTAGTCCTGATCTAACGAAACTTGTTTTACCCATGTCTTGTTAATTATTAGTTATGGTAGCATTAGTAGTTAGTGTAAATAGTTTTAGCAATCCTAAAGATGGAACAAGTAGTCATTTTAGTATTAGCTGCAGCTATTAAAGGGGTTGTAAAACCTGAAGGTTTTTCACCTTAATGCATTCTGTGCACTAAGGTGAAAAACCTCCTGTGATGCAGCAACCCCCCAGAGCCCCCCTAATACTTACCTGAACCAGGTCTTTCCAGCGACGGGGACGAGCACAGCAGCTCCAGCCGGTGTCTCAGGTCCTGATTGAACAGATTGATAGCAGCGCAGCCATTGTCTCCAACTGCTGTAAATCAAATCCAATGACGCAGGAGCCGGGGTGCGGGCCAAGTCCTGCTGTCTGTGTCAATTGACGCAGTGCCCCGAGGGAGAGCAACTCTCCAACGGTGCACTCGAGAAGAGGAGGAGCCAGGAGCACCTCTGAGGGACCCCAGAAGAGGAGGATTGGGGCCACTCTATGCAAAACCAACAGTACAGAGGAGGTAAGTATGACATGTTTGTTTTCTTGTGTTTTTTTTTTAAAAACCTATACATTAACTTTAACAGAAGAACTAGTAGAGGAAAAGGAAAGAAAGATTAGTGACGGAAATAATATTGGTAGTAAAAGAAGCTATAATGGAATTTCACTCTAACAATATGTTAATAGAATGAGTGATTTGAATACCAGTGGATTGATGGAATATGCATAGATACAGAAGGGTTAATTTACTAAAGGCTATTAGACTGCTTACTTTGCAAGGGATTTATCCCCAGAGCTTAGGGAATGAGTAGAAGCTCTGTTGAATTCCATCATCCAATCATGTACAAGCAAATATGCAGTTAAAATATGTTCTATTCATGTGGTTGGGTATTCCTTGTAAGTGAAATTTGACCACGTTCCATAAGTTCTGGGGCAAATCCCCTTGCAAGGTGTACCTTCCTTTGCAAAGAAAACAGCATATTTGCCTTTAGTAAATCAATCTCAGTATCCTAAAGGTACCAGTCAATAATTGTGTCCTTTTTACTCAGCTTTATAAGAGTAGGATTTAAAAATGATTGTATGTTTAAGGTATGCTCATCATCCTTTACAGAAACCCACAAGCTGACTAATCTTGGTAGAAGATAAGGTAATCAGAATGGCATTTCCAAGTTAATGTTTAACTCTCCCCTCCTCAACAAGTTATAATAAAACTAAAGTGAAAACTTTTTTTCATTTTGGATAGAGTGGAGAATTTTAAAAAGCTCTGCCAGTTTATTTTGTTTTATTGTTCTTGTCACATGGGCAGACCAGGAAGTGAAAGTAGACCTATTCAAAGTGATGGAAATTCCCTATTAGACGGTTGACACTAGAAGAAGTGTCCCCATTGGAAGATTTCCCTTCTATCATAGGTGTGCACAGCCTCTTGCATTAGGGTGTGCACCCCCAAAGCTCAAACACATATGTGCGTGTGCATGTGTATATATACTGACAGTGTCCGTAGAGCAATGGACGGTGTCAGTAGGTTATAGATTGGTGTCAGAAGGGCAGTGGACAGTGTCTGTAGTTTTTTTTTTATTATTTTATTTATTTATTTTTTTTTTTACAATATTTTTAGGAGCTCCGTTAGGGGGCTTTGGTGCAATATCAGGGGTCTAAACAGGGGGAATCTGCACCACATAGGGTGATTAGGGTGTGTTCAGACACCTATGATTGCTATTCTGTTGAGATTTGAAAATTTGGGATTTTCTCTGGCTTTCATTCCCATTGTGAAAGGTTAAAAAGAGAGACTGAATCACACTAATGGGGATGCAGATAGTAATGTAATCCTGACAAGGATTATATTATCCCACCACTCTATCCAAAAAATATTAAGAATTGTCTTTGGCTTGCATCAGCGATCTTTGAAAGGACATACACATGCACATACACACTCGGCTGGTGTGAACATGCATGTTTATGCTATAATAGTTCTACAGAACCTTCATACCCTTGGCTACTATCTTATGTCTAGGGGTCCCTTAGAGAGGGAAGTGTACCTATAGGTAAGCCTATATAATATAATAAGGCTTACCTATAGGTACTGTAAATATCTCCTAAACTTGCACCGTTTAGGAGATATTTACTATATACGCTGCCGCCAACATCATCGGTGCATGCGCACTGAAGGAACGGCCTGCTCGTGCCATTTCTTCAGGGCCTGTGCCTTGTTTGGCACACTTGTGCGGGAATGACGTAATCACGGCTCCGGCCAATTACAGCGTCGGAGCCTGCAAATCTGGAAGTAACTCCAGGAAACATGTTGGCTGTGTGAGCGGTGTGTTGGGGCCGATCCAGGTCATCATTCTAAGGTATTTCATAATGAGCTAGTATGCAACGCATACTAGCTCATTATGCCTTTGTATTGCAGGATTTTTTTGGGGGGGGGTTCTTTTTTCTGAGTTTTACATCCTCCTTACATAACAAATCATCGTTCAAAAACTTCTATTCCACACCCTATGGCAACAACATGTTACTCAACGAAGATGAAACTGTCTAGATGGTCCTGCAGGAAGGTCAAGCTTATT
Source organism: Lithobates clamitans (assembly GCA_037952925.1). NCBI lineage: Eukaryota > Metazoa > Chordata > Amphibia > Anura > Ranidae > Lithobates > Lithobates clamitans. The sequence goes on along the minus strand of JBBGZY010000053.1, from coordinate 5,039,701 downwards.
TTGAATATTTAAATAGTAGAGGAAATTAAATACAGCATTCCTTCTTCTTGGAGTAATTATATGGCCTGTTTGGAAAATTATGTCATGTGAAACGAATATCAGGAAATGTACTGAAGTTATATAACAAAACATATAAATCAATTTTGCATTGTATAAAACTGACAACTTTTATAACACATATGATCCTCCATAAAAACATCACTAACCTGAAAAAACCTGAAATATATTTGCACCTTGTGATAAGTAGAGTTGAGCTGAACACCCTTCGGTTTGGTCCACGCCAAAACTCTCAAACTCTCTCAAAAATTCGGACCCAAACCGCAAACCCTTTTAAAGTATATGGGACCCGAACTTGAAAAATCAAAAGTGCCCATTTTGAAGGCTTATATGCAAGTTATTGGCCAAAAAAGGGTATAGGGGCCTGGGTACTGTCCTGGAGGAAATGAATCAATGCAAAAAAAAAAAATTTTACAGGAGCAGTGATTTTAATGATGCTTAAAGTGAAACAATAAAAATTAAAAAGTCCTTTAATTATAGTGCCTGGGGGACCCCTTTGTGGGGCATCTGTACCATGTATAGAACCCGTTGCAGCAAAACTGATATTTATAAATTACTGGCAATACAATACCATTGCCAGCAATACAAAAATGATTTAAAAAAATGTGTGGGGGTCCCCCAATCCATATCAGGCCCTTCAGGTTTGTTATGGATTTTAAGGGGAAAAACATGCCAAAATTTAAGAACAAAACGCCTCCCCAAATCAATACCAGACCCCTTTCCGAGCATGCAGCAGGCAAGTCAGGAAAGGGGGGGGGTGAGCGAGCGCCCCCCCTCCTGAATCATACCAGGCCACATGCCCTCAACATGGGGTGATTGCTTTGGGGCAGGGGCCCCTCCCTATGTAAATGAGTATAGAGTACTCATTCACAAAAAAAAGTTTCAAAATGAATAAGGACAGGGGGCAGTATTTGACAATTGCTTTATTAAAACATTTAAAAAACAATGTCCCCTGATGTAGACCCATTGTCAATCATGACGCCAACCGCACCGCCAGACTCGGAAAAATTGCTCCACCCGCAAAGGCTAACTACCGAATGCCTTCTCTGCCGTTTGACAGCTCTGAAATAAATAAGGGGTGGGGCCACCTGGTGACATCACCTTGTGGCACCGCCCCCTAGTGACATCACTAACCTAACATCCCGCTGAGCATACCGCAAATTTGAGTGTTTGCCGGACGGGCCAACAGTTCTACAGCAGTATCACTCCTGATGCTACAACTGTTCTATAGTAGTATCACACCTAGGACTAGAACTTTTCTACAATAGTATCACTCCTGGGACTACAGCTGTTCAAATGTAGTATTACTCCTGAGACTATAACTGTTCTACAGTAGTATGACTCATGGGACTACAACTGTCCCACAGTAGTATAACTCCTGTTAATACAACTTTTCAACAATATTGTTACTCCTGAGACTACAACTGACCTCCAGTAGTGTTACTCCTAAGACTACAACTGACCTCCAGTAGTTTGTCTCTTGGGACTAAAACTGTTCAACAGTAATATCACTCCTGGGACTAGAATTGTTCCACGGCTTGCTTGGAGCCTTTGATTAAGATCTAGTATTTCCTCATCAACTTACAGGCAACTTGTGATTGGGGTGTGGTCTCTCCTCTTCCTGCTCATCCAGGAAAATTGAATTTGATATTGTGATATGTCTTTGCTTTGACTTATGTATTGAGTATCCCTTGAGTCTAATAACTGTGTTATTCTTTATAGTGACCATATATACAGTTGACTGATAGTTCTCCTGAAGAAGCCAGGAGAAGCGAAACATGTAGAGACGTATTCAGTTGTATTTTCTTATGTACTGTATGGTCTGTTTTCGACAATAACATGTTGAATTTTAGGATGTCTGTCTTAATAAAATGTTTATATATTTTTATATATATTTATTGTTTTGCTGTGTTATATAGCACCCTAAAAATCAAATTTTCTTTGATCTGTTCTACAGTAATATTACTCCTGGGACTAGAACTGTTCTACAGTAATATCACTCCTGGGACTAGTACTGTTCTACAGTAATATCACAGTAATATCACTCCTGGAACTACAACTGTTCAACAACAGTCACACTCCTGTGACTAGAACCGTTCTTCAGTAGTATCACTCCTGGAAAAACAGCTGTGTTATTGTAGTAACGCACTTCAGACTACAAACATTCTACAGGAGTATGACTCCTGGGACTAGAACTGTTCTACATTAGCTTCACTCCTGGGACTACAGCTGTTCAAAAGTAGTTTTAATCCTGAGACTATAACTATTCTACAATAGTATGACTCCTGGGACTTCAACTGTCCTACAGTAGTATCACTCCTGGGTCTAGAACTGTTCTATAGTAATATCACTCCTAGGACTACAAATGTTCTACAGTAGTATCACTCCTGGAACTAGAACTGTTCTACAGTAACATCACACCTGGGACTACAACTGTTCTATAGTAGTATCACTCCTGGGACCACAACTGTTTAACTGTAGTGTCGCTCCTAAAACTAGAACTGTTCTACAGTATTATCACTCCTGGGACTACATCTGTTCTACAGTAGTATCACTCCACGGACTAGAACTGGTCTAAAGTAGTATCACTCCTAGGGCTACAACTGTTCAACAGGAAAATCACTCCTGGGACTATGAACTATAGGAACCATAAGACAATAACATGAGGTAGTTAAACAGAGCTATAATAGGGCTTTGATTAGGTATACGGTTGAACTGCAGCAGTATAAGGCTGTGACCATTGTTCTGCGTAATGCTTGAAAAAAATTTGCAGATAAAGGTACAACCACAAAAATGGTTTTAGTTCAGCTGTTAATATTGTTACATCCATAGCATCACACTCATTTAATGATCAGAGCATCAAATCAGATATTCCTGGATAAATATTTGCCTGCAATGAGGATTAAGTTTGCCACACACATTGCAATCTGACTATACAATCTCCTTTAGGTATAGCAACACCTGTGTAGTTCAAGTGCTTGCTTAATTAGATGAAAATCCATTAGATAGTTTAGGAAAGACCTTTTTTGCTAAATCAATATTCATTTATACAAAGATAAAATCAGATTGTAACATGTTTGGTGAGCCTTAGTCACTCTTCTGCAGCAAAGTAGTCTTATTCCTCTTGTTGCATTCTCAAATTTACTCAGAAAAAATGAATACACATTCAAAAAACTATATCAGCTGTGTATTGCTGCAACTTATACATTGCCATACATTACTAGAATTTTTTTGAAAATCTTTAGTTTTTATAACATATGTTCGATTTTCTAATGGTTAGTGGAGTCAAATAAGTGATCCTTTTCAACTGTAGTGATGAGAAAATTGTAATGTGCGTGTTCTAGGCACAAAAGAAATCTATTTAATACGTTTGGGATTCCACTAAAGTAAAAAGTCTGGATGAAATTGTAGGAGCGTTCAAACTAAATTTATTGATTTAATAATGGCAAAATCTAATCCTCTGATGAACGACTTTTGAGAATTTCCGCACAAACATTGAAGTAAGATTCTACTGGTATATGGCCAGGTAAAGACACAGATCCCCCACCCCCCCCCCAAAAAAAATTATTAGTTTTACTCCACTTACAGACATTCACCTACATACAGTTTTGGGTGGCCTGAACCTCCTTTAAAGCATACAAGCTAGCAACTTAACCTGATCATAAAGTACCATGCATTGTCATATATAATTAATAATAATAATAATAATAATATACATACATACATAAAATAAAAAAGTCAACTTACCGGTGTAGTTTGTATTATTTGAAAGTGTTGCAGGAGAGACAGTCAAATTAAAGGCTGAGGTGCTGTTCCCAGCAGCATTCAGTATTTGACATTGAGCATCTTCAGCACCATTAATGCCCAAAATTGTGGATATGACCAGAGCCAGGAACAAAAGAAGGTTGGTAGCTCCTGTGTGTGCCATTGGTGATGGGAGCTTATTCCTATGTAGTCAGCAAGCACACAAACACTGAGAAAATACGGGCTTGGGAAAAATCTACCTTATATCCAGCTGTTCTGATGCAAATTATTAAGGGTGGGACTAATAGCCAGCTAGCACACTCATTTCATAAAGATTACACATTAACTATTACACAAAGTACTGAATGCTTAGGGGAAGTTATTATCTAAACCATGACATATATTATTCCTGTTTTTTATTATCCAAAACCTGACACTTCCCTTGAAATTTACATACCATGGGACATACAGGTACAACTGATACAAAGTAAGAAAAAAATGTAATAAAGGCAAACAGTAGAAGAGAAACAACAAAAAAATACATATATTTAAGTACAAGCCAACTCAATTACTAAAATGTAATTTGCACTTTAACAGGTTAGAATTTCAAAAGTAATTTTCAATCATTTTAAATCTGCAGCTTTCAGTAAAATAATGATGATCCTATTACAAAGGTCCTTGTTCAAACACTTCCTGTGATTGGGTGTAAACTGTCATCCAATTGTGCTCCTGCATTGTCGACCTGTCACATCCTGTCACAGAGGTCTCCAATCTTTTCAGTACAAGGGCCATATTGTATATTTTACAAATACATGAATAAACTGGAAATTAATTATAAACACGCTCCAAGAAATAACTTCACTGTATTTTCCAATAAAAGTCCCCTCGTTTAACATCAGAACCCCCCCCCCCTCCAATCACATCAGAAGCCTTTCTAATCACATCAGAAGCCCCAGAAATCACTTTAGAAGCCCCCCCCCCCCAGTCACATCAGTTGTCTCTTCTTTCACATCAGAAGGCTCCTTCATCACATCAGAAGCTGCCCAATAACATCATAAGCCTCCCTTTCCATCAGTCAACCTGTTACATCGGAAGCCCACTCCCCCAAATCACATCAGAACCCCCTCCCTCCTATTCACATCAGAAGTCTCCCCTTTTCATCTAAAGTCCCTCCATTTACATCAGAAGTCTCCTCCATCACATCAGAAGCTCCCCAATCACATCAGTAGCTCCCCCTTTCCATCAGTCACCCTTTTATATCAGAAGCCCCTCCAACCACATCAGAAGTCTCCCCATCATATCAGAAGCCTCCCCCATTACATCAGAAGCTTCCCCTTTCCATCAGTCACCTTTTTATATCAGAAGCCCCTCCAAGCACATCAGAAACCTACCCCATCATATCAGAAGCCTCCTCCATTACATCAGAAGCTCCACTAATTGTATCAGAAAGCCTTCCCCGTCACATCAGAAGCCTCCTCCATTATATCAGAAGCCTCCTCCGTCACATTCGAAGCGCCCTAATAACATCAGAAACCTACCCCATCATATCAGAAGCTTCCCAATCACATTTTTTTCAGAAGCCCCTCCAAATACATAAGAAGCCTCTTCCTTTGACATGAGGAACCCCCACCCCTTCCATCAGTCACACTTGTACATCAGAAGCCACACATCACATCAGAGTTGCTGCTGGCCATGTACTATCTTACAATGGGCTGGATGTGGTCCTAATTTGGAGTCCCCTGGTATGGACTAGATGCGACTGTGCCAGCAAATATTTAGCAGGTGTACCCACTGTTGTCACTATGAGGAAGTTGATGAAGGCAATGTGCAGCTGACACTGGAGCAAATGCACACAGACTGGAAGTGTTTTAAAGAGGCTGGAGGAGACCAGTAGCACTGAGACGGCCACAGGGATGAAAAATGTAAAAACATTATTTTATATTTTAATGTCTATGCAAAAACTGCAAAACAATAAATTACCGTATATTCCCACTTATTGCTCAATCTTCCATACACCAGAATTATTAAAATAAATAAACTGAAAGGCGCATGTAATGCTGTTTGATACATTCAAATTGTATCGAGAAATAACATATCTTGTTGAGCTGTCCAGTGCTGACCAAGTGTTCTTACGGGATGAAAAAATATTTCAATGTATGCAAGACAAAAACTACAAAATAATATATAGCCAGTGATGCACCTTTAAACCTCCTTAGCATAACCCTTTCAGCCTTTTTTTACATCTATGTATGGAAAAAAACAATCATCCTATCAGGTTTACAGTATCAATGGCATTTTCTATAGTATGGTAAGTGGTGACAATGCTGGGAACAGCTAGCAATATCACAATGATGTCATCACCTTCAAGACTTTAGGCTGATGTGGCAGAACACAACATTTTCATGTCCTGTGATCCTGCCCAGCTGGTGTACACCCAGTACATTACTGGCAAGTGGCAACAGTTCTGAGAAGGAAGAGTGCTGTCAGCCTCTGAATTTTGGATCTCGGCAGTTTGCTTTATTTTCAGTATGTAATCATCTCCACTAGCCCAGGGCTGTTTTATTGTATCAGTGGAAATGATAATCTGCTTCAGCCTTACTCCAGCTCTTCCCTGCGTAGAGATAGTGGTTATGTGACCACGTTATCAACCTAAAAAAGGTATTTTAGAGCATATTTTAAAAGTTAATAATCAGAATCTCATTGTTCATTAACTTCCTTACATTTTGCTTAGTTTTCAATCAAATTAGCATGCTGGACATAATTCCCACTGTGGGAAGCCCACAATCCCCAGGCCTGCTGTTAATACTAGCTCATATATCCACCTTTACCACTAGGCACATTTTTCAAACAAGGAGCCCAAAAAAAGGTGACACAGGTAATTGAGGGTGTTGTTTCCTCAAGACTTTATGAATGAAAGTGAAACTCAAACCAAAACTCATTGTGTATTTCTGGATGGGGTGGGAGGTTTAGGTCCCATGCACACAGCCTGCACACTGACATTTCCAGGACCCATTGGTGCCATGCACAGCCACTCATTGAAATGCATTAGAAAAGGTGTACACTGCATGCTCTGGGGGTCATGTAAAGCACCCCACTAACTTATGCACTGAACACAGATAGTGTGCACCTTCAGAACATACTTAAGTGCGTGTGCGGGTGTTTTATGACATCCTTGGCACTCAACCGCGTACAACCACCTCTTCAAATGCATCTCAATTAGACTTTAAGAATGGTTATTCCAAGACGATAATCTGACCATCAAGACAGACCTCACATTTTAATGAATCACTACTAGAATGAATCTTCATAGATTCACTCATCATTAGTTATCTCCCCAATAGTGATCTGATCCTTAGTGGTTCCATCATGTAACAATATTAAATAATATAAAAGGTAATTGTGAATAGAATTTTCACTTGGAGATTATTCTACCACTCTTTCTGGGTTAAACCCTATTTTATCAAGCAGGACATCCACCTACCCCTAAGCTTGCTCCTGCCAAATATTCTCCACACACTTTATTCTTTCCAGGCTACTCTTTTTCTCCATAGCTGGAACAGTACCAGCCAACCTCCTACCTTCTAGTATCCTTCTGGTCCCCAGACTCAATTTGCACAGATTTTTAACTTAGATGTATTTGTGCTGATCTAACTTAACATTTTTACTGAAAATTTTGGGGATAAGCATGTGAAAAGCTCACACACCTCTACCCGTTCTACCTCCGGTCTATAAGAAATTATCATCTTCTTTTCTTCCTCTCTCCTCCCACCACACTGTGACCCACTGCTAATGTTGCACAAGAATTTCACATTCTTTCCATTGTGCCTTAATACATCCCATTCTTCATCCTCCCTGCTCCTCTAGTCCATGGTCATCACCTGTCTTCATCCCCTTTCTCTCTCCTCCTCTCTCCCTATCCCTGGATAAGCTCACCATTGCCTCCTTTTCCCTTCTACTCCAGTCAGCTTTTGTTCTGCTTTTCCTCCATGGTGCAACTTCTCTCCACGCCCTGTCATGATTATTTTCTACTATACATCTGCAAAACCTACTTTCTGCTTTGTTCCCCTCATTCTATCCAGAATCATCTGTCTCTTCTCTTTTCCTCCACAAATTATGGTCATCTCTGCCTCTTTTCCAAGTGCCTCAAATTCAGCTACCGCCCTGCCTCCTACAACCTGCATTGTAATCTGCTTACACTCTGTTTCCCCTCTTGAATAGCTCTTGTGATATGGTTTCCTTGATCAAATACAGTGATATGTGTCCTGCTTAGCTATTGTCTGATTGCCCAGCAATGACTGATTACCAGTGTGCTATAACTTGCACACAACCTAAAAACTATTCATTCTAAATTAACCTGTTCATTAACATTTGGGAATACATTTGCTAGTATTTTAGTTACTATATGGAGGAAAACACTTCAATTTGTTTAGAAGTGGTACACTTACAGCAGACAAACACATTTCTAAATATAAATTTTAAAGATATAGTTAAGGAAACCAGCACAGTATTGCTGACTGAAGAATAATACATGACTTAACAGAAATCTATGTATCAATGTGTCGACTTGTTTCATTCACCAGACCAACAAAGGGCATATTTATGAAGCTGTCAATGTGACTTTCATTAAATATACACTGGTGGTGCATCAATTAATGTTATTTTAAACCCATAAAACTGGAAGAATCTCCTGCAGTGAATGTTTTGTAAATGTCAGACTAATTGCTGTATAAATATGACTCAAGTGTTTAGAAATCAGTAATTAAATCTTTAAATCATCACATTTAAATTATACTTTTATTTATATAAATTATTGATATAATTGAATATTATTTTACATTACATTATTTTATAGTAGGGATAATTTTATTATATTTAAATGTATATTTCCAGTTTTAGATTTTAGTAGTTATGTAACAGTATCATGTTAGATGATATAAGATAATGTTAAAATAATAATTTTATATCTTTTTGTGCCACTATGCCTAATGCACTATATTACCAAAAGTATTGGGACACCTGCCTTTACATGCACATGAACTTTAATGGCGTCCCAGTCTTAGTCCCTAGGGTTCAATATTGAGTTGGCCCACCCTTTGCAGCTATAACAGCTTCAACTCTTCTGGGAAGGCTGTCCACAAGGTTTAGAAGTGTGTCTATGGGAATGTTTGATCATTCTTCCGGAAGCGCATTTGTGTGTCTTTATGGACTTTGCTTTGAGAGAGAGAGAGGTTCTCGGGCAGTCCTCTTCTCTTTTAATTTTTTTTTTTTTTTTTTAATTATCAGCATGAGCACTGGATGTTTGTACTGCAACCTATCTTTTGTGTGAGAAGAGTGACGTGAAATTACTTCTTTTAATGAATGTATCAGTGTATAATCTTTGTATAATTTACACTATATTACATTGTATTATCAGTTCTATCTAATTTATATCAAATAATTGGAATACCATATATATTACCAGATTTACAAGTCTGCGTTTATTGATGTGAGGATGACAGACCAAATTTGGCAGCATTGGTATACCTCTGTTGACAACCACTCTACAACCAATTTGCCTACCCAAACCACCCAAACTCTGCTAAAATCCTGCTCCATTCTGAAATGATATTGAATGAGTGCTTTCCCTGTGGGGTAATTTGTGATCTCTAAGGACAGGTGCCCACTCCAAAGACTTGATCAGTGAATGGGCAGGTGCAGGAAACAATCACCAGCATTATTACTTGCTCTAGCCAAAATGATGGCTGCACTTTGATGCAATGTGTCTTTCCTGTCTCCACACCTGCACCCCCAGATGCCTTGACCTGCCTTTCCAACCTCACAGGTACAGCCACAGCTTATCTTCCCCTGGTAGCCACGTTCAGTTGAGTCCAAGGGTGGATCAGAGCTGACGCTGTCTAAGGTAATAAAGAAAATAAAGATAAACCACACTAACCTAGTGGGTAAAATAAAATAAACTTTACTATACTACATCAGGATGTGTAAAAAACGCATGAGAGAGTAACCACTTTTGAAAAACGTATCAGTGATCTAGATGATATTTTTCACCTATTCATCTCCAGGGTCAGCAGTTTAGATACTAGACGTAAAGGGACGTAAGATGAAACTGCTTATCGTGAAAATAGATTGTGAAAAAACAACTTTCAGTTAATCCGGCAAATTTAAAAGGGTGAAAGGTGTGGATTCTGCAGTTTTTGCAAATAGCTGGTTTCTTCTACACTATTTATGGAACTTAGTTCTAATACAGTATCTCACAAAAGCTTTTCATGTGACAACATTGAAGAAATGAAACTTTGCTACATGTAAAGTAGTGAGTGTACAGCTTGTATAACAGTGTGTTATAGTGTGTTACATTTGTTGTTATCGCTCTCACTCTCTCATACTAGTCACTGGAAGTTCAACATGGCACCTCATGGCAAAGAACTCTTTGAAGATCTGAAAAAAAGAATTGTTGCTCTACATAAAGATGGTAGGCTATAAGAAGATTGCCAAGACCCTGAAACTGACCTGAAGTTGGCCAAGACCATACAGCGGTTTAAAAGGGCAGGTTCCACTCAGAACAGGCCTCGCCATGGTCAATCAAAGAAGTTGAGTGCACGTGCTTAGCGTCATATTCAGAGGTTGTCTTTGTGAAAAAGACGTATAAGTGCTGCCAGCATCGCTGCAGAGGTTGAAGGGGTGGGGGGGTCAGTCTGTCAGTGCTCAGACCATATGCTGCACACTGCATCAAATTGGCCTGCATGGCTGTCGTCCCAGAAGGAAGCCTCTTCTAAAGATGATGCACAAGTAAGCCTGTAAACAGTTTGCTGAAGACAAGCAGACTAAGGACATGGATTACTGGACTGGATCACCTAAAGAGACCAAGATAAACTTTTTTGGTTCAGTTGGTGTCAAGTGTGTGTGGCGGCAACCAGGTGAGGAGTACAAAGACAAGTGTGTCTTACCTGCAGTCAAGCATTGTGTTGGGAGTGTCATGATCTGGGGCTGCATGAGTGTTACCTGCACTGGGGAGCTACAGTTCATTGAGGGAACCATGAATGCCAACATATACTGTGACATACTGAAGCAGAGCATGATCCCTTCTCTTCAGAGGTTGGGCCACAGGGCAGTATTCCAACATGATAATGACCCCAAACACACCTCCAAGACGACCACTACCCTGCTAAAGAATGAATACTTGTGTCAATTCAAATCCTATAGGGTCTAATTAAAGCCTAACTATGCTCTTGCTACCACCAATCTACACATGGGTATTGTTTGTTCCATATCTGCCTAAATTGTCTCTCTGTCACAGACCATTCTTTTATACCTGGAGGTTAAGTTCTTTAGAATCCTAATGAGGGTTGAAACGAACACGTTTAACAAGACATAAAGGACTATGGGGATCATAACTTACACTTTACATCCTTCCAATCCTCATGGGATACAATCACTAGTGGCTCCTATAATCAAAATATTGCCATATACAGACCCTCTTGCCATGCTGTAAAGTCTTCCCTGGACTTAAAATTGGAATCTGCTTGGAAGTCATACTTTTAAATCACCTCTGTCTACATAATCAAACTACTCTATGGGGGAGTTCACCATGATCTACAGTTACACAAAGTGCCTATAATTTGAAAGAAACTCCTATACCAATTTTCCTCCCTTGTTATACACAGCAGAAAGAATATCAAGGCCCTGGAATTCCTCTCACATCTGAACACTTCCATACCTAACATTAATTTCTGAGATGAGACCCTTTTTCATATTCCATAGATGCATATATGACATTTGTTCAATTCTGTGAGCAACTATACATAGATACTCTTTCAGCTTCTAGACCTGTTCTCAGAATTTCCTTCAACCCCCTGCTCCTTTCTCAACTGCCTTCTCAAGAACAAAATTGTCCCTGGACAAACACATCACGTGTCTTCTCTCCTAGCAACACCTCTGGCTTAATGGGACACCTATTTAATGGTATAAATCCAACTCTGACATGCTTTGCCTATGTTACAAACTGGGGTAGATATACTAAAGGCAAATGGACTATGCACTTTGCAAGTGCATTTGCACTCATTTTCATTTTCAAGAATACCCAGTCAGGTACAGAGGAAAAAAAAAAAGTTTTGCTTGCACATGATTGGATGATGGAATCAGCAGAACTTTACCACATTAACTAAGCTCTGAGGGAAATGAGTGCAATTGCACTTGCAAACTGCATAGTCTGTTTGCCTTTAGTAAATCCACCTCAGTGTGTTCCTTGAGACCTTTGAAAATGGTTCCATGAATGATGCACTTATCATTCTATTGCCTTAAACCAGTAAAAACAAAATGCAAAATGGTTTCTATTGCCCTATTTCACTCTTAAATAGTGACATCAAATTATTTGCCAAACTTCTAACATCACTTCTATCAAAAGTGAATCTCATGCTTATTAATCCAAGCCAGGTTTTATGCCAAGTACCCATGATAATATTTAGAGGCTGTATCTAAATATTGATATTGCTATTGCATCCAAACAAAGTAGTTTGGTTATTTCTTTGGATATTTGAATAGCCTTCATTGATGTTCATTGTAATTTTCTTTGGGAAACTATAACCAACAGGGGGTTTGGTCCTTTTATTCCTTAAATTGGTCCAGCCCTTAACAATGTCCAGGCTAACATTGATATATTATCAGCTTTCCTTACCCAGTGGAGCACCTGGCAGGGCTTTCCTATATCACCCTTGCTATTCACTATAGTCATGGAACCTCTGTCTCCTTTAGACTATCGCCTTGCATCAGTGATATTTGCTAGGGCCCCAGAGAATTTCACTCTGTGTGGAAGACACATTCTTTTCATGCATTGTTACATGTTGTGGGTGACTCAGGATTGGCGATAGATTGGAATAAATCCACTGCCTTTCCAAAAGGCCCTTATGACTACCTAGCCCAATCTAAATTGCAAACCACTGACCAATTTAGGCACTATGGATATTTGTCAATAATGACCTCACTAAGTATGAGTCTTTTAATATAACTCCTATTATTATTCATATGAAAACCAGGATACAAATCTATCTACAATCCCTGCCCTTAAATCTTATTAGTCGCATAAGTTTAATTAAAATTATATTCCTTCCCAAGTGTCCCTACGTCCTTAAGGCATCTCCTATATTTTTCTCTCTGCAATTATATCAATGTATAGATTCCATTATCTTTACTTTTAGCAATTTCCAACTGAGAATAGCCAAGTCCTCCTTGCTGGCCACACAATTGGAGGGAGGCTTGGCCTACCCTAATCTGTTTATTTACTTCACTGCTTTCTGAATCTTATGTATCTATGATTGGTTATATTCTGCAAGCTCTAGTCCCTCTACAGCATTCATGGCAGCAATAAAAGTTTATCCTTAGGCCTTACTAAATATCATCAATAGAACTACCTTAAAAATTGCAATAAATGATCGCAAGCAAATGTTCCTTTGCTGACTCGAATGCTAAGGGGATTTTCTCACCCTCTACCTCATGTTTCCAGACTCTCCTGTGGCTTAACCGTAGACTGAAAGAACTTTACAATCACAGTCCACTTGGTGGTCTGACAAATGTGTTGTATACCTCTCACAGTTTTTTTTAGTTATTCCTCTCCTTGGAATCTCTTGGGGAAAAATGCAGATCAGTAATTAATTTGTCTTCAAACTCAGGACTCATGAATACCCACAATGATCTGCAACTATTTACAAACTAAAGGCCCCCAACTGTTTATAACATCCCACTGCAACTCCCACGTCAACTCCTACTCCACTCGTTATCCAGTAGGAACGGGCTGTCTGTGCTCCGGCAGAGGTTCGGACTTGTTACATCTACTTTCTTGTAAGTGCATTACTTTTCTTTTAACAATAAACAATCGTTGGTTTTACACTATTTGAGCATTTATTTCCCCCTATGTACCACGACTTTTCCCCGTTGATCTGAGCCGCTGTAAGTGACTTCCTACCATCTGGGGTCTGCTCGCTGTTTCATGGAGCCAGTGTTTAGCACAACATATGCCTTCCCTGATCCTCTGTCATGGTATTCCGGTAAGGGCGCATGCTTGTTGGTGGTGGTGGATTTCACATACTATTTGAAGACAACAACCGATTCACCAACATTTCATACCATCTTTCATATTTTGATGGCCTTTAATTCACTTTAATTTATATTTCACTGGTGTAATTATAGCATTTTGTTTACCGATCACTGACCATTTGATATTGGAAGTTTATTGATCACTGGTCATTTGTCATTGCTTATGTCAAATATTATTTTCACCATTGTCCACTATTACCTGCATGGTATATCAATTTTTCTGTTTGCTAATTATTGGTTTTGGTTTTTATACACATGTCATATTTACCATGTAGTTTTTTTATATATATGTGTGTTATGCTCACTATATAATATTTTTAAGGGTAGCGCGATTTCAATCTTTTTTTTCCATTTTGTGTGTGTATTGATGTTGTACATATTGATTGCTGCTCCCTTAGTGTTGGTTGGGTATTAATCATCTTGCCACCACCTTTTTTTAGTTTTTGGTTCTTATAGCGCGGTTTTTTACACTATGTTTCAACTGCACCCCTGAACTTTTGGAAACTTTCCACCCCGCACTGTTGTGCACTCTTCAGTTATTAGTCGCCCTCAAGACCTCCATGACCATACTTAAAACTATGCTTTTTTTCCAGCCCTGGTTATTATTTCTGACTCTTCAAGTTTTGTTTCCCTGGCCAGCCTCTGCCCCCACGGCTGTGGAGGGCAGTTGTTCGTTAGTTCTGTTAGTTAGTGCTGGTCCAGTGAAGGCAAGGTTTATGTGTTATATGTTATATTCTACATTCATTTTACATACCTTCTGAATCTGTCTGACTGTACATATTGCTCATTCTTTATACATGGTTTTTTGAAATTTTCCACGGCTACATGTACAGCCATTATTCGCAGGTCACGGATTTTTCCCGACTGTCTATATAGCACTGTCCTATGTATATATGTATTGTTCCCAATGCACATTTACTTTATTGTGAACTGTTTTGTTGAAAGGATGCCTGAGTGTTATATTGTAGGCTGTTCCCTGCTGATCTGACTGCATGCCCCTATAACCCCACAACTACTATGGCCTCCCTCAAGCTAGTGACCTGGAATGTGCGGGGGCTGTGCGCCAAGACTAAACTTGTCGCTATCCTCTCCCATCTCTAATCTCTACGGGCAGATGTCTCTGTTCTTGTGGAGACTCATGTTACAGGTCAAATGCAATTGGCTCTTAAAAAACTCTGGGTTGGATGGCTATACCAGGCCCCGTACACCTCCAATTCTCATAGCGTTGCTATCCTGATTGTAAAATCAGTACAGTTCCACCTTCATTCTTTGCAGTTGGACCCCCCAGGATCAGTTTTTATTTTTGCATGCCACTATCAGTGGATTGAAAGTTCTCCTGATGGTATTTTATATTCCCCCACCATTTCAGTTCAATGTCCCACAGGAGGGAGTGGCCTTCATGGCTCAACACCCTACAGTGCCCTCTATATGGTCGGGGAACTTTAACATGACAATAACTCCCAACTTATTTAAAAAAGGAAAGGTAAATTTGGGACTTTAAATGAGGCTAGCACCAAAGGGATGCTCACCTCCATCCCGGTCATTGGTTAAAAAGAAAGAGAGAAGTGGGACTTTAAATGAAGCACACAGCAGCACAAATGCAGGTCAAGTGACCAAAATTCATTTATTAGGTATAATCCATGGTATGTAAAAAACATTTTGGGCATCCAACCTCTAAAATGCTGTGGGCATCAAGCCTCTATATAATAAACCATGGATTGATTATACATAAAATACACGTAAATTACACAAGAAGTCATGATCCATTGTCACACAGAGAGCAAAGATAACAATCAATATGCATGTATATATTAAAAAATATTTTTTAGGATCATTCCATGACGTATGCTCCTTATGAGCGGTTGCTATACCGCGAAATGCGTAGAGCTTTGATTATTACCAATCTTCCCATATCATAGAATACCAAGATTTCAATGATTCCACTTACCTCCATAAGTATCTGTCATGGTATTAAATCTCTTTTATTATTTTTACTTTTTGTCGTAATTTTCAAGGCTCTTTTTGGGTCTAATCACAGTAACAAATGTAACACATGCATATTGATTGTTATCTTTGCTCTCTGTGTGACAATGGATCATGACTTATTGTGTAATTTACGTGTATTTTATGTATAATCAATCCATGGTTTATTATATAGAGGCTTGATGCCCACAGCATTTTAGGGGTTGGATTTACATACCATGGATTATACCTAATAAATGAATTTTGGTCAATTGACCTGCGTTTGTGCTGCTGTGTGCTTCATTTAAAGTCCCACTTTTCTCTTTCTTTTTAATAAATCCCAACCTTGATAGACTCAGCTCCGCTATTCCAGTGTAACCTCAACCCCCAATTACCAGGTTTGGGAGGTTCCTTTCAGAGTTTGCCATGGTAGACACCTGGAGGCATTAGGATCCAATATCTGTTGCTTACTCCTGTGTTACCCCTTCACACTCTGCCATGTTCCGCATTGACCTCCTCCTAGTCTCGCCTGCTCTATTGCCCGATCTGCTCAATGTGGGGTTTGGTGTCAGGGTGCTCTCTGACCACTCCCCATACTGGGCATCCCTACCTTTGCCTGCTCCCCCCATGGTCTGCATATGGAAGCTGAATCCTATTTGGCTTACCACCATGTCAGACCTGGAGAGTATCCAGCGGGAATGGGTTCACTTTATTCGCACCAATCAGGGGTCGGCATTGATAAGGGCAGTGTGGGAAGGTTTTTCTCACTGACCCCTCTGTAGCCAATGCTTCCATTGTGAGAATTCAGTCTAGACTCACTGCTCAATTACACTTTGAAAAAGCCAAACAGGGAATCTTTTTTTAGTAAGTAACGTATCTTTGAGTACGGTGAATGTGCAGGCAAACTGCTCGCTTATAAGGCCCATCTTGACCACAGGCCCCTGGTGGTGGTCACGCTTCAGTCAGCCTCTAGGAATAAGGTCACAGACCCTTCCCAAGTAGACGATTAGGCGGTTCTACTCTGACCTATACGCCTCCACCGCCGCCACTCTCAAGACGAACTGACTGCGTTCCTTCAGGACATAGACTTTCCCACCCTTACCCATTCTCAGATTAGCCAGCTTGAGGCGCCAATCACTACAGATTGCATTGAGGAGGCACTGGCGCATCTTCAACCCTCCAAGGCGCCTGGCTCCGACTGACCACCCTTAGAGTTTTATGACCAATTCAGGGAGGTCCTCATCCCCAAACTGCAAGTACTATATACCCACATATTTGAAACTGCCACACTTCCAGTTTCCATGGGTGAATCTCTTGTGGTCTTAATACCCAAACCAGGGAAAGACCTGTTTTTCCCCAAGTCATACCGTCCCATATCTCTCCTGAAGTTAGATGTCAAGATCCTAGCCAAAATCCTTGCCTTGCGGCTTAACAAAGTAATGCTAAGTTTAATACACTCAAATCAGATGGGGTTCATGCCCAACAAGAAGACAGCGTTTAACCTCTGGAGGCTCTTCATGAATCTTCAATCTACACATGCCAAATGATTTGGACCAGTGCACAAAACAAGGTCCATAAAGACATGGAAGAGCGAGTTTGGGGTGGAGGAACTTGACTGGCCTGCACAGTCCTAACCTCAACCCAATATTAATGCCTTTGGGATGAATTAGAGTGGAGACAGCGAGCCAGGCCTTCTCATCCAACATCAGTGCCTGACCTCACAAATGCTTTTTTGGAAGAATGGTAAAACATACCCATAGGCACACTCATAAACCTTGTGGACAGCCTTCTCAAAAGAGTTGAAGCTGTTATAGCTGCAAAGGGTGGGCCAACTCAATATTGAACCCTACGGACTAAGACTGGGATGCCATTAAAGTTCATGTGCATGCAAAGGCAGGTGTCCCAATACTTTTGACAATATAGTGTATGCCTATATTAATGGGTATATGTTGCATGTGTTTTTCCTAGTACATTTTTGGCTCTGTGCAGCCAACTTTTTACTGTCTTCTTGGACATGGTGGTTACTGTGACTGTTGTACTTTTGTAAAGCACAAATTAAATTAACATCTTTAAAAAAGTGGACCATATGAAGTTTTTTTTTTTTTTTTACTTTCATTGACAAATGTTTTCAATTAAAATAAAATATGACTGGTGTACATATAATAATAGATAGAAAATAGTACCATCAAATATATTAAAGTAATCTTTCCATTTTGGTCATACCAATAGAAAACAGATTTATTCGCCTTTTGTGATCTCTACATACCACTTCTACAGACAAAATAAACCGGTCTAAAAGCAGAACCTGGTCTATGCTTGGTGGGGATCCATGCCCATGGAGCTTCGACCCACTTTATAGACCATTATCTCACATAGACCTCCATTCTTGGCTTAGCGCAGATGTCCTCCATGCAGCGGTTTAATAAACTTTAGCAACATGATTTCTGTCTCCAGTCTTTTTTTTAATCTGTATAAATCTTTTGGTATTAAAGTACACTAGCCGATAAACTGTCTATAGGAATAAAATATAGTCAATAGAACATAGTCACTCAGGGGTGTCTGCCCAAACATTCATATATATATACATACATACATACAAGAATATAATTACCAATCTTCCCATATCATAGAATACCAAGATTTCAATGATTCCACTTACCTCCATAAGTATCTGTCATGGTATTAAATCTCTTTTATTATTTTTACTTTTTGTCGTAATTTTCAAGGCTCTTTTTGGGTCTAATCACAGTAACAAATGTAACACATGCATATTGATTGTTATCTTTGCTCTCTGTGTGACAATGGATCATGACTTATTGTGTAATTTACGTGTATTTTATGTATAATCAATCCATGGTTTATTATATAGAGGCTTGATGCCCACAGCATTTTAGGGGTTGGATTTACATACCATGGATTATACCTAATAAATGAATTTTGGTCAATTGACCTGCGTTTGTGCTGCTGTGTGCTTCATTTAAAGTCCCACTTTTCTCTTTCTTTTTAATAAATCCCAACCTTGATAGACTCAGCTCCGCTATTCCAGTGTAACCTCAACCCCCAATTACCAGGTTTGGGAGGTTCCTTTCAGAGTTTGCCATGGTAGACACCTGGAGGCATTAGGATCCAATATCTGTTGCTTACTCCTGTGTTACCCCTTCACACTCTGCCATGTTCCGCATTGACCTCCTCCTAGTCTCGCCTGCTCTATTGCCCGATCTGCTCAATGTGGGGTTTGGTGTCAGGGTGCTCTCTGACCACTCCCCATACTGGGCATCCCTACCTTTGCCTGCTCCCCCCATGGTCTGCATATGGAAGCTGAATCCTATTTGGCTTACCACCATGTCAGACCTGGAGAGTATCCAGCGGGAATGGGTTCACTTTATTCGCACCAATCAGGGGTCGGCATTGATAAGGGCAGTGTGGGAAGGTTTTTCTCACTGACCCCTCTGTAGCCAATGCTTCCATTGTGAGAATTCAGTCTAGACTCACTGCTCAATTACACTTTGAAAAAGCCAAACAGGGAATCTTTTTTTAGTAAGTAACGTATCTTTGAGTACGGTGAATGTGCAGGCAAACTGCTCGCTTATAAGGCCCATCTTGACCACAGGCCCCTGGTGGTGGTCACGCTTCAGTCAGCCTCTAGGAATAAGGTCACAGACCCTTCCCAAGTAGACGATTAGGCGGTTCTACTCTGACCTATACGCCTCCACCGCCGCCACTCTCAAAACGAACTGACTGCGTTCCTTCAGGACATAGACTTTCCCACCCTTACCCATTCTCAGATTAGCCAGCTTGAGGCGCCAATCACTACAGATTGCATTGAGGAGGCACTGGCGCATCTTCAACCCTCCAAGGCGCCTGGCTCCGACTGACCACCCTTAGAGTTTTATGACCAATTCAGGGAGGTCCTCATCCCCAAACTGCAAGTACTATATACCCACATATTTGAAACTGCCACACTTCCAGTTTCCATGGGTGAATCTCTTGTGGTCTTAATACCCAAACCAGGGAAAGACCTGTTTTTTCCCAAGTCATACCGTCCCATATCTCTCCTGAAGTTAGACGTCAAGATCCTAGCCAAAATCCTTGCCTTGCGGCTTAACAAAGTAATGCTAAGTTTAATACACTCAAATCAGATGGGGTTCATGCCCAACAAGAAGACAGCGTTTAACCTCTGGAGGCTCTTCATGAATCTTCAATCTACACATGCCAAATGATTTGGACCAGTGCACAAAACAAGGTCCATAAAGACATGGAAGAGCGAGTTTGGGGTGGAGGAACTTGACTGGCCTGCACAGTCCTAACCTCAACTCAATATTAATGCCTTTGGGATGAATTAGAGTGGAGACAGCGAGCCAGGCCTTCTCATCCAACATCAGTGCCTGACCTCACAAATGCTTTTTTGGAAGAATGGTAAAACATACCCATAGGCACACTCATAAACCTTGTGGACAGCCTTCTCAAAAGAGTTGAAGCTGTTATAGCTGCAAAGGGTGGGCCAACTCAATATTGAACCCTACGGACTAAGACTGGGATGCCATTAAAGTTCATGTGCATGCAAAGGCAGGTGTCCCAATACTTTTGACAATATAGTGTATGCCTATATTAATGGGTATATGTTGCATGTGTTTTTCCTAGTACATTTTTGGCTCTGTGCAGCCAACTTTTTACTGTCTTCTTGGACATGGTGGTTACTGTGACTGTTGTACTTTTGTAAAGCACAAATTAAATTAACATCTTTAAAAAAGTGGACCATATGAAGTTTTTTTTTTTTTTTTACTTTCATTGACAAATGTTTTCAATTAAAATAAAATATGACTGGTGTACATATAATAATAGATAGAAAATAGTACCATCAAATATATTAAAGTAATCTTTCCATTTTGGTCATACCAATAGAAAACAGATTTATTCGCCTTTTGTGATCTCTACATACCACTTCTACAGACAAAATAAACCGGTCTAAAAGCAGAACCTGGTCTATGCTTGGTGGGGATCCATGCCCATGGAGCTTCGACCCACTTTATAGACCATTATCTCACATAGACCTCCATTCTTGGCTTAGCGCAGATGTCCTCCATGCAGCGGTTTAATAAACTTTAGCAACATGATTTCTGTCTCCAGTCTTTTTTTTAATCTGTATAAATCTTTTGGTATTAAAGTACACTAGCCGATAAACTGTCTATAGGAATAAAATATAGTCAATAGAACATAGTCACTCAGAGGTGTCTGCCCAAACATTCATATATATATACATACATACATACAAGAATATAATTACCAATCTTCCCATATCATAGAATACCAAGATTTCAATGATTCCACTTACCTCCATAAGTATCTGTCATGGTATTAAATCTCTTTTATTATTTTTACTTTTTGTCGTAATTTTCAAGGCTCTTTTTGGGTCTAATCACAGTAACAAATGTACACATGCATATTGATTGTTATCTTTGCTCTCTGTGTGACAATGGATCATGACTTATTGTGTAATTTACGTGTATTTTATGTATAATCAATCCATGGTTTATTATATAGAGGCTTGATGCCCACAGCATTTTAGGGGTTGGATTTACATACCATGGATTATACCTAATAAATTAATTTTGGTCAATTGACCTGCGTTTGTGCTGCTGTGTGCTTCATTTAAAGTCCCACTTTTCTCTTTCTTTTTAATAAATCCCAACCTTGATAGACTCAGCTCCGCTATTCCAGTGTAACCTCAACCCCCAATTACCAGGTTTGGGAAGTTCCTTTCAGAGTTTGCCATGGTAGACACCTGGAGGCATTAGGATCCAATATCTGTTGCTTACTCCTGTGTTACCCCTTCACACTCTGCCATGTCCCGCATTGACCTCCTCCTAGTCTCGCCTGCTCTATTGCCCGATCTGCTCAATGTGGGGTTTGGCGTCAGGGTGCTCTCTGACCACTCCCCATACTGGGCATCCCTACCTTTGCCTGCTCCCCCCATGGTCTGCATATGGAAGCTGAATCCTATTTGGCTTACCACCATGTCAGACCTGGAGAGTATCCAGCAGGAATGGGTTCACTTTATTCACACCAATCAGGGGTCGGCATTGATAAGGGCAGTGTGGGAATTCTTTAAACAACATGCCCGCATGATCCTTTCCTCACGTACTAACAGACACAAGGCCTCCTCCAAGATTGTATTTCAACAGGCGGAATAACGTTTGAGATCTCTTGAGCAGGTTTTTCTCACTGACCCCTCTGTAGCCAATGCTTCCATTGTGAGAATTCAGTCTAGACTCACTGCTCAATTACACTTTGAAAAAGCCAAACAGGGAATCTTTTTTTAGTAAGTAACGTATCTTTGAGTACGGTGAATGTGCAGGCAAACTGCTCACTTATAAGGCCCATCTTGACCACAGGCCCCTGGTGGTGGTCACGCTTCAGTCAGCCTCTAGGAATAAGGTCAAAGACCCTTCCCAAGTAGATGATTAGGCGGTTCTACTCTGACCTATACGCCTCCACTGCCGTCACTCTCAAGACGAACTGACTGCGTTCCTTCAGGACATAGACTTTCCCACCCTTACCCATTCTCAGATTAGCCAGCTTGAGGCGCCAATCACTACAGATTCCATTGAGGAGGCACTGGTGCATCTTCAACCCTCCAAGGCGCCTGGCTCCGACTGACCACCCTTAGAGTTTTATGACCAATTCAGGGAGGTCCTCATCCCCAAACTGCAAGTACTATATACCCACATATTTGAAACTGCCACACTTCCAGTTTCCATGGGTGAATCTCTTGTGGTCTTAATACCCAAACCAGGGAAAGACCTGCTTTTCCCCAAGTCATACCGTCCCATATCTCTCCTGAAGTTAGACGTCAAGATCCTAGCCAAAATCCTTGCCTTGCGGCTTAACAAAGTAATGCCTTTTGTGATCTCTACATACCACTTCTACAGACAAAATAAACCGGTCTAAAAGCAGAACCTGGTCTATGCTTGGTGGGGATCCATGCCCATGGAGCTTCGACCCACTTTATAGACCATTATCTCACATAGACCTCCATTCTTGGCTTAGCGCAGATGTCCTCCATGCAGCGGTTTAATAAACTTTAGCAACATGATTTCTGTCTCCAGTATTTTTTTTAATCTGTATAAATCTTTTGGTATTAAAGTACACTAGCCGAAAAACTGTCTATAGGAATAAAATATAGTCAATAGAACATAGTCACTCAGAGGTGTCTGCCCAAACATTCATATATATATACATACATACATACAAGGTGAAATATTACTAATGCTAATCAAATAATAAAACACAGAAGCACACAAAAAAGAAAGAAATCATAATAAAAAATGTTCTCGCAAAAACGTATCAGTAAGTAAAATCTCTATTAAAGTGATGAAAAGTATATTAATTTAACCAAAGTCCATTGAACGTTCCAAAATAAATGTCCAAAATGTGTCATGAAATATTGCTTCAATTCTTTTGATTGTAAATCACACATCAAGTATTCACCACCACAGTGTAATTGCAGATTCCTCTCCATTAAAAATTAACATGCACCAGACAGTATTGCCATTCATTCTCATGACTGGCAAATAACGCTTAAATGTTGGCATATAAACCGCCTTGGCGTTCCAGTCAACATCCAGATCTCAAATGGATAGCAACATGTAGAGGGCAATAGAAAACACGCCTCCAATAGTGTAAAATCTTAAGGTACCAGCTTTTATTTAAAAGAATTGCACTTACATTTAAAATAAATCAAAAAAAGCTCATAATAAAATTATTAATCAATATAATGTTTTATAAGAAAAAACAATGGCGCTGCATATGTAAATTCGTGATAAGATAATAAATAGAACAATAAATAGATTTAGTGTCTGATAATTAATATCAAAAAAATCTCCACATGTGAAAGTGTCCAGAAATAAGTCAAGCACAAAGTCCATGCATAGTGATGAAGTCCATATGCAAAGTGAAAAATCTTCTTAAATCAAAACAATGAAAAATATGAAAAGTATATATAAATCTTCCACCACACCAAATGTGATCGTGTTCCACTCCCTATTGAAAGCGCACTCACCAGAAGAATATGCCTTGCATTCTCATGCTCAGCACACAAGCAGTTAAAGACCACCAGGGTTTAATCAGATTTCAGCTCTTAGCAGCATTCAATAAGGGAGGAAGTTCCAGGTGCAAGCACAGGTTTGCTCATTAGTAACACAAGCAAAAGTTCTAATTCCATCACCTGTTGTAAGCATTGCAGCTGAAAATCTCGGATTATTGGGACGTGATCAGGACAACTTGTTCTGTTGAAAAACAGGATCTCTAGGAGAAAATAAAGGAAAGAACTAATGCAGCCATCACATCTAATGTCGCGTACACATGGTCGGACTTTACGGCAGACTTTGCCCGGCGGACGGGATTTCGTCGGACAATTCGATCATGTGTGGTCTCCAGCGGACTTTGTTTTCTCAAAAGTAGGACGGACTTAGATTTGAAACATGTTTTAAATCTATCCATCGAACTCGAGTCCGGTCGAAAAGTCCGCTCGTCTGTATGCTAGTTCGACGGACAAAAAGCCACGCTAGGGCAGCTATTGGCTACTGGCTATGAACTTCCTTGTTTTAATCCGGTCGTACGTCATCACGTACGAATTCGACGGACTTTGGTGGATTGTGTGTAGGCAAGTCCGTTCATTCGGAAAATCCGTCATAAAGTCCGTTTGGAAAGTCCGCCGGGCAAAGTCTGCCGCAAAGTCTGCTCGTGTGTACGCGGCATGAGAATTGCTTTTATCATTTCATGTCCACTGTTGGGAACTTCCTCCCTTATTGAATGCTGCTGAGAGCCAAAATCTGATTAAACCCTGGTGGTCTTAAACTGCTTGTGTGCCAAGCATGAGAGTGCAAGGCATATTCTTCTGGTGAGTGCGATTTCAATAGGGAGTGGAACACGTTCACATTTGGTGTGGTGGAAGATTTATATAAACTTTTCATATTTTTCATTGTTTTGATTTAAGAAGATTTTTCACTTTGCATATGGACTTCATCACTATGCATAGACTTTTTTTTTTTTTTTCCTACTACAGCACATAAACAATTCACGATTGTATTGAAAACTTTTGCCAACTAATGGATAAAATTACTCTTTTATTTGGCATCATCAGTGGTATAAATTTACCAATGATCTAGAAGGATTAGGTGGAGGATTAACTTTGAAATAACACACATTCACAGATATTAAGATCTAAAAAAAACTCCTTAAAAAATCTATTATATATAAAATATTAGCATTTGCTCTACAAATGAGCCCATTTTGTGTATCTACCATCATTTAATAATCGCCTATAAAACAGTTTATACTCAACTAAATGTTTAAGCCTTCAGGAAACATAGTATGTAAAGTATGAAAGTATGGATCCATTTAGTCTCTCTCCTAAAGAGGTTCCTGGCCCTATTTGAGCCCCTCCAAGCTGGAAGTACCCTCTCTACACCCCAAAATTGTAGTGAGGATGGCTCTCTCCCATGAAACCGCCTATAGTGATCTGAAACACTATTAAACTTTTATCCCTTCATAATATATTGCACATGCTCCTCAATTCTTTTTTTTAAGGGTACTTTTAGTGCGTCCTATATACATTCGTTTGCAAGGACAAACCAGTGCATATACAACGTGAATAATATCACAAGTGATAAGATCAGTTATCTCAAATTCATACCCTGTTATCTCTGAATGGAATGTGGTATGCCTCCTCAAATTGTTTCTATCATGACAGCATGCTTTACATTTACCATATGCTATAAAGCCCTTTCTCCCAGGATAAAATTAAGGTCTAACGGGGAGATCTATAATCTTTTTGACCACCCTCTAGCCAAAATTCTGTGTTTTCCTATATATAAAGGATGGTTTTCTAGGTAGCACTGTATTTAATACTCTGTCCATTAACATTAATAAAACATGCCAATGTTTGTGAAATATACTTTCAATCTCTTTATATTGGCAGTGAAAATCCGAGATAAAACTCTTTATTTTAACATTGTTTAGTGCATCTCTTTTAATCTCATTTGTTAAATATTGGTCCCATTCCCTAGGTATAGTTAGTACCCTCTGAATCACCCGATCAATCTGAGTTGCTAAATAACCCTGCTGGATGAATTTCTGTTTAATCACCCCTAATTGTTGACTAAAATCATCAGCAAACATACAGTTCCACCTGATACGCATCAATTGTCCACGTGGAATGTTACGTAACCACGTGGGAGGATGTCCACTCCTTATTGATAAATAGCTGTTCCTAGTTAAAATACATTTTTGTAGCTAAATCATCTCTGTGTCTAAATATTGTTACATCTAGAAAATGTATTGTTTCACAACTTAACTGATTATCTAATTTAATATTGTTACTGTTGTTATTAAGATCCAGTATAAATAAATGAAGGAATTCTTCAGATCCTTCCCAAATAAACATCAGATCATCAATAAATCTTTTGTAAAACTATTTGTGTCTAGAGCTAGTAAAAAAGATATCTGTCCCCCCATTCTGCAATAAAAATATTGGCAAAACTTGGTGCAAACTTGGCACCCATCGTTATGCCATTTTTTGGATTATAAAAAGTATTTTGGTACCAAAAAAAGTTGTGCGACAAACCAAACTCTATTGATTTTTGTATAAATACTTTTTGTGCATAAGGTAAATCTTCCCTTCCACTAAGTGCCTAACTGAGTGCCAATAAGGCATCATCATGTTTTATAATGGTGTATAGAGACGATGTGTTGGAGTTATATTCTGTAACTTTATGTCCTTGATCAACTATAAAAGATCTTTCATATTCTTTAAATAGGCCTGAGTGGTAATAACACTGGGCTGGAGAAATGTATCCAAATATTCACCTAATCTCGCTGTGACCGAATCTATTCCATTTACAATAGGCTGCCCTGGGGGACAGGAGACATCTTGTGTATTTTAGATAAAGTATATATAATAGGGATTCTACACACACTTGGTACCAAATATCTTTTTTCTTTCTTGTTTACTACATGAGTTCTGTATCCACATTCAACTAAAGTTCTTAATTCTTCCTTGTAACCTTTATTGGTAGTGGTTATCAGTTCGGGGCTTTAGCTCTTTCTTTTGAGTGCAGTGAACGTGTTTATATACATACACTATAATTTCAAAAGTATTGGGACACCTGCCTTTACACGCACATGAACTTTAAAGGCATCCCTGTATAAGTCCGTAAGGTTCAATTTTCAGTTGGCCCACCCTTTGCAGCTATAAACGCTTCAACTCTTCTGGGAAGGCTGTCCACGAGGTTTAGGAGGGTGTCTATGTTAATATTTGACCATTCTTTCAGAAGTGCATTTGTGAGATCGGTCACTGATGTTGGATGAGAAGGCCTGGCTCGCAGTCTCCGCTCTAGTTCATCCCAAAGGTGTTCTATCAGGTTGAGGTCAGGAACTTGAACAGGCTAGTCAAGTTCCTCCACCACAAACCAGCTCATTCATGTCATTATGGACCTTGCATTGTGCACTGGTCTAAATTATTTGGTGAAGGGGGGATTATGGTGTAGGGTTGTTTTTCAGGGGTTGGGCTTGGCCCCTTAGCTCCAGTGAAGGGAACTTTTAAGGCATCAGCATACCAAGACATTTTGGACAATTTCATGCTTCGAACCTTGTGGGAACAGTTTGGGGATGATCCCTTCCTGTTTCAACATGACAGCGCACCAGTGTACAAAGCAAGGTCCATAAAGACATGGATGAGCAAGTTTGGGGTGGAGGATCACCTTCAAGTGCTCTAGGTTTTGGTCTGATCACTTGCAGGTGATCACCTCACAGCAATTATATGTGAGCAGCTGCAATTAGCTGTGGGAGCCAAGAGCTCCCCATTGCTTTCAATGGAGCTGCCTCCCACAGCTAATTGTTGGGCCCCTTCCCCACTGGGTTCTCCCATGTACACGCTTTTGGGCCAGTACACAGGTGGGAATGTAGCCTTAAAGTGGTTGTAAACCTCAGACATGAAATATGAACAAAGCATTTCTTTAGTGTCTACTTGTCTCAGTTAAGAGCACTAATGCCCTGTACACACGGTCTGACTTTCCGACGGAAAATGTGCGATCGGAGCTTGTTGTCGGAAATTCCGACCGTGTGTGGGCTCCATCGGACTTTTTTTGTCGGAATTTCTGACACACAAAGTTTGAGAGCAGGATATAAAATTTTCCGACAACAAAATCCGATCGTTTAAATTCCAATCGTGTGTACACAAATCCAAAGCACAAATTGCGACACCCCGTTTATAGTCCCGATGTACGTGTTTTACGTCACTGCGTTCAGAACGCTCAGATTTTCTGACAACTTTGTGCGACCGTCTGTATGCAAGACAAGTTTGGCCCAAAATCCGTTGGAAAAAATCTGATGGATTTTGTTGTCGGAATGTCCGATCGATGTCCGATCGTGTGTACAGGGCATAAGTGTCAATTCTGTCTGATGCTTTGTTCATCTGCTATCAGCATGAATTACTTTTGACAAGTTTTCCTGACACCGAGAGAGAAAAGGTGACAGGAGAGGGAGCTCCAGCTGATTTACAGCTCTGTTCCTGTGTCCAATCAGCTCTCAGAGCTCTTCTCACTGAGCTCTGCAGAGTATAATTTTAGCTCTCCGCCCACTGTACACCAGTTTAGTGTTGTCTTCCACTTACACCAGCTGCCTGCTTAATATACAGAAGTGATGGCAATATCTTAATGTTAACGATAAAGAAAGTTACACTAGAAGTCAGACAGGAAGTAGGTGTGGCTATGCTTTGTGGGGGGGGGGTGAAGGACGTGAATCACAAGGCTTGCTGAACAGAATTACATGACCGTCTGTTTGGCAGCTAGTATATATGCATTTCAGCTGTCTGTTTAGTTGTTTATGTGAAAAGTGAAGTAAAAGTAATCAATACAAAGTACAGTATTTTTTTGATAGTCTTTATTAACTTAAAAAGTAAAATAAAATATTAAAACAATAATTCATTTATATATACAATTAACAGTGGCTTTCTAATACAATGTAAGGGATATGTGCAATGGGGCAGTAGGGGGTCAACTGTGACTTTATAGTCATGCAATAAACATGTCAAGAAGTTGTCACTAATAAATAGCTTTGGTATGACTCCTCATTTTATAAGGCACGACTGAATCCAAATATCCGTAAAAAGAATCCATTGAGGGGCCAGAGAGACCATCATTTTGTTGTCATCACTCCACCGGTGTATTTTGAATAGATATATTCTGTAAATAGAAAGCACTACATACTAGGAAAGATGACAGGTTAGGTTATTGTGGTTCTTTGCCTTTTATGATAGAAGTTGAGGTAACGGTAAATCTCACACACTGGGTTTACAAACAGCAGGAGCAACCTAAAAGGTGAATTCAACCCTTTACTGCTTTCTGCAAAAAAAAAAGTAAAAAAACAAAACAAAACTTGGGTGAATTTTAATTTTACAGC
Source organism: Lithobates clamitans (assembly GCA_037952925.1). Classification (NCBI taxonomy): domain Eukaryota; kingdom Metazoa; phylum Chordata; class Amphibia; order Anura; family Ranidae; genus Lithobates; species Lithobates clamitans. Next base: position 5,010,397 of record JBBGZY010000053.1, on the reverse strand, counting down.
CATCCGCTGATTAGGATAAAGTGAATTTCATATTTATACTGAAGAGTTCATAATTCATTATGTTGATCCAGATGCTGGAAGTTGTGTTCATAACAGTTTGCTGGTGATCACAAGAAGGCTGAGGGTCTCAATCAGTGCTAAGAACATTGAATATGGCTGAATTGAAGAAGCAGCACTTGCTGAACCTGAAAAGTAAAAGTACAGAGTTACTACAATTATGCATTTCTCCCGTTGACATATAAAACAATTATGGATAAATTTTCTGATTATTTGGGAGATCTGGCATAATAAAGACAAACATTTTGGATCACAAAGATTTTAAACTCTATACAGTATAAATAATCAGGACACAGCAGTTTCTAAAATACCATTCATATTTGTTATGACAATCTAAATTACAAAAAAAATACATCAGGATGAAGCAACCCTAACACATACTTTGAAAATGGTGCAAAGAACTCCTTAACCTCCTTCATATTGTGTGATTTAGTTTCTCAAGATGTCAAACATTGTCCCAGACCAAACATTACTATAAAGCTAAACTTTTATATATAGTCTTATTTTGTGTAGTTTGTATAGGCAAATCAGAGAGTATATATATATATATATAAAATTCTGTCTTTGGTTTACTGATTTTTTTTTTACGGATGTATTTGTGTTGACTCGACCAATTTTGTATAAAAAGAGTTAACATTTCAGGTTATACTTTTAAAGAAGTTTGCCGCATTCTTTCATTTATACGGCTGGGGTTGCTAACCTTGCCTAGATGGTAGGTAAAATTTGTACATCTTTTTCAGCTTAAGAGTGGTGTTTCTTCATGCTGAATTAAAAATAAAACCAAACAGATCTAAGCTCACGGGCTGGCCCAAATTTGCTCTTTTTTGTCCCCGAATTAGCTCTTATGTGATTGTTTTACAATTGGGCCTCAGCTTGTGTCACCAAAAGGTTTAAAGTGTTTATGCTAATTTAATACTGGGCCTCAACAGACGACTCTGGGTTTATCATAATGAAGACAATATTACTACTGAAAAACAACATTAGTAAGTTACACCCATTCAGTTTGGCATGGCACATCATGCAGAGACTGAACATAAAAGCCCTAAAGGCTGTGTAATTAGCAGTGTGGTAACTCTCTATCATGTGTCTGCTTGTTGAAACCTCTGCTGGGAACTGGAAATTCAAAGTCAGAAACCTGAAACGCAAGAACCTACACAGCATAGTTACAGTGTATATAAATGATCTACATACCCCTGTTAAAATGTCAGGTTTCTGTGATGTAAAAAAATGAGACAAAGATAAATAATTTCAGAACTTTTCCCACCTTTAATGTGACCTATAAACTGTACAACAAACTGAAATTAGGTGGAGGGAAGTAAAAATAAAAAAATAAAATAATATGCTTGCATAAGTGTGCACACCCTTAAACTTACACTTTGTTGAAGCACCTTTTGATCTTATTACAGCACTCAGTCTTTTTGGGTACGAGTCTATCAGCATGGCACATCTTGACTTGGCAATATTTGCCCACTCTTCTTTGCAAAAACACTCTAAATCTGTCAGATTGCGAGGGCATCTCCTGTGCACCGCCCTCTTTAGATCACCGCACAGATTTTCAATTGGATTCAGGTCTGGGATCTGGCTGGGCCATTCCAAAACTTTAATCTTATTCTGGTGAAGCCATTCCTTTGTTGATTTGGATGTATGCTTTGGATCGTTGTCATGTTGAAATGAAGTTCCTCTTCATATTCAGCTTTCTAGCAGAAGCCTGAGGGTTTTGTGCAAATATTGACTGGAATTTGGAACTGTTCATAATTCCCTCTACCTTGACTAAGGCCCCTGTTCCAGCTGAAGAAAAACAGCCCCAAAAGCAGGATGCTGACACCACCATGCTTCACTGTGTTTGTGCGCCAAGCATATCTTTTGGAATCATAGCCAAAAAGTTCAACCTTGGTTTCATCAGACCATAACACATTTTCCCACATGCTTTTGGGAGACTTCAGATGTGTTTTTGCAAAATATTGCCGGGTTTGGATGTATTTCTTTGTAAGAAAAGTCTTCCGTCTTGCCACTCTACCCCATAGCCCAGACATATGGAGATTATTGTTACATGTACCACATAGCCAGCACTTGCCAGATATTCTAGCAGCTCCTTTAATGTTGCTGTAGACCTCTTGGCAGCCTCTCTGACCAGTTTTCTTCTTGTCTTTTCATCAATTTTGGAGGGACGTCCAGTTCTTAGTAATGTCACTGTTGTGCCATATTTTCTCCACTTAAAGATGACTGTCTTCATTGTGTTCCATGGTATATCTAATGCCTTGGAAATTCTTTTGTACCCTTCACCTGGCTGATACCTTTTAACAATGAGATCCCTCTGATGTTTTGGAAGCTCTTTGCGGACCATGGCTTTTGCTGTATGATGCGACTAAGAAAATGTCAGGAAAGACCTACTAGAACAGCTGAACTTTATTTGGTGTTACTCAGAGGCACTTTAAATGATGGCAGGTGTGTACTGACTCCTATTTAACATGAGTTTGAAAGTGATTGCTTAATTCTGAACATAGCTACATCCCCAGTTATAAGAGGGTGTGCACACTTATTTTAGTTTTTTATTTTTACCCCCCCCCCTAAAAGATTTCAGTTTGTTTGTCATTTGAGTTGTACAGTTTATAGGTCATATTAAAGGTGGAAAAAGTTCTGAAATTATTTATATTTGTTTTATTTTTCTACGTCACAGAAACCTGACATTTTTAACAGGGGTGTGTATCCACTGTATGTAACACTTGATTACATACTATATATACGTATGCCGATTAGCATGTAGATATACATTACGTAGAGCATGCCTGTGCAAATATTATAAAAATATGTTGTAGCCATATATTATGTAGCAGAGTGCACATAACCATTCATATCATTAAGCCCCACCAAGGTATCTTACAATCCAATGTCTCTACCACAATGATATAATTACACATACAGATACTTTGACTAGTGTGGTTGGACACCAGCTAATCTACATATATTTTTTGGTCGTGAGAGAAAACCCATGGAAACACAGGGTAGAAAAAATTTACTTCTTGAAGGTATTTTTCAGAAAATAAACTAAACATGGTCCCTTTAGCAACTGTTTGTGTAACACATCTACTATTAACCCCTTAGCTCCGAAGGATAAAACAAATCCAAATGCCTAAGCACAATTTTGCAACTGTAACATGTGTTAGTAAAACTGTATATATCATCACAACTACTTTGTGCATCCAGGTGGATTGTACCTTGTTTTTTTCAGGACATATTGGGCTTTCATTTGGTGGTAAATGGTAAAGGATATCTCCTGATTTATTTTTTTTCAATCAAAGAAAAACTGTCCCAAAATTGTAAATTTTTAAAAAAATGTTGCTGTATATTTGTTGCTACTACCATAACCTTCCACCAAAGAACAACCCAAAATTCTCCTGCTCCTGGTGATCGCAGTGATACCACATATGTGTATGTTAGTTGTTGTTTGTACCCGTAGTACGGTCCAGAAACAATATTGCACATTTTGCTTTTTTTTATCCTACCTAAAACACTGACACTAATAAAAAAAAAAAATCCTGTCCAGAAAAATACTGACCTTTGACATAAACACTAACCCTGGCACTAACCTTAATCTAGGTATATTTTTTTTATTATTATTTTAATAATAAAATATAAATAATGATAATATAAATTTGACACACTTTTTTTTTTTGTCTCTGCAAGGAAAAATATACAATATATCTCTATCCTCCATTTACAGAGAGAGAAAACATGGGGAAAGGCTTTACAGTGACTGATCACTGTGGTAGCCAATCAGAGGCTATCACAGCAATCAGGTGACCCGGAATTGGGTGTTCCAGGTCCCGATCGTTAGTATGATCAGCAGTTGCTGATAGTATTAAAAAAAAAAAGATATATGGCATTGTCTCCATGGGCTGGCACAGATATCATAAGGGCTGGTATCCCCATGACTTGAGGCCTCAGCTGTTAGCATCCCTACCCTTGTGATTTTAGGCCATACAGTAGGACTGTTAGATCTTCATCATAAATCAACAATAACTTTATGTGACAGACACAGGGATGTTTCACAGCAACAAGACTCTATGCATATTAGAGAAGGGTTCTGTGCAACCACAAGTATTATATGAGGGCCTTCTGTTCTCATTTGTCCCACACAGTGCCAGAGTGGAGTTATTCATGGAGGAGAACGTAAATTAATTAAATAATGTATTAAACATGTTTAAAATGCTATAAAAAGTCCCAGCAGTACAAAATACTTGCTATATGGTGTATTAAAACCTAATCAATCCCATCTCTGGAATGGATTTTTGAAGATTTGTTTATCGCTAAATATTAATCAATATTAAAGTTCATCTTTGGGAACATGTTACGTTCTACACATTTTTTAGGATGGAACACGTAACATGTTCCCACTGCTACAAGCTTTCCTAGGGCCATGACCTGTAGTAATAGTGAGCCGAGGATCTTCTCCCTGAACTCGCTGTCACAATTTTAACAGAAATGTGGATGTGCAGGGTTTCGCCCTCCTGGACCCATCACTCATTCACAGAGTTCTGTGAATGGGAGAACTACAAGTACTGACAGCCTTTGAGGTTGTTGGCTTGTAGTTTGCAATGAACTACCCCAGCGCTGTTTGGCATTCTAGGTAGTTCATGGTTTCTTTCTGTCATTGTATACGAGATACGAGCAGACAGCTTACACTTGCAGTCTGCAGGAGTGCTGCATTGCACCTGCGATCTGCTGATTGCAATGCTTTGCAGGCTTCTAGTAAAAAAAATAATACATACACATTTTTTAACTGCAAAAATATATATACGGTAGATATTATTTTTCATTTTACAAACGTGAACTTATCCTTTACACAGTTGCCACTAAAAAAAAAAGGTTAATCTCCCAGTGGTGACACCTGTTCTATGGACAGCTGTCAAAAGTGGTATCTCATCTCAATGTATGGAGTTTTTCTCTCTCTCTTCCTTAGAATATAGGTGTAGGTAAATTGCTTCAATAATGTCTCAGACCACAATAAACTACTTTCCTTTCTATATCCATGACAGGTTTAACTGAAGTTCCACATTTAATTACACTTACCAGCGTGTAGTGTTTTTGAAAGTTTGTAAGACACACTTCCATTTCTGATTGAGACTCTAGAAGTAAACAAAAGTCACATGAGAAAAATCCTGCTGATATTGTGGAATGCATGCAAAATCCATATTTGTTTTAGCTTAAGACAGAACTAATTTATTTCATGCAAACACTCTAAAATTATAATTTTAATAGTGCCTGACTGCACATTTGCAAAACTATGTATCTTTCCCATTTTTCAGAAGGTCTCCCAGTTTTTGTGCAGGCACAGCGCAGGGTCTGGCATTCTCTACGATCTTTTAGTTTCAACTCTGCAGGTTGCACAGCTTAGAGCTCATAGACTTTCCACACCTTCCTCTTAGTATGTCTTTATGCATTGGAAAAAGGGTAAGAGACCATCACTGCACAAAACAATGTGGCTTTCTCCAGTTCTACCTTTTTGTGCCTTATCATTTGCTGACAAATGAAGTAAGGCCTTTTTCAGATGGACATCCTCTATTCTAGTCAGCAGGGGATCTACAAACAGATCCTCAGCTGAACTGAAGCTAAACAGAATGGATGTCACTGCTTTTTCCACTCCAACTTGTTAGCAGAGGCATATAGACCCATGTTAGGTCTTTGGGCAGGCACAATTAAATGGGCACGTATTCCTGTACATGTACTTACCTCCTCACATTCAGGTCTAAAAAAACAGAAAAGCATTAAAGGTTTTTTCCTTTATTTCTGACTTAGACATATTCAGAGAAAATTGGATGTAAACAAATAGACTGACGTTGAGCTTCCAATCAGGTCTGCCTAAAAATGACAGGTAGATCTGATTAAACCGTGAAAGGACCCTAACAATTTGCCATTAAAAAAGCAGGAGACAGGGAGGATTAGAGTGTAGATAGAACCGTCCTATTACATGCCTGATTCTTGGCAAAGAATGGAAATAGTTTATACAGGCAACTTTCGGTTTGGAAATTACAGTATTACATCCCCTTTATGCATTGACAAAAGGGGAAGAGACCATCACTGCACAAAACAACGTGGCTTTCTCCAGTTCTACTTTGTTGTGCCTTCTCATTTGTTGACAGCAGCCTTTAAAAGAAGGCCTGTTTCAGATAGACATCCTCTATTTCAGTCAGCAGGGGATCTACAAACAGATCCCCACTCCCCAGCTGAACTGAAGCTAAACAAAATGGATGTCACTGCTGTGACATCCATGTGTGTTCATTTTTTCCACTCCAACTTGTTAGCAGAGGCATATGGACCCTTGTTAGGTCTTGGACAGGCAAATTTAAATGGGCATGCATTCCTGTACAGGAGGATTAGGGTGGAGATAGAACCATCCTATTACATGCCTGATTCTTGGCAAAGAATGGGAATAGTTTATACAGTTAGGAAATTATTACATCACTTCACTAAATATTAACTTCTTCAACTTCCACTACTGCTGAGAAACAGATAAAAGCTGTGGCTGGTAGACTGGGAACATGCATGTACCTCAATGATGTAACCCTTAGAAATATAAGAATCAATTGGTACTTCTACCTGCAGAATTTTGTTAAATATGTCATATTAGTATGGAGTGACCTATTAAGCTGATAGGTATTCAATAGTAGTCTAAAGTCCGTCTTCTGCATTGCTATCTGTTATGCTCTGATCACATTTGTAATACTTACATTAAATCAACAGAATCGGGAATTGATGAAGATGGTGATGAGGTCCAGTTAGCAATGAGTGAAGTATTTGCATCAAAGGTGTAATTAAGCAGTGGTCCTCCAATACAGCTACTACTTCCATTTAGGGACCATGTTCCAGCAGCTGTGTTGTTTGATAGAGCCTGAAGTAGGACTGTGACACTTTCATTGCTATTGCCAGTGACGTTAACTGCAAATCAAATATGAACTGTTATTAGAAACCTGTCAGTGGAGATAAACCTTTATCTACATATTTAACATCAATGCACCTTCACGTCAAAACAGTTACAGTGTAGTTTTCTTTTGTAACTACTATTGGTTTCAGGAAAACCAAGTTGCACATGAGTGTGAGCATGAATCTGCACATGAGCTTGAGCATGCACTTTGAACTGACTTTGGTGCCCAGTGACCTTTATAGAACTGCAAGGCTCAAGATCATAGCTGAGTGTTTGTCAGCTCCTGTGACCAATTACTAGACCCTGCTTGTTCCTGTGATGTACCCAGTTTTACTTCTGACTACACCTTGATCCCTATGATAGCTAACCTCTGGCTTGCTTCAGCTCATCTTCTGCTCATGTGATACTGACCTCGGCATTGCTCCTTTTATGTTCTCATCTTCAGAATCTCTACCTATCTGCCTGTGTGACCACGTTCCTACCTCCTGCTTCTGTAAGCCCTGTGATGACATCCGGCGCAAGTTCCTCTTCTGCTGCTTCTACTTCATCGCAAGAGTTAGTTCTTCTGCTGGCCCATGCCACTCCATGACTTGTCCTGTCCTACCCTGTCATCAATCTCAGGGACAAGCAGGACAGGAGGCGTAAGAGAGAGCTCTCTTATTAGTTTGACGTCTACTAGATACATGACTATCGGTTATCTTATATCAAATTTAGCCTTAGATGTTTTGTATTGTAATACTGCTAACTCATTAAAAAGTCATATTTGTAGCATTTCGTAATTCAGTGACCCAAATGAGTCAGCAGAAAATACACTCACTCTTCTGTAGGCGGTACATATTTCCAAATGTTCTAAGATGGGAAAAAGGGACAACTTTTAACCTCCTGGTCACATCCTCAATCACACAGACCAGTCAGAATTAATGATACGTTAACCCAGTGGTGCTATTCTTTTTACCACTTCTTTTACTTTATGCTAATACATGATACAAATAATGCAATAATAGGAAATTTCTATTAAAATGTTAGTGCAATATAACTATTTTGGCAGTTGAATAGAAAATTCACCTATGTAGTCCACTACATCAAACCTCAAAGCAGGTGAAAATAATGTGGTTATAATTTGGTTATATTTGGCTCTTGGATATAAGAGCACTTAATATATATCAAACTTGGTTTAGCTTATTTTTTTTTTGGGGGGGGCTCTTTTATTTAATTATTTTTAAAACAACCCAGCTACACAACATGTTTAATAATGGTTTTCAGCAAATGTGTGAAGAATATCACATTTGTTGTGTTAAAAATAATAGTCCAGTAAGTATCACTGTATATCGATGACTGCTGACTGATTTGGTCAGTTATTCCGCGTACACATGAGCGGAATTTCCATTGGAAAAATCTTGGAAGGTTTTTCTGATGGAATTTCACTCAAGCTTGGCTTGCATACACACGGTCACACGAAAGTTCGCTGAACTTTCGACTGTCAAGAACACGGTGACGTATAACACTACAAAGAGCCGAGAAAATTAAGTTCAATGCTTCCGAATTTTTAGTGAATATATTGTTAATATGGGGTGAATGCCACAATATGCACTTTATAAATATACCCTTATGTTTTAATAATAAACACAAGCTCCACTAATATGTTAGTCAAATGACTAGTTTCTCCTACTATCTAAAAGGCATCCAATCAGGACAGAACATGGAAGCTGCCATTGTTAATTTGTTTTTAAAAGTTCAGTCTCTGGGACAATCAGCAAGTGACAGTGGGGTAAGGCATGTGCCAAGGGTGCCACTTGAAGGGAGCACTGCGCAGGGGCTGTTACAGAGGGTGGGGGGGCTTGAATGTGCTACAGCACCCTCAAAAAATCTGTTACCACTCTTATTTCATTGTGAAATCTCAGATTTCCCAAAGTCTCCCATTTACTGTAACTGTACAGTGTCATGTCTTTGTCTGCACCATGAAGATGCTTGATACTCATCCAGGGCACGTGGCAGCATCCAACATAGGGAGGAGGAAAGTTTGCCTCTGTCCTGACCTGCTCTGCCTCCCATCCTCTGCAATACTGTAGCTTCTGTATGATTCTAAAGGTAGGACACTGATGTGAAGGACTATGCGGTCACTGATGTGAGGGCATTCTGAGGATTCTGGTTTGCGGGGCTCTTAGGACTCTGAGGGGAGCTCTGAGGACACTGATGTATAGAGGGCTCCTGCACCTAATGTAAAGAGACTCCTGATGTAAGGAAATTATGTAAGGGGGGGACACCTCTGAGGACAGTGACATGAGAGCAGTTCTGAGAACACTGATGTAAAAGTGCTCTGAATTGTCCACTGTGGGGGAAGAAGGAAGCTCCTAATGTGAAAGGGGCTAATTACGGTATGTGAAGGCTGAACTGTGATGTTAAATGGGAGCTTCTGATGTAAAAGGGAAGCTCTGATGTGAAGAGGGCTCCTTACATGAAAGAAGGGACTCTGATGTGAAAGTTGGCTGAGTCACAAAGACCACAGAGACAGTCAACTGGCCAGAGTTTGAAGGGACTGCTCTACCACTCAGTGCAGAGGTGGATTAGACTGCACTTACAGCACACAGGATTATAGTTGATTTATTAAATAAAAGTCAACTATAAAAGATTAACAAGTTTGACTTACTTTTGTGAGTCTACATGCTAACCTAAAATATGGGTGGCAGAAGTTTAGACAAGGACGCAATTTCAAAGCCTGACATATTCTCAGTAAATATGTCCCTGCTATCAGCCTACTACTGATAGAGTTACTGGCCTGGAACAAGCAAGCAAGCAGCTAGCAAAATCAGAAATCCTGACCTGCATACTTTTTATGCAATGATCTATTTAGCAGTGAAGCAAGGTTAAGGATGACCACTCTATAGCATCCACATTTAAAAATGTATTAACAGTGATAGTTCCTAAATTTTATATAGGCTTCTACCTTACCATGACTGATAAAGAGTAGCTAGTAAAAGTCATTGAACTATGCCAAAACTAAAACATGTCAAAACAACACAAACATTCTGAAGGCAAAAAGTGAAACTGAGCAAGCTAAAATGTTAACTGTTGAAGGTGGTTAAAGCATATGTATAGCCAAAACCTTTTTTCTTATTTTGGATAGAGTAGGGAATGGGTAAAACCTCTGTCAGCATAATGTAATTTGTTGGGGAGTGAATGAAGTGAGAAGTATTCCCCTTCTAGACAATAATCACCAGAACAGATGCCACATTGGAAGAAGTACCCTCTTCACACCTCTTGTTCTTGTGACCAGTGTTGGAGGTCCCCTCACTTTCTGTGTTGGGGACAGTGGTCGTCAGGACAACTGGAAAGGGTGAATCTCCCCAGCAATAAAAGTTTGACAAGAGTTTTAATTCTTCCCTGGCTCAATGGAAAACTTAAACAACATTCTTTTCCAAGAATAATTATATATACAAGCACGTAAAAACAGAAGCAGACATAACAGCACAGTGTCTGTTGCATTAGCAGAATCAATAAGTTCTGAAGGACTCACCTGTATACACAGTATCATTGTAGAGGACCTCAGGAGAGATACTTATCTGATAGAGGTTTGATGATGTTTTGTTTGGAAAGTCACACTCTGATGCATCAGCTGTGTGTCTTGCAGTGATGACTCCAATAAGCAGGAGAAGAGCAGCGCATTTTTTAAGAGACATCGTGGTATGAACCTTTTGTTCTGTGGAGTTCACTTGTGCACCTCTGTTTTCTTGCACACCTTTATATGCTGCAAGGGCAAAATTATGTACTTTCCCACTTCCTTTTATTTCTTTACACAAGGACAAATTCTTTATGAGTTACACAATAAAACTGTTCCTGTTTTTATTGAAACCAATTTAGCAGCCATGTATTAATTGCAACACACGTATAATCTTTGACTCACCCATAAGAAAAACATTGGTTAATCATGTATACATTTTCTATACGTCTATTAAAAAATTAGTGACTTAACTTTTTCCACTTTCAGCATGACTGATCATTGAAGTAAATAATAAACCAGTTTGATTGGTTTCACTTCACCCTAATAATATCTATATTGCTATGTGACATCTTTCGAAAACTAAGAAATTATGAAATAGTTCAAATTTGTTTCTATAAACTCATCAATGGCTCATCCTCATAGGAAGCAATTAATAAATAGGTTTTCCATTTATTACACGATACCTTCTTGAGGAAGGCCAGGGGGTGTACCATACCATCTGTTTCACAATTAATAAATAGGTTTTCCATTTATTACACGATACCTTCTTGAGGAAGCCCAGGGGGGTGTACCATACCATCTTTTTTAGTTCCACTCAATAGCAGATCCAGGGCTACTTTGTTTTGTTTTTTGCCTTTTTTTAGGGATGCTAATGCTTCTTAAATTATATCTGTACTTTTGGTTGAGTTTTCCTATATGTCCCTCCTCCCCAACCAGCATTTACCAAAGTCTTAAACCTACATGGCTCTACTTCTGTGAGACTTTTGCTGTGCAACGCACTGGGAAAGTCAAATGTCTCATAGCCAGACTACTTCTTCCTTGCATGCCTCACTTCATTTCTTTGCCAGGCCTTTCATTATTTGTCCCATTTGTGGACAGACCTTCTATAAAAACAAAAATGACATTATGATGCAAAGCCATGCAGGGAAGATCTTGCAGGGGCTGGAACAGCTTAAGGTGACCATACACTGTACAACTGAATTTCATAATCTCTTTTAGATGTTCCATCAACCGTGTAGCGCAAGGGCTTTCCTGATTGGATACAAATGAAAAGAATCATTTAGGTTTGTTCTCAAATTATGTAGTTCTGGGAAATCTAAACAAGATTGCCACCAGAATTTGTACAATCTGAATACATAGCATATGGCCATTTTTTTTTCGGGCTATAAACAAAGAACGACCGACAATTTTGCAAATAAACAAACAAAATTTTTTACTTTCTGCTCTAAAACACATCCAATAAAAAAATGGAAAAGAATCAAATATCTTCATTAATTTAGGCCAATATGTATCCTGCCACATATTTTTGGTAAAAAAAATCCCAATAAATGTATATTGATTGGATTGCGCAAAAGTTATAGCATCTACAAACTATGGGATATTTTTAAAATGTATTTTTACTAGTAATGGAGGCGATCAGCTACTTATAGCACGACTGCTATATTGCAGCGGACAAATCAGACACCTAACTGACACTTTTGACACTTTTTTGGGGATCAGTGACATTGTTCAGTGTTAAAAACATGTACTGTCACTGTACTAATGACACTGGCAGGGAAAGAGTTAACATCGGGGCAATCAAAGGGTTAACTGTGTGCCTAGCTAATGTTTCAGTGTAGTGGGGTGCTTTTACAAGTGGAAGGCATCGATCCATGTCATTGATTTGCAGGAACACAGAATCCATGCTTTCTGTACTGACAGAATGGCAATCTGCCTTGTTTACATAGGCAGACTGCTATTCTGTCAGTGTACAGATTGATCATCTGGTCAATGGGATCTGCTGATCAGCTCCCGCTGTGTAAAGTTACAGCGGGAGCGAGCCGGCGGCGCACACTCATGCCTGATACCTGGGAGTGCAGGATCTCGATCCTGAACAGCGCAGCTGCCCTGTAGCAGTACATCTGCTATGGGGCGGTCAGCAAGTGGTTAGGTGTAAGATTAGGTGTATTTGCTGGTGGCAAAGGAGGGACATTTAAAATAACAGTGCTGCAAGTACAGTTATTCTTTACACCTTGGAAACCAGTTGTTTTACAATGCTTGAGTAAGCAAAGTAGTTCTAGTTTTTCTGATTTTACATATGGAACACATAGGAGTATTAGATCATAATGTAGTAAAACAAGTTTTAATTGTGAGGATTTATAAAGCACCTCATGCATACAATATTTATTCACATATTTAGCTCCATGTTGAAAAACAAAAGGTAAGCAAGAATTGTTCAAGTTCAGCATACAAGGGTATTACAAGGAAGTATAAGGATAAGTTTGAGGGTTAACAGAAAAATAAAATTGTTGTGATACAGATTATATTGGAATAAATGTCTATAACTTTTGCTGCTGTTTTAAAAATGTACATAACATATGTAAATGGTATTATTTCTTATGTATTGTATTCATGAGGTACCCTGAAAGTCATCATTAGACCTTATATTAGCTGTTTTTCTGATGTCCATTGAGATGCTGTCAACCTGCCCAAATAAACGAATATGAAGATATTCTCTGAAATATTGCCTGTGCCATGTGCAACACAGGAAAGGCAGGGAGAGTTTAGAGCGCTGAATGCATGGCTAAAGACCTGGTGTAAGAAGGAGGGATTTGGGTTTTTAGAGCACTGGGCTGACTTTTCATAGGGGTGTACCCTATATGCTAAAGATGGTTTGCATTTATATGGGAGGGGGTCTACTGTGCTGAGGGAGAGGAAGGCTGGATGAGTATTTAAACTAAGATTGTGGGGGAGGGTAATTTAGCTTATAATGGGGCAGACAGGTCAGACAGGAGTCAGCCCTTATTGGTGGGTGAAATGGGGAAAGATGGGGGGAGGGCTATGGCAGATGATATGAAGGTTCCTATGTTACAAACAACCATTGGAAATGGTACTATTTGTACAAAAATAAAAAATATGTGTAGCAATAACTCTCGGTGGAGCTGCTGGTTTAAAGCGGGCTGTTACCATCACCTTCGTTACCTCTATTTCACCAGAACCGGGTCTAGGGTCCCGTTGAGTTTAACACCAGACAATGTAGGCACCGGACACTTGAGTATCTTTTCCAATGCTTTAATAAACGTAAATTGAAAGAAGTAGCAGGAAAGAGGTAGAAGGAAAGTTGCAGGGAAGTTCAAATACCTTTTATTAGTTTAGTATTAGGAACTGAAAGCTTGTAGATGAATATACTCTCTCTGTAGAGTTGAATCTTTGCCTGCCTGGATAGGTTTCTCTCACTAACCTAGCAGCCAGTACGCAGCACGAACAAAAGTCTCTGCCATAGACTTGATTGGAACAAAACCCTTACGATCCTCTGCCACAGGATGTAATGGTTTACGATGAACAGCAAACACAGCACTAGAACCTTTAAGCCAACCTGTCAGTACTATGCGGTAGGATTACTTTAGGATGCGTCCTCCAACTGAGTCACCAGGCCCCTCTCCAGACCAGCACTCTGCATGATCCTTCCATTACGGGTCCTCCCCTGGGATCTTCTCAGTTGTCCAGCTTCTTCACATAGGATAGACAGCCTAGGACCGTTCCTCTACCGCTGTGGTAGGCCACAGACAGGCTTCTGGGCCCACTCACACGCTGCAGCGACGTGGGCCTCCCGATCGGAGGACCACGAGGTAGTACTCTTAGCACATACCTGTCGGCCAGGAGGGCCAGCAGGTGGAACGAAACCTAACCCTAAAACATGGCGTCTGTCCCATAAATACCCTCTCCCAGAATGCAACTCGGAGGACCACCTCCACCGAGTTATCTCCGGGACAGAGGAGCACTCATACGCTTCAACGTGTTGCCTTTCCAACACCGACCCATGGTGACAACGACACCCACAGGCACAGTGCGAAACTACATGCAACTTAGCCAAGCTAGAACAGAGGCAAATCTGACTACGTATAAACAGATAACCCACTGAATTTACCTATCAGCAGTAGATTGAAAATCTACTGGCGCTACATATGCAACATACGTTTGCAAAATGTGAAAATGAATTAAAGTGTTTGTTCACCAGTGGCAGAAGTCTGCCAAGCAAAATAGTTGAGTTGGAAGTTCTGGTGCACAAGGAGAACTATGATCTAATTGGTATTGCTGAATCTTGGCTTCATTCTTCTCATGACTGGGTGTCAGAGAGGTTACCTTGATAGACGCTGTGCTGGCCGCTCTGGTGCGCATATTTAAAAAGGGATCAAAGTCTTTACCAAGTACCTATAGACCTGTTAGTTTAACTTCTAAAGTCGGGAAGATACTGGAGAGTTTAATCAAAGACTGCATAGACGAGTTCTTGCTGGAAAAAAATATTGTGGGAACAGACAGCATGGATTCATGTAAGACAGAAGTTGTCAGAAGTTGTCAAACAAACCTGATTTATTTTTATGAGGAGATAAGTAAAACCTTAGACAGAGGGGTGGCTGGGATTTTGCAAAAGTGTTTGACACAGTTCCCCAAACACGGCTAATGTGTAGGGATGAACCGAACACCCCCCGGTTCGGTTCGCACCAGAACCTGCGAACGGGCCGAAAGTTCGCACGAACGTTAGAACCCCATTGACGTCTATGGGACTCGAACGTTGAAAATCAAAAGTGCTCATTTTAAAGGCTAATTTGCATGGTATTGTCCTAAAAAGGGTTTGGGGACCCGGGTCCTACCCCAGGGGACACGTATCAATGCAAAAAAAACTTTTAAAAACGTCCGTTTTTTCGGGAGCAGTGATTTTAATGATGCTTTAAGTAAAAAAAAAAAGTAAAATATACCTTTAAATATCGTACCTGGGGGGTGTCTATAGTATGCCTGTAAAGTGACGCGTGTTTCCCGTGTTTAGAACAGGCCCTGCACCAAATGTCATTTTTAAAGGAAAAAATCTCATTTAAAACTGCTTGCGGGTTTAATGTAATGTCGGGTCCTGGCAATATGGATGAAAATCAGTGAGACAAACGGCATGGGTACCCCCCAGTCCATTACCAGGCCCTTTGGGTCTTGTATGGATATTAAGGGGAACCCCGCACCCAAATTAAAATAAGGAAAGGTGTGGGGCCACCAGGCCCTATATACTCTGAACAGCAGTATACAGGCGGTGCAAACAAGACAGGGACTGTAGGTTTGTTGTTAAGTAGAATCTCTTTGTAATTTTGAACGGGTACATTTTTTTTTTTTTTTGAAAATCTTTTTATTGAGTATAAGACATACAAACAATTAACAACAATTAAACCTGCCACAGCATTGGGACTAGACCCACGCAGGAGTCAGTGCCAGCCGGCCATTGGGCTGCATCCAGCATTAATATCGTACATCTGTAGCATGTCCGAAAGAAAAAAAAAATAACAAACAAACCTAGTGCGGTATTGGCTCCTGTTCAATTAAGTATTTCAGGATCAGATTTATCAGCTGAGACTCATGGGACAATATTAGATGTCAATTAAACCCTTTTCCGAGATTACATTACCATAAAATCAACCAATGTATCAGTATCACTTTCTCCCGTAGACTGGTATTATGTACCTGTTCAATCAGTCTGCGGTTGCCGTGGAGGCCTCAGCTAGCCATTTGGCCCACACTCTATCATATTTTTTGGGGCATCCCCTATTTTGATAGGTTTCCTTATAGAGTGGTATTACTTTATTGATATGTGTTTTCCATAACAATATGGATGGCGGGGCACGTTTTTTCCAGCAGAGAGTGATCATTTTCCTTGCATAGAAGAGCAAGAGCCCTATGAGGGTTCTCTCTGCTATCTTGGGGGCTAATTCTTCCACTAAACCTAGAAGGCAGATCTGCGGGGTTGGGGCTATGTCTGTTTTTACCACTTCTTGTATTACAGATATTACTTCTGACCAGTAGTTTTTAATTGCTGGACAGGACCAGAAAATATGTATAAAATCACCTGGATCCCCAGTACATCTCCAACACTCCGAGGACAGGGAGGTTCTCATCTTATGCAATCTGTATGGGGTGAGATATGCCCGATGTAGTATTTTGTATTGTATGAGACGGTCTCGAAGTGAGACCAGGATCGGATTGCACTATTTGCATGTCGTTGGGTATTATTTGGGCTTTGAACGCATGAGACAGTTGCATATAGCGAAATAGATGCGAGGGAGGCACATTGTATTGGGATACCAGGTGATTGAAGGAGTGTATGGCGGTGCCGGTGGTGAGGTCAGATATCAGTTTAAGACCGCATTTGGCCCATATTTTAGGGTCTGGTAATGAGTAGAGATGGGGTAGGGTAGGGTTGTTCCAAAGGGGGGTGTGCGGGGAGACTGCTTTTCGTGGGAACTTCTCGAGTTCCAGTCCTGCCCTCCAGGCCCTTAGAGTCGTGTGCATGGAGGTGGTCAAATCATATGGAGCCTTGGGACCTCGAAGCGGTAAATGTGTAAGGGCTTCCACAGAGCGAACCACCGCAGCCTCCAGAACCGCAGCGGGGTTGGACGCATCCGGTACTAGCCACCAAACTGCCGTGACCAGCTGGGCTGCCAGAAAATATTTCTGGCAGTCTGGGAATGCCAGCCCCCCCTGCGACACCGGACGCATTAGTGTGGAGAGTTTAAATCTAGGGGGATTTGGACCCCAGAGGAAGGAGGAGAAAATTTGGTTCAATTTCATGAAAAATGAGCAAGGTATCCATTGTGGGGAATTACGAAATAGGTATGTAAATTTAGGTATGATTTTCATTTTAATTAAGTTAATGCGGCCCAATAGGGATAGAGGAAGGTTCTCCCAAGCTTTGAGTTTGGCCTTGACTACTTGGACCACCGGGTCTAGGTTAAGGGGGATAAAGCTGGATGCGTCTCTCGAGACGCGTACCCCTAAATACACCATTTCGTCCACCCACTGCATCTGCAGATCCTGCGGGGCCAGTCTTTTTGCCTCAGTGTCAATAGCCAGCAACTGGGATTTTGTCCAGTTCACCCTTAATCCTGTTACTTTGGAGAATTCAGTCAATACTTGCAGCGCTCCTCTAAGAGAGGAGTCCGCGTCATTCAGAAAGAGCAGGAGGTCGTCCGCATACAGAGCTACCCTCTCCTCCAGCCAGGCTATTTTTAATCCTTTTATATGGGGTGAGACCCGCAGTGCCTCCGCCACCGGTTCCATAGCTATTGCGAATAATGCCGGAGAGAGGGGGCAGCCCTGCCTTGTACCCCTGGACAGCGGGAAGGGGGGAGAAACATTTCCTCCCAATCTGATTGCTGCCGAACGGGTACATTTTTAACGTGTTTAGCTCCAGCCAAAAAATCTTTTTTAAGCTTTTTGGAAAACATAGGGAAGGGTTATCACCCCTGTGACATTTGTTTTGCTGTTTTTCCTCCTCTTCAGAAGATTTTACCTCACTTTTTGTCCCAATGAAAAATGTTTTTTGAAAATTTGGGTTTTTTTGTGGAACAAGGATTGTAAAGCAACAGTGGAAAGGAGAATTGTTTTTCCCATATTAACTCTTACTGGAGAGAATTTCCCTTCCTAGGGGTAGATTTCATCTCACTTCCTGTTGTCTCCTTCTGTTTGCAAGTAGGAGTCGTTTGTAAGTTAGATGTTTGAAAGTAGGGTCCTGCCCTATATACTCAGCAGAAATTTGGGCCTTAGGTGTTGCTGTGGCCACAACACTGTAAGCCCTCTCACAGGGCCTTAGGCACTGGTGCTGGTGCCTCAACACTGTAACCCCTCACAGACACTGTAGTTGGAATGCAGGAACGGGCCCTGCTGCAAAGTATTACATCAAAAATTGTAATTACACGCCCCTATTAAACAGGGGCTGAAAAATTGTGCCTTAGGCACTGGTGGTGGCGCCCAGAACCAAAAATGTTATTACAAGCTATCAGCGTGATGATTGAGGAGGAAGAGGATAATTACTCAGGGATAGTCACACAGCATCAGCATAGGCAGTCTTTGAAGGGATCTGAGATTTCAAAAAAAAATATTCGGTTACATCAGCATCAGCTTGGTAGCTGGTGGTGATCCAAGACTGATTCATTTTTATGAAGGTCAGTCAATCGACCGAGTCGGTGGACAGACGCACCCTGTGATCGATTACCACGCCTCCAGCAGCACTGAATGTGCGTTCCGAAAGAACGCTGGATGCAGGACAGGCCAGTAGCTCAATTGCATACTGTGCAAGCTCTGGCCAGTGATCCATCCTCAAGACCCAGTAACCCAGAGGATTTTCGGTGGGAAAGGTGTCCAAGTCTGATCTTGCCCCTAGGTATTCCTGCACCATGTAAAACAGGCGCTGGCGATGGTTGCTGGAACCGATCATACCTTGGGGCTGCGGACCAAAAAATTGTCTGAACGCCAGACGGCCACCTTCTCCACCGTTCCTTCTTTGACTGACCGAAGCCTCAGCAACACGTTGTCCAGAAACAGGAGTTTGTAACCTCCCAGTCTCTGGGAACGCGTTGCACAGACCTTTCTGCAAGGCCTCCCGAAGATGTTTCATCCCCTGCTCCCTCTGCGATGGCAAGATAAGGTCCGCAACCTTACCCTTGTAACGTGGATCAAGGAGGGTTGCCAGCCAGTATTGGTCCTTCTCCTTGATACCAGGAATACGAGGATCCTTACGCAGGCTTTGCAGGATCAGGGAGGCCATGCAGTGTAGGTTTGCTGAGGCATTCGGTCCGGAGTCCTCTGGGTCACTAAGGACGACATGGTCCGCAGCCACCTCCTCCCAGCCACGTACAAGTCCATGTGTTTCTTGGGACTGATCCCTTAAAGACTGCTGCTGATGCTGAGTGCCAGGCTCCACCTCCATACTGACACAATCTTCCTTCTCCTCCTCCTCCTCCTCCTCGTCCTCTTCCTTTGTGATCGGCGGGCACGCAGGAACACTGTCTGGATAAAGGGGGCCTTGAGAGCTAAGGAAGTCCTCCTCTTCCTGCCTCTGTTCTGCCTCAAGTGCCCTGTTCATTATTCCACGCAGCGTGTGCTCCAACAGGTGGACAAGGGGGACAGTGTCACTGATGCATGCACTGTCACTGCTCACCATCCTCGTGGCCTCCACAAATGGTGACAGGACAGTGCATGCATCCCTGATCATAGCCCACTGGCGTGGGGAAAAAAAACCAAGCTCCCCTGACCCTGTCCTGGTGCCATAATCGCACAGGTACTCATTGATGGCCCTCTGCTGCGTGTGCAGCCGCTGCAGCATGGCCAAAGTTGAGTTCCACCTGGTGGGCATGTCACAGATTAGGCGGTTCTTGAGCAGGTTAAACTCCTTTTGGAGGTCCGTCAACCGAGCACTGGCATTATATGACCGGTGGAAATGCATACAGACTTTCCTGGCCTGCCTCAGGACATCCTGTAAGCCTGGGTACCTGCCCAAGAACCGCTGCACCACCAAGTTAAGGACGTGAGCCAAACAGGGCACATGGGTCATTTGTCCCTGTCGGAGGGCAGAGAGGAGGTTGGTGCCATTGTCGCAAACCACCATTCCTGCCTTAAGTTGGCGTGGCGTCAACCACCTCTGAACCTGCCCCTGCAGAGCTGACAGAACCTCTGCCCCAGTGTGGCTCCTGTCCCCCAAGCACACCAGCTCAAGCACCGCATGGCATCTTTTGGCCTGCGTACTTGCGTAGCCCCTTGAACGACTACGGAGCACCGCTGGTTCCGAGGAAGAGGCCATGGAGGAAGAAGAAGAGGAGGATGTGGAGGAGAGAGGTGTGTCACAATCATTAGCATTTTGGAGGCGTGGTGGCGGAACAACCTCCAACACTACTGCACCTTGTCCTGCATCCTTCCCAGCTGCCAGCAGAGTCACCCAATGCGCCGTGAAACTAAGGTAACGTCCCTGTCCATGCCTGCTGGACCATGAGTCAGCGGTAATATGCACCTTACCGCTGACCGCCCTGTCCAGCGAGGCATGGACATTGCCTTCCACATGCCGGTAGAGAGCCGGAATCGCCTTCCATGAGAAAAAGTGGCGTTTGGGTACCTGCCACTGAGGAACCGCACATTCCACAAACTCACGGAAGGGGCAGAGTCTACCAACTGAAAAGGCAGCAGTTGGGGTGCTAGCAATTTTGCCAAGCTAGCATTCAACCGCTGGGCATGTGGATGGCTGGGAGCAAACTTCTTTCGGCGGTGCAGCAGCTGGGGCAGGGAAATTTGCCTGGTACAATCTGACATCGGTGTACCAAAAGCAGATTGCCCACAAGTACTTGGCTGTGACACACCTAATTCTACACCTTCATTCCTCTCAGTGCAGGTCTCAGAGAGGACTGAAGGTCTAGTGGGGTTGGAAATCTCAGCTGATGAGGAGCAAGGAGAGGTCCTCTTTGTTCTTTGGTGTGGGTCTTTAAGATACGCTTGCCAACGAACTGCATGGCAGGTCAACATATGTCTGGTCAAGCATGTGGTACCCAAGCGGGAGATGTTTTGGCCACGTGAGATACGCTTAAGACATATGTTGCAAATAGCAGCGGTGCGATCTGATGCACTCGTCTCAAAAAAGGCCCACACCAAAGAACTTTTTGAATAACGTGCAGAGACTGCAGCGCCCTGCACATGTGGAGCTTTGGGGTGTGATGCAGTCAATGTGCTGCCCTTAGGCTGGCCCCTGGAGGGCATCCTGCCTCGTTGGTGATGTGCCGCCTCCTCCTCCTCCTCTCTCCTATCAGGCACCCACGTTGAGTCAGTGACCTCGTCATCCCCTCCCTCCTCATCACTGGAGCAAACCTGGCAGTATGCTGCAGCAGGGGGAGCATGACTGCCAGATTGCTGTCCTTCTTGGGCACCCCCTCTGTCCGTGCTCATGTTACTGCCTTCATCAAGCTCAGTATTATCATCAGAGCCTTCCAAACGCTGGGCATCCTCCTGGAGCATGTACCCAACACTGTGGTCAAACAGTTCGAGGGACTCCTCAGGAGGACATGGTGGGGCTAGGGAAGGAGTCACTGATGACATTGAGCCGAGGGAGGAGGCCGCTGCTTTGCCAGACAAAGTATCCTGGGCATGGGTGAGAGAGGATGAGGAGGATGAGGACGGCTTTGTCATCCACTCGACCAAGTCTTCCGCATGTTGCGGCTCAACATGGCCAGCTGCCGAAAAAAAGGCCAAGCGTGTCCCATGGCCACGTACTGATGAGGATGCACCGTCTCCACGACCAGCTCCTTCTTGGCCTTCCAGACATACTAATGGCCTGTAGCTGCACTAAGCTGGGATATATATATATATATATATATGTACTGATACTGCAGCTAGCAAAATCAACTGCCTGCCTGTAGTATGAGAACACCACCAACCTTCTACAGGTAGCTTTAGCTGAACACTGTGAGGTGGACGCACCCCACTAACTTGTAGGTTTAGCTGAACACTGTGAGCAGGATGCACTGCACTAACTGTAAATAGTCTAGCTGCCTGACTGTGGTACTAATAGGATCAAAAGAACACCAGTTATTTTCTTCAGGTAGCTGTAAATACTGTAACAAGACAAGCCTGCCTGTCAGTAGGAAGATAACAGGAACGGATCTAGCTGAACACTGTGAGCAGGACGCACCCCACTAACTTGTAGGTTTAGCAGAACACTGTGAGCAGGACGCACTGCACTAACTGTAAATAGTCTAGCTGCCTGACTGTGGTACTAATAGGATCAAAAGAACACCAGCAATTTTCTTCAGGTAGCTTTATATACTGTAACAAGACAAGCCTGCCTGTCAGTAGGAAGATAACAGGAACGGATCTAGCTGAACACTGTGAGCAGGACGCACTGCACTAAATGTAAATAGTCTAGCTGCCTGACTGTGGTACTAATAAGATCAAAAGAACACCAGTAATTTTCTTCAGGTAGCTTTATATACTGTAACAAGACAAGCCTGCCTGTTAGTAGGAAGATAACAGGAACGGATCTAGCTGAACACTGTGAGCAGGACACACTGCACTAAATGTAAATAGTCTAGCTGCCTGACTGTGGTACTAATAGGATCAAAAGAACACCAGTAATTTTCTTCAGGTAGCTGTAAATACTGTAACAAGACAAGCCTGCCTGTCAGTAAGAAGATAACAGGAACGGATCTAGCTGAACACTGTGAGCAGGACGCACCCCACTAACTTGTAGGTTTAGCAGAACACTGTGAGCAGGACGCACTGCACTAACTGTAAATAGTCTAGCTGCCTGACTGTGGTACTAATAGGATCAAAAGAACACCAGCAATTTTCTTCAGGTAGCTTTATATACTGTAACAAGACAAGCCTGCCTGTCAGTAGGAAGATAACAGGAACGGATCTAGCTGAACACTGTGAGCAGGACGCACTGCACTAAACTTAACTAGTCTAGCTGCCTGACTGTGGTACTAATAGGATCAAAAGAACACCAGTAATTTTCTTCAGGTAGCTTTATATACTGTAACAAGACAAGCCTGCCTGTCAGTAGGAAGATAACAGGAACGGATCTAGCTGAACACTGTGAGCAGGACGCACTGCACTAACTGTAAATAGTCTAGCTGCCTGACTGTGGTACTAATAGGATCAAAAGGACACCAGTAATTTTCTTCAAAATACTGTAACAAGACAAGCCTGCCTGTCAGTAAGAAGATAACAGGAACTGATCTAGCTGAACACTGTGAGCAGGACACACTGCACTAAATGTAAATAGTCTAGCTGCCTGACTGTGGTACTAATAGGATCAAAAGAACACCAGTAATTTTCTTCAGGTAGCTTTATATACTGTAACAAGACAAGCCTCCCTGTCAGTAGGAAGATAACAGGAACGGATCTAGCTGAACACTGTGAGCAGGACGCACTGCACTAAATGTAAATAGTCTAGCTGCCTGACTGTGGTACTAATAGGATCAAAAGAACACCAGTAATTTTCTTCAGGTAGCTTTATATACTGTAACAAGACAAGCCTGCCTGTCAGTAGGAAGATAACAGGAACGGATCTAGCTGAACACTGTGAGCAGGACGCACTGCACTAACTGTAAATAGTCTAGCTGCCTGACTGTGGTACTAATAGGATCAAAAGAACACCAGTAATTTTCTTCAAAATACTGTAACAAGACAAGCCTGCCTGTCAGTAAGAAGATAACAGGAACTGATCTAGCTGAACACTGTGAGCAGGACACACTGCACTAAATGTAAATAGTCTAGCTGCCTGACTGTGGTACTAATAGGATCAAAAGAACACCAGTAATTTTCTTCAGGTAGCTTTATATACTGTAACAAGACAAGCCTCCCTGTCAGTAGGAAGATAACAGGAACGGATCTAGCTGAACACTGTGAGCAGGACGCACTGCACTAAATGTAAATAGTCTAGCTGCCTGACTGTGGTATTAATAGGATCAAAAGAACACCAGTAATTTTCTTCAAAATACTGTAACAAGACAAGCCTGCCTGTCAGTAAGAAGATAACAGGAACGGATCTAGCTGAACACTGTGAGCAGGACGCACTGCACTAAATGTAAATTGTCTAGCTGCCTGACTGTGGTACTAATAGGATCAAAAGAACACCAGTAATTTTCTTCAAAATACTGTAACAAGACAACCTGCCTGTCAGTAGGAAGATAACAGGAACGGATCTAGCTGAACACTGTGAGCAGGACGCACTGCACTAAATGTAAATAGTCTAGAAGATAACAGGAACGGATCTAGCTAAACTGAATACAGTGTATATATATATATGCAACACCTGGGATGCATATATATACACAATACACTTTAAGTGCAGCTAACTGACTGACTGTCCTGCCTAATCTAGCTAACTCAAATGAAATGACACTGTCTCTCTATCTCTCTATTTCTCAGCACACCGGAACACACTGCACAGGGCCGCCGTGCAGGCGGCCTTAAATAGTGTGGGGCGTGTACTAAATCCCCTGAGTCATAATTGGCCAAAGCCTCCTTGGCTTTGGCCAATTACGGCTCTCTGTTAAGGCGGCGCTGTGATTGGCCAAGCATGCGGGTCGTAGTGCATGCTTGGCCAATCATCAGCAAGCAATGCACTGCGATGCCGCAGTGAATTATGGGCCGTGACGCGCCACACGAATTTGGCGCGAACGGCCCATATCGTTCGCAATTCGGCGAACGACCGAACAGCCGATGTTCGAGTCAAACATGGGTTCGACTCAAACACGAAGCTCATCCCTACTAATGTGTAAAGTAAATTCTACTTGGAAAGATCAATTTGTAGATGGATAGAAAACTGGTTAAAAGACAGAATTCAGAGATGTAGTGGTTACATTATTCTTACTCTGAATGGTCTAAGGTTATCAGTGGTGTACCCCAAGGTTCAATGTTGGGATCTTTACTTTTTAATAAATTTATAAATGATATAGGGTCTTGTATTAAAAGTGACATTTCTGTCTTTGCAGATGACACTAAGCTATGCAGTGGAATAACGTCCCTATAGGATGTCTCCAATTTACAAGCCAACCTCAATGCACTGTCTAATTGGGCAACTAAGTGGAAAATGAGGTTTAATGTTAATCAATGTAAAGTTATACACTTGGGGGCTAAGAATGTGCATGCATCATACATACTGGGGGGAGTACAACTGGGGGAATCAATGGTAGAGAAGGATCTGGGGGCTTTGGTAGATCATAAGCTCAATAATAGCCTGCAATGCCAAGCTGCGGTTTCCAAAGTGAGAAAAGTCCTTTCTTGTATTAAGAGGGGTATGGACTCCAGAGAGAGAGACATCATTATGCCCCTGTACAAATCATTAGTAAGACCTCATCTGGAATATGCAGTTCAGTTTTGGGCACCGGTTCTCAAAAAGGATATTGGGAAACTGGAGAAAGTGCAGAGAAGGGCAACCAAACTGATAAGAGGCATGGAGGAGCTCAGCTATGAGGAAAGATTAGAGGAACTGAATCTATTCCCTCTTGAGAAGAGGAGATTAAGGGGGGATATGATCAACATGTGAAAATACATAAGTGGTCCATATAGTGAACTTGGTGTTGAGTTATTCACTTTAAAGTCATCACAGAGAACAAGAGGGCACCCTTTACATCTAGATAGGTTTCTTCGCAGTAAGTAATAGACTCCCTCCAGAGGTTGTTCTGGCAAGCTTAGTAGATTGCTTTAATCACTTCACCCCTGGAAGATTTGGCTGCTGAATGACCGGGCCATTTTTTGTGATTCGGCACTGTGTCGCTTTAACTGACAATTGTGTGGTCATGCGACGTTGTATCCAAATAAAATTGATGTACTTTTTTTTCCCCACAAATAGAGCTTTCCTTTGGTGGTATTTGATCACCTCTCTAATTTTTTCTCAGTTTATATGTATTCTTCTACATATTTTTGGTAAAAAAAATGCAATAAGCGTATATTGATTGGTTGGCGCAAAATTTATAGCGTCTACAAAATAGGGGATAGTATAATGTCATTTTTATTATTATTATTATTTTTTTTTATTAGTAATGGTGATAATCTGCGATTTTAATTGTGACTGCGACATTATGACGGACACATCGGACCTTTTTGACACTATTTTGGGACCATTGTCATTTATACAGCGATCAGTGCTATAAAAATGCACTGATTACTGTGTAAATGACACTTGCAGTGAAGGGGTTAACCACTAGGAGGCGATGAATGGGTTTATCCTTAACTGTGGGGGGAGGGGGCTACCTAGGATTAGGGATGAGCTTCAAGTTCGAGTCGAACCCATGTTTGACTCGAACATCGCCTGTTCGACCGTTCGTCAAATTGCAAACGTTATGGGCCGTTCGCGCCAAATTCGAGTGGCGCATCACGGCCCATAATTCACTGCGGCATCGCAGTGCATTGCTGGCTGATGACTGGCCAAGCATGCACTATGACCCGCATACTTGGCCAATCACAGCGCCGTCTGTACAGAGAGATGTAATTGGCCAAAGCCAGGGTGGCTTTGGCCAACTATGGCTCAGAGAGTTTAGTACACGCCCCACACTATATAAGGCCACCTGCGTGGCGGCCTTGTGTAGTGTGTTGCGGCGGCGGAGAGATAGACAGAGAGACAGTCATTTGATTTAAGTTAGATAGAGTAGGCAGGCGAGTCAATTAGCTGCACTTACAGTGTATTGTGTATATATATGCATCCTAGGTGTTGTGTATACAGTGGGGCAAAAAAGTATTTAGTCAGCCACAAACACAGATTTAGCCCTCTGCAGGGACAGGAGATGACAGCTCACCACATGACCGGAGATGATTCCGACACTTCCGCGTTGATGTAAACACTCCCTCGTTTTAAACTCGTGAGTAGAGAAGCGGAGAAAAAAAATCCAATAGTGTAGTAGGTAAAAAAAGGGAATTTTATTGCCTCAGACAACTAGGCATCTTACAAAGACATCCAAAATATAAAAGCCGGCAAAATATAAAAACAGCAGAGACGCCCGTGCTAGATTACATGGGGCTCTATGGCGATCTGGCATACACTGCGTAGCCTCGCCCTTTACATCAACGCGGAAGTGTCGGAACCATCTCCGGTCGTGTGATGAGCTGTCATCTCCTGTCCCTGCAGAGGCCTAAATCTGTATGCTTCTAAGACCTTGCTATAAAGGAGGTCCAACACGTCTGGTAAGGATACATCTGTTATCAACCTTTGGATCCACTGGTGGTTGGAGGTCCCTTCACATTCCCTTATTCCTTTATACACACTAAGGAATGCAACTTATGAACTTTGGATATGCGGTTTTTTTGCGACTCATTACGCAATTTTGAACTTTTACACTTATGACTTTGCACTTGGGTGGAATAACCTTGTTTTTTGCACATAAGTTTTTTATATTTATCTGTATGGAATGGTTAATATTAGTATTTGATTTACATATCGCTATTTGCTGTGTAGCATAGCGACTTTCTTATTTACTTCTAATTTACTATTAACTCTGATGGTGTTTATTCATTTATTCATCTATTTATGACAATCACACAGGAATATAGATTTAAGTATCTAATGCAAGCACACAATTTTTTTCTTTTTATTTAGATCTCCCCTGGAGCAGTGATGTTTTGGGGCTGTCGCTGAGCAACACAGACTTTCAACTCCCTCCAAAGGTTTTCTATGGGGTTGAGATCTGGAGACTGGCTAGGCCACTCCAGGACCTTGAAATGCTTCTTACGAAGCCACGCCTTTGTTGCCCGAGCAGTGTTTGGGATCATTGTCATGCTGAAAGACCCAGCCCCGTTTCATCTTCAATGCCCTTGCTGATGGGAGGAGGTTTGCACTCAAAATTTCACGATACATGGCCCCATTCATTCTTTCATTTACACGGATCAGTCGTCCTGTTCCCTTTGCAGAGAAACAGCCCCAAAGCATGATGTTGCCACCCCCATGCTTCACAGTAGGTATGGTGTTCTTTGGTTGCAACTCAGCATTCTCTCTCCTCCAAACATGACGAGTTGTGTTTCTACCAAACAGTTCTACTTTGGTTTCATCTGACTATATGACATTCTCCCAACCCTCTTCTGGATCATCCACATGCTCTCTAGCAAACCTCAGATGGGCCCGGACATGTACTGGCTTAAGCAAGGGGGAACACGTCTGGCACTGCAGGATCTGAGTCCCTGGCGGCGTAGTGTGTTACTGATGGTAACCTTTGTTACGTTGGTCCCAGCTCTCTGCGGGTCATTCTCTAGGTCCCCCCGTGTGGTTCTGGGATTTTTGCTCACTGTTCTTGTGATCATTTTGACCCCACGGGGTGAGATCTTGCGTGGAGCCCCAGATCGAGGGAGATTATCAGTGGTCTTGTATGTCTTCCATTTTCTAATTACTGCTCCCACAGTTGATTTTTTCACACCAAGCTGCCTATTGCAGATTTAGTCTTCCCAGCCTCGTGCAGGTCTACAATTTTGTTTCTGATGTCCTTCGACAGCTCTTTGGTCTTCACCATAGTGAAGTTTGGAGTGTGACTGAGGTTGTGGACAGGTGTCTTTTATACTGATATCAAAAAAACAAGAAAAAGCAATTCACCAAGGAGGGGCGGGCAAAATAGCAAAAATATAAATTTTATTGAGAATAATTCACTTAAACACCAATCATAAAAATTGTTGAAAACCAGATACAAACACTGATTAAAATAGACAACGTTGTCTAAAAACACAGCACAGATGGCCACCACTTGCATACAACACTCACACTCCTTGCTGCTGACTCAAAAGGAATAGTAGCTGAATAATGCAATTTCCTCATAGTGGATGGTAGTCCTTATGAGTATAAAGATATACAGGCAAGTGGCTGATATGAGGGAAATGAATGGTCGTGCAGCCCTGGGTAATTTACATCCACCATGTAGATAATAACACGAAGGATGTGGAAATCTTAACTTGTAAATACACCTTTCAAGACTAATGATAGGCAATAATAAAGTTCACTTATAGGTGAAATGATGGGATATGTAGCCGAAGCGATGAAGGTGGTCTACTAAGTGGAGAGCTGTGGATTGATTAGAGCTGGAGGTGTGCAGGGATGTGTAGCTGGATCGATCACAACGTCAGTGCTAGGGGGAGAAATGGCTTAAAAGTGGGTAAAGATGTCCCATATATGCAGTATCAGATTACATCTCACCCCTCCGTAGACACCGGAAATGTGATAGCAATCAGAAGAAGTTGCAGTGTCCCTCTTGTACCATCTCCCGACAGCTCAAACGATAGGCTTCCATCCACTGGTGAAGTAGCATAAAAGAGAGGCATGTGGAGGCAAAAGGGAGTAAAAATGTGGGGCTGGAGAGTACTGCCGTTGTGCGGTATGGAACGTGCTCCGATGCCCAGTTCCCGAACCTGTTTACAACAAGCTCACTGTAGTGCTGGTGGATTTCCCAGGGCAGGTGGGCCGGATCTGTGCGCACGCTACATGGAGCAAGATGGCGTCATACTGACGCGTTTCATCCGTCACAGGGATTTCTTCAGAGCATGCGCAGTAGCCTTGATGATCGCTTTATATAGCCATTAGATTAAGGTACGTGAATGCGTTGGTGTCTAATTATCAAGGCAACGGCGTAACTATTTTTTGGCCGTGTATACAACAAGACAACAGTAAATACAAATAAGATTATCCATTCCGTAGGTGCTATAGTTATGGAGAACAGATAGAAACAGAAAGTGAGATAAAAGGCGAGCTGGAAAAAGGGGGGGAGCAAGAACTAGGCTAGGTATATGAGTTTTGGAGAAAGGGTGGCAAAGTTAGCCAACAGAGAATTAATATGAATAAGGATTTCAACATACTGGATAAACACAGACATAATTCAGATGGGCCAGGAGGGGAAGAAAGGTAATCTCATTGACAGAAATTAAGGGGTAGGGAACACTGAGAGATTGCACTCATTATGTAACCCCTTGGGGCACATACTGTCAAGAGTAAATATGCACATTTTCTCCTTCTGACAGAGGATTCTGTCAAAATCACCCCTTCTCAGGGGGAGATTCAGCCTGTATATCCCCTTAAAGGTAAGTCCAAATGGGTCCCCACCATGGAATTTAAGGAAATGCAGAGGGATGGGGCGTTCATCGTCTTTGTTGAGAATGCTTTAGACGTGCTCACCGATCCTGACTCTAAGTTGCCTTTTAGTCTTGCCCACATAGTTTTTGCCACAAGGGCAGGTGAGCATATAGATTACTCTGGTGGTGGTACAGTTAATAAAATTATAGATTTTAAATTGTCTTTTACTGTCAGAATCGGTGAACACGTCCCTGCGATCAGCATACCTGCAGACTGAGCACCTACCACATCTGAACATACCTTTCAGGGGCGGGAGTTGGGTAGGCCAGTTGGGAGTGGGAGATCTTTTATATTCTGAGTGAATTAGACAATCCCTAAGATTCCTAGAGCGACGGGCAGTAAGGAGGGGACGTGTACCTACGATATCTCCAAGAATTGGAGATTCAGACAGGATATGCCAATGTTGGTTTAGGATGGCCTTGATCTGTTCCCATTGTGCACCATATTTAGTGATGATCCTGAGAGGTTCTTGTGTGTCATTTAGGGATTTGAGATCTTGTCTAACAAGGAGCCTTTGGCAATCTGTCTGCAGGGCCTTCTTTCTAGCTTCCCTGATACTAGAATGGGAATAACCTCTATCCCTAAATCTGTTATAAAGGTCCCTAGCTTCGGCATCAAAGTTTTGTTGTGTGGAGCAGTTCCCCTGAACTCTAAGAAACTGACCCACAGGTATTCCCTTAATCAGGGATTTTGGGTGGTCACTTGTAGCCTGAAGGAGGGTATTTGCTGCTGTTGACTTTCTAAAAGTTTTTGTGGCTATCTTTCCATTTTCCGCCACTAGAGTCAGATCAAGGAAAGGGAGGGTATGGTGATCTGCAGTAAAGGTAAGTTTAATATTGCGGTCATTGGCATTAAGTTTTTTCATGAATTGTACCAACTCCTGTTCGGAGCCCCCCAGATCATGAGCACGTCATCAATATACCTCAGCCACATGTGACTGTGGCCGAGGTACATTGGCGACGGGTAGACCAGTTGCTCCTCCCACATACCCAGATGAAGACAGGCATACGAGGGGGCCCAGGGTGCCCCCATGGAGGCCCCCCTAATCTGTTGATAGAAGGAACCTAGGAATTGGAAACAATTATGTTCCAATAGGAAAGTAAGGATCTCTTCAATTAATTCATTCTGCTGTCCTAGTAATGGAAATTTCCTATCCAGGAAGAATTGAATGGCCTTAAGTCCCCATCTGTGGGGAATCGATGTATCTGAGTCAGAGTCAGTATTTTCTTGTAAAAGGGAGACTAGGGCATCAAGGGCCTCCTTCTCTTCCCTCTTGGAAATATTCGGTTGGGACTGGTTTTGTCTGGAAGAATGCCAATACCTTAAAATTACTTTTCTGGGGAATAGGGATACATCCTTATAAACCTCAAATTCACTCATCCCTGACTTAGGGGAGAAGGAGAGGCCTCTGTTGAGTAACGAAAGGTGATGTTCATTAAGCGGAAACTCGGTGAGATTGACTACTTTCATATCTGTCAGAGAGCTGGAAGGAAATATATCTTGTGAATTGGGGATGTCTTTTATGTTTTTTGTGTCCTGTTCCTTAATTGTCGCTGGCTTTTGCGAATTTCCCTTGACCTTCCCTGATGGTTCGGGGACTGATTCGTAGATATTTTGCTTTTTATATTTGGTGTGATTTTTCCTGTAGTTGTTACTGGGTTGTCGGGAGGTGACTGGTCCTTCTCTAAAAAAGTCACAGAGGGATCTCTGTGTCCACTATCACTATCAGTGGATGAATAGTGTCTGTGATGAGTATGAGTATTGGCTATAGTTTGGGAACTATTCCTTCTGCCTTTATTTCTACATGATCTGCTTCTTCCTTTATGGATTGTGGGATCAAAAAGGTCACCACGCTCAAGGTCTGTTAAATTTTGTTTAAATTTACCTTGTTTGTTAATTTTCAAATTCTTTTGGGTTTTCTCTACTTCTTTTTTAAGGAGTTCATTGTATTTTTCAAACGAGGGATCAGTTTTGAAAGGTTCAAGTAGACTGGCTCTGATATCTATTTCAGCTTTAATTTAATCTAATTGTGTCTGTTCCTCATCAACTATCAGCTGCATAATCTCAAGACCTTGCTTCACACAACTGGCTTTCCAGGACTCAATAAAGCGTGGAGTGTGAAGGTGCCCTGCTGGAATGACCCGTTCTCTTAGACCCCTAGGGATTATAAAATTTTCAATATTGGATTTTAAGGATGAAATATCCCATTCTCTATTCAGAAATTTGATGGTCAGTTTTTTGTGGTTTTTAAAAAAGGTCTGGAGTGAGTCTTCGCTGTTGTTTGGGGCCGGTTGCTGACAGGAAAAGGCAGACTGAATCTCTCTATGTTGTAGAGTTCATTTCCTTCCTTTTTTGTTGTCTTTTATACTGATAACAAATTCAAACAGGTGCCATTAATACAGGTAATGAGTGGAGGACAGAGGAGCCTCTTAAGGAAGAAGATACAGGTCTGTGAGAGCCAGAAATCTTGCTTGTTTGTAGGTGACCAAATACCTATTTTCCACCATAATTTGCAAATAAATTCTTTCAAAAAGCAGACAATGTGATTGTCTGGATTTGTTTCCACATTTTGTCTCTCATAGTTGAGGTATACCTATGATGACAATTACAGGCCTCTCTCATCTTTTTAAGTGGGAGAACTTGCACAATTGGTGGCTGACTAAATACTTTTTTGCCCCACTGTATATATATAAACTGTATTCAGTTTAGCTAGATCCGTTCCTGTTATTCTCTTCCTACTGACAGGCAAGCAGGTGTTTTTACAGTATTTACAGCTACCTGAAGAAAATTGCTGGTGTTCTTCGGATCCTATTAGTACCACAGGCAGGCAGCTACAGTATTTACAGTTAGTGTACTGTGTCCTCTGCACAGTGTGTACCTAAAGCTACCTGAAGACAATTGCTGTTGTTCTGGTCCTATTAATACCACAGGCAGGCAGCTGCAGTATTTAGTTAGTGTAGTGCGTCCTCTGCACAGTGTGCACCTAAAGCTACCTGAAGACAATATCTGTTGTTCTGATCCTAATGATTCCAAAGGCAGGCAGCTGCAGTATTTACAGTTAGTGTAGTGTGTCCTCTGCACAGTGCACACCTAAAGATACCTGAAGACAATTGCTGTTGTTCTGATCCTATTAATGTCAAAGGCAGGCAGCTGCAGTATTTACAGTTAGTGTACTGTGTCCTCTGCACATTGTGCACCTAAAGCTACCTGAAGAAAATTGGTGGTGTTCTTCTGATCCTATTAGTACCACAGGCAGGCAGCTGCAGTATTTACAGTTCGTGTAGTGCGTCCTCTGCACAGTATGCACCTGAAGCTACCTGAAGACAATTTCTGTTGTCCTGATCCTATTAATACCACAGGCAGGCAGTTGCAGTTTTTACAGTTAGTGTACTGTGTCCTCTGCACAGTGTGCACTTAAAGCTACTTGAAGAAAATTGGTGGTGTTCTACTGATCCTAATAGTACCACAGGCAGGCAGCTGCAGTATTTACAGTTAGTGCACTGTGTCCTCTGCACAGTGTGCACCTAAAGCTACCTGAAGACAATTTCTGTTGTTCTGATCCTATTGATACCACAGGCAGGCAGCTGCAGTATTTACAGTTAGTGTACTTTGTCCTCTGCACAGTGTGCACCTAAAGCTACCTGAAGAAAATTGGCGGTGTTCTTCTGATCCTATTAGTACCACAGGCAGGCAGCTGCAGTATTTACAGTTAGTGTACTGCGTCCTCTGCACAGTGTGCACCTAAAGCTACCTGAAGGCAATTGCTGTTGTTCTGATCCTATTAATACCACAGGCAGGCATCTGCTGTATTTACAGTTAGTGTACTGTGTCCTCTGCACAGTGTTCACCTAAAGCTACCTGAAGACAATTGCTGTAGTTCTGATCCTATTAATACCATAGGCAGGCCGCTGCAGTATTTACAGTTAGTGTACTGTGTCCTCTGCACAGTGTGCACCTAAAGCTACCTGAAGACAATTGCTGGTGTTCTCATTCTAATAATACTACAGGCAGGCAGTTGATTCTGCTAGCTGCAGTATCAGTATATATATATATATATATATATATATATATATATATATATATATATATACATGCCAGCTTTGTGCAGCTACATCTCACTGCAGGCCATTAGTATGTCTGGAAGGCCAACAAGGAGAGGCAGACAGTCACAAGCCAATAAAAGAGGGCAAGCAGGCTCTGTGTCTAGAGGCAACAGTGCTGGTCGTGGAGACAGTGCATCCTCATCAGCACGTGGCTGTGGGACACGCTTGTCCTTTTTTTTGGGCAGCTGACCGTGTTGAGCCGCAACATGCGGAAGACTTGGTAGAGTGGATGACCAAGCCGTTCTCATCCTCCTCATCCTCTCTCACCCAGGCTCAGGGTACTTTGTCTGGCAAAGCAGCTGCCAATGCGGCCTCTTCCCTCAGCTCAATGACATCAGTCACTCCTTCCCTAGCCCCACCATGTCCTCCTGAGGAGTCCCCCGAACTCTTTGACCACAAAGTTGGGTATATCCTCCAGGAGGATGCCCAGCATTTTGAAGGCTCTGATGATGGTACCCAGCTAGAAGAAGGCAGTAACGTGAGCCCAGAGAGAGGGGGTGCCCAGGAAGGACAGCAATCTGGCAGTCTTGTTCCCCCAGCTGCAGCATACTGCCAGGTTTGCTCCAGTGATGAGGAGGGAGGGGATGATGAGGTCACTGACTCCCATGGGTGCCTGATAGGAGAGAGGAGGAGGAGGCACATCTCCAATGAGGCAAGATGCCCTCCAAGGGCCAGCTTAAGGGCAGCACACCAACTGCATCACACCGAGGAGATCCGCATGTGCAGGGCTCTGCTGTCTCTGTGTGTTATTCCAAAAGTTCTTTGGTGTGGGCCTTTTTTGAGATGAGTGCATCAGATCCCACCACTGCTATTTGCAACATATGTCTCAAGCGCATCTCGCGTGGCCAAAACATCACCCGCTTGGGCACCACATGCTTGACTAGACATATATCGACCTGCCATGCAGATCGTTGGCAAGCGTACCTAAAAGACCAACACCAAAGAACAAAGCGGACCTCTCCTCATCAACTGGGATCTCCAACTCCACTATGCTTTCAGTCCTCTCTGAAACCTGCACTGAGAGGAATGAAGGTGTAGAATTAGGTGTGTCACAGCCAAGTACTTGCGGGCAATCTGCTATTGGTACACCAATGTCAGATTGTACCAGGCAAATTTCCCTGCCCCAGCTGCTGCACCTTCGAAAGAAGTTCACTCCCAGCCATCCACATGCCCAGCGGTTAAATGCTAGCTTGGCTAAATTGCTAGCACTTCAACTGCTGCCTTTTCAGTTGTTAGACTCTGCCTCCCTTCCGTGAGTTTGTGGAATGTGCGGTTCCTCAGTGGCAGGTTCCCAAACTCCACTTTTTCTCATGGAAGGCGATTCCGGCTCTCTACCGGCATATGGAAGGCAATGTCTTGGCTTCGCTGGACAGGGCGGTCAGAGGTAAGGTGCATATTACCGCTGACTCATGGTCCAGCAGGCATGGACAGGGACGTTACTTATCTTTCACCACACACTGGGTGACTCTTCAGGCAGCTGGGAAGTATGCAGGACAGGGTGCAGTAGTGTTGGAGGTTGTTCTGCCACCACGCCTCCAAAATTCTACTAGTGGTGATTCTGCCACACTCTCCTCCACCCCTCTTCTTCTTCTTTCTCCATGGCCTCTTCCTGTGCTGATTTGTCTTCAGAACCAGTGGTGCTCTATAGGCGTTCAAGGGGCTACGCAAGCACGCAGGCAAAAAGATGCCATGCAGTGCTTGAGCTGGTGTGCTTGGGGGAGAGGAGCCACACTGGGGCAGAGATTCTGTCAGCTCTGCAGGGGCAGGTTCAGAGGTGGTTGATGCCACGCCAGCTTAAGCCAGGTATGGTGGTTTGTGATAATGGCACCAACCTCCTCTCTGCCCTCCAACAGCGACAACTGACCCATGCGCCCTGTTTGGCTCACGTCCTTAACTTGGTGGTGCAGCGGTTCTTGGGCAGGTACCTGGGCTTACAGGATATCCTGAGGCAGGCCAGGGAAGTCTGTGTGCATTTCCACAGTATAATGCCAGTGCTCGGATGGCTGACCTCCAAAAGGAATTTAACCTGCCCAAGAACCGCCTAATCTATGACATGCCCACCAGGTGGAACTCAATGTTGGCCATGCTGCAGCGGCTGTACACGCAGCAGAGGGCCATCAATGAGCACCTATGCGACTAAGGCACCAGGACAGGGTCAGGGGACCTTGTTTTTTTTCCCCACGCCAGTGGGCTATGATAAGGGATGCATGCACTGTCCTGTCACTATTTGAGGAGGCCACGAGGATGGTGAGCAGGGACAGTGCATGCATTTGTGACACTGCCCCTCTTGTCCACCTGTTGGAGCAGACGCTTTGTGGAATAATGGACAGGACACTTGAGGCAGAACAGAGGGAGGAAGGCCCCCTTTATCCAGGCAGTGTTCCTGCGTGCCCGCCGACCACACAGGAAGAGGAGGAGGATTGTGTTAGCATGGAGGTGGAGCCTGGCACTCAGCATCAGCAGCAGTCTTCAAGGGATCATTTACAGTCCGAAGAAAGGAGGAGGTGGCTGCGGATCATGTTGTCCTTAGTGACCCAGAGGACTCTGGACCAAATGCCTCAGCAAACCTACGCTGCATGGCCTCCCTGATCCTGCAAAACCTGCAGAAGGATCCTTGTACTTGTGGTATCAAGGGGAGGGATGGTTACTGGCTGGCAACCCTCCTTGATCCATGTTACAAGGGTAAGGTTGTGGACCTTATCTTGTTGTCGCAGAGGGAGCAGAGGATGAAACATCTTCGGGATGCCTTGCAGAAAGATTTGTGCAACGCGTTTCCAGAGCCTGGGAGGTTACAATTTCCTGGTCCTCCTGGACAACGTGTTGCTGAGGCTTCAGTCAGTCACAGAAGGAGCGGTTGAGAAGGTGGCCGTCTGACCGATGCGTTCAGACAATTTTTTAGTCCACAGCCCCAAGGTCTGATTGGTTCCAACAACCATCGCCAGCGTCTGATTCACATTTTACAGGATTACCTAGGGGCAAGATCAGACTTGGACACCTTTCCCACCGAAAATCCTCTGGGTTACTGGGTCTTGAGGATGGATCACTGGCCAGAGCTTGCACAGTATGCAAATGAGCTACTGGCCTGTCCTGCATCCAGCGTTCTTTCGGAACGCACATTCAGTGCTGCTGGAGACTTTGTAACCGATCACAGGGTGCGCCTATCCACCGAATCGGTCGATCGGCTGATCTTCATAAAAATGAATCAGTCTTGGATCACCAGCTACCAAGCACCTGATGCTGATATAACCATTTTTTTTTTTTAATGTGAGATCCCTTCAAGACTGCTTATGCTGATGCCGAGTGACTATCCTGTTATGCTGAGTGACAATCCTCTTACTCCTCAATTTTCATGCTGATAGCTTGTAAGAACATTTTTGGTTCTGGGCACCGCCACTAGTGGCCAAGGCCCAATTTTTCTGCCCCTGTTTAACAGGGGTGTGTATTTACGATTTTTGGTGCAATACTTTGCTGCAGGGCTCATTCCTGCGCTCCAACTAGAGTATCTGTGAGGGGTTGCAGTGTTGTGGCACCAGCACCAGTGCCCAAGGCCCAAATTTTCAGCTCCTGTTTAACAGGGGCATATCATTACAATTTTTGATGCAATACTTTGCAGTAGGGCTCTTTCTTGCGCTCCAACTATAGCATCTGTGAGGGGTTGCAGTGTTTTGGCACCAGTGCCTAAGGCCCAATTTTTCTGCCCCTGTTCAACAGGGACATGTAATTACAATTCTTGATCTAATATTTCACAGCAGGGCCCATTCCTGCGCCCACCAAGAGTAACTGTGAGGGCTTACAGTGTTGTGGCACCACCACCACCACCACCAAAGGCCCAATTTTTCTGCCCCTATTCAACAGGTGCATGTAATTACAATTCCTGATATAATATTTCACAGCAGGGCCTGTTCCAGCCCCCACCAAGAGTAACTGTGAGGACTTACAGTGTTGTGGCACCAGCACCACCACCACCACCACCAAAGACCCAATTTTTCTACCAATGTTCAACAATGGCATGTAATTACAATTCTTGATCTAATATTTCACAGCACGGTCCGTTCCTGCGCTCACCAAGAGGGCTTACAGTGTTGTGGCAACACCAACACCTAAGGCCCCAATTTCTGCAGAGTATATAGGGCAGGCCCCTACTTTCAAACATCCAACTTACAAACGACTCCTACTTGCAAACGGAAGGAGACAACAGGAAGTGAGATGAAATCTACCCCTAGGAAGGGAAATTCTCTCCTGTAAGAGTTAATATAGGAAAAACATGTCTCCTCTTCACTGATGCTTTATCACCAATCCTTGTTTCACTAAAAACCCCAAATTTTCAAAAAACATTTGTCATTGGGACAGAAAGTGAGGTGAAATCTTCTAAAGAGGTGCGCAGACAGCAAAACAAATGTTACACATTTGTGATAACCCTTCCCTATGTTTTCGAAAAAGCTTAAAAATAGATTTTTTTGGCTGGAGCTACACTTTAAAAATGTACCAGTTCAAAATTACAAACAGATTCTACTTAACAACAAGCCCCTGTCTTGTTTGCACCGCCTGTATACTGTTGTTCAGAGTATATAGGGCCTGGGGGGCCCCACACCTTTCCTTTTTTTAATTTGGGTGCAGGGTTCCCCTTATTATCCATACAAGACCCAAAGGGCCTGGTAATGGACTGGGGTGGGGGTGGGGGGGTACCCATGCCGTTTGTCTCACTGATTTTCATCCATATTGCCGGGACCCGTCATTACATTAAAGCCGCAAGCAGTTTTAAATGGCTTTTATTCCTTTAAAAATGTCATTTTGTGCAGGGATTGTTCTAAGCACAGGAAACACGCGCCACTTTACGGGCATACTATAGACACCCCCCAGGTACGATATTTAAAGGAATATTTCACTTTTTCACTTTAAGCATCATTAAAATCACTGCTCCCAAAAAGACGGCCGTTTTTAAAACTTTTTTTTGCATTGATACATGTCCCCTGGGGCAGGAGCCCAGTCCCCAAACCCTTTTTAGGACAATAACTTGCATATTAGCCTTTAAAATGAGCACTTTTGATTTTGAACGCTCGTAAAGTTTGTAAAGTTGTAAAGTTTGCAGGTTCTGGTGCGAACCGAACCGGGGGTGCTTGGCTCATCCCTACCTAGGATATGACAGCGATCACTACTCCCGATCACAGGGATCACAGGGAGCAGTAGATCTCTCATTACACAAGGCAGTACGGGGAAATGCCTTGTTTACAAAGGCGTCTCCCCATTCTACCTCTTCACACCGCAATCACAGGCCGCCGGAGAAAATCAAGTTCCCAGGACCCGCGGGCACGCCCAAGAGGCGGCAAATTTAAAGGGTCGTACCTGTACGCCCAATTGCCTGCCTGTGCCATTCTGCCGACGTACATCTGTGTGCGACGGTCGGCAAGCGGTTAAAAAAGGCCTGGATTCTTTCCTAAATGTACATAATATAACTGGGTACTAACATTTATAGGTAAAGTTGATCCAGGGAAAAAATCAGATTGCCTCTCAGGGGATCAGGAAGGAAATTTTTCCTCTGCTGTAGCAAATTGGATCATGCTTTGCTGGGGTTTTTTGCCTTTCTCTAGATCAACTGTGGGTGAAGGATTACGTATATGGGATTGTATGATTTTTTTTTTATTTTTTTTTGGTTGAACTAGATGGACTTGTGTCTTTTTTCAACCTGACTAACTATGTAGCTATGAAGTCAGAAATGTTGACATATATATAATATAATATATATAATATAATCTGCAGCTCTAGACCCTGTAATGGATACTCTCTTACCAACATTAGATAGAATAAAAAGTAGCTTAAAGCTAGCTCAAAGCTTCTGTAACTCTAGCTAAACTAACAAAAACACAGCTACAGAAAAGATCAACATTGGGTCAGGTACTGTGTGCCCAAAAGTCCACTGCTACTACATACAGTATAGTAGGAGAAGGATGGATTTACACCTATATGCATTTTAATTAACATGCATTTCCATTGAAATCAATAGGAACGCATGAAAATGCATGTCAACACACATTGTAATGCGCATCAACATGCGTGCGCTTTAACCAGCTCCAAACAATTCCTGTTTTGTTTGGTTACTATGTACAGCTGCAGATTCTGTGTGCACCAGTTTTAGTAAATCCCTTCCAGTGAAAAGGAAGTTGCACACTAATGACTTCACTTGGCTAGATGAAGACTGTATGACTAAAGCCCTTATGGGTGAATAATGTCAGAGAAGAAGACGAGTTGCATTGTTGGCATGACTGAATAATCGACCCGATTGATGTCATTATGTGCAACTTCCTTTTCTTTGTCAATGCATTCACACAGAGCACAGACAAGCTCCAAGACTGGCACCCTACAGATCTGCAGCAGTGGTTTTCTTATAATTCACAGAACAATAAGATTTGTTGCTCTTCTAATCTGGCCCCCTGCCTTTCTCTTAGTGATGAAGCACACCTAATCTCAAGTGTATGTTGTGTACCAAAAATATTGAGCCTATTAGCAAAAATCTTTGTCAATAATTTTAGATCTCAATTTATTAAAGATATTGGTATGTCATTTTCAACATTACTTAGGTCTCTATCTCACTTGGGAATCTTACATATATGAGGGGTTATTTACTAAGACGAATGCGCTGCGCCGGTTCATACCTTAATTGGTGCGCAGGATAATGAGGGGTTATTTACCAAGACAAATGCGCTGCGCCGGTTCATACCTTAATTGGTGCGCTGGATAAATCATTAATCATTAGATGCGCAACGCGATAATAAATATGCAAATGGCAACTAGTGGCAGAGTGTTTTCTCATTGATAATAGCGCACGCCCATCTCATTGGATGTGTCTTGTTAGGCAATTAGTAGTTGTTCTCACTTAATTAACCCTTGTGATGCTAATCTCATTCCTATTACTTCTAATATATCTTTGAAATGTTTTTTTTTTTTTCGATTTTCACACAAATATTTCAATACATTACAAAAAACAGAAAAGTGTTTCTAAACCCAATAAATTAATATTTTCGGAGCGTGGCCTGGACATGGCTGTGTAGGGACACGTTTTTGCTGAGCTCCTGTCCTCAGCCTGGCTAGCCGAGCTTACCACGATCCATACCCATCCAGATTTATACTGTATGCACGCTGAGAAGAGGAGAACCACAGGGAAAGCCAGACCAGTGAAAACCGGCAATAACGAGAGAGTTATAACGCAGTATATGGCTCACCCTCAGCCGGCCTCCTCCACTTCCAAGATGGCGAAAACACATGGAGGGATGGAGGAAATACAGGAGCGAACGGGTCAGATACCCTGGCTATCTTACAACCCAACACCCGGACCCAGATAACGGGTCTTTGCGAAGCTGGCACTGACTCAGAACTGTAAGCTCTTTTGAAAGCCCTTCCAACTAAATAGGACATTGAGTCTCTGATCAGTCGTGTGGAACAGCAACAACGGCAAGAGATGCAGGCAGTGAAAGGAGAGCTAAAATCCCTCTCCGCCAGGCTTACTGTGGGCGATACTTCGGTGGTAGAGCTGGAACAGCGAGTCACTGATCTTGAACACCTGCAGGATGCCCACATTGATGCAGCGACAATGCTCCAGCTACATATGGAAGAGATGGAAGATAGAAGCTGGCGCAATAATCAGTGCCTACGTGGTCTTCCAGAAGCGACGGGAGCCGAGGACCTATCGGCTACAGTGACCGATATCTTCCGGAAATTGCCAGGAGAAGCTCTCCCCCAAAGACTGGAATTTGATTGCATCCACTGGGCGCTGGGTCCTAGATCTGCGGAACCTAGTAGACCGAGGGACATAATTTGCCGTCTGCATCACTACGCTTATAAAGAAACTATCATCCGTAAGGCATGGGAAGCTGGAACTGTCGACATTGACGGGGCACAGGTAAAGATCTTGCCTGATGTCTCTAGGGCCACTATGCAGCGGAGGGCTATCCTTCGCCCCATTTTGGACTTAGCCCGCCAGCAATCAGTAACATACCGCTGGGGCTACCCTCTGTCGGTCCTCTTTAAGAAGAACCAGCACACCTTCAATCTGAGATCACCGAGGGACCTGCCGTCTTTGTTCGTGTTCCTGGGCGCGGCTCCCATCAGGATGCAAAACTGGCTTACCTTCTTCCCACAGTCGGGCGGCCGAGCAGGTCCAGGTACATCGAGGAACACTTCCCAACCCAGACCACAGCATCAGCGTGGAAGATCACAAGCACAGAAGATCACGAGCACAGACACCAGATGAGTCGCGGGAGTCCTAAGTGGATGACTGACGCCGACAGAATTTTGTGAGTACCCGTCCTTTGCCTGACTCCTCACACCCTTTCAGTAAGTGAACTTCCATCCTCCCAGTACTCTGCTCATCCAGATCAGTGACATGCCCTACGCCTACACCCAGCGAACTTAAGCTGCCTCCCCTTTCCGATAACTCCAATTGCTCCTTGATTGGTCTCAAGGCATGCCTGTATTGAGCTGTAAAGCCGAAGGGGTGGAGGGTCCTTTCAGGAATGCGGGACATTACAGGGGATATGTTACACGCACCCCCCCCTTCCTCAACTGCAAAGCCCACCAACCCACTTAGACTTTACATGGAAAGGGGTTGGTGACAGAAGAGGTATGGACGACTGGATACCGAGTATCCCTCTATGGGGCTGCAAAGGATTTACATGCAAAAAGGGCTATTCAGATGTTTAAATACTGAAGAGAGGGCCCCTCTTGTGTGGGAAGGGCTGCCTATCTAGTTCTAGGACTGGGTGGGCGCTATCAGACCACGGGGGGGGAGGGCCGTCTCCCTGTGAGTTTAATGGGGGAGCGAGTTCTCCTTCCCCTGGTTTCCTGATACACTTAAAGTATCAAAGTTTAGTTGTTATGTTGGTGTTACTTTTTTGTGTTAGCAATACAATTGTCTGCTGTTCTTGTGTTTTGGACCAAACCAGAACCGTTCGGTACTTTTGTTTCTGTCCCCCTGGCCAAATTAACCTTCAATGTAAAAGTGTGCACACTTGAAGCAAATTACTGACACATACACGAGTTCAGTAGATTGATACTTCTGCTTTTATTACTTCCTGGACCCCGGCTAATATACCGTGAGCCGGATGTTTTGTTATCAAATCAAATATCAAATAAGACAAACGTATGCAGACCACAAGATATACATATTCATTATTGTGACAAAGTATAAGCTTTTAGCTGGGCTA
The DNA here is from genome assembly GCA_037952925.1 of Lithobates clamitans. NCBI lineage: Eukaryota > Metazoa > Chordata > Amphibia > Anura > Ranidae > Lithobates > Lithobates clamitans. Next base: position 4,967,019 of record JBBGZY010000053.1, on the reverse strand, counting down.
TATCTATATAAGGGAATAGCAGACTATCATAGCTAAATAGGGTGTCTTGTTTCCAGTTCTTGAAAACAGGCGCAATCTTCTTTTAACTTGTTCTTAACTCTTGCAATTCTGTTCCACATGAAGGGGGGGGGGGGGGTAAGCTGGCAGACATCTAATTGAATATGGTTAAGGCTGATAGCTGAGAGAGAGAGATGAGCACTTATATCTATATGGTTATATTTGAAATAGGCATTTCACCATAACACTCATAATCACATCCATTACAGTTCCCCCCTTGAAATGCTTATTTCACAAAACTGTCCCTCACACTGAAAGGCCTACACCACCCAGCCCATCCCCCTCTGCAACTCTTTTAAGCTGTATGTAGAGAAAGGGCAGCGACTAGTTCACTACCCCCCTCGATACAGCTGGGGGAGTGCGGCCAAATGCTATCTGTCCCTATAGCCCTACCTATAGCCCTAGGTGTTGCATCTTGGGGGAGGGTGATTATAATGGAGTGTAACACATAATTATCATCATAATTTTCATCGAGCCTTGCATAGACATCGTCATCATCATCTGGTATCTCTTGGTTCATGAACGTAGGGGTAGTTTGATCAACAGCTTTTTCTACACACTTCCTAAAACAGGGGAGAACACAGCAGATTATGGCAGCCATTACCAGGATAGCTATTCCTATCTGGGTCAACAATTCCTGCCATCATGTTTTAATTCTTTTGACAGGTCCACTAGTTTCTGGATGGCTAAAGTCACTTTACCATTTGGGGCGGTGTTGTCTGGGATGTAAGTGCAGCATGTACTTGTCTCAGGGATGATCTTACATACACCCCCCTTTTCAGTTAGGAGCATGTCTAAGACCATACGGTTTTAGAAAGTCATGTGCGAAGTTGCTTCTAACTGTTCGGCTAAACCTTGGAGAGCATCTCGGATGTAGTTAACAAATCTTTGTTGGTTATAGTAGATGTAGTTTATATAGTCTACATTTTTATTTACAGTGATAATGGGAATCAGTGACTCAAAACCCGCTTCTACTTGGTCTCTTGCTTTGAACTCATCAGGGACCCCCCTTGGGACCCCTATGGCATCTATGTATAAGTGGGGGTCAAAACTTCCTGCTGGGGCACTCCTGCGTCTTCTGTTGGGTTTGGGTACATCACTAGCTTCTGGCTCTGGGTTCTCTGAGAGAATATGCAGGGGCATTGTGGTTTTAGCCATTGCACATTCCCCTGTTCACTGTCCTGTCATTCTACTTCTAATTTTCATGTCTCCACAGATCCAGTACACGTCCCCTAAGGACTGAACTTGATTTTGCGCTAGATCTGCAGACACCTCACTGTAAGACTCACAATAACCTTTGGTGAAGTTGATCTGTGTGCTTGTTGATTGTCATTCTATCTAAGAGTGACTTCAATATGTGTCAGTGACACATACATACACAGTCATGGGACCTATTGCTCTTTCATTGGACCGGACACTGTAATCATTACCTGGAAGTATCTTACTATAAGGGGATATAAAAGTGGCAACATGTGTGTTGGATGAATTATACCAGAATTGGGTTATGCCATCCTTCTGTTTGATGGCTACTTCTTGTGCCTGAACAACAATCACAATAAAAAGGAAAAACAGGATCATGCCTTGGTCTCCTCAGCCTCTTCCTCGGGCACAGGACTTGCGGTGAGAGGCGTGTATCCACAAGTTCCTTTCGGCCACTTTTACTGATGTGGTAGTTGTCAGAAGGACTTGGAAAGGACCATCATATCTGGGTTCAAAGGTGTGTTTCCTCACAAACTTCTTTACCATGACCCAGTCACCAGGAACCAGTTTGTGCGTTCCTGTATCCAGCTCAGGATCTGAAATGGAAGAAAACACTTCAGAATGGATATGGATTAATTCTCGAGATAAAAAGGTCACATACACAGTTAATACATCAGATTAGAGCTGCAACTGTTGTGGAAAATAACAACCTAGACTGAGGACTGAACCAAACAATATCCAATAGGATGACAAACCATGATTTCCCCTTGGAACGTACCTAACACTGAACAAGGCAATGGCAAAGGCAATGGATAAGCTGTCTGGCCAACTCATTCCCATTTCCTGAGACATTTTCAGCATTCTAGACTTTATTGTGCCATTCAGTCTTTTCACCTTCCCACTACTCTGGGGATGGTATGGGGTGTGGAAAGCTAGTGTGACCTCTACCTAGAGCTTTCCATATCTCCTTGGTTACTGAGGCCATGAAAGCCGGCCCCTGGTCACTCTCTATGACCTCTGGGACACCATATGTGCACACTATTTCTGTTAAAAGTATTTTAGCTGTGGTCTTCGCCGTCATGTTGGTAACGGGAGACCCTACGTGGCAGACACAGTCTCTTGTTTAATTCCGTGATTCCTTCAACTTCTGTGTCTCCTTTTTTGTTAACCACATTTCTTTTTCTTCTTTGTCAGATGTCTCTTGTTGCTCCTTGAGGTGAGTCCTGTTTACAGGAAGGTTTTGTAGAATCATAGTGGTTTGTACAGTCTCTTCAGGGGTGTCTATTGGGTCATCCAGGATAGGTGCATTCACTCTGCTGACCACTTCTCGCGTTCGATCTGCAGCTTGTTTCCCAGCGGAGTAGGGCATCCATTAAGTCCTTGATAGCTGCACTGTGTTTTACAGGTAAGAGGAAATGGGACTTTATATGAGGCAAGTCATTGGATTGTTCAGTTTATAAAGAAATAGCAGATTACATTAAGGAAAGTATCAATCTGTAATACAGGACACAATCCAGTGTAATACATTTGCATAAATATAAATATAAAACAATTTTACAGAAGAAAGTACAGAATAATAAATAAACATCTTAATTACAAAAGGACACTCATTTATTCATAAAAGTTCAATGAACATGATCGATTTTACAAGTTGACCAAAATTGTTTAAAGCATCAGTTTGATATAACTCGACGCACGTTTCATGGCTCTTGCCAATCATCAGGAGTAAGATGCTCCAAACTGCTCTGCAATGGCAAGAAAATGAAATCATTGAAATGAAATGATTTCATTTTCTTACCATTGCAGAGCAGTTTGGACTGATAAGCACACACCAGAACCACATGGTTGTGAAATGGTCACCTGGTCCTCACCTGGCTACTGTTTTCTGGCCTGGATGGGATTCCTCACCTCAGCCCCGGGTGAGATGATTATCCTTGTCCCCCTTTTTCCTTTGGATCCTAGGTTGATCGCCACCATTTGGCCGCACTGTAAGTTACACACCTTTATTTTTGAGAGATTGTTTCTCCGTTTAAAGGATATCCCTACTTATAAACATTACTGATTTATTTTCAGAGCATCTTACTCTTGATGTTTGGCAAGAGCCATGAAACGTGCGTCGAGTTATATCAAACTGATGCTTTAAACAATTTTGGTCTACCATGTAAAATCGATCATGTTCATTGAACTTTTATGAATGGATGAGTGTCCTTTTGTAATTAAGATGTTTATTTATTATTCTGTACTTTCTTCTGTACAATTGTTTTATATTTATGCAAATGTATTACACTGGATTGTGTCCTGTATTACAGATTGATACTTTCCTTAATGTAATCTGCTATTTCCTAATAAAATGAACAATCCAATGACTTGCCTCATATAAAGTCCCATTTCCTCTCTCTTTTTTTGTTGTATACATATTAGAGATGGAGGCTTGTCATTGCTAGAATTATGTTATGATAGGTCGCATCTATTATATTGTGTTTTACTGGTGTTCCTGCTGCTGTCAGGAACCCTCTGGTTTTCCGGATGATCCCAAAATTTCCTTCGGCCAATTTGCATGCTGTTTCACTGACTGTCGGTAAGTGTGTTGTGTCAATTTCCTCATCACTTCGAAGCAGTCATGAGCGGTGAGTAGGGATGAGCCGAACACCACCCTGTTCGGTTCGCACCAGAACATGCGAAAGGAAAAAAGTTAATTCGAACACGCGAACACCGTTAAAGTCTATGGGACACGAACATGAATAATCAAAAGTGCTTAAAGGCTTATAGGCAAGTTATTGTCATAAAAAGTGTTTGGGGACCTGGGTCCTGCCCCAGGGGACATGGATCAATGCAAAAAAAAGTTTTAAAAACGGCCGTTTTTTCAGGAGCAGTGATTTTAATAATGCTTAAAGTATGCCTGTAAAGGGGTGCATGTTACCCGTGTTTAGAACAGTCTGACAGCAAAATGACATTTCGAAGGAAAAAACCCATTTTAAACTACCCGCGGCTATTGCATTGCCGACAATTAGGGATGAGCTTCGCGTTCGAGTCGAACCCATGCCGAATTGCGAACGATATCGGCCGTTCGCGCCAAATTCGTGTGGCGCGTCACGGCCCATAATTCACTGCGGCATCGCAGTGTATTGCTGGCTGATGATTGGCCAAGCATGCACTATGACCCGCATGCTTGGCCAATCACAGCGCCGCCTGAACAGAGAGCTGTAATTGGCCAAAGCCAAGGAGACTTTGGCCAATTATGGCTCAGGGGATTTAGTACACGCCCCACACTATATAAGGCCGCCTGCACGGCAGCCCTGTGCAGTGTGTTCCGGTGTGCTGAGAGATAGAGAGAGAGAGAGACAGTGTCATTTCATTTGAGTTAGCTAGATTAGGCAGGACAGTCAGTCAGTTAGCTGCACTTACAGTGTATTTTGTATATATATGCATCCCAGGTGTTGCATATATATATATATACACTGTATTCAGTTTAGCTAGATCCGTTCCAGTTATCTTCCTACTGACAGGCAGGCTTGTCTTGTTACAGTATTTACAGCTACCTGAAGAAAATTACTGGTGTTCTTTTGATCCTATTAGTACCACAGTCAGGCAGCTAGACTATTTACAGTTAGTGCAGTGCGTCCTGCTCACAGTGTTCAGCTAGATCCGTTCCTGTTATCTTCTTACTGACAGGCAGGCTTGTCTTGTTACAGTATTTACAGCTACCTGAAGAAAATTACTGGTGTTCTTTTGATCCTATTAGTACCTCAGTCAGGCAGCTAGACTATTTACAGTTAGTGCAGTGCTTCCTGCTCACAGTGTTCAGCTAGATCCGTTCCTGTTATCTTCTTACTGACAGGCAGGCTTGTCTTGTTACAGTATATAAAGCTACCTGAAGAAAATTGCTGGTGTTCTTTTAATCCTATTAGTACCACATTCAGGCAGCTAGACTATTTACAGTTAGTGCAGTGCGTCCTGCTCACAGTGTTCAGCTAGATCCGTTCCTGTTATCTTCGTACTGACAGGCAGGCTTGTCTTGTTACAGTATATAAAGCTACCTGAAGAAAATTGCTGGTGTTCTTTTGATCCTATTAGTACCACAGTCAGGCAGCTAGACTATTTACAGTTAGTGCAGTGCGTCCTGCTCACAGTGTTCTGCTAAACCTACAAGTTAGTGGGGTGCGTCCACCTCACAGTGTTCAGCTAAATCTACAAGCTAGTGGGGTGCGTCCTACTCACAGTGTTCAGCTAGATCCGTTCCTGTTATCTTCGTACTGACAGGCAGGCTTGTCCTGTTACAGTATATAAAGCTACCTGAAGAAAATTGCTGGTGTTCTTTTGATCCTATTAGTACCACAGTCAGGCAGCTAGACTATTTACAGTTAGTGCAGTGCGTCCTGCTCACAGTGTTCAGCTAAAACTACAAGTTAGTGGGGTGCGTCCTGCTCACAGTGTTCAGCTAAACCTACAAGTTAGTGGGGTGCGTCCACCTCACAGTGTTCAGCAAAATCTACAAGCTAGTGGGGTGCGTCCTGCTCACAGTGTTCAGCTAGATCCGTTCCTGTTATCTTCTTACTGACAGGCAGGCTTGTCTTGTTACAGTAAATACAGCTACCTGAAGAAAATTGATGGTGTTCTTTTGATCCTATTAGTACCACAGTCAGGCAGCTAGACTATTTACAGTTAGTGCAGTGCGTCCTGCTCATAGTGTTCAGCTAAAACTACAAGTTAGTGGGGTGCATCCTGCTCACAGTGTTCAGCTAAACCTACAAGTTAGTGGGGTGCGTCCACCTCACAGTGTTCAGCTAAATCTACAAGCTAGTGGGGTGCGTCCTGCTCACAGTGTTCAGCTAGATTTGTTCCTGTTATCTTCTTACTGACAGGCAGGCTTGTCTTGTTACAGTAAATACAGCTACCTGAAGAAAATTGCTGGTGTTCTTTTGATCCTATTAGTACCACAGTCAGGCAGCTAGACTATTTACAGTTAGTGCAGTGCGTCCTGCTCATAGTGTTCAGCTAAAACTACAAGTTAGTGGGGTGCGTCCACCTCACAGTGTTCAGCTAAACCTACAAGCTAGTGGGGTGCGTCCTGCTCACAGTGTTCAGCTAGATCCGTTCCTGTTATCTTCTTACTGACAGGAAGGCTTGTCTTGTTACAGTAAATACAGCTACCTGAAGAAAATTGCTGGTGTTCTTTTGATCCTATTAGTACCACAGTCAGGCAGCTATACTAATTACAGTTAGTGCAGTGCGTCCTGCTCACAGTGTTCAGCTAAACCTACAAGTTGGTGTAGTGAGACCTCTGCACAGTGTTCATCTAAAGCTGCAAGTTAGTGGAGTGCGTCCTGCTCACAGTGTTCAGTTAAAACTACCAGTTAGTCCTGTGCGTCCTGCTCACAGTGTTCAGCTAAAACTACAAGTTGGTGTAGTGAGACCTCTGCACAGTGTTCATCTCAAGCTACAAGTTAGTGCAGTGCGTCCTGCTCACAGTGTTTAGCTAAAACTATAAGTTAGTGCTGTGCGTCCTGCTCACAGTGTTCAGCTAAACCTACAAGTTAGTGCGGTGCGTCCTGCTCACAGTGTTCAGCTAAACCTACAAGTTGGTGTAGTGAGACCTCTGCACAGTGTTCATCTAAAGCTACAAGTTAGTGCAGTGCGTCCTGCTCACAGTGTTCAGCTAAAACTACAAGTTAGTGCTGTGCGTCCTGCTCACAGTGTTCAGCTAAAACTACAAGTTAGTGTGGTGCGTCCACCTCACAGTGTTCAGCTAAACCTACAAGTTATTTTTTTGCGAGCTCTGCACAGTGTTCACCTAAAGCTACCTGTAGAAGGTTGGTGGTGTTCTACAGGCATGCAGTTGATTTTGTTAGCTCCAGTATCAGTACATATATATATATATATATATATATATATATATATATATATCCCAGCTTAGTGCAGCTAACGGCCATTAGTATGTCTGGAAGGCCAAGAAGGAGAGGCAGACAGTCACAAGCCAATAAGAGAGGGTAAGCAGGCTCTGTGTCTAGTGCTGGTCGTGGAGAGGGTGCATCTTCATCAGCACGTGGCCGTGGGACGCGTTTGGCCTTTTTTTCGGCAGCTGGCCGTGTTGAGCCGCAACATGCGGAAGACTTGGTCGAGTGGATGACCAAGCCGTCCTCATCCTCCTCATCCTCTCTCATCCATGCCCAGGGTACTTTGGCAAAGCAGCAGCCTCTTCCCTCGGCTCAATGTCATCAGTGACTCCTTCCCTAGCCCCACCATGTCCTCCTGAGGAGTCCCTCGAACTGTTTGACCACAGTGTTGGGTACATGCTCCAGGAGGATGCCCAGCGTTTGGAAGGCTCTGATGATGATACTGAGCTCGATGAAGGCAGTAACATGAGCACGGACAGAGGGGGTGCCCAAGAAGGACAGCAATCTGGCAGTCATGCTCCCCCTGCTGCAGCATACTGCCAGGTTTGCTCCAGTGATGAGGAGGGAGGGGATGATGAGGTCACTGACTCAACGTGGGTGCCTGATAGGAGAGAGGAGGAGGAGGAGGAGGCAGCACATCACCAACGAGGCAGGATGCCCTCCAGGGGCCAGCCTAAGGCAGCACATTGACTGCATCACACCCCAAAGCTCCACATGTGCAGGGCGCTGCAGTCTCTGCGCGTTATTCAAAAAGTTCTTTGGTGTGGGCCTTTTTTGAGATGAGTGCATCAGATCGCACCGCTGCTATTTGCAACATATGTCTCAAGCGTATCTCGCGTGACCAAAACATCTCCCGCTTGGGTACCACATGCTTGACCAGACATATGTTGACCTGCCATGCAGTTCGTTGGCAAGCGTATCTAAAAGACCCACACCAAAGAACAAAGAGGACCTCTCCTTGCTCTTCATCAGCTGAGATTTCAAACCCCACTAGACCTTCAGTCCTCTCTGAGACCTCCACTGAGAGGAATGAAGGTGTAGAATTAGGTGTGTCACAGCCAAGTACTTGTGGGCAATCTGCTTTTGGTACACCAACGTCAGATTGTACCAGGTGAATTTCCCTGCCCCAGCTGCTGCACCGCCGAAAGAAGTTTGCTCCCAGCCATCCACATGCCCAGCGGTTGAATGCTAGCTTGGCAAAATTGCTAGCACTTCAACTGCTGCCTTTTCAGTTGGTAGACTCTGCCTCCCTTCCGTGAGTTTGTGGAATGTGCGGTTCCTCAGTGGCAGGTACCCAAACGCCACTTTTTCTCACGGAAGGCAATTCCGGCTCTCTACTGGCATGTGGAAGGCAATGTCCATGCCTTGCTGGACAGGGCGGTCAGCGGTAAGGTGCATATTACCGCTGACTCATGGTCCAGCAGGCATGGACAGGGACGTTACCTAAGTTTCACGGCGCATTGGGTGACTCTGCTGGCAGCTGGGAAGGATGCAGGACAAGGTGCAGTAGTGTTGGAGGTTGTTCCGCCACCGCGCCTCCATAAAATGCTAATGATTGTGACACACCTCTCTCCTCCACCCCCTCCTCTTCTTCTTTCTCCATGGCCTCTTCCTGTGCTTTGTCCTCGGAACCAGCAGTGCTCCGTAGTCGTTCAAGGGGCTACGCAAGTACGCAGGCCAAAAGATGCCATGCGGTGCTTGAGCTGGTGTGCTTGGGGGACAGGAGCCAAACTGGGGCAGAGGTTCTGTCAGCTCTGCAGGGGCAGGTTCAGAGGTGGTTGATGCCACGCCAACTTAAGCAGGAATGGTGGTTTGCGACAATGGCACCAACCTCCTCTCTGCCCTCCGACAGGGACAAATGACCCATGTGCCCTGTTTGGCTAGCGTCCTTAATTTGGTGGTGCAGCAGTTCTTGGGCAGGTACCCGGGCTTACAGGATGTCCTGAGGCAGGCCAGGAAAGTCTGTGTGCATTTCCGCCGGTCATATAATGCCAGTGCTCGGCTGACGGACCTCCAAAAGGAGTTTAACCTGCCCAAGAACCGCCTAATCTGTGACATGCCCACCAGGTGGAACTCAACGTTGGCCATGCTGCAGCGGCTGCACACGCAGCAGAGGGCCATCAATGAGTACCTGTGCGACTATGGCACCAGGACAGGGTCAGGGGAGCTTGGTTTTTTTTTCCCACGCCAGTGGGCCATGATCAGGGATGCATGCACTGTCCTGTCACCATTTGAGGAGGCCACGAGGATGGTGAGCAGTGACAGTGCATGCATCAGTGACACTGTCCCCCTTGTCCACCTGTTGGAGCACACGCTGCGTGGAATAATGGACAGGGCACTTGAGGCAGAACAGAGGCAGGAAGAGGAGGACTTCCTTAGCTCTCAAGGCCCCCTTTATCCAGACAGTGTTCCTGCGTGCCCGCCGATCACACAGGAAGAGGACGAGGAGGAGGAGGAGGAGGAGGAGGAAGATTGTGTCAGTATAGAGGTGGAGCCTGGCACTCAGCATCAGCAGCAGTCTTTAAGGGATCAGTCCCAAGAAACACATGGACTTGTACGTGGCTGGGAGGAGGTGGCTGCGGACCATGTCGTCCTTAGTGACCCAGAGGACTACGGACCGAATGCCTCAGCAAACCTACGCTGCATGGCCTCCCTGATCCTGCAAAGCCTGCATAAGGATCCTCGTATTCGTGGTATCAAGGAGAAGGACCAATATTGGCTGGCAACCATCCTTGATCCACGTTACAAGGGTAAAGTTGCGGACCTTATCTTGCCATCGCAGAGGGAGCAGAGGATAGAACATCTTCGGGAGGCCTTGCAGAAAGGTCTGTGCAACGCGTTCCCAGAGACTGGGAGGTTACAAACTCCTGTTTCTGGACAACGTGTTGCTGAGGCTTTGGTCAGTCAAAGAAGGAGCGGTGGAGAAGGTGGCCGATGCGTTCAGACAATTTTTTGGTCCGCAGCCCCAAGGTATGATCGGTTCCAGCAACCATCGCCAGCGTCTGTTTTACATGGTGCAGGAATACCTAGGGGCAAGATCAGACTTGGACACCTTTCCCACCGAAAATCCTCTGGGTTACTGGGTCTTGAGGATGGATCACTGGCCAGAGCTTGCACAGTATGCAATTGAGCTACTGGCCTGTCCTGCATCCAGCGTTCTTTCGGAACGCACATTCAGTGCTGCTGGAGGCATGGTAACCGATCACAGGGTGCGTCTGTCCACCGACTCGGTCGATTGACTGACCTTCATAAAAATGAATCAGTCTTGGATCACCGCCAGCTACCAAGCACCTGATGCTGATGTAACCGAATAATTTTTTTTGAAATCTCAGATCAAAGACTGCCTATGCTGATGCTGAGTGACTATCCCTGAGTAATTATCCTCTTCCTCCTCAATCATCACGCTGATAGCTTGTAAGAACATTTTTGGTTCTGGGCGCCACCACCAGTGCCTAAGGCACAATTTTTCAGCCCCTGTTTAACAGGGGCGTGTAATTACAATTTTTGATGCAATACTTTGCAGCAGGGCTCGTTCCTGCGTTCCAACTAGAGTGTCTGTGAGGGGTTGCAGTGTTGTGGCCCCAGCACCAGTGCCTAAGGCCCGATTTTTCTGCCCCTGTTTAATAGGGGCGTGTAATTACAATTTTTGATGCAATACTTTGCAGCAGGGCTCGTTCCTGCATTCCAACTAGAGTGTCTGTGAGGGGTTGCAGTGTTGTAGCACCTGCCCCAGTGCCTAAGGCCCAATTTTTCTGCCCCTGTTTAACAGGGGCGTGTAATTACAATTTTTGATGCAATACTTTGCAGCAGGGCTCGTTCCTGTGTTCCAACTAGATTGTCTGTGAGGGGTTGCAGTGTTGTGGCACCAGCACCACCACCACCACCACCAAAGGCCCAGTTTTTCTGCCCCTGTTCAACAGGGGCATGTAATTACAATTCTTGATCTAATATTTCACAGCAGGGCCCTGCGAGGGCTTACAGTGTTGTGGCCACAACAACACCTAAGGCCCAAATTTCTGCTGAGTATATAGGGCAGGCCCCTACTTTCAAACATCTAACTTACAAACGACTCCTACTTGCAAACGGAAGGAGACAACAGGAAGTGAGCTGAAATCTACCCCTAGGAAGGGAAATTCTCTCCTGTAAGAGTTAATATGGGAAAAACATTTCTCCTTTCCACTGATGCTTTCCAATCCTTGTTCCACAAAAAAACCCCAAATTCTCAAAAAGCATTTGTCATTGGGACAAAAAGTGAGGTGAAATCTTCTAAAGAGGAGGAAAGACAGCAAAACAAATGTCACAGGGGTGATAACCCTTCCCTATGTTTTCCAAAAAGCTTAAAAAAGATTTTTTGGCTGGAGCTAAACACGTTAAAAATGTACCCGTTCAAAATGACAAACAGATTCTACTTAACAACAAACCTACAGTCCCTGTCTTGTTTGCACCGCCTGTATACTGCTGTTCAGAGTATATAGGGCCTAGGGGACCCACACCTTTCCTTATTTTAATTTGGGTGCTGGGTTCCCCTTAATATCCATACAAGACCCAAAAGGCCTGGTAATGGACTGGGGGGTACCCATGGTGTTTGTCTCACTGATTTTCATCCATATTGCCAGGACCGGACATTACATTAAACCCGCAAGCAGTTTTAAATGAGATTTTTTCCTTAAAAAATGACATTTGGTGCAGGGACTGTTCTAAACACGGGAAACATGCGCCACTTTACAGGCATACTATAGACACCCCCCAGGCACGATATTTAAAGGAATATTTCACTTTTTTTTTTTTTTACTTTAAGCATCATTAAAATCATTGCTCCCGAAAAAACTGCCGTTTTTAAAAGTTTTTTTTGCATTGATATATGTCCCCTGGGCAATGGCGACCCTAGGGGGGGGCCAGAGGGGGCCCTGACCCCCCCAACATTATGCTGGGCCCCACCATGTGCCCCCCCAAAAAAAAAATTTTTTTTTTTTTTTTTTTAATTTTATTTTTTTTACAAAAGCAATTTCTTTTTGTTTGTATTCATATCGGATGTGCCGCATCTTACTCGGGCCACCGCTGGGGTAACACAGTCTCTATTGAGAGGGAGAACGTCCCCAGTCAGCTCCTGCGGGTGATTCCTCCCCCCCTCCCTCTGCTCGCTGACACTGCATAATGCAAGCGCTCACACAACCACGGCCGCCCGATCTGCTTCTTCCCCTGCATCCTCATTGGCAGGGAGAAGAGCGAGTTGCAGGAAGGACTCCACCAGGACTCTCAGTTACTGAAAAAACAGACTGATTTCTCCCATCCTTAGGACAGGAGAACCAGCCTGTAAATTCCAAGAAATGCCAGACCAGCGCTATCAATAGCAGGGGCAGGACAGCAAGAGGAGGCTGGGGAACACCACAGTGACAGAACACCAGGGCCCGGTGGCAAGACAACCTTTGCAACCCTGATAGTTCTCCCACTGCTTTAGACCCTTATATTTTCTTGGTATGCTGGTAAGATATATCTCTTGTTCTCTGTCACCCTGGGGGGGCCCCAGTAGGAAGGGAGCTCACTGCAGAACATGTGAAAGGGCCATTGTGGGATCATAGTAAAGGGGTAAAGGGCCCCAGGATAGATAAAATATATATAGATAGATAGATATATCTGTATGTATATATCTGTATGTATATATATATATATATATATATATATATATATATATATATATATATATATATATATATATATATTTGCATTTTATATTGCCCCCCTATTTTTGTCCATGTGCCCCCCCCTAAATATGAAAGCTGGAGACGCCACTGCCCCTGGGGTAGGACCCGGGTCCCCAAACCCTTTTTAGGACAATACCATGCAAATTAGCCTTTAAAATGAGCACTTTTGATTTCGAATGTTCGAGTCCCATAGACGTCAATGGGGTTCTAACGCTCGTGCAAACTTTCTGTCCGTTCGCAGGTTCTGGTGCGAACCGAACCGGGGGGTGTTCGGCTCATCCCTACCGACAATACACATAGAAGTTCATTGATAAAAACGGCATGGGAATTCCCCACAGGGGAACCCCGAACCAAAATTAAAAAAAAAAATCATGTGGGAGTCCCCCTAAATTCCATACCAGGCCCTTCAGGTCTGGTATGGATATTAAGGGGAACCCCGGCCAAAATTTAAAAAGAAAACGGCGTGGGGTCCCCCCAAAAATCCATACCAGACCCTTATCTGAGCACGCAACCTGGCAGGCCGCAGGAAAAGAGGGGGGGATGAGAATGTGCCCCCCCTCCTGAACCGTACCAGGCCACATGCCCTCAACATTGGGAGGGTGCTTTGGGGTAGTCCCCCAAAACACCTTGTCCCCATGTTGATGAGGACAAGGGCCTCATCCCCACAACCCTGGCCGGTGGTTGTGGGGGTCTGCGGGCGGGGGGCTTATCGGAATCTGGAAGCCCCCTTTAACAAGGGGACCCCCAGATCCCGCCCCCCCCGTGTGAAATGGTAAGGGGGTACTTACCCCTACCATTTCACTAAAAAACTGTCAAAAATGTTAAAAATGACAAGAGACAGTTTTTGACAATTCCTTTATTTAAATGCATGGGGGGAGGCTCCCGCTCTTCTCTTCTTCATTTTCTTCTCCGGGCCGCTCCGCACCCATGCTGGCATGGAGGGAAGCTCCCGCTGTGTGACGGCGTCTCCTCGTCTGACGGTTCTTAAATAACAGGGGGCGGGGCCACTCGGTGGCCCCGCCCTCCTCTGACGCACGGTGACTTGACGGGACTTCCCTGTGATGTCACGGGAATGCCACAGGGAAGTCCCGTCATGTCCCGTGCATCAGAGGGGGGCGGGGTTACCGGGTGGCCCTGCCCCCCGTTATTTAAGAACCGTCAGACGAGGAGACGCCGTCACACAGCGGGAGCCTCCCTCCATGCCAGCATGGATGCGGAGCGGCCCAGAGAAGAAAATGAAGAAGAGAAGAAGAGAAAAAGAGAAGAAGGAAGAAGAGAAGAAGATGAAGAAGAAGATGAAGAGAAGAGCGGGAGCCTCCCCCCATGCCATGGGTGCGGAGCGGCCGAGGAGAAGAAGATAGAAGACGCCGCGGAGGAGATGCTGGACGAGAACGCCGGAGGAAGAACCAGAAGAACCAGAAGAACCAGAAGATGAAGCAAATAGAAGAAAGAATAAGCATTTAAATAAAGGAATTGTCAAAAACTGTCTCTTGTCATTTTTAACATTTTGACAGTTTTTTAGTGAAATGGTAGGGGTAAGTACCCCCTTACCATTTCCCACAGGGGGGGCAGGATCTGGGGGTCCCCTTGTTAAAGGGGGCTTCCAGATTCCGAAAAGCCCCCCGCCCGCAGACCCCCACAACCACCTGCCAGGGTTGTGGGGATGAGGCCCTTGTCCTCATCAACATGGGGACAAGGTGTTTTGGGGGCTACCCCAAAGCACCCTCCCAATGTTGAGGGCATGTGGCCTGGTACGGTTCAGGAGGGAGGGGGCCGCACTCTCGCCCCCCCTCTTTTCCTGCGGCCTGCCAGGTCGCGTGCTCGGATAAGGACGAACCCCACGTCATTTTTTTTTTTAAATTTTGGTTTGGGGTTCGCCTGTGGGGAATTCCCATGCCGTTTTTATCAATGAACTTCTATGTGTATTGTTGGCAATGCAATAGCCGCGGGTAGTTTTAAATGGCTTTTTTCCTTCGAAATGTCATTTTGCTGTCAGACTGTTCTAAACACGGGAAACATGCGCCCCTTTACAGGCATACTATAGACACCCCCCAGCTACGAAATTGAAAGGGATATTACACTTTTATTGTTTGACTTTAAGCATTATTAAAATCACTGCTCCTGAAAAAACGGCCGTTTTTAAAACTTTTTTTGCATTGATCCATGTCCCCTGGGGCAGGACCCAGGTCCCCAAACACTTTTTATGACAATAATTTGCATATAAGCCTTTAAAATTAGCACTTTTGATTTCTCCCATAGACTTTTAAAGGGTGTTCTGCGGCATTCGAATTTGCCGCGAACACCCCAAATTGTTCGCTGTTCGGCGAACTTGCGAACAGCCAATGTTCGAGTCGAACATGAGTTCGACTCGAACTCGAAGCTCATCCCTAGCGGTGAGATGAGAATCATTTTCAAAAGAGGTTCCCCCCTTGAGAAGAGGAAGGAGAGTGGATGGGTTAAGGGTATCACATCGGAGGATGGTGATGTTATCGGGGAGAAGCAAGGCACACTGAAGTCTGAGGTGTCTTGCTGAGGACAGGAGTTTGGGCTGTACTTGGTTCAGTATGGCAGTTATGTCATGAGGGGCATTGGGCTGCACAGACGGCTTTAAGGCAGGAGGGTCCCCCCTGGCCACTGAGTCCAGTTGACAGGAGTGATACCCTGAGTCTGTTATCATGGGCCTGAGCCAAAACTCCTGTGGCATGTCCTTGCCTTGCTGAGACAAACAGTTTGAAAGTCTTTTAGTCCCAAAGCAGAGGCTGTTGAGAGGATCTCCTTCAGAGTTTCAAAATTGTCCACAGCTTCTGGAGAAAGCAGGAAAGGGTCAGATTTCAGGGCATCATAAAGGGATTGCTTGACCTTGAGGCAAAGGGATGCCCTTGATTGCAGCAACTCTTTCTTCAGTGAGATGTCAGGTGCCTTGGGAGATGCAGAGGCCTGGGAAAATCACCTTCTTTCTGGACTTTTTGCTTTTTAAGGCCTTGCAACCTTGCTCAACCAGGTAGTGTAGGAAGCTTTCAGAGTAGATTGAGGCAATCACAAGCAGAAGGTCATCTACATACTGAAGGAGTATAATGTCTGGGTGTAAATTCATTCAGGTGTCCAGAATGGGGGCCGTTGCCTTGGCGAATTGGGAGGGGGAGTTCTGGGCACCTTGTGGCATAACAGTCCAGGTGTAGCTGGCAGGTGAAACAGGCTTGCCTGAATCCTTGTGGAGAAGGTCCATGTGATCCGGAGAGGTAGGTGAAGTGAGGTGTCATGTCTCTGGTACTGGGCGCTTTCATGTGGACCACGGTTGGGGCTTGGTTGACTGTGGGTGAATTTCCATGGGCTTCGGTATTCCCTTCTGGAGTGGCTGGGTCTTTTGCAGTTGTAGCAGACACGTGGAGTTGGTACTGGTGGGCGCAGATAGGGTGTGTCAGAGGCCATTATGAGAGGAGCTACTCTCTACTGTTCTGTGAGGATTCTGGACCTAATAACTACTAATAACAACGTCTCAAGCTCCAAGGTTGTGGGTTCCCTATACTCAGACCCTTTCGGATTGACACTTTAAGACCTGAAATAAATGCGGCAGCTAACATGTGTCTATGCGCTCTGTTCAGCACGCTAAAGCCCAAATCAGTAAACTTCTTGTACACATATTGACTTCAGGCGTTTTAGAGTAGAGATGTGAACCATCTCCATACAGAATAATTTTTTATAGGGAGCCTCGGTCCAACCGATCTCCACAACATACATATTTATTTTTCTTTCTAAACATTCTAATTAGATACTGAGTCTTTTTTTTTTTTCAGAATACAAAACGCCCAGATGTGAATGGGGCCTACCTAAATCTAGCACATAGATTTAAGCAAAGAAAGCACTTCCTCTTTTGCTCTTCTGGCATAACGCCTAGAATACATAAACTTCCTCTTTATTTATAATCCTGTTAAATATTGAAATTGAACATTTTAAACTCCCCAATTATTGCTAATACAGCTTAAACACAATTAAAACCAAAAGAAACACCTTTTAGCTTCAATAATGCAAGGGTAAGCAATTACAACTAAATTCAGACTCTGACTGAAATATTCAGAAATATTCAATACATCCGATACATAAATTATTTATTTAATTAAAATGCTACATTGATTGCTACTATGCTCCACCACTGGAAACATGTGGGTGGGTTTCGGTGTGGGCGGTTCATGGGGCTGTGGCATAGGGTGTGTTGCCACAGGGGGAGGTGTCACTTAGAACAGAGGGGCGGTAGACGAAGGCCCAATTTTTCTGCCCCTGTTTAACAGGGGCGTGTAATTACAATTTTTGATGCAATACTTTGCAGCAGGGCTCGTTCCTGTGTTCCAACTAGATTGTCTGTGAGGGGTTGCAGTGTTGTGGCACCAGCACCACCACCACCACCACCACCACCAAAGGCCCAGTTTTTCTGCCCCTGTTCAACAGGGGCATGTAATTACAATTCTTGATCTAATATTTCACAGCAGGGCCCTGTGAGGGCTTACAGTGTTGTGGCCACAACAACACCTAAGGCCCAAATTTCTGCTGAGTATATAGGGCAGGCCCCTACTTTCAAACATCTAACTTACAAACGACTCCTACTTGCAAACGGAAGGAGACAACAGGAAGTGAGCTGAAATCTACCCCTAGGAAGGGAAATTCTCTCCTGTAAGAGTTAATATGGGAAAAACATTTCTCCTTTCCACTGATGCTTTCCAATCCTTGTTCCACAAAAAAAACCCAAATTCTCAAAAAGCATTTGTCATTGGGACAAAAAGTGAGGTGAAATCTTCTAAAGAGGAGGAAAGACAGCAAAACAAATGTCA
This sequence comes from Lithobates clamitans, assembly GCA_037952925.1. Lineage (NCBI taxonomy): Eukaryota > Metazoa > Chordata > Amphibia > Anura > Ranidae > Lithobates > Lithobates clamitans. The sequence continues at coordinate 4,949,343 of JBBGZY010000053.1, read as the reverse complement.
CAGGGGTGATAACCCTTCCCTATGTTTTCCAAAAAGCTTAAAAAAGATTTTTTGGCTGGAGCTAAACACGTTAAAAATGTACCCGTTCAAAATGACAAACAGATTCTACTTAACAACAAACCTACAGTCCCTGTCTTGTTTGCACCGCCTGTATACTGCTGTTCAGAGTATATAGGGCCTAGGGGCCCCACACCTTTCCTTATTTTAATTTGGGTGCGGGGTTCCCCTTAATATCCATACAAGACCCAAAAGGCCTGGTAATGGACTGGGGGGTACCCATGGTGTTTGTCTCACTGATTTTCATCCATATTGCCAGGACCGGACATTACATTAAACCCGCAAGCAGTTTTAAATGAGATTTTTTCCTTAAAAAATGACATTTGGTGCAGGGACTGTTCTAAACACGGGAAACATGCGCCACTTTACAGGCATACTATAGACACCCCCCAGGCACGATATTTAAAGGAATATTTCACTTTTTTTTTTTTTACTTTAAGCATCATTAAAAACATTGCTCCCGAAAAAACGGCCGTTTTTAAAAGTTTTTTTTGCATTGATACATGTCCCCTGGGGTAGGACCCGGGTCCCCAAACCCTTTTTAGGACAATACCATGCAAATTAGCCTTTAAAATGAGCACTTTTGATTTTGAATGTTCGAGTCCCATAGACGTCAATGGGGTTCTAACGCTCGTGCAAACTTTCGGTCCGTTCGCAGGTTCTGGTGCGAACCGAACCGGGGGGTGTTCGGCTCATCCCTACCGACAATACACATAGAAGTTCATTGATAAAAATGGCATGGGAATTCCTCACAGGGGAACCCCGAACCAAAATTTAAAAAAAAAATCACGTGGGAGTCCCCCTAAATTCCATACCAGGCCCTTCAGGTCTGGTATGGATATTAAGGGGAACCCCGGCCAAAATTTAAAAAGAAAACGGCGTGGGGTCCCCCCAAAAATCCATACCAGACCCTTATCTGAGCATGCAACCTGGCAGGCCGCAGGAAAAGAGGGGGGGACGAGAATGCGCCCCCCCTCCTGAACCGTACCAGGCCACATGCCCTCAACATTGGGAGGGTGCTTTGGGGTAGCCCCCCAAAACACCTTGTCCCCATGTTGATGAGGACAAGGGCCTCATCCCCACAACCCTGGCCGGTGGTTGTGGGGGTCTGCGGGCGGGGGGCTTATCGGAATCTGGAAGCCCCCTTTAACAAGGGGACCCCCAGATCCCGCCCCCCCGTGTGAAATGGTAAGGGGGTACTTACCCCTACCATTTCACTAAAAAACTGTCAAAAATGTTAAAAATGACAAGAGACAGTTTTTGACAATTCCTTTATTTAAATGCATGGGGGGAGGCTCCCGCTCTTCTCTTCTTCATTTTCTTCTCCGGGCCGCTCCGCACCCATGCTGGCATGGAGGGAAGCTCCCGCTGTGTGATGGCGTCTCCTCGTCTGACGGTTCTTAAATAACGGGGGGCGGGGCCACTCGGTGACCCCGCCCCCCTCTGACGCACGGTGACTTGACGGGACTTCCCTGTGATGTCACGGTAATGCCACAGGGAAGTCCCGTCATGTCCCGTGCATCAGAGGGGGCTGGGTTACCGGGTGGCCCTGCCCCCCGTTATTTAAGAACCGTCAGACGAGGAGACGCCGTCACACAGCGGGAGCCTCCCTCCATGCCAGCATGGATGCGGAGCGGCCCAGAGAAGAAAATGAAGAAGAGAAGAAGAGAAAAAGAGAAGAAGGAAGAAGAGAAGAAGATGAAGAAGAAGATGAAGAGAAGAGCGGGAGCCTCCCCCCATGCCATGGGTGCGGAGCGGCCCGAGGAGAAGAAGATAGAAGACGCCTCGGAGGAGATGCTGGACGAGAACGCCGGAGGAAGAACCAGAAGAACCAGAAGATGAAGCAAATAGAAGAAAGAATAAGCATTTAAATAAAGGAATTGTCAAAAACTGTCTCTTGTCATTTTTAACATTTTGACAGTTTTTTAGTGAAATGGTAGGGGTAAGTACCCCCTTACCATTTCACACAGGGGGGGCAGGATCTGGGGGTCCCCTTTTTAAAGGGGGCTTCCAGATTCCGAAAAGCTCCCCGCCCGCAGACCCCCACAACCACCTGCCAGGGTTGTGGGGATGAGGCCCTTGTCCTCATCAACATGGGGACAAGGTGTTTTGGGGGCTACCCCAAAGCACCCTCCCAATGTTGAGGGCATGTGGCCTGGTACGGTTCAGGAGGGAGGGGGCCGCACTCTCGTCCCCCCTCTTTTCCTGCGGCCTGCCAGGTCGCGTGCTCAGATAAGGACGAACCCCACGTCATTTTTTTTTTTTAAATTTTGGTTTGGGGTTCGCCTGTGGGGAATTCCCATGCCGTTTTTATCAATGAACTTCTATGTGTATTGTTGGCAATGCAATAGCCGCGGGTAGTTTTAAATGGCTTTTTTCCTTCGAAATGTCATTTTGCTGTCAGACTGTTCTAAACACGGGAAACATGCGCCCCTTTACAGGCATACTATAGACACCCCCCAGCTACGAAATTGAAAGGGATATTACACTTTTATTGTTTGACTTTAAGCATTATTAAAATCACTGCTCCTGAAAAAACGGCCGTTTTTAAAACTTTTTTTGCATTGATCCATGTCCCCTGGGGCAGGACCCAGGTCCCCAAACACTTTTTATGACAATAATTTGCATATAAGCCTTTAAAATTAGCACTTTTGATTTCTCCCATAGACTTTTAAAGGGTGTTCTGCGGCATTCGAATTTGCCGCGAACACCCCAAATTGTTCGCTGTTCGGCGAACTTGCGAACAGCCAATGTTCGAGTCGAACATGAGTTCGACTCGAACTCGAAGCTCATCCCTAGCGGTGAGATGAGAATCATTTTCCAAAGAGGTTCCCCCCTTGAGAAGAGGAAGGAGAGTGGATGGGTTAAGGGTATCACATCGGAGGATGGTGATGTTATCGGGGAGAAGCAAGGCACACTGAAGTCTGAGGTGTCTTGCTGAGGACAGGTGTTTGGGCTGTACTTGGTTCAGTATGGCAGTTATGTCATGAGGGGCATTGGGCTGCACAGATGGCTTTAAGGCAGGAGGGTCCCCCCTGGCCACTGAGTCCAGTTGACAGGAGTGATACCCTGAGTCTGTTATCATGGGCCTGAGCCAAAACTCCTGTGGCATGTCAGCTGAGTAGGAATACGCAGTAGTAATTTGGAGATGAGGAACTGAGAAGATCTCTAATAAGACACTGGAGAGAGAGAGAGAGAAAAAGAGAGAACTGAATAGAAATACACAGTGATGTGGAGATGAGGAACTGAGAAGATCTCTAATAAAACACTTAATGAGCAGACATGAAACACCAGCAGCTATTTACACTACATACATTCAATCTAAACACCAATAAATGTGCAGTATGTGGCAGTAGGGGTTTGTGACCGAGAATAGATCTCTTATAACCTGGTTCTACCTTCGTGACCAGGCCCCAAGTCTCCTCATTAATGCCAAATAACAGTCCACAGACACATCTAGGACATGACATTACCAACAACAATTATTGTGACGATTGAAATGAAATATGGGCTTAATCAGATCCTCACGGGATCCCCACGCCACCCCTGGGCATATTCCTGATGCCCCCTCCTGGTAATCCGTGCTTTACCGCACAATTATTTCCCCCAGGAGGAGTTTAACCACGTCCTGACACCCTCTCCTGATATCAATCCTCAGGAGAAGTTTAACCACGTCAATTATTCCATCCGTGACTATATAATCAATCCCTCTTTCACAATGGCCGCCACAAAACACAAGATAGATAGATAAAACAAAACACAAAACACTCCAAATACAGGCGGGTCAGAAACAATTGCAGGTTCGTACTATATAAATAGGCTTGAGACAAGATATATACCTGTCTTTGTGGACCGTGGGAAGCTGATACGGAGACAGAAATTAACCAAATACGGACGCGGATCAAACAGCAGACAAATTATTAAGGAAAATGTCTTACCGTTTTCTCCAGAGTTGATTAGGCTCTGGTCTGCCCGTATTTTGGTCCTCTTTCAGTGTCCTCTTAGTTCGGCTTCCTTTTGGGCCAATCTCAAGCCCCATGTTGGGCGCCAAATGTTTTGGACCAAACCAGAACCGTTCGGTACTTTTGTTTCTGTGCCCCATGCCAAATTAACCATCAATGTAAAAGTGTGCATACTTGAAGCAAATTACTGACACATAGATGAGTTCAGTAGATTGATACTTCTGCTTTTATTACTTGTGGACCCCAGCTAATATACCATGAGCCGGATGTTTTGTTATCAAATCAAATATACAACAAGACAAACGTATGCAGACCACAAGATATACATATTCATTATTGTGAGAAAGTATAAGCTTTTAGCTGGGTTATATCTATATAAGGGAATAGCAGACTATCATAGCTAAATAGGGTGTCTTGTTTCCAGTTCTTGAAAACAGGCGCAATCTTCTTTTAACTTGTTCTTAACTCTTGCAATTCTGTTCCACATGAAGCGGGGGGGGGGGGGGGGGGGGGTAAGCTGGCAGACATCTAATTGAATGTGGTTAAGGCTGATAGCTGAGAGAGAGAGATAAGCACTTATATCTATATGGTTATATTTAAAATAGAAACAAAAATCAACCAGCGCGAACCACAAACCTAACTAAACAGCAGCTGTGATACTGAGGGTAAATTTATCAAATCCCTTAAATTAGCATAAAGAAAAAGCAGTACAGCTCATACAATAATGAACTAAAGTCCAAAGTAAACAAATTGCAGGCAATATTCCAGTGATTCCTCCAGTGACTCAGGTGACATAAGAAAAACGTAAGGTGACTGTAGTGACACACATGGACCTCCACCTTCGATGACACCAGCTGCTCACCTCAATAGATGGACCCCTGAGTAAATCAGTCAGGTCAAAACAGCGGTTCCCGCATCTGTGTACGTGCTCCGATCGTGACGTCACCCGCGCTCCGCTCGTCCATCCTGTATGGGACATCCACTCCATCCATGCTTTCATCCTCCACACTGGGGTACAGTGCATTGTAATGTGAGTTTTTCCGCATATTTTATTAAACCATTTTAAGTATCATACAGAGAGCACTAGATTCTTTCCTACCTCTTTTACATGTGAATATCTGCCTATATGCTGGTCACTGAAAGCTGACATTGAAAGCTGCTGCTGCTGTCTTCCTATGGTATTGTCCCTGTGAGGGAACCGCTGTTTTGACCTGACTGATTTACTCAGGGGTCCATCTATTGAGGTGAGCAGCTGGTGTCACCGAAGGTGGAGGTCCATGTGTGTCACTACAGTCACCTTACGTTTTTCTTATGTCACCTGAGTCACTGGAGGAAACACTGGAATATTGCCTGCAATTTGTTTACTTTGGACTTTAGTTCATTATTTTATGCGCTGTACTGCTTTTTCTTTATATATTTAAAATAGGCATTTCACCATAACACTCATAATCACATCCATTACAGTATCACATCCATTACACCTGCTTGTCATATAGTCAAGTAGCTCAAATATGTATTAATATACCAGGGTATATAGGATTCCTAGTCTCTCTAGCAGAGAACTAGAATGATTGGAAAATAGAAAACTCTTAATGTGGACTCTGTTGTTTAGTTAAACAATGGGTTCAGCTGAAAATTTCTCTTTGCTATCAAATATCTAGCTGCTTTAATGGAGGGGGTAACAGCAAGGAGTGAATTGATGTTCTGCCGTCACCCGAGTAAATTCTTCCCTTCACAGTGGAAACACACAAGTTGTTCTTGCTCTGGAAATTATATCAGATTGGCTGTTACAGGCACCCCCTACTTCTAATGATTCCCATGAGCGATCCCCGTTTGCGAGGAAGTGATGGGAAAGGGATGGGGGACCGCGGTGGTTCCCTTTTCTCACAGATCCAATAGTAGAGCTGGGTGGACTGGATCGGGGGCATTCCCTCGCAGTTAGTTCCAGTCACTTCCCCAAATAGGTCGACACATCTATGCTCTGGTAACGGAGGAGTTGTGTTAAACGCAAGCTTAAGACTTGCCATACATAGTTTTCTCTCTTGCTGTCTTTATCAGCATTCTTTTCGAACCTCTCCCCCCCTTTTTTTTTTTTCTCTTTTTTATTTTCCACTTCTTCTCTTTTCCCCCCTCTGAGGCTATTATCTTCTCCCCTACCCCTCTCTCCCCCTTACACTCCCCCTCTCTCTGTCCCCTGTCCCTGATCCCTCTTACTCCTCCCTTTGCTGGGGCCCTGGTTGACGATGGACGGACTTAACATATACTCTCTTAATGCGAAAGGTCTGAATACGCCTGGGAAAAGATGCATGCTTATGAATGACTTAAGACAGGCCAAAGTGGATGTTGCCTTCATCCAGGAAACACATTTTAAAGAAGACAGACTCTCGGTTCTTAAGAATAGATTCTTCCCTTTAGGGTATCACTCTACTAATAAAACTAAATCTAGAGGGTCTTCCATCCTTCTTTCTAGCAGATTACCCTGGACTCTCCAAGACTCTATGTCAGATACAGAGGGTCGATTTGCTTTTATTAAAGGCCTAGTGGGTGACGTACAGTTGACTTTAGTGAACATTTATGCCCCGAACTAACATCAAGACACATTCTTACGGCATGTTTTATCTAAACTGTCTGACTTCCAAGCAGGACAGTTGATCCTTGGGGGTTGATTTTAACGTTCCCCTAGCTCCGACAGTGGACACATCCTCTGGTCTCTAATCGATACCAACAAGCACCCGCAAGCGCATTGCCCAAATGTTGTATGATGCTCGGCTAATCAACGTCTGGCGTCTCCAACATACAGGGGTAAGGGACTATACGTTCTTTTCCTCATCCCACAAGTTATATTCGAGAATAGATTATTTTTTTGTTCCCCATAGCCAACTTCACGAGGTTCGTACCTCTTCAATTGATCTGCGGACATGGTCGGATCACGCCCCCATTTTATTGGCATACGCCATTCCAGGCAACTTCTCCCATCGCTCCCGTGTTTGGCGTCTTAATGAGAGCCTTTTACAGAGACCGGAGGTCTTGGAGGAGGTGAATGGGGAGTTGAAATCCTATCTTCAAACAAACACATCGGAGGACTGAACTCCAGGGACAGTATGGGAGGCACACAAGCCTGTTATCAGGGGAATATTAATAAAACACGGTGCTCGCCTGAAAAAAAAGAGAGGACGGCAATTGGAAATGCTGCTTGCTAAATTATACGCGACGGAGACAGAGCGTAAACGCGCCAGTAACCCTCTAGTGTTGAGTTATTCTCTTTATGGTCAACACAGAGGACACGGGGGCACTCAGTCTAGAGGAAAAGAGATTTCATCTCCAAATATGGAAAGGTTTCTTCACAGTAAGAGCTGTGAACATGTGGAATAGACTCCTGCCAGAGGTGATTCTGGCCAGCTCAGTAGATTGCTTTAAGGAAGGTCTGGATACTTTCCTAAATGTACATAATATAACTGGATACTAACATTTATAGGTAAAGTTGATCCAGGGAAAATCCAATTGACTCTTGGGGGATCAGGAAGGAATTTTTTCCCCTGCTGTAGAAAATTGGAGCATGCTCTGCTGGGGGTTTTTGCCTTCCTCTGGATCAACTGTGGGTATAGAATTGGGTATACTGGATTGTAGGATATTTTTTCTTTTTACATTAAAAGATTTATTAAAGCTTAAACAGGTTAACAATCAAAGCCACATTTCAGAATCAGTATAGTACATGTGTACATATTGTCATATAAACAGCAGAAAAGCAGGCTATTTACTAAAGTTAGCTGTAGCATATGGTCCATATGTAACAATAATGTCCCTCACTAGTGGAACGTGTGCAAAAAACGAAATCCTGTTGAGGGTCTGTCTTTCATTGACCAGCTGGGCATCTGAGATTAATTTAGTTTACACAACAACAAACGCATTGTTCTCTCAACTTTGATTGCTCATAAACATAAAGATTTAGTATGATAGATTAGAAGAAATGAAGGTGAAAACAGAGGGGGGATGTAGAACAAGTTACCTGAAGTTAATAAGAACGCTCTCCTTGATCGTTGCGACTTGCAAGTGTGAACTTAGGGAAGCGCGAAAGACACCTGATTTCGAGTAGGTCTTATCCATTCCTCAGGCGATCATAATCTGTTGAAACTTTAAAATGGAGCCAGGGGGACCATGTGGTATGGTATCTTTCAATTGTGTCAGATGATTGTGCTATAGCATCTTCCATTTGGCAAATCTTGGAGACTTTCTGCAGCCAGTCTCGTATAGAAGGAGCCTGTGTGCTTTTCCAGCGTAGCGGTATTAAAGCCTTAGCGGCATTCGGTAAGTGCTTAGTTAAAGATTTTTTGTGTCTTTTATATAGAAAATTGGAAATGTGAAGCAGGCAGCAAGCCGCATCTAGCTTAATTCTCGTCTCCGTGATTTGCCTTATGGTTTCTTTCACTGTGGTCCAGAAAGCATCTAGGGCCTGACACTGCCACCAGATGTGTAGTAGAGTGCCAGTCTCTTTCCCACATCTCCAGCATTTGTCTGATTCCTCGGGGAACCATGTATTGAGTTTGTGTGGTGTGGCGTACCAATGTGTCAAGAGCTTATAAGCCGTCTCTTGCATTTTAATGCTAATAGAGCACTTATGAGAGAGGATACAGGTTGTGGACCATTGGTTGTCTGTAGTGTCCCTTTGTAAAGTTCTGGACCATTCTTTCCTAAATCTGTCTTCTGGGGATGTTTTAGAATATTGCAGCCAATTATATATGGTTGAGGTCGCCTTACTGAAGTTGTCACCTTTATGGCATGTTGTTTCTAGTTCAGTCAGTGCTCTTCGAAAGAGGGGTCGTTTAGCTTTATCTGTGATGTAGCTACGTATTTGAAAGTAGGCCCAGACAGGTAGAAGCGGGAGATTGTTATCTTCTTTCAGCTCGGTGTAGTTTTTAATTCTGTTGTTACTAAAGCAGTCCCCTGTTTCTTGGGGTCAGGTGATTGAAGAGCCCTATTGGCCATCCCTGGAATAAATCCAGGGTTGTTAAGCAGTGGGGTTAACAGGCTTAGTTGTGATGTTAGGTCTGTCTTTGTTGTCACCGTCTGAAATACGTTTAGCGTGGCTCCTGTTAGTGGATGGCTTTTCGTTGAATGAGACTGGCAATTCTAGGCAATCCATGGGGCGAGTTTTAAGGATTTGTGGTTCAATGACTCTTCTAGAATGACTCAATCTTTGGATTTACCGTGGCAGTGCCAGTCAATCACTGTCGTGAGATGTGCTGCCCTGTAGTAGTTTTGAAAATGTGGAAGTCCCATGCCGCCCAAGTCTTTGGGCCTAGTTAAAAGTGCAAATTTGATTCTGGGTCTTTTGTGACCCCGAAGGAATCGTAATAAAAGGGATTGTAGGTTTTTAAAGAAATTCTGTGGGATTCTGATAGGGAGTGCTCATAGCAGGTACAATAGTCGTGGAAGGATCGTCATTTTAAGAATAGCGGCTCTTCCAAACCATGAAAAGTATTTGGAATTTCAGTTCCGTAAATCAGTAGTGATGTTTTGTAACATTTGGGGGAAGTTTTGGTCATAGGTAGTCTTCAAGTTTGGCGTTAATTTAACCCCTAGATATTTGAGGGCCGATGTGACCCAACGAAACGGGCAATTCTCTCGTGTTCTATTGAGGGTGTCTCCACATTCATGGCTTCAGACTTTTTGTAATTAATTTTGAGGTTAGAAATGTAACCAAAAAGTGCAAATTCTTTAATTAGGTGTGGGATTGTAGTGTGTGGGTTAGTTAGGAAAAACAAAAGATCATCAGCATATGCTGCTGTCTTGTATGTTCTATCGGCCACCTCAAAGCCAGTGATCGAGTGTTATTCGTTAACTCGTCTGATGAATGGTTCCAAGGATAGTATAAATAATAGGGGTGACAGGGGGCATCCCTGCCGAATCCCGTTGGAGTTCTGCACTTTGTCTGATAAGGTGCCATTAATTTTTAATCTAGCCGAGGGGTTCTGGTAGAGGGCAGCTATCCACGTCTTAATGTGCGGTCCCAGGCCCACGTGACGGCATGTGTCCCAGGAGACCCTATCGAAGGCCTTCTCCACATCTGTGGACAGGAGAAGGCCCTCGAGACCCCGGGTATGTGCCGCGTGTGTCAAAAGTAAAGCCTTTATGATGTTATCTCTTGCCCCTCTAGCCTGCATAAACCCAACCTGTTCCGGGCTAACCAAGGAGGGAAGCAGAGGTTGTAATCTATTAGATATGATTTTAGCTAGAAGCGTGAGGTCTAGATTTAACAAAGAGATGGGTCTGTAATTTGAACAATCAGTTGTGTCTTTGTTAGCTTTAGGTATTAGTGTTATATGAGCTGATAGAAAGTCAGGTGGCACTTGTCTGAGCAAAGAGAGAGAATTCAGTGCCCCCATTAGGGGAGTCGATAAGATATCGCTAAATGTTTTATAATAGGCGGATGTGTAGCCGTCCGGCCCTGGGCTTTTCCCTGGCTTAAGGCCCTTGATTGCTACCTGAATCTCCGTCAGAGATATCTGGTCCTCTAAGAGGGACACCTTGGAATCCGTCAACTGGGGAAGTCCACTTTCAGTTATATAGTCCCGTATCGCCTACCCTCTCTCATTTGGAATCGTGGGGGTTTGTGTTGGAGTGGCAGATTATAGAGTTTCAAGTAGGATTGATGAAAGTGAGCAGCTATGGCCTCTGAGGTTACCGCCAATGTGCCGTCCCGTGACCTGATGCCTGTAATGTTATTAGTGAAGTTAGCATCTTTCAGAGCCCTGGCCAGCAGTCTACCTGTCTTGTCTCGTGATCTCCTAGTTTGGGTCTCAAATGATTGTTGCAAGGCTTTTCGGGTGTCTAACAGGTCTTGGGGCGGACTGTGTGGCCAAAGAGTGTTTGTGGGTGGCTTCTAGCTGTCGTATTTTTTCAGTTAGTCTGTTTATTTCCTGATCCCGGATCTTTTTACGTTGGGCGCCTATTTTAATTAATTCAACGCGTCGGGAGGAGCCAAGTGACGTCATCCCTAGTGCTCGAGTGATACTCATAGCTCGGTGCGAGGAGGAGATCGCGCTGGCTGGCTGACTGCTCTATTCCCTAGCAATTGATACTAATACAAGTGAGTGTGCTTGATTTTTCTTACCAAGAAGATATAAAGTGAAAAGTTCACTGCGCAATGAATGTTTTTTTCTGTTTGATTGCATGAATGGAGTTTTATCATTGGAGATGGATACCTAGTGGATTACCAGAGGGGACAGTGAGCTGATCTTGAGGTGTAATCATAACACAGGCTGAATTCAATAAGGAAGATAATCATTTTGTAAAAGACTTGACATCTTCGGCTTAGAACCACAAAAATTGTCGCTACGGAATATATAGCTCCTTGTATGTTTACAACGGTTTATTTAAATATGCATTAGTAGCATATTTAGTGCACTAATTATTCACACTAGTTTATTTAAGCATGTAATAGCAGCGTATTCAGCGCACTAATATTTTTATATATATCTCTTTTGGTTTTAGTGGTATCAGAGCACTACTTATAGGTGCGTCTTTATACACAATCACAATATAATTCATTTTGCTGATGCGGAAGTGCACATAGTATAACACCATTACACAAAAAAAAAAAAAAAATTATCACTTTATTTTGTTTTTGATGATGCGGAAGTGCAATATAGTGTAACACCATCACATAATTTTTGATCACATAAATAATACTTTTTAATTACCGGTACCACATTTATTTTATAACACCATACAATTGGGATTCATCACTATTAGTATTTTATCCAATTAGCGCTTTAGTCTATCACTTAATTATTAGACATTTGCCAACGTCAACGTTCTGTCTCTATAAGTTCCTTTAAGAAAGACATAACGTCCCTCAGGGTCCACTAGTCTGTCCGTAAGTGTGAAGGGAGCTTCTTTGCTGATTAAGATAGACACCCCTTTAGTCTTTGCTACATCGTTGGTTGCATGGTGGGCCTCAGTGAAGAACGAGTTTTTGAGTTTAGGGATTTGGTTTGTCCTGAAGTGTGTTTCTTGCAGCAAAACAAACTGTGGCTTACCTTTCTTCAATTCCCGGAATAGAGACATACGCTTCTCTGGTATGTTCAAACCCCTGGTGTTATGTGAGATTACTAAAGGTGTCCTCCCGAGCGACGAATAGGCCATCTCTGGGATATGGGGCGTAAATGCTTAGTTCAATCACTGCAAAATAAATCGGAATTATCTGGCGTTTATATCACTTCGCAATAGACCAGGTAGAGATAGCTCAGTTGAGTGCAGATGCAAAAAGAGTGAGAGAGAAAAGATTAAGTCAAGAAGAAAAGGATCCAAAGATAGGGAATGGATCCCGGGTATTGTAGGATATTTTTTATTTTATTTATTTATTTATTTTATGGTTGAACTGGATGGACTTGTGTCTTTTTTCAACCTGACTAACTATGTAACTATGTAAGACTTTATACAGAGAGGCAGAGAACTTCATGCTTGTTAATGGTTGGGTTGGACAGCCCTTCAGGGTTGCATCGGGAGGTGCACCAGGGGTGTCCGCTGAGCCCTTTGCTATATGTGTTCGCAATCGACTCCTTCGTCAGAAGGCTGGAGGGCGGACCGTTGTGCAGGGTACCGATGGGCATTACTGGTGAGCCGCCCTTGAGGGTTGCAGCCTTTGCTGATGACATTTCTGTTTTTATCTATGGGACAGAGGAGGCGCAGGAGGTGGTCTCAGTTATAGAGCAGTATTCCGAGGCAACAGGCTCCAAGGTCAAGAGTGATAAAAGTGAAATTTTTTGGATGAGCGAGGGAGGTGAAAGCTTTGCACTTCCGGACACCTTCCCGAGGCCTCAGCAGAAAGCCAAAGTATTAGGCACCAAGTTTGACCCTGATGGTTACAGTAAGTCAAATTGGGAAGCCAGGCTGAATGATGCTGATGTCAAGGTGAAATGCTGAAAAGGGTGGCGGCTCTCCTTGAGGGAAAGGGTGGACTTGATTAAGACCTACCTGATTCCTACCTTTCTGTATATCAGCTTTGTTTGCATCTTGCCAGAGTCCTTCTATAACAGGATTTATAGTTATTTCTTCTACTTATGGGGGAACAGGCTGAATCTTGTGAAGCGGAAAGTTACTTACCTATCAAGGCGGAAGGGTGGCCTAGGAATGGTCAGCCCAATTGTGTTCTTCTCTCTGATATTTTTGAAACATAATTCTGGTAACATGCTAGCAGAGAGACCGCTTGGATGGGTAGGTATTTTCCAGATCTAGTTTAGACCTTTTCTGGGCCATTGGGAGAGTGGCGGGCCAGTGAAAAGCCTAAGGATCAAGCATGGTAAGCTCTCGGTTTATGTTGCCTCGTGTCTGAAAATTCTTAGATGGTGGCATGTGACAGCGGAGGATATCAGATCCCTCCCTAGGAGACACCTGGGTGAGGAGATCGTGGGTACTGTCTTTCATGCGCTGCTGCCCTTAAGGGATTGCCAAGGTCATATTATGAGGGAGGGTTTATGTTTAATAATTTCCCTTGAAATTTAGGGACCAGGCCTGGCTCGCTTTCCACAATAGGCTCTATGTGAGGGGAAACGTGAAGTGCTGCTCTTTGGACAATCGTGGTTGTCCAAGAATGGAGTGTCAGGGTGTCAGGGTGAAGTGGAAACCATGGACCACTTCTTGCTTCGGTGCCCTTTCAATATAGAAGTCTATAAAAAAAGTGGGGAGGGCTCTGAATATTTTTTACTAGCGTGTCTTATGCTGAGTGGGTGTATGGAGCATTGCAGAATCGCAAGGGATTTGATGTGGACATTCTTTTTATAGTCAGCTTAGTAGTCCGATATTACACCTGGAAAGCACGGTGTCAGGTATTATCCCTTCCGCAGAAACAGTGGCGTCTCCAGCTTTCATATTTAGGGGGGCACATGGGGGGACATGGACAAAAGTTGGGGGGCAACTATAAAATGCAATTATATATATATATATATATATATCCTGGGGCCCTTTACTACGATCCCACAACGGCCCTTCCACATGTTCTGCAGTGAGCTCCCTTCCTACTGTATTGCCCCTGTCTGTAAAATTCCATTCTCTCACTGATCAGTCAACTCCGGTCATGTTGATTGGAAGACAGATTTATTACAAATGTATCGATACATAGGGGTGAACTCTGTTCACAGCAAGGAGTTCCAGCAGAGTCACACAGTAACCCTTTTACACATGTCATTTTATAGCAGTATTTGGCAAGCTGCCATTGGCTAAGGCACACTGGTGACTCATGATACATCGTCAGCTTTATTGTCAAAAAACCAGTGTGTCCTTTCACAATATTTCCTAATATGGTAAACTTTTGCTAGTTCTTTTAAGTATTGTTTAAGGCGTTAGTCGGAAATAAGCAGGTTGCATAAACAATAAGTCAGCGCCATTTTAGCTAGAAAAAAAAACATATAAGGAACAAGGCAAATGTCGATATCACTTGTAATTCTTTACATATTTCTTATCATTCCCTCCTCTGATAACTATATTTGCTTCCTCAATTTATTACTTCAGTGCAGGTCTGTTCCACAACTGGGTTTTCAGACCTTAGCAAGTCCTTGACCTTGGCAAGTCCAGTCCATTTCCCAAACCAACCTTCAAGCCAATTTGTGAATGGATCATCAATACCCGAGTTTTCTGCTAATTCATTCGATAAAGCTGTCAATCCTTCGAGGGCTCTAGTCACGGTTCCTCCAGGAGCTGTAATGTTAGAAATAAAGGTGCAACACATACCACCAAACATTTTACAGACCCCTCCTCTTTCTGCTAGGACCAAATCTAATGCCATTCTATTATGCCATGCCGTCAGAGAGGTAGGGGCTAATTGCTCTGCCAATCCCTTAACAGCATCCCTGGTGTAGTTTACAAACCTTTGTTGGTTATAGTATATAAAATTAATCCAGTCAACATTTTTGTTTACTGTTACCCACCAGAGAAGAGACTCAAATCCAGCTGCAACTTGGTTCCTAGCCTTAAACTCGCTTGGCACTCCACGCGGAACCCCAATCTCATCTATGTAGATCTGGTGGTCAAAAAACCCTGCAGTAAAGTTGTCAGGGTATGCCGTGACAGCAGGGGGTATCTGAGGTCTCTGAACCTGGGGAAACAAACAACTTAACGTGTGACAGGGAGTGTTGGTGTCAGGTTTGTATGTTTTTTATTATAGCTTTAGCATACACCCTAAACCATCTGGATCTATATTGTTTTTTAAGGGAAAAGGCACTGTAGCCAGCTGGGGTCTAGCCCCTGCACAGACCAAGCAGTTCTCTTTTTTTAAGGATGTTAGCAGTATAGACTAACCATAACTTATCCTGGTATCCTGTTTCTAATGTTATAGCTTCTTCCACTGTGAGATTGGTGAATCTCACTGTGGGTCCTAATACCTCTACTTTAAGTCGGTCCTCATTATCTAATTCTTTCTTCTTGTTTGTCTCATTCTTTGGTTTGACTTCAAGGAAGAATTTTCCCAAAGGGTCAGTTCCTGATATCCAAGCTCCTACACGGTATAACCTCTGATCTTCTAGTTTGGGGTCCTTCAGGGAAATCAATAATATATTGCAATTCTTTGGCTCTGTACAGGGAGAGTGGGCTGCTTTTAGTTATGGTTAATCTATTCTTTAAATCTCCTGCTGCTGGGATCTCATATCCACAATCCTGGGCTGCAGTTGTCCACATGACTGAATCCCAAGTAGTACACCCGGTAGTTCCAGCCAGGTAGCACACGTATTTGTCTGCCCAGGTCAACTTGCTTGCTTCTACCTTATCTGCACAATTTGTCATCTGGCAGAAATCCACCTGTATAGTACTGGTGGTTCCTTCAACAAAGGTGAGGTTCAATGCTCTTCCTGTCTCTTCCCAATTGATTGGTTCTACTATCCTCCCGTGTCTCTTACCTCCCCGTATAGAGGCCTCTCCTAGAGTCACCAATACTCCCAAGAGGAACAAAATCCCTACCATCCTATCTGAAGTGAGGGGGGCCTAAATAGGGCCTTTTCTTCACCAAGGTTGAGACAAGCAGACCTTTTATCTGCCTTCTTTTGTAGTTGGACTTTCCCTCTCCTTCAGTCTTTCTGTCCCTACTCTGCCTATATTTACCTTTTTACAGTGGGATTGGTGACTCCAGATAGTCCTTTCAGCAATTCTTACTGCAGTGGGAGTAGTAAGCAGTACTTGATATGGCCCGTCCCACTTAGGGGAGTGCCAATACTACTTTATGATCACCTTGATGAGCACCCGATTTGTACTTTGTCTTCTCCTATGGTCTCTCCTTCTGGAATGGAACACTCTTGGTTAGGGATGAGCCGAACACCCCCCGGTTCGGTTTGCACCAGAACCTGCGAACGGACCGAAAATTCGCACGAACGTTAGAACCCCATTGACGTCTATGGGACTCGAACGTTCAAAATCAAAAGTGCTCATTTTAAAAGCTAATTTGCATGGTATTGTCCTAAAAAGGGTTTGGGGACCCGGGTCCTGCCCCAGGGGACATGTATCAATGCAAAAAAAACTTTTAAAAATGGCCGTTTTTTCGGGAGCAGTGATTTTAATCATGCTTAAAGTAAAAAAAAAAAAAAAGTGAAATATTCCTTTAAATATCGTACCTAGGTGGTGTCTATAGTATGCCTGTAAAGTGGCGCGTGTTTCCCTTGCTTAGAACAGTCTCTGCACAAAATGTCATTTTTAACCACTTAAGGACCGCCTCACGCCGATATACGTCAGCAAGGAGGCACCGGCAGGCAAAATCACGTATATGTACGTGATCTGCCTCCCGCAGGTAGGGGGTCCGATCAGACCCCCCCCGGTGCCCGAGGCGGTCCTCTTTTGTCCACCGGCGATCGGAGCTGAGGGGGAGGCCATCCGTTCGTCCCCCCCCCTCGCGATTGCCGCCGGCCAATCAGAACATTCCTTTGCTGCTATATGCTAAACAGCAGCAAAGGAAATGATGTCATCTCTCCTCGGCTCGGTATTTTCCGTTCCAGCGCCAAGGAGAGAAGACATCACTGTGAGTGTAAAACACAAACACACACAGTAGAACATGCCAGGCACACAAAACACCCCCGATCCCCCCCTCGATCGCCCCCCGATCACCCCCCAATCACCCCTCCCCCCCCGTCACACTGACACCAAGCAGGTTTTTTTTTTTTCTGATTACTGCATTCTGATTCTGATTACCCGCCGTTTATTACCGAATAAAGGTTTAGCCCCCTGATCGCCAGGCGGTGATATGCGTCGCCCCAGGCAGCGTCAGATTAGCGCCAGTAGCGCTAACACGCACGCATGCAGCATACGCCTCCCTTAGTGGTATAGTATCTGAACGGATCAATATCTGATCCGATCAGATCTATACTAGCGTTCCCTGCAGTTTAGGGTTCCCAAAAACGCAGTGTTAGCGGGATCAGCCCAGATACCTGCTAGCACCTGCGTTTTGCCCATCCGCCCGGCCCAGCCCAGCCCACCCAAGTGCAGTATCGATCGATCACTGTCACTTCCAAAACACTAAACGCATAACTGCAGCGTTCGCAGAGTCAGGCCTGATCCCTGCGATCGCTAACAGTTTTTTTGGTAGCATTTTGGTGAACTGGCAAGCACCAGCCCCAGGCAGTGTCAGGTTAGTGCCAGTAGTGCTAACACCCACGCACGCACCGTACACCTCCCTTATTGGTATAGTATCTGATCGGATCAATATCTGATCCGATCAGATCTATACTAGCGTCCCCAGCAGTTTAGGGTTCTCAAAAACGCAGTGTTAGTGGGATCAGCCCAGATACCTGCTAGCACCTGCGTTTTGACCCCTCCGCCCGGCCCAGCCCACCCAAGTGCAGTATCGATCGATCACTGTCACTTACAAAACACTAAACACATAACTGCAGCGTTCGCAGAGTCAGGCCTGATCCCTGCGATCGCTAACAGTTTTTTTGGTAGCGTTTTGGTGAACTGGCAAGCACCAGCCCCAGGCAGTGTCAGGTTAGCGCCAGTACCGCTAACACCCACGCACGCACCGTACACCTCCCTTAGTGGTATAGTATCTGATCGGATCAATATCTGATCCGATCAGATCTATACTAGCGTTCCCAGCAGTTTAGGGTTCCCAAAAACGCAGTGTTAGCGGGATCAGCCCAGATACCTGCTAGCACCTGCGTTTTGCCCCTGGTGAACTGGCAAGCACCAGCGGCCTAGTACACCCCGGTCGTAGTCAAACCAGCACTGCAGTAACACTTGGTGACGTGGCGAGTCCCATAAGTGCAGTTCAAGCTGGTGAGGTGGCAAGCACAAGTAGTGTCCCGCTGCCACCAAGAAGACAAACAGGCCCGTCGTGCCCATAGTGCCCTTCCTGCTGCATTCGCCAATCCTAATTGGGAACCCACCACTTCTGCAGCGCCCGTACTTCCCCCATTCACATCCCCAACCAAATGCAGTCGGCTGCATGAGAGGCATTTTCTTTATGTCCTCCCGAGTACCCCTACCCAACGAACCCCCCCAAAAAAGATGTCGTGTCTGCAGCAAGCGCGGATATAGGCATGACACCCGCTATTATTGTCCCTCCTGTCCTGACAATCCTGGTTTTTGCATTGGTGAATGTTTTGAACGCTACCATTCACTAGTTCAGTATTAGCATATGGTACAGCATTGCACAGACTAGGCACACTTTCACAGGGTCTCCCAAGATGCCATCGCATTTTGAGAGACCCAAACCTGGAACCGGTTACAGTTATAAAAGTTAGTTACAAAAAAAGTGTAAAAAAAAATATATATATATATATAAAATAAAAAAAAAATAGTTGTCGTTTTATTGTTCTCTCTCTCTCTATTCTCTCTCTATTGTTCTGCTCCTTTTTACTGTATTCTATTCTGCAATTTTTTTATACTTTACCGTTTACTGTGTTTTATTGTTAACCATTTTTTTGTCTTCAGGTACGCCATTCACGACTTTGAGTGGTTATACCAGAATGATGCCTGCATGTTTAGGTATCATCTTGGTATCATTCTTTTCAGCCAGCGGTCGGCTTTCATGTAAAAGCAATCCTAGCGGCCAATTAGCCTCTAGACTGCTTTTACAAGCCGTGGGAGGGAATGCCCCCCCACGTCTTCCGTGTTTTTCTCTGGCTCTCCTGTCTCAACAGGGAACCTGAGAATGCAGCCAGTGATTCAGCCAGCTGACCATAGAGCTGATCAGAGACCAGAATGGCTCCAAACATCTCTATGGGCTAAGAAACCGTAAGCTACGAGCATTTCATGACTTAGATTTTGCCGGATGTAAACAGCGCCATTGGGAAATTGGGAAAGCATTTTATCACACTGATCTTGGTGTGGTCAGATGCTTTGAGGGCAGAGGAGAGATCTAGGGTCTAATAGACCCCAATTTTTTCAAAAAAGAGTACCTGTCACTACCTATTGCTATCATAGGGGATATTATAACAATAAAAATGATTAAAAAAAAATTAAAGGAACAGTTTAAAAATAAGATAAAAAAGCAAAAAAATAATAAAGAAAAAAAAAAAAAGCACCCCTGTCCCCCCCTGCTCTAGCGCTAAGGCGGATGCAAGCGGCGGTCTGTCATCAAACATAAACAGCAATTGCACCATGCATGTGAGGTATCACCGTGAAGGTCAGATCGAGGGCAGTAATTTTAGTAGTAGACCTCCTCTGTAAATCTAAAGTGGTAACCTGTAAAGGCTTTTAAAGGGTTTTAAAAATGTATTTATTTTGTTGCCACTGCACGTTTGTGCGCAATTGTAAAGCATGTCATGTTTGGTATCCATGTACTCGGCCTAAGATCATCTTTTTTATTTCATCAAACATTTGGGCAATATAGTGTGTTTTAGTGCATTAAAATTTAAAAAAGTGTGTTTTTTCCCCAAAAAATGCGTTTGAAAAATCGCTGCGCAAATACTGTGTGAAAAAAAAAATGAAACACCCACCATTTTAATCTGTAGGGCATTTGCTTTAAAAAAAAATATATAATGTTTGGGGGTTCAAAGTAATTTTCTTGCAAAAAAAAATAATTTTTTCATGTAAACAAAAAGTGTCAGAAAGGGCTTTGTCTTCAAGTGGTTAGAAGAGTGGGTGATGTGTGACATAAGCTTCTAAATGTTGTGCATAAAATGACAGGACAGTTCAAACCCCCCCAAATGACCCCATTTTGGAAAGTAGACACCCCAAGCTATTTGCTGAGAGTCATGTCGAGTCCATGGAACATTTTATATTGTGAAACAAGTTGCGGGAAAGAGACAAATTTTTTTTTTTTTGCACAAAGTTGTCACTAAATGATATATTGCTCAAACATGCCATGGGAATATGTGAAATTACACCCCAAAATACATTTTGCTGCTTCTCCTGAGTACGGGAATACCACATTTGTGAGACTTTTTGGGAGCCTAGCCGCGTACGGGACCCCGAAAACCAAGCACCGTCTTCAGGCTTTCTAAGGTCGTAAATTTTTGATTTCACTATTCACTGCCTATCACAGTTTCGGAGGCCATGGAATGCCCAGGTGGCACAACCCCCCCCCCAAATGACCCCATTTTGGAAAGTAGACACCCCAAGCTATTTGCTGAGAGGTATAGTGAGTATTTTGCAGACCTCACTTTTTGTCACAAGGTTTTGAAAATTGAAAAAAGGTAAAAAAATGTTTTTTCTTGTCTTTCTTCATTTTCAAAAACAAATGAGAGCTGCAAAATACTCACCATGCCTCTCAGCAAATAGCTTGGGGTGTCTACTTTCAAAAATGGGGTCATTTGGGGGGGTCTTGTGCCACCTGGGCATTCCATGGCCTCCGAAACTGTGATAGGCAGTGAAGAGTGAAATCAAAAATTTACACCCTTGGAAATCCTGAAGGCGGTGATTGGTTTTCGGGGCCCCGTACGCGCCTAGGCTCCCAAAAAGTCCCACACGTGTGGTATCCCCATACTCAGGAGAAGCAGCTAAATGTATATTGGGGTGCAATTCCACATATGCCCATGGCCTGTGTGAGCAATATATCATTTAGTGACAACTTTGTGCAAAAAAAAAAAAAGTGTCACTTTCCCGCAACTTGAGTCAAAATATAAAATATTCCATGGACTCAACATGCCTCTCAGCAAATAGCTTGGGGTGTCTACTTTCCAAAATGGGGTCATTTGGGGAGGGGGGTTGTGCCATCTGGGCATTTTATGGCCTTCAAAACAGTGATAGGTAGTGAGGAGTGAAATCAAAAATTTACGCCCTTAGAAATCCTGAAGGCGGTGATTGGTTTTCGGGGCCCCGTACGCGGCTAGGCTCCCAAAAAGTCCCACACATGTGGTATCCCCGTACTCAGGAGAAGCATCTGAATGTATTTTGGGGTGCAATTCCACATAGGCCCAAGGCCTGTGTGCGCAATATATCATTTAGTGGCAACTTTTTGTAAATATTTTTTTTTTTTTGTCATTATTCAATCACTTGGGACAAAAAAAATAAATATTCAATGGGTTCAACATGCCTCTCAGCAATTTCCTTGGGGTGTCTATTTTCCAAAATGGGGTAATTTGGGGGAGTTTTGTACTGCCCTGCCATTTTAGCACCTCAAGAAATTACATAGGCAGTCATAAACTAAAAGCTGTGTAAATTCCAGAAAATGTACCCTAGTTTGTAGACGCTATAACTTTTGCGCAAACCAATAAATATACGCTTATTGACATTTTTTTTACCAAAGACATGTGGCCGAATACATTTTGGCCTAAATGTATGACTAAAATTGAGTTTATTGGATTTTTTTTATAACAAAAAACAAACAAAAGTAGAAAATATCATTTTTTTAAAAAATTTTCGGTCTTTTTCCGTTTATAGTGCAAAAAATAAAAACCGCAGAGGTGATCAAATACCATCAAAAGAAAGCTCTATTTGTGGGAAGAAAAGGACGTAAATTTCGTTTGGGTACAGCATTGCATGACCGCGCAATTAGCAGTTAAAGCGACGCAGTGCCAAATTGGAAAAAGACCTCTGGTCCTTAGGCAGCATAAGGGTTCGGGGCTGAAGTGGTTAAAGGAAAAAAAGTCATTTAAAACTGCTTGCGGGTTTAATGCAATGTCAGGTCCTGGCAATATGGATGAAAATCAGTGAGACAAACGGCATGGGTACCCCGCACCCAAATTAAAAAAAGGAAAGGTGTGGGGCCACCAGGCCCTATATACTCTGAACAGCAGTATACAGGCAGTGCAAACAAGACAGGGACTATAGGTTTGTTGTTAAGTAGAATCTGTTTGTAATTTTGAACGGGTACATTTTTAACGTGTTTAGCTCCAGCCAAAAAATCTTTTTTAAGCTTTTTGGAAAACATAGGGAAGGGTTATCACCCCTGTTTCATTTATTTTGCTGTCTGTGCTCCTCTTCAGAAGATTTCACCTCACTTTTTGTCCCAATGAAAAATGTTTTTTGAAAATTTGTGTTTTTTTGTGGAACAAGGATTGGAAAGCATCAGTGGAAAGGAGAAATGTTTTTCCCAAATTAACTCTTACAGGAGAGAATTTCCCTTCCTAGGGGTAGATTTCATCTCACTTCCTGTTGTCTCCTTCCGTTTGCAAGTAGGAGTCGTTTGTAAGTTAGATGTTTGAAAGTAGGGTCCTGCCCTATATACTCAGCAGAAATTTGGGCCTTAGGTGTTGTTGTGGCCACAACACTGTAAGCCCTCACAGGGCCCTGCTGTGAAATATTAGATCAAAAATTGTAATTACATGCCCCTGTTAAAAGGGGCTGAAAGATTGGGCCTTTGGTGGTGGTGGTGGTGCTGGTGCCACAACACTGTAAGTCCTCACTCGCTCTTGGTGGGTGCAGAAATAGGCCCTGCTGTGAAATATTAGATCAAGAATTGTAATTACATGCCCCTGTTGAACAGGGGCTGAAAAATTGGGCCTTTGGTGGTGGTGGTGGTGCTGGTGCCATAACACTGTAAGTCCTCACTCGCTCTTGGTGGGCGCAGAAACGGCCCTGTTGTGAAATATTAGATCAAGAATTGTAATTACATGCCCCTGTTGAACAAGGGCAGAAAAATTGGGCCTTTGGTGGTGGTGGTGCTGGTGCCACAACATTGTAAGTCCTCATTTGCTCTTGGTGGGCGCAGAAATGGGCCCTGCTGTGAAATATTAGATCAAGAATTGTAATTACATGCCCCTGTTGAACAGGGGCTGAAAAATTGGGCCTTTGGTGGTGGTGCTGGTGCCACAACACTGTAAGTCCTCACTCGCTCTTGGTGGGCACAGAATCGGGCCCTGCTGTGAAATATTAGATTAAGAATTGTAATTACATGCCCCTGTTAAACAGGGGCTGAAAAATTGGGCCTTAGGCACTGGTGCTGGTGCCACAACACTGCAACCCCTCAGAGATACTCTAGTTGGAACGCAGGAACGAGCCCTGCTGCAAAGTATTGCATCAAAAATTGTAATTACACGTCCCTGTTAAACAGGGGCTGAAAAATTGGGCCTTAGGCACTGGTGACGGCGCCCAGAACCAAAAATGTTCTTACAAGCTATCAGCGTGATCATTGAGGAGGAAGAGGATAATTACTCAGGATAGTCACTCAGTGTCACATACCTGGTAGGTTTTGAGCCTGAAGTGCTGAGAGAGACCTCCCTTACAGCTCCCACTCCCGTTCCTCTGAAATGGAGACAGAGGGCCCAGGAGTGAGGAGTGGTATGGGTGCCTGGCAGGATTAACAGTCACCAGAAGTTCAGGAGTGGTGGCACCCTCTGGAACCTGAAGCTGAAGAGGAGACTGGAGACTGGAATGCAGAGTGGACCAGGAACCACAGCAGGTAAGTAGGCAGGAACTGAAGTGCTGGACAGGAACCAGGAACAAGCAGTAGGTAGTAGACTGGAACGCTGGGCTGGAACCAGGAACAAGCAGCAGGTAACAGACTGGATACTGGAGCGCTGGACTGGAACCAGGAACAAGCAGCAGATAGTAGACTGGAACGCTGGGCTGGAACCAGGAACAAAGCAGCAGGTAGTAGACTGGAACGCTGGGCTGGAACCAGGAACAAGCAGTAGGTAGTAGCCTCGAATGCTGGCCTGGAACCAGGAACAAGCAGCAGGTAACAGACTGGATACTGGAGCGCTGGACTGGAACCAGGAACAAGCAGCAGGTAACAGGCTGGATACTGGTATCAGGCAGAGGGATGGTCAAACAAGCCGGTGGTTGGTATCGGGCGGACAACAGAGGTACCAGGGAATACACAGAAGGATGGTCAGGCAAGCCAAGAGGGTCTGGTGCAGGCGGATAGCAGGATGGTCTAACAGGAAGCCGGGTCAGATAACAGAGTACACAGGTCAGATCAGGTTTAGGCACACAGAACGCTGTAGAGCAGACAGCAGGGATTGAATGTGACAAGCCGGTTTAAATAGCCCGCCTGACACCAGCAGGAGTGCGCGCGCACGTGTCTGTGCGTGGTAGTAGAACCCGTGGCTGCGTTTCCGTGCGTCTGGATTGCCGATTACTGGCAGGATCTTCATGACACTCAGCATCAGCATAGGCAGTCTTTGAAGGGATCTGAGATTCCAAAAAAAAATACATGAACGTGCGCGCATGCGCGGTAGAACCCGTGGCTGTGTTCCCGTGCGTCTGGATTGCCGATTACTGGCAGGATCTTCATGACATTGCCCCCCCAAGGGGCAGCCTCCGGGTGCCCCTTTGGAGAAATTTCTCTGGATGGGACCTTTTAAAAGATTGCAACAGATTTTGAGCATGAATATTGTCCTCAGGTTCCCAAGAATTTTCTTTTGGGCCGAACCCCCTCCATTTTATCAGAAATTGATTTTGGTTAACTCTTTTCCTATGGTCCATGATAGCCTCCATCTCGAATTCCTCCTCCCCATCTACCAAAATTGGATCAGGAGGATCCGTACTGGATTAGAAATAGAGGGTCTGAGCAGAGACACATGAAATACTGGATGAACTTTTAGTGAATCCGGGAGTTCAAGTTCGTATGCTACCTCATTAATTCTCCGCTTGACAGGGAATGGTCCAAGAAACTTGGGACCCAATTTCCTTGAGGGGCAGGCCAGCTTGAGATTTACTGTAGATAACCATACCTGGTCCCCAGGTGTAAGTAACAGCTCACCTTGCCTCTTTTTATCGAAGATTGATTTATTATACTCCTGGGTCCTGGTCATGGTCTCCTGCAAAACTTGGTTGTTGGAAGTAAAGAAATTCAACTTCTCCTGAACTGCGGGTACTGTACACTCTGCAAGAGAATTAGGCAAAAATGAAGGATGGAAACCATAATTTCCAAAAAAAGGAGTTTGATAGCAGAATGAATAGAATTGTTGTAGGCAAATTCAGCCAATGGGAGCACAGAAATCCAATCATCTTGAGCAAAAGAAAAAAAAAAGCGTAAATATTGTTCAAGAGTCTGGTTTGTTCTCTCTGTTTGCCCATTAGTCTGGGGATGATAAGCAGAAAAGAATGAAAGCTCAATGTTCAGTGTTTTGCATAGAGACCTCCAGAATCGTGAGGTAAACTGTACCCCCCGATCTGAAACAATATTGACCGGTACCCCATGGAGCCTGATGACTTCTTTAATGAATGCCTGTGCCGTTTCTGTAGCTGAGGGAGTGCCCTTCCTTGGGACAAAGTGGGCCATTTTTGACAGCCGGTCCACTATGACAAAAATCGAGGTGAAGCCCCCGGCCGGAGGTAATTCAACAATAAAGTCTATAGAAAGCATTTTCCATGGCCTATCTGGGACAGGCAATGGTTTTAGCAATCCCCATGCCTTGGTTCTGTGCCCCTTGTTCCTAATACAGGTGGTAAGGACTCAATGAATTTCCTACAATCTTCACATAACTGAGACCACCAGAAGGTACGCTGTACCAGATCAGTGGTCTTAGCTACGCCAAAATGCCCGGCCAGTGCATGGTCATGACAGAGTTCTAGTACTGGAACTCGTAGTGTTTCAGGTATAAAAATCCTACTCTCGTGCCAAAGTAACCCATCCTTAACTTGAAGTTCTGGCCCAATGGAAGATCCCAATTCCGAGGAAGCCTGCTTAATCTGGGAAAGCAAGTTTCCCTGAAGAAAAAGAAAATTCCCTGGGGACAAAATGGTGTCCGGAGGGGAAACTTCTTGGGAGTTGTGAAACATCCTGGATAGGGGCATCGGGTTTGGTATTTTTGGAGCCAGGGCGGTAAGTGACATGAAAAGAGAACCTGGAGAAAAAGAGAGCCCACCTGGCCTGACGTGGCTTCAACCTCTTAGCAGATCTCAAATACTCCAGGTTCTTATGATCTGTAAAAATTAAGACTGGGTGAGCGGCACCTTCCAGCAGATAGCGCCACTCCTCTAACGCTGATTTGATTGCCAACAATTCTCTGTCACCTACATCATAATTTCTCTCTGCCGTGGACAGCTTACGAGATAAGAAGGCCACAGGATATAACAGGGCCTTATTTCCTTGTCTTTGGGAAAACACTGCCCCTACCTCAATTTCAGATGCGTCCACCTCTAGTACGAACGGCAGAGAGGAATCTGGATGCTTTAGTACGGAGGCGGAAGTAAAAAGGCTCTTAAGGGTCTCAAAAGCCTTTTGGGCTTCAGCAGACCAGTGGAAGCGTGTTCCTTGTTTAGTTAGCTGTGTGATGGGTGTAATGATGGCTGAGAACCCCTTAATAAATTTACGGTAAAAATTAGCGAATCCAACGAATCGCTGGATTCCCGTCTGTAGGAACTGGCCAATCTAAAACTGCAGCGACCTTTTGAGGGTTCATCTTAATGCCTTTACTGGAAATGATTAACCCTAAAAATGGAATACTTTCCTGTCCAAATTCACCCTTCTCAGCCTTTGCATATAGGCCGTGTTGTCGAAGCCGGCCCAACACACTTCTGACGTGCCTGTGGTGAGATTCAAGAGAACAAGAAAAAATTATTATGTCGTCTAAATAGACGATAACTAACAGATCTAGAAAGTCTCGTAAAACATCATTGAGGAAATATTGAAATGTAGCAGGGGCATTGCACAGACCGAAAGGCATCACCAGGTACTCAAAATGTCCATAACAGGTACGAAAGGTCTTCCATTCGTCTCCGCCCCTAATACTGTACGAACTAAATTTTAGGCTCCGCGGAGGTCAAGCTTAGTAAATATGATGGCCGTCCCAAGTCTTTGGAACAATTCTGGTACCAGAGGAAGAGGATAACGTTTTTTTACAGTGATCTTATTTAGTTTGCGGTAATCCACACATGGTCTGAGGGTTTTATCCTTCTTCTGTACAAAGAAGATGCCTGCACCTGCTGGAGACATGGATGGACGAATGAAGCCTTTCTTTAGGTTCTCATCGATATATTCCTTTAATGCCCCTTGTTCTACTTCAGTCAAAGGGAAGATTCTTCCAAAGGAAATCTCAGCACCGGGGAGTAACTCTATAGGACAGTCATAGGCCCGGTGAGGAGGTAAGACTTCTGCCCCCTGCTTGCTGAATACATCTAAGAAATCATGATAAGCTGAAGGGATGGAGAGATGTAGACTGGGATCTGTATCTAGGCAGAGCAAGGTAGGGTTCTCCTGAGCGTTCTGAATTCTGCAAGACTGTTGGCAATATGAAGAAGAAAAGGTAACCTCACCTGTGGTCCAGTTAATGTCAGGATTGTGAGCCTGTAACCAGGGTATGCCGAGTATTATGGGAAACAGGGGTGAGGCGATGATATCCAGGCGTAGCAGTTCTTGATGAGAATTGGAGATAGAAACGGGTATCGGAACAGTCTCTTGGGTAACAGGTCCGGATTTGATGGCGGTTCCATCAGCTTGATGAATGGAAAGTCCATGGGCCTTAGGCAACAAAGGTATCTGGTGTTTGGTAGCAAAAAGAGAGTCCATGAAACAACTGCAAGCTCCAGAGTCAATAATGGCGGTTATTTGCAGAGTCTCTCCTGGAAGCTGTAACAGGATAGAGAGAGCAAGGTGAGTAGTATTCTTGGCCAGAGGTGCAACATAGTCAGTGGACAGGGATAGGCACTTACGGAGTTTAAGAGGACAGTTCCTGACATAGTGCCCAGGTTCCCTGCAGTACAGGCACAAATTATTCACTCAACGATGTTGTCGTTCCTCCTGGGTAAAAGAAGGCCGCAGGACCCCTAATTGCATGGGCTCAGGTGGGTTAAAAGTTGAGGTGGGTGGTGTTGGTGACGTATGATGAAAAACTTTAGGGGTAAGCCAGGTTGGGTGAGCAGATCCCATAGCTCTCTCAGTCCTACATTCTCTTAAGCTTGATCTGAATGGCTAGATCGATCAAAGCATTTAAAGTCTGTGGTGTACCCACCCTGGCCAATTTATCCTTCATAGAGTCAGAGAGTCCCATTCGAAACTGATAGCGGAGAGCCGCATCATTCCAATTTGTGTCCACACTCCACCTTCTGAATTCAGCCACAAAGTCCTCTGCTGCCCTGCGACCCTGTTGAAGGGTGTGCAGAGCCGCCTCTGCAGTCACGGACAGCTGGGGGTCATTGTATAACTGATATAAATCAATGAATCCGCACTTAGGACAGTATGAGAGCTGCTGCCTATCTCTAATTAGTACCCCTAGGGGTCTAATTGCATAATAGATGGATAGGTTGAGAATGAAAACGGTGCTGCCCTCCTGTATTATTATTGAGTACCGGGTAAAGGTGTCATAAAATACTGACTGACTCCAAATGTGTCAAAACTATACAAATATCAAAACATAGTACGGTCTAAAACAAAAAGAGCCGTATATTTGTGTATAACCAAAAAAATTTTTTTAAAGAATTTTTTAAAAAACATCAGTGTTTTAGAAACTGCTGAATGAAGTGTGTCCCATTAACGAAAAATTGTCATCCAAGTTAAAATATATAATGAACGGTAGATAGATAGTGTAAAGAATATATTATGGTGAGCTGTGTACACAAAAAAGGAGAAAAAAGTGAAAACTTGACCCCAGAGTTCAAAAGTATTGGGACAAGATGGCGCCAAGTTGAAAGATGAAAAAGTGATAAAATACTGAAAGGGTGTATGTGTATAAAATAATCAGTGTAATATCCGTGTTACCCCTACCATATGTATACATACAGAAAATTAATTAATCAAATGTATTTAACTCCAATGTTCAAAAGTATTGGGACAGTGTTGTTTATGTGGCTTGAGGTGTCTTTATATATAAAATGTGAAGTATCCCTCTACGTGACCAAATGAAATAATAATGCTCCCTATACACAAAATGCCATGAAAATATATAAATGATTCAAATTTCTTTAGTTAGTGGCACGTGATATGAATAACTTCTAAAAGTTTTTATATATAGTCCATGCAGTAAAAAGCGTTGTTAACCAGGTGGGAAAAAAAAAAAGAGAGTTCAAATGTAGATGCTGTTTATTTCACCCTAGAGGGTACACCGCAGTGACTTCTTGTGCGATTTTTTCATAAGGTGACTTGAAGTGCTCACCCCCCGATATTACCCCACTCACCAGATATAATCACCCCTGCAGGGGTACCGAGCGAGGCACCCACTTTATCGCTCGGTACCCCTGCAGGGGTGATTATATCTGGTGAGTGGGGTAATATCGGGGGGGGGGCACTTCAAGTCTCCTTATGAAAAAAATCGCACAAGAAGTCACTGCGGTGTACCCTCTAGGGTGAAATAAACAGCATCTACATTTGAACTCTCTTTTTTTTTTTTTCCCACCTGGTTAACAACGCTTTTTACTGCATGGACTATATATAAAAACTTTTAGAAATTATTCATATCACGTGCCACTAACTAAAGAACTTTGAATCATTTATATATTTTCATGGCATTTTGTGTATAGGGAGCATTATTATTTCATTTGGTCACGTAGAGGGATAATTCACATTTTATATATAAGGACACCTCAAGCCACATAAACAACACTGTCCCAATACTTTTGAACATTGGGGTTAAATACATTTGATTAATTAATTTTCTGTATGTATACATATGGTAGGGGTAACACGGATATTACACTGATTATTTTATACACATACACCCTTTCAGTATTTTATCACTTTTTCATATTTCAACTTGGCGTCATCTTGTCCCAATACTTTTGAACTCTGGGGTCAAGTTTTCACTTTTTTCTCCTTTTTTGTGTACACAGCTCACCATAATATATTCTTTACACTATCTATCTACCATTCATTATATATTTTAACTTGGATGACAATTTTTCGTTAATGGGACACACTTCATTCAGCAGTTTCTAAAACACTGATGTTTTTTAAAAAATTCTTTTAAAAATTTTTTTTGGTTATACACAAATATACGGCTCTTTTTGTTTTAGACCGTACTATGTTTTGATATTTGTATAGTTTTGACACATTTGGAGTCAGTCAGTATTTTATGACACCTTTACCCGGTACTCAATATTAATACAGGAGGGCAGCGCCGTTTTCATTCTCAACCTATCCATCCATTGTATAACTGACCCAATGCGTCAAAGAAAGTGGAGAGATTGGTCAGGGATACATCCTTTTGCTCCAAGAGGCAATGTGCCCAGGTTTGGGGGTCACCAGAAAGCAGAGAAATTACTTAGCCCACCTTGGTAGCCTCCGGGGAAAAGGTACGCGGCTGAAGAGCAAAGAACAATTCACAGGAGTTGCGGAAGGCCCTGAATTTATGGTGATCCCTGGAGAATCATTCAGGTGTCGGGACTTTGGGTTCTGGAGGGAGCATCACCACCATTGAGGAAGGCCCGATTGAAGAAGCGGAAGCAGGAGGAACTCCCTGGACCCCAATGGCATTAGACAAAGTTAACACTCGTTCCTCCAGCCTGGTGTATCCTTGCTGCAGATTCTTGACTGCTTCAGTCAATCCTGCCAGGTGTTCACAAAGTTCCTCCATGGGAGAGGTTCCCTGCTCAGGCTCAGACATGGCTGTCTGCTACTGTCACGTACCTGGTAAGTTTTGAGCCTGAAGTGCAGAGAGAGACCTCCCTTACAGCTCCCACTCCCGTTCCTCTGGAATGGAGACAGAGGGCCCAGGAGTGAGGAGTGGTATGGGTGCCTGGCAGGATCAACAGTCACCAGAAGTTCAGGAGTGGTGGCACTCTCTGGAACCTGAAGCTGAAGAGGAGACTGGAGACTGGAATGCAGAGTGGACCAGGAGCCACAGCAGGTAAGTAGGCAGGAACTGAAGTGCTGGACAGGAACCAGGAACAAGCAGTAGGTAGTAGACTGGAATGCTGGGCTGGAACCAAAAACAAAGCAGCAGATAACAGACTGGATACTGGAGTGCTGGACTGGAACCAGGAACAAGCAGCAGGTAGTAGACTGGAACGCTGGGCTGGAACCAAGAACAAAGCAGCAGGTAGTAGACTGGAACGCTGGGCTGGAACCAGGAACAAGCAGCAGGTAACAGACTGGATACTGGAGCGCTGGACTGGAAGCAGGAACAAGCAGCAGGTAGTAGACTGGAACGCTGGGCTGGAACCAGGAACAAAGCAGCAGGTAGTAGACTGGAACGCTGGGCTGGAACCAGGAACAAGCAGTAGGTAGTAGCTTGGAACACTGTGCTGGAACCAGGAACAAGCAGCAGGTAACAGACTGGATACTGGAGCGCTGGACTGGAACCAGGAACAAGCAGTAGGTAACAGGCTGGATACTGGTATCAGGCAGAGGGATGGTCAAACAAGCCGGTGGTAGGTATCGGGCGGACAGCAGAGGTACCAGGGAATACACAGAAGGATGGTCAGGCAAGCCAAGAGGGTCTGGTGCAGGCGGATAGCAGGATGGTCTAACAGGAAGCTGGGTCAGATAACAGAGTACACAGGTCAGATCAGGTTTAGGCACACAGAACGCTGTAGAGCAGACAGCGGGGATTGAATGTGACAAGCCGGTTTAAATAGCCCGCCTGACACCAGCGGGAGTGCGCGCGCACGTGTCTGTGCGTGGTAGTAGAACCCGTGGCTGCGTTTCCGTGCGTCTGGATTGCCGATTACTGGCAGGATCTTCATGACACTCAGCATCAGCATAGGCAGTCTTTGAAGGGATCTGAGATTCCAAAAAAAAATATTCGGTTACATCAGCATCAGGTGCTTGGTAGCTGGTGATTAAGGATGAGCTCCGGCGTGTTCGCATGCTGAACGTGCCGAGCCCGCCAGGAAGTCTGCACGGCGCAGCGCTAATCACAATCAGTGAGACATTTACCGATGTGCAGCTGCAGGGATCGGGAAATGTTTCCCTATCTGTGATTAGCGCTGCGCCGTGCCGACTTCCCGGCAGGCTCGGCACGTTCAGCATGCGAACACGCCGGAGCTCATCCTTACTGGTGATGATTCAAGACTGATTAATTGTTATGAAGGTCAGTCGATCGACCGAGTCGGTGGACAGACGCACCCTGTGATCGGTTACAAAGCCTCCAGCAAAGAAAGAACGCTGGATGCAGGACAAGCCAGTAGCTCAATTGCATACTGTGCAAGCTCTGGCCAGTGATCCATCCTAAAGACCCAGTAACCCAGAGGATTTTTGGTGGGAAAGGTGTCCAAGTCAGATCTTGCCCCTAGATATTCCTGCACCATGTAAAACGGACGCTGGCGATGGTTGCTGGAACCGATCATACCTTGGGACTAAAAAATTGTCTGAACGCATCGGTCAGACGGCCACCTTCTCCACCGATCCTTCTTTGACTGACTGAAGCCTCAGCAACACATTGTCCAGAAACAGGAGTTTGTAACCTCTCAGTCTCTGGGAACGCGTTGCAAAAACCTTTCTGCAAGGCCTCCCGAAGATGTTTCATTCTCTGCTCCCTCTGCGACGGCAAGATAAGGTCCGCAACCTTACCCTTGTAACGTGGATCAAGGAGGATTGCCAGGATTTACCACGAATACGAGGATCCTTACGCAGGCTTTGCAGGATTAGGGAGGCCATGCAGCGTAGGTTTGCTGAGGCATTCGGTCCGGAGTCCTCTGGGTCACTAAGGATGACATGGTCCGCAGCCACCTCCTCCCAGCCACGTACAAGTCCATGTGTTTCTTGGGACTGATCCCTTAAAGACTGCTGCTGATGCTGAGTGCCAGGCTCCACCTCCATACTGACACAATCCTCCTCCTCCCCCTCCTCCTCCTCGTTCTCTTCCTGTTTGATCGGCGGTCACGCAGGAACACTGTCTGGATAAAGGGGGCCTTGAGAGCTAAGGAAGTCCTCCTCTTCCTGCCTCTGTTCTGCCTCAAGTGCCCTGTCCATTATTCCATGCAGCGTGTGCTCCAACAGGTGGACAAGGGGAACAGTGTCACTGATGCATGCACTGTCACTGCTCACCATCCTCGTGGCCTCCTCAAATGGGGACAGGACAGTGCATGCATCCCTGATTATGGTGTGGGAAAAAAAAAAACAAGCTCCCCTGACCCTGTCCTGGTGCCATAGTCGCACAGGTACTCATTGATGGCCCTCTGCTGCGTGTGCAGCCGCTGCAGCATGGCCAACGTTGAGTTCCTCCTGGTGGGCATGTCACAGATTAGGCGGTTCTTGGGCAGGTTAAACTCCTTTTGGAGGTCCGCCACCCGAGCACTGGCATTATATGACGGCGGAAAAGCACACAGACTATCCTGGCCTGCCGCAGGACATCCTGTAAGCCCGGGTACCTGCCCAAGAACTGCTGCACCACCAAGTTAAGGACGTGAGCCAAACAGGGCACATGGGTCATTTGTCCCTGTCGGAGGGCAGAGAGGAGGTTGGTGCCATTATCACAAACCACCATTCCTGCCTTAAGTTGGCGTGGCGTCAACCACCCCTGAACCTGCCCCTGCAGAGCTGACAGAACCTCTGCCCCAGTGTGGCTCCTGTCTCCCAAGCACACCAGCTCAAGCACCGCATGGCATCTTTTGGCCTGCGTACATGCGTAGCCCCTTGAATGCCTACGGAGCACCGCTGGTTCCGAGGACAAAGCACAGGAAGAGGCCATGGAGGAAGAAGAAGAGGAGGGGGTGGAGGTGAGAGGTGTGTCACAATCATTAGTAGTGCCATTTTGGAGGCGTGGTGGCGGAACAACCTCCAACACTACTGCACCTTGTCCTGCATCCTTCCCAGCTGCCGGCAGAGTCACCCAATGCACGGTGAAACTTAGGTAACGTCCCTGTCCATGCCTGCTGGACCATGAGTCAGCGGTAATATGCACCTTACCGCTGACCGCCCTGTCCAGCGAGGCAAGTACATTGCCTTCCACATGCCGGTAGAGAGCTGGAATCGCCTTCCGTGAGAAAAAGTGGCGTTTGGGTACCTGCAACTGAGGAACCGCACATTCCACAAACTCACGGAAGGGGGCAGAGTCTACCAACTGAAAAGGCAGCAGTTGAAGTGCTAGCAATTTTGCCAAGCTAGCATTCAACCGCTGGGCATGTGGATGGCTGGGAGCAAACTTCTTTCGGTGGTGCAGCAGCTGGAGCAGGGAAATTTGCCTGGTACAATCTGAAGTCGGTGTACCGAAAGCAGATTGCCCACAAGTACTTGGCTGTGACACACCTAATTCTACACCTTCATTCCTCTCAGTGCAGGTCTCAGAGAGGACTGAAGGTATAGTGGGGTTGGAGATCTCAGCTGATGAGGAGCAAGGAGAGGTCCTCTTTGGTCTTTGGTGTGGGTCTTTTAGATACGCTTGCCAATGAACTGCATGGCAGGTCAACATATGTCTGGTCAAGCATGTGGTACCCAAGCGGGAGATGTTTTGGCCACGCGAGATACGCTTGAGACATATGTTGCAAATAGCAGCAGTGCGATCTGATGCACTCGTCTCAAAAAGGCCCACACCAAAGAACTTTTTGAATAACGCGCAGAGACTGCAGCGCCCTGCACATGTGGAGCTTTGGGGTGTGATGCAGTCACCCCTGGAGGGCATCCTGCCTCGTTGTTGATGTGCCGCCTCCTCCCACTCTCTCCTATCAGGCACCCACATTCAGTCAGTGACCTCATCATCCCATCCCTCCTCATCACTGGAGCAAACCTGGCAGTATGCTGCAGCAGGGGGAGCATGACTGCCAGATTGCTGCCCTTCTTGGGCACCCCCTCTGTCCGTGCTCACGTTACTGCCTTCATCTAGCTCAGTATTAGGGATGAGCCGAACACCCCCCTGTTCGGTTAGCACCAGAACATGCGAACAGGAGAAAAGTTTGTTCGAACATGCGAACATCGTTAAAGTCTATGGGACACGAACATGAATAATCAAAAGTGCTAATTTTAAAGGCTTATATGCAAGTTATTGTCATAAAAAGTGTTTTGGGAACTGGGTCCTGCCCCAGGGGACATGGATCAATGCAAAAAAAAGTTTTAAAAACGGCTGTTTTTTCAGGAGCAGTGATTTTAATAATGCTTAAAGTCAAACAATAAAAGTTTAATATCCCTTTAAATTTCGTAGCTGGGGGGTGTCTATAGTATGCCTGTAAAGGGGCGCATGTTTCCCGTGTTTAGAACAGTCTGACAGCAAAATGACATTTGAAAGGAAAAAAGCCATTTAAAACTACTCGCGGCTATTGCATTGCCGGTCCGACAATACACATAGAAGTTCATTGATGAAAACGGCATGGGAATTCCCCACAGGGCAACCCCGAACCAAAATTTAAAAAAACAATTACGTGGGGGTCCCCCTAAATTCCATACCAGGCCCTTCAAGTCTGGTATGGATATTAAGGGGAACCCCGGCCAAAATTTTAAAAAAAAATGACGTGGGGATCCTCCTAAATTCTATACCAGGCCCTTCAGGTCTGGTATGGATTTTTAAGGGGAATCCCGCGCCAAAAAAAACAAAAAAAACGGCGTGGGGTCCCCCCAAATATCCATACCAGACCCTTATCCGAACACGCAACCTGGCAGGCCACAGGAAAAGAGGGGGGATGAGAGAGCGCCCCCCCTCCTGAACCATACCAGGCCACATGCCCTCAACATTGGGAGGGTGCTTTGGGGTAACTGTCTCTTGTCATTTTTAACATTCTTGACAGTTTTTTAGTGAAATGGTAGGGGTACTTGTACCCCCTTACCATTTTACACAAGGGGGGCCGGGATCTGGGGGTCCCCTTGTTAAAGAGGGCTTCCAGATTCCGATAAGCCCCCCACCCGCAGACCCCCACAACCACCGGCCAGGGTTGTGGGGATGAGGCCCTTGTCCTCATCAACATGGGGACAAGGTGTTTTGGGGGGCTACCCCAAAGCACCCTCCCAATGTTGAGGGCATGTGGCCTGGTATGGTTCAAGAGGGGGGGCTGCTCTCTTGTCCCCCCCTCTTTTCCTGCGGCCTGCCAGGTTGCGTGCTTGGATAAGGGTCTGGTATGGAATTTAGGGGGACCCCCAGGTCTTTTTTTTTTTTTTTTTAATTTTGGCCGGGGTTCCCCTTAATATCCATACCAGACCTGAAGGGCCTAGTATGGAATTTAGGGGGGCCCCCACGTCATTTTTTTTTTATTATGGTTCGGGGTTCCCCTGTGGGGAATTCCCATGCCGTTTTTATCAATGAACTTATATGTGTATTGTCGGACCGGCAATGCAAAAGCCGCGAGTAGTTTTAAATGGCTTTTTTCCTTTCAAATGTCATTTTGCTGTCAGACTGTTCTAAACACGGGAAACATGTGCCACTTTACAGGCATACTATAGACACCCCCCAGCTACGAAATTTAAAGGAATATTACACTTTTATTGTTTGACTTTAAGCATTATTAAAATCACTGCTCCTGAAAAAACGGCAGTTTTCCCCAAATACTTTTTATGACAATAGCATGCATATAAGCCTTTAAAATGAGCACTTTTGATTTCTCCCATAGACTTTTAAAGGGTGTTCCGCGGCTTTCGAATTTGCCGAGAACACCCCAAATTGTTCGCTGTTCGGCGAACTTGCGAACAGCCATGTGTCCGACTCGAACTCGAAGCTCATCCCTACTCAGTATCATCATCAGAGCCTTCCAAACGCTGGGCATCCTCCTGGAGCATGTACCCAACACTGTGGTCAAACAGTTCGAGGGACTCCTCAGGAGGACATGGTGGGGCTAGGGAAGGAGTCACTGATGACATTGAGCCGAGGGAAGAGGCCGCTGCTTTGCCAGACAAAGTACCCTGAGCATGGGTGAGAGAGGATGAGGAGGATGAGGATGGCTTGGTCATCCACTCGACCAAGTCTTCTGCATGTTGCGGTGCAACACGGCCAGCTGCCGAAAAAAAGGCCAATCGTGTCCCACAGCCACGTACTGATGAGGATGCACCGTCTCCACGACCAGCACTAGACACAGAGCCTGCTTGCCCTCTTTTATTGGCTTGTGACTGTCTGCCTCTCCTTGTTGGCCTTCCAGACATACTAATGGCCTGTAGCTGCACTAAGCTGGGATATATATATATATATATATATATATATATATATATATATATATATGTACTGATACTGCAGCTAGCAAAATCAACTGCCTGCCTGTAGTATGAGAACACCACCAACCTTCTACAGATGGCTTTAGCTGAACACTGTGCAGAGCTCGCAAAAAACTAACTTGTAGCTTATTTAGCTGCCTAAAGGATCAGGAAAACACCACCAACCTTCTACAGGTAGCTTTAGGTGAACACTGTGCAGAGCTCGCAAAAAAATAACTTGTATGTTTAGCTGAACACTGTGAGGAGGACGCACTACACTAACTTGTAGTTTTAGCTGAACACTGTGAGCAGGACGCACTACACTAACTTGTAGCTTTAGCTGAACACTGTGCAGAGGTCTCACTACACTAACTTGTAGTTTTAGCTGAACACTGTGAGCAGAACGCACTACGCTAACTTGTAGTTTTAGCTGAACACTGTGAGGAGGACGCACTACACTAACTTTAGTTTTATCTGAACACTGTTAGCAGGACGCACTACACTAACTTGTAGCTTTAGCTGAACACTGTGCAGAGGTCTCACTACACTAACTTGTAGTTTTAGCTGAACACTGTGAGCAGGACGCACTACACTAACTTGTAGCTTTAGCTGAACACTGTGCAGAGGTCTCACTACACTAACTTGTAGTTTTAGCTGAACACTGTGAGCAGGACGAACTACACTAACTTGTAGCTTTAGCTGAACACTGTGCAGAGGTCTCACTACACTAACTTGTAGTTTTAGCTGAACACTGTGAGCAGGACGCACTACACTAACTTGTAGCTTTAGCTGAACACTGTGAGCAGGACGCACTACACTAACTTGTAGTTTTAGCTGAACACTGTAAGCAGGACGCACTACACTAACTTGTAGCTTTAGATGAGCACTGTGCAGAGGTCTCACTACACTAACTTGTAGTTTTAGCTGAACACTGTGAGTAGGACGCACTACACTAACTTGTAGTTTTAGCTGAACACTGTGAGCAGGACGCACTACACTAACTTGTAGCTTTAGCTAAACACTGGGCAGAGGTCTCACTACACTAACTTGTAGTTTTAGCTGAACACTGTGAGCAGGATGCACTACACTAACTTGTAGCTTTAGCTGAACACTGTGAGCAGGACGCACTACACTAACTTGTAGTTTTAGCTGAACACTGTGAGCAGGACGCACTACACTAAGTTGTAGCTTTAGATATACACTGTGCAGAGGTCTCACTACACTAACATGTAGTTTTAGCTGAACACTGTGAGCAGGACGCACTACACTAACTTGTAGCTTTAGCTGAACACTGTGCAGAGGTCTCACTACACTAACTTGTAGTTTTAGCTGAACACTGTGAGCAGGACGCACTACACTAACTTGTAGCTTTAGCTGAACACTGTGAGCAGGACGCACTACACTAACTTGTAGTTTTAGCTGAACACTGTAAGCAGGACGCACTACACTAACTTGTAGCTTTAGATGAGCACTGTGCAGAGGTCTCACTACACTAACTTGTAGTTTTAGCTGAACACTGTGAGTAGGACGCACTACACTAACTTGTAGTTTTAGCTGAACACTGTGAGCAGGACGCACTACACTAACTTGTAGCTTTAGCTAAACACTGGGCAGAGGTCTCACTACACTAACTTGTAGTTTTAGCTGAACACTGTGAGCAGGATGCACTACACTAACTTGTAGCTTTAGCTGAACACTGTGAGCAGGACGCACTACACTAACTTGTAGTTTTAGCTGAACACTGTGAACAGGACGCACTACACTAACTTGTAGCTTTAGATATACACTGTGCAGAGGTCTCACTACACTAACATGTAGTTTTAGCTGAACACTGTGAGCAG
This sequence comes from Lithobates clamitans, assembly GCA_037952925.1. Taxonomy (NCBI): domain Eukaryota; kingdom Metazoa; phylum Chordata; class Amphibia; order Anura; family Ranidae; genus Lithobates; species Lithobates clamitans. Next base: position 4,910,197 of record JBBGZY010000053.1, on the reverse strand, counting down.
GACGCACTACACTAACTTGTAGCTTTAGCTGAACACTGTGCAGAGGTCTCACTACACTAACTTGTAGTTTTAGCTGAACACTGTGAGCAGGACGCACCACACTAACTTGTAGCTTTAGATGAACACTGTGCAGAGGTCTCACTACACTAACTTGTAGCTTTAGCTGAACACTGTGAGCAGGACGCACTACACTAATTTGTAGCTTCAGCTGAACACTGTGCAGATGTCTCACTACACTAACTTGTAGTTTTAGCTGAACACTGTGAGGAGGACGCACTACACTAACTTGTAGCTTTAGCTGAACACTGTGAGCAGGACTCACTACACTAACTTGTAGCTTTAGCTGAACACTGTGCAGAGGTCTTACTACACTGACTTGTAGTTATATATATATATATATATGCAACAGCTGTGATGCATATATATACACAATACACTGTAAGTGCAGCTAACTCACTGACTGTCCTGCCTAATCTAGCTAACTCAAATGAAATGACACTGTCTCTCTGTCTATCTCTCAGCACGCCGGGAACACACTACACAGGGCCGCCGTGCTGGCGGCCTTATATAGTGTGGGGCGTGTTCTAAACCCCCTGAGCCATAATTAGCCAAAGCCACCCTGACCAATTACAGCTATCTCTACCGACGGCGCTGTGATTGGCCAAGCATGCGGGTCATAGTGCATGCTTGGCCAATCATCAGCCAGCAATGCAGTGAATTATGGGCCGTGGCGCGCCACACAAATTTGGCGCAAACGGCCCATATCGTTCGCAATTCGGCAAACGATCGAACCCATGTTCGACTCGAACACGAAGCTCATCCCTACTCTTGGTTAATTTGTTTCTGTTTTAATAACCTTGACATGTATTCTGCTAAGGTTCTCTCCCCTTCCTCTGTGTGGGTTTCATTTGGTAATAAAGGTGTTTTATAAGGTCTACCATACATCATTTCAAATGGACTCTCTTTAGTGAGGGTGATGTGCATGCTTAAAATAGCTAGTGGGAGACAGCACATCCAATTTTTCCCTGTCTCTTCCATGGCCTTTTTTAGCTTGCTCTTTAATATCCTATTATGTCTTTCTATGAGCCCTGCTGACTGAGGGTGATATGCACAGTGATTCTTTACTTCTATACCCATCACTTCTGTTAGGTGTTTTATGGTCTGATTTACAAAATGTGGACCATTATCGCTATAAATCTTCTCTGGTATCCCAAATTGTGAAATGATATCTTTTAGTAAGGCTTTGGATACTGTTAAGGCGTCAGCACTTCCTGTGGGGAATATCTCTACCCATGTAGTCAGTGCATCAATGATTTCCAAACAATATTTCTTCCTTTTCACATTTGTCTAATTTAATAAAATCTATGCAAATGTGTTGGAATGGATATTGCGGTGTGGGGAATTTCCATTTCCGTGGTCTTATGGCTATCTGAGCATTGTGTCTTGCACATATAATTCATTGAGAACAAAAAGTTTTTTTAGTAGTTTGTGAAGCCATAGGCTGTACATACCTTATTTAACATCTCAGTCATCCCCCTGTTTGACACATGAGTTACTCCATGTGTCAATACTGCTGCATACCTAAATAAGGATTTTGGCAATACCAGCTTTCCATCATGTGATGTGTAGATGTTATCTATTATTGTGCAACCTTTTGTTTTCCAATATTGCTTCTCCCCAGGGGATACATTCTGCTGTATATCAGTAAGGACTGTATGATCTATCTCTATGATTTCCTGTTCTGTCATGTGTCACTTCTGCATATCCAGTTACACTTGTGCCATCTGGATTTTTCGTACTGGAGCCATCAACAAAAAGTGTCATGTCAGGGTTAGATAACAGTACATCTTTCCAATCACTTCATGGCAGTACCTTTTCAGCGATGGCAGTAGTACAGTCATGTTTATGACCATCAGTAGGAAGTGGTATTAGTGTGGATGGGTTTAATGTAGTATATCTCTGTATTGTTAAGTGAGGTTGTGTCAAAAGTATTGTCATACAGGAAAGATGTCATGCTGGGCTCAAATGTATGGACCAACAGGGCGCGATCAGTATTGAATACCCAGAAATACAAGCTCTACAAAAATTTGTCATGCCCAAAAAAGACATCATTTGTTTCTTTGTTTCTGGCTTCGGCACCTGGTGGAGGCACCCGCAGGAGCTGACTGGGGATGCTCTCCCTCTTAGACATTGCCTTTTTGTAAAAAAAAAAAAAATATATATATATATATATATATATATTTTTTTTTTTCTCAAAAATCTTTTTATTTGAAAAAAAATTTTCATTACAACAAACAAAAAATAAAGGGACAAGAAACATCATCATGAACAGGATCACATTAATACCGTCCTCTTATCCATACATTATTTATCTTTCCAATGTGTGCCGGTTCAGAATACCCGTATACAGTAAAATTCAAGAAAGGTTTCTACCTTTTTCCTTTTCCCCCCATTTACTCCCCCACCCCCTACCCACACCCCACCATACACCTCGCCAAACATTTTTTAAACAAACCCCCCCCCCCCATACCTTCCTTATCCTACCCCCCCTTCCAATCCAACAATATCCTGGTCCAGCCATACCTTCCATATTTTTTCAAATTTCTTATGATTACCCCTTTTCTTGTATATATACTTTTCCCTACAAATCACCTCCCTTACTGCATTCATCCACTCTGAAACCGTCGATGCCTCCTTTCTCTGCCAATACCGTGCAATAAGCTTTTTACCCTGAAACAGGCATCTGATCCTTGCTGTCTGTATGTCCTTTGATGCCACCTTATTCCCAGTTAGTCCCAACAAGCACTCTCTCGCCTCCAACCTCAATGATGTCCCAAACACCAAATTTATCTTTTCCACAGCCCCTTTCCAATATCTGTGTAGTTTGGGACATCGCCAAAACATGTGAATCAAGTCTCCGTACCCCCCTCCACACCTCTGGCACTTTGGGTCGGGCCTCTTACCCCATTTAAATAACTTCAATGGTGTATAATATGCCCTATAGGATAAATAAAAGTGAGACATCACCTGTGAAGGAGAGAGAGTGACCCTGGGCCCCAGTGACAGGACATGCTCCCATTGATCCTCAGACAGCTCTCCCACGTCCCTCTCCCATTTAATCCTATTTTTATTTTCCACCATGTCCTCCTGGGCTGATGCCTTCAGGCATTCATAAATATCAGAGAGTAATCCCTTCGTAGAGCTTGCATCAATCAGCTTTCTCAAAGAGGTCATTTCGCACCACACTGGCGCATCCTTCCCGAATTGTGCCTCTAGGGCATGCCTGAGTTGCAAATACCTGTAGAATGACCTGTTAGATTGCGTACTCCTCCACCAGCTCTTGGAAAGATTTCAACCTCCCTTCCCTGTATACCTGTGCCAAGCAGTGAATACCCTGGCGGTCCCACTCTTCAAAGCGCCCCATTTTTTTGAGCTCCTTGAGGTTGTTATTATCCCAGAGTGGGGAAAATTCCGCAAAGCCAGTGTAACCCAGAGTTCTTTTGACTTGTACCCAAGCCTTGACCATCATCTGGGTAGTGGGACATTTGGTACTAAATGAAAATATATTTTTTTAATTGAGGGCACATGGTGGGGCACAGCATAATGTTGGGGGGTCAGGGCCCCCTCTGGCCCCCCCTAGGGATTGCGCAGAAAGTCCTTCCTGTTCCGGTGGTAATGTGTGAGATGGGACATGGGGCTTCTGTCCCATAGATTATTCAGACTTCTGTAAAGCTGGTGTCTACAGTGTGACTTTCTGTGGCTCATTTATTAAAGCGAGGGTCCACCCACACCGCCAAAAAAAAAAAATATTAAAAGCCAGCAGCTGCAGTATTTGTACTTTTAATACATGGCCACTTACCTGTCCCAGGGTCCAGCGATGTCGGCAGGCGACGCCGAGAACCCGCTCGGTTCTCGGCAGCTGCCGCCGCCATCCTAGGTGAGGGAATCAGGAAGTGAAGCGTTGCGGCTTCACTTCCCGGTTCCCTACTGCGCATGTGCGAGTCGCGATGCGCGTTCCAAGTGGTCCCCGCTTTCTCCTGGGAGCTGTGTGTTTCCCAGGAGACAGCGCGGTGGGGACGGGAAGAGGCGTAGACTCCCATGGGAGTCTATGCCGGCAGTGGGTGCAAATACCTGTCTTAGACAGGTATCTATACCCCCCTCCCCCCTGAAAGGTGCCAAATGTGACACCGGAGGGGGGGAGGGTTCCGAAAAGCGGAAGTTCCATTCTTGTGTGGAACTCCGCTTTAAAGACAAATAGGCAGTTCACTTGGCCAGGGCTGGATTAACATAGGGGCTGATGGAGCTGCAGCTCCAGGCCCCTGCCTTAAAATCGGCCCTCCCAGCCAACATTATAAGCCCAATTTCTCCCGTCCATAAACGTCTATGGGACAGGAGACGCTGTGTGTAAATGTAGGGGTGTCTGGCTGCATCTGTGTTGGCTTACTGTGGTTATTAGTGTCACAGTGCACAGTTCCCCCCCTACACAAATGGCTCTGCCTTCCCCCTCCCCTCTCTCTTCTCTCTCTGTGTGCAGTGAAGGAGCCGTGTGGGCTGGGAAATTGTGAACAGAGTAGCCGGCAGATAGAAGGTGAACTGAACACATATCTGAGTGATAAGCTTCCCATCCAAGTGAGCTCAGTGACTGGACTCTTATCTCCCTTCTCTCCCCCTCTTTTACCTTTATCTTCAGCAATGGCTGTTATAACTGCAGTCAATATGTAGATTTGGCTCTTTGTGCTTTTAGGTGGGTTCACACTGCTTTGCTGTGTTTTGGCCCATTGCTGGTGTATCCGCAGTTTTCCTGCGTTTTACCCACAGTCCTATTGATTTCTATTAGGTTGCATGTTTTTTCTGAAAGCGCACCAAAATTCCTGCGTGCTGCATTTTATCTTTGGCGCACTGTCAGAAAATGCGGCAAAAATATGCAACCTGATATAAAACAATAGGTCTGCAGCTAAAACTGCAGATACACAAGCAGTGCGCCCAAACTGCAGCACACCAGTGTGAGCCCAAAGGCTTGTACACACAACCCTCTATAGAACTTGGTCTGATCAATACTGCTGGCATTCAATTTACACACAACTATACCATCCCAGATGAGGAGGGGTGGGGGCTCCAGGGATTTGTTTGACTATGCAGGCCCTGTCCTTTCTTTCCATCCTGGAAGAGTCCTGGAGGGAGTGGCAGGCTGCTGGTGGCAAGTGACATGCTGTATCTGGGGTCAGGCTGCTGGTGGCAAGTGGCACATTGCATCTGATGGCAAGTTACACACTGTATGTGGTGGCACGCTGCTAGTGGCAGGCTGCTGGTGGCAAGTGACATGCTGTATCTGGTGACAGGCTGTCAGTGGCAAGTGGCACACTGTATCTGGTGAAAGGCTGCTGGTGGCACACTGTATCTGGTGGCAGGCTGCAGGTGACAAGTGGCACACTGTATCTAGTGGCAGGCTGCTAGTGGCAAGTGGCACACTGTATCTGGTGGCAAGTGGCACACTGTATCTGGTGGCAGGCTGCTGGTGGCAAGTGGTACACTATCTGGTGGCAGGCTGCTGGTGGCAAGTGGCACACTGTATCTGGTGGCAGGCTGTGGTTGGCAAGTGGCACACTGTATCTGATGGAAGGCTGCTGGTGGCAAGTGGCACACTGTATCTAGTGGCAGGGTGCTTGTGGCAAGTGGCACACTGTATCTGGTGGCAAGTGGCACACTGTATCTGGTGGCAGGCTGCTGGTAGCAAGTGGCACACTGTATCTGGTGGCAGGCTGTGGTTGGCAAGTGGCACACTGTATCTGATGGAAGGCTGCTGGTGGCAAGTGGCACACTGTATCTGGTGGCAGGGTGCTTGTGGCAAGTGGCACACTGTATCTGGTGGCAAGTGGCACACTGTATCTGGTGGCAGGCTGCTGGTAGCAAGTGGCACACTGTATCTGGTGAAAGGCTGCTGGTGGCAAGTGGCACACTGTATCTGGTGGCAAGTGGCACACTATCTGGTGGCAGGCTGCTGGTGGCAAGTGGCACACTGTATCTGGTGGAAGGCTGCTGGTGGCAAGTGACACTGTATCTGGTGGCAGGCTGCTGGTGGCAAGTGGCACACTGTATCTGGTGGCAGGGTGCTGGTGGCAAGTGACACACTGTATCTGGTGGCAGGCTGCTGGTAGCAAGTGACACACTGTATCTGGTGGCAGGCTGCTGGTGGCAAGTGGCACACTGTATCTGGTGGCAAGTGGCACAATGTATATGGTGACAGGCTGGTGGTGGCATGTGAAACACTGTATCTGGTGGCAGGCGGCACACTGTATCTGGTGGCAAGTGGCACAATGTATCTGGTGACAGGCTGCTGGTGGCAAGTGACACACTGTATCTGGTGGCAGGCTGCTGGTGGCAAGTGGCACAATGTATCTGGTGACAGGCTGTCGGTAGCAAGTGGCACACTGTATCTGGCGGCAGGCTGTGGTTGGCAAGTGGCGCACTGCATCTGGTGAAAGGCTGCTGGTGGCAAGTGGCCCACTGTATATGGTGCCATGCTGCTGGTGTCATATGGCCCACTGTATCTGGTGGCTGGCTGCTAGTGGCAAGTGGCACACTGTATCTGGTGGCAAGTGGCACATTGTATCTGGTGGCATGCTGCTGGTGTCAAGTGGCCCACTGTATCTGGTGGCTGGCTGCTAGTGGCAAGTGACACACTGTATCTGGTGGCAAGTGGCACATTGTATCTGGTGGCAGGCTGCTGGTGGCAAGTGGCACGCTGTATCTGGTGGAAGGCTGCTAGTGGCAAGTAGCACACTGTATCTGTGGCAGGCTGTGGGTAGCAAGTGGCACACTGTATCTGTGGCAGGCTGTGGGTAGCAAGTGGCACACTGTATCTGTGGCAGGCTGTGGGTAGCAAGTGGCACACTGTATCTGGTGGCAGGCTGCTGGTGGCAAGTGACATGCTGCATCTAGCGGCAGGCAATGGTGGAAAGTGATACTCTACATATGGTGGCAGGCTATGGGTGGCAAGTGACAAGCTGCATCTGGTGGCAAGTGACAAGCTCAGGTTCCCACTGATTCTGCATGATGGTGAGTTGAACTATTTCACTATATATTACAATGTAGTAACTGAAATAATGGAATTTGATCATCCTGACACCATATCATGCATGGTGTCAGGATGATTGATTTTAAGTACTAATACCAGCCATTTGCCTGGCAAATCACCTCCACTGCCGATTTCCCTGCCAACCCCCGAGACTACATCCTCCACCCTCATCTTTTTTTGGGAAGAGGGGGTTGTCCCTAAATGACAGTTTGGAAATGTGGTCTCCCTATCTTGCTGCTGGTGAGAGACCGCATAGCAGGTGGTATTGCTGCTGCTCAGAGGCTGCACGGCTGGTATTACTGATGAGAGTATATTTAATTAATTTTAGCAAAAAATTGTTTGCATTTTCATTTTGTTTCCATAAAAAGGCCCACCGAAATTCTCAGCACCAGGCCCATGATGCTCTTAATCTGGCCCTGCACTTGGCAAAAGAAGTTGCACGTCAGAAGGGAATTATCCCCAGAGTACAAGTACAAGTACAAATTCCCTTGCAAAATGAACAGCCTATATGCCTTTAGTAAATCAACCCCTCTGTACTTAAATTATATAGTGGAGAAATTTGTCTTTATTGGAGAACATAAATCTTAAAGTGGTTGTAAACCTCATGAATTATGAAAAAGCCCTCTATAGTGTGCACTTGTCTCAATTAAGAGCGCTGTGCGTTATTTCCGTCTGCTGCTTTGTTCCTCTGACAAGTTTTCCCAACACCAAGAAAAAAGGTGAACGAGGAGGGAGCTCAAGCTGATTGACAGCCTCAGCTCTGTTTCTGTGTGCTATGTGGAGGGGGGTGTGTCTCTTCCCTCCAATCAGCTCTCGGAGCTCTCTTCACTGAACTCTACAGAGTATAACTTCAGCTCTCTGTCCCCTTTTTTATGAACTCTCCCAGAAAGGTTATAAATTCTGGACTTTGAGCAGATGTAGAGAAGAGCAGACCACAGATAAACGGATACAACTTATGTAGGAGGATTTGTTTCGCTGAGGCCAGTTCACTTCATTGGGTATATGTACAGCAGGGGTCTCAAACTGGCGGCCCTCCATCTGTTGCAAAACTACAAGTCCCATGAAGCATTGCAAGGCTGACAGTTACAAGCATGACTCCCACAGGCAGAGGCATGATGGGACTTATAGTTTCGCAATAGCTGGAGGGCCGCCAGTTTGAGACCCCTGATGTACAGGTTTACAACTATTTTAAATGTACTGTACTGAGATCCCTTTAGCAGCACAGTGACCAGGTGGATTGAACATAAATGTTCACTCAAACGTTGGAAACCTCCCTCTCCAACTGCAATTCCCCTGTCCAATAAACATAACTTAGCTGGCCACTAAGACATTCTCATTAGACAGATTACTAACAGTTAGTGGCCCCCAGTCCGGAAGGCAGGAAAATCAGGCCACTAATATAAAAAAGTGATTTTAGAGATCACACACACAGTAGGAGGTTTTCAGAGTAGCAAAGGTAATGAGAATCTTTTGTTTTTTATGCTCTAAGACAGGACTGTTACAGTTTGTCTATAAAGATTGACTAGCAAAGTGCCATGTGCTGCAAGTATGAGTTTTTCTTTAACATTTTAGCATGTCAGATGTAAATAAGAAATAACAGGGTCTCGAAATTGAGTAGGCTCAATAAAAATTTTAGTCATGGAATATAAAAGAAGCAGAAATTAATTAATTAATTAATTAATAATGGTTATAATATAAAAATAGAAATAGGAATACGCCAACACAAAAGCCGCCAAGTAAACAGGAGTTTCTCACGCCATGTAATCTGACGACGCTCGTCCTGCCCCCCTCCCTGTCCCCTCCGAGGTAGTATTGGTGTATAGCATGCACACGCTATTTGCACCCGATTTTCAGGGTGAAAAAGTGCGTGTTATATGCCAATAAATACAGTATATAATAATATTTAATCAAGATCAGCATATTAAGCCCAGATGAATTCCTTCTGATTGACAGAACACATTTAAAAGCTTAAGTGATCAAAACCTTATCCCAAAGCACTTGAAGATTCCACACATCACTTAATATTGAACTTCAGACAATATGATATGGTGGGGTCCTGGACCTTTCTCTTATCATATCCCTGTGCTCACCCAGGTAAGGTATTTTAAGTGATGATGCTTAACTAGTTTTCACACAGCTGAAATGTAGCCTTGTTCATAGTCCTGAAGAAGCAGAACACAGTTCTGAGAAATGTGTTGAGTCCATCCTCCACCCCTTAATTTGCTGAACCATATTATGCAGTGATGAAGTTCTACCGTGTAAAGTTACTATATATACTGTGCATTAGTCAAAAAAAAAATCTTAAAAAGAGGTGGGTGTGGGTGGTGGGCATTTGTTGAATAATGAGACAATTAAAATGAATATTATGAGAAAAATAAATTTAGTACTATTTTATTCTGTATTTAAATAAAGGTAGTTGATTTTACTATCAAAATTGTGTTGGGTACAGTCAAAGTCTGATTTTTTTTCCTATCTTTGAACCATTCAGAGTGTTTCAGATAGTAAACACGGAGCTCTGCAGTACTTACTGGTTGGCTGGTAGGAAAGGTGGGGGCCTGTTTGTGTAGAGGGTGGAAAGAAATTGATGGCTGCGCTCCAAGATAAATGATAAGTTTCTTTAATGTAAAAACCGTAACATGAATAACACCACAGGACAAAAAAGCAGGTACAGGTAGATGCATTTCACACAGCGATGCTGCTCTTATTCATTAGTAAAGACTTATCATTTACCTTGTAGTGCAGCCATCCATTTCTTTCTATCCTATTGTATGGCTGCCGAGCTGAGGCTAGCACCCTTGGGAGGAGTCCATTCACCAGCCTACGTGGTCCCATCACTCACCTGGTGTGACATTTTCCTTTTCCCACTGTGTAGAGGGTGTGCAAAGCTATATGTCTCTTTATCTTCTCCCCTAGAAGTCTGTAGCCATTGAAATAAAAATAAGCCATCAAAGCAGCATGCAAAAAAAGCAGTGTAGGCAAGAGGGCAGCTGGAGAGACGATGGACTCCTGATTTGACTCAGTATGGGATTCCTACATGCAAGATCCTCAGCTATGCACTCAGAAGTTAAAAATTAAAAGCAGAACTCTAGGAAAAAAAAATGTGTTTTGGTCCAGCTCTAATTCTTGGTATACTAGGTCTGGGGATCACTGGGGATGCTAAAAATCTGAGTTATATTATGCAACATACTACTGTCAACTGTGAACTAATGGCTCAGCTCAATGGCCACAGTATCAAATTGGATGATGTTCTGGCCAAATCATTACTTTAATTTCTTCTTCAATTTATGAAGCTCATAATGGAGAACGAGGTAGGCATCTTAAAGTTTTACTAAACCCAGGACCATGCATTCACAATATTTGGTCTCCCACAGTACACAGAACATGGAAATTCAATTATTTTAGTAAATATAAACTGCTAAATACCTTTTCTCATCAGCAGTTAGAGCAGTCTTGTGACTTCTATCAGTGTCAAAGCTTGTAGAAGGAGTTTTCATTCTCCCATGACTGTCCTATGAGGCTGTAGGACCCCTGGCACTCCGTCTGGACAGTGCTGATGGGGGAGTGCATGTGATCAGCACAGAGCCAAAGAAAAAATAAATAAAAAATCTCTAGCAATACACACCAAACTGAGCATGTGCAGCTTGTAGCCTAGCCTCTGTCTTATCAGGAGATAGATTGGGGACTGTAGAAGAAGGGGAGGATCAGAGAAGACAGAATCAAACTGCTTTTTTTACACAATGCAGAGAATTAACCCCTTAGGTTCCACAATGTGTATAACAAGCATGATTTACTGCATATGCAAACTGATTTTACTGTTGTTGGTTTAGTAACACTTTATCTCAAAGGTTGTCCATTGGTTAATATTTTCTTATGATGTGTCAGCAGAGAGGTACAGATCTTTACCCCAGAAAAGGTAACTTTTTTAATGGAAACCAAAAAAAAGTTTAAATACTCATAGATGTGTTTTACATTTTTATTAAAACAGAAAGAAAAGTTTTTTGATCAAAATAATAAGTTACAGAATATTATGCGTTTTTATACAATTATTTCCCTTTGAAAAGTTGTAAACAATAGAGTTGTTATAATATGTGGTTATGATGTTCATGATAAATTCTTTACACGGCATGAGCAGAATTTTAACATGAAGTCAGGTTGTATTACAACTGAACTCCAGGCAAACAACCCATTAGTTAGAAAACATTTTCCTCCTGTAATGTTATCTCTGCCTTTTCATGTTTTGCTATATACAAAGCCATACCCAACAACAAGTAGGTTAGTGACCTTACTTTTGTCTGGTGCTGTTCAGCAATACAACCTAGTCAACTGCCTGCCAGCCTGTACTTGGACAAGAGGCTTATATCAAGTCCGAATCATGTACTTATATTAGTTGTGAAAATGATTTTCATAATTTTTGAAATAACTCATAACTGCATTAATGGAGGTTTTTATGTGTGCCTGGAGTTCAGCTTTAAAGTTAGTTTTGTGGTACTAAACATTGTGCATAGGCAATAAAGGCAGTGTTCTACAATAAAAAAAAACTGTGTAAAAATGCAAAGACTTGTTGTTTTTACCTATTTTATGTAAAGTCTTTCAGTGTTCATTTCTCTAAAAAATCTCATAATGAATTAAAAAAAAATATATAGCTATTACCATAAGGTATAAAAAATCAAGTAAAAATAGAAGTCCACAAATTACAGACCTTGGTGTATTTATAGAACAAAAGGCATTTCAGAGGCCAAAAATGCCTTATCCAAAAAGCAGATCTATTGACAGAATTGGGATTAAAAAGCAAATCTGGGAAGTTTGTGAAATCTTGGATGTGCTAATGCAATCCAAGATATATTTCAACTGTAATAAAATCTGAAAGACCTTAGGGATCCCCCTCTCTAGACCACAGATTAACAATTTTATTTTTTTATCCTTGTGAGTGCATTTGATTAGCCTTTGTTAACTCCATTGAAGTGTATTGCTATACTATGTCAGTGCACTCCCTGTCTTTTGTTTTTGTGGGTAGAGTTAAAGCTGTCCCTACAGTGCAAAGGTTATATGTTTGTTTATGTGAAGGTACAGGAAAAAGCACTTTTCCTAACCCGATTCCCCCACTTCTGCAGTCTCCCTCCAGGCTGTAAGACCAGCATTTGCAGCTTCTTCTCCCATACATTTCACTGGTCGCATTCTCTTCATTGGACTGGATGATGCAGGGGATCAGGTAAGTAAAATTGTTTTTTTACTGTACCCCAGACATAAAAGAGTATAGTGTAGTGAAGCCCCAATGTAAGGGAAGATTTTTGTTGTCCTTGGAGATGAGCATTAGGAATACATCACAATGCTTTCCAGGAGAGGAAGACATGCTTTCTCAGTAGGTAGATTACCAGTATAAAGCATTGCTAGGAAAGGGTGACCAGATTTATTGCAACACCTGTATGAAAGACAGAAGCCCTTGACAGGCAGGAAGGTATTTCAAGGTTTCATTTTTACAAACTATTGGATTGCACCTTTGTTTCAACAACACAATAAAAAATAAAACATACTTGGACATATGAGGACATTAGGCTCAATCTTTAGATAAATTGGGAATACATATAGGGGTTCATTTATTAAAACTGGAGAGTGCAAAATCTGGTGCACATGTGCATAGAAACCAATTAGCTTCCAGGTTTTATTGTCGAAGCTTAATTGAACAAGCTGAAGTTAGAAGCTGATTGGTTACCATGCATAGCTGCACCAGAGTTTGCACTCTCCAGTTTTAGTAAATCGACCCCGTAGTCTTTAGTTAATCAGTAAGAGTTTATGCAAATGGCCACAAAAAACACAATTTTTCTATTTTTGTTAATGGATCTGAACACAGATCTATGGTTTGTTATGGCTGTATACACAGAGCTGTGTTAAGATCAGTAAACTTGCACTGTGTTCGGATCCTTAAAATCAAAATAGAAAAATCTGCATTCACGCTTGTAAGGACTATATTTTACGCTGTATGCATGTAAAAATATGTGCTAATGTGTACATGCATACAGCTCAACTGTACTCTATTGGGGTACCAGAGCAGAGTCCTAGCAAAGAATCATTAGGCTGCAATAGCTGTCTGCATCCTAGAAACAACAGATGTCAGGTGGCAATTGCTGACTGTGTCCTAGCAACCAATAAACTGCATTAACTCTGCATGCATGCATACTTGTATGCATGTACATGTTACATAAACATTACATGTGTGGAGAGGTTGGAGAAGATAAAAAGCAGGTTCTTGCTGCCAGCAAGATCCTATGGTTTGCCTTGTAAAACTCATTATGCCCATTTGAATATAGCCTAAATATCATTGATTTGTTTTCAATTCTGATTTAGAACAGAAATTTGCTGGTGACCACAAGGAAGAAAAGCGCTTCCATCAAAGTGAAAAACATGGGTGCTAGATGATTTGCTGGTCCTCCACTTGATGCAGTTGTGTTAGTTGTTGCAGTTGTGTTAGTTGTTGCAGTTGTGGCAGTTGTTGCAGTTGTGGCAGTTGTTGCAGTTGTGGCAGTTGTAGTAGCAGTTGCTAAAGCAGGTGAAATAGATAAAATGTGAATTTACTTCATGAGTTGTAATGAATTACTTTTGGTTGAGTAATATTTAAAAATATTTCATTTCAGCACAAAAAGTATTAAAGCCAAAATAAACCTATCGAATAAACTTTCCCAAAACAGTTACATTTATGGCATGTCTCTGGTGATAACTGTCAAAGTTGCCAATGTACCTATGTCAGCTCTCAACAAACTTTCAAGCCGACAAATGGCTAGTGTCATAGCTGATCACATGTGCAGCAGCATGACAACTGCAGATCAAGCAGAGACTAAGATGGCACCTCCCGTTAGTTATAAGGAATAGGAGGGTTTAGTTCCTCTAAGTCAATTATTTGGATTGCATTCACATAACCCAATTTCTTGCTTACATTATCAAACTAACACACCTATCAGGAAGATGCCATATAACTGCAATATTGTTGCAAGCAGGGTTGTGGAGTGGAGTGGAGTACATTCTGTTATGGTATTAGTGAAATCATCAACCTAAGATTTGCATTAGGCTAACGCTCTTGAGGTCAACCTAATTTGCATATATGTGGGGTTTAAGATGAATCAGGCTTCACTCAAGCACAAAGCAGACTATGTTCTCTATACTTTGTATAGGTTAGTGAGAACCTGACTGTTTTTTTTTAAAGATGCAACTCTCTAGTGCTTAAAGAGTAAAACGTTTCAGAAACTCCCAATTGGATGAACTTTCCTCAACCTGTACTGTAGGTGTGACAGGCCCTAGGCCCTTGATAGGCCCTGTATTTTGTAAAGCTACGTTGTGAAGTTAGATTCTGCATAAAATGTATTAAGATCAAGGCAAGTGTCAGGTGTGCTCACCTGGGCCTTCTATATCAATATTCAGAGACCCTAGTGATATACTGGTGAATGAGGTTTGTCAAGGGTGTTGCGGGGGTATATGAATCTGAAGACACTGTCATGGGGCAGAGGGTGGGGCAAACTGCTGCTGGTATGATGTACTGGTTCCTAGATGCAGCTTTTCAAACGCTCCTGTGATAATTGGATGCCAAACCATCCTGACAGGCAAAGCTCCAACACTTCCAGTGCCACTGTATCCCTCCTCCACACATTCCCATTGGTCTATCATTATGATGTGCAGTTTCACAGATCAAAAGGGATATGCAGGTGGTAGGAAGAGGTGGTGGGCTAGTTTCAACATTATCAGGAAATGATGGAGATCTGCCTATCAGGATGGCCTGAGAATCAGCCATGATAGGATTGTTTTGCTACAAGTACTTCTAGGTTCCTGCACTTTATACATGCCTCAGTTTGCCCCTCTTATGCCCTGTACACACAGTCGGACATTGATCGAATATTCCGACAACAAAGTCCATGGATTTTTTCCGATGGATGTTGGCTCAAACTTGTCTTGCATACACACGGTCACACAAAGCTGTCGGAAAATCCGATCGTTCTGAACACAGTGACGTAAAACACATATGTCAGGACTATAAACAGGGCAGTAGCCAATAGCTTTCGTCTCTTAATTTATTCTGAGCATGCGTGGCACTTTGTGCGTCGGATTTGTGTACACACGATCAGAATTTCCGATAACGGCTTTTGTTGTCGGAAAATTTTATATCCTGCTCTCAAACTTTGTGTGTCGGAAATTCCGATGGAAAATGTGTGATGGAGCACACACACGGTCGGAATTTCCGACAACAAGATCCTATCACACATTTTCCGTCGAAAAATCCGATCGTGTGTACAGGGCACAAGTCTCTTTAATTTCATTAGGGTGAATAAGATGAGACTTTTCGGAAGTGAGCAAGATTTCTAAAGTATTTTGTAGGCCGGGTCAGAGTCTGGGAGAGTTTTTAATTTTGAAAGATAAGGACATATGTTTTTAGCGACCCAGGGATTGTTCCTTGCTATCCAAGCCTTATTTTATACCTTATAAACTCTCAAATACAACTGTGGATAACTAATGGAGGAAACTTACCTAATGTCGCATTTTGGCTTGCTGCATATACTCCATTTGTGTCATTGAATAAAGCTCTGAAAGATATGATATTGATACAGTCATTAAAACCAAATTATAATTGCCCAGTAAGAAAAAAAATACTGTTTCCTCCAGTTTCCCTTTTCCTTGCTTCCTCACAACTATAACCCACTAGGTTCCTGTGCAAGTTACTATTTTTTGTGAGAAACGTAGTAAGAGCTTAGTGTAGTAGAAGCTGTTTTTTTAAATTTTTTTTTTTTTTTTTAAATTCTGTTTATTGTTTTTCAATTTATGTCATACAACAATGGGCTCGTCTGTGTGCGAGCCCATGAGGTCAACATGACCTCATATCTATCTAACAAAGACCAACAATCTAACCGTTATTCCCTCCCCCCCTTCCCCCCCCCTTGAACCACAGCTCGACATATTCCATAACTCCGTACAGCACTTTTCCTTAAATATACGTCCTATTCCCCTTATGACAGCATTTATCACATTCCAATTCTCTAATATCCAAATATATGTTTAGACTTTAAGTGTTTTCAGGGCCTACTAGCAGCTGTTGTCCAACATAGGATAGCACATTTACTTAAATTAGATTACAGTATATTACAGTGAGCTATTTCCCCGTTAACCCACCGTGTTGTTGGATGTAAACCATGCTTGCCATACCCTATCAAATTTTTTTAAGCATCCTCTGGCCTCGTATGTTGCTTTGTAGTATGGGAGCATGGTATTTACCAGACCTTTCCAGGCAGCAAAGCTCGGTGCTTTAGATTTTTTCCACTCCAAGAGAATGGCTTTCTTACCATAAAAAAACAAGACAGTTAGCATTGTTCTCATGGCCCTTGAGGGTACTACTTCATCAACCAAACCCAACAAACACACCTTAACATTCATTGGAATCGGTACTGATATCACTTCAGTAATACATGTCACGACATCGGTCCAAAATTTTTGAATGTGAGGGCAGCTCCAAAAAATGTGTTCAGCGTCAGCTGGGGAGTGAGAGCATCTCCAGCATTCCGCCGACACTGTGGGAAAAATCTTATGGAGTCTAGCAGGCGTATAGTAGCTTCTATGGAGAAATTTAAACTGAATTAGCCTGTCTCTCGCCGATACCAGATATTTAAATGGCTGCGTCCATAAGTCATCCCAATCCTCTCCCTGTACCTCTGGGACTTCTCCCTCCCATTTTTCTCTGCACCTGGCAATCGCTGTTGGTGTTGCCTTAAAAAATTCCTTATAAGTATTTGAGAGAGGCTTGGCCAGTTCCACATCTAATAACATAGCTTCAAGAGAGGAGGGCAGAGATTCCACCCTCTCCCCGCGAAACTGCAGCTGAAATGCATGACGAATCTGCAAAAACCGAAATAAGTAAAAGTTAGGGAGATCATGCCTCGCCTGTAGTTGTTGAAAAGTCAAAAGTTCACCATACATTGTGATATCGCCCAGTGTTTTTATGCCTTTAATTGCCCAAATCATGGGATCCGGTAAATTATAGAATTGTTAAATTTAATTGTATTATTCATTGGCAATACAGATGGCTCTATGATTAAACCTGAACTTTGCCACTTTGTCAATGCAGGGCAAACTAACAGGTGCTCTTTCAGGTATCCACCAGCCCCTACAGCACACCCATACCTTCCTTTTGCACCCCCACAACTCTATTCAGTCAACAGAGTAAAGAAAAGTTCATGGCTCTGAATGGATTGGCAGGGGAATAAAGGAAAGGTAAGTACCGGTATATGCCGGGGAGGCGTGATGGATTAAAGCAAAACTGGTGCTTTGCTCTAAATGGGAATAACTGTTTTCATAGATGACCATGAGAGTTTAAACCATTGATTCAGTAAAGATGTTGCAATAAGATGTTGTAAGATATTTTTCATCTACTACTGTAAATTTCAATATCCTTAACTGAGAGGTTAGTTTATTATACAATACTGTACATACAAGTATCAACATACCCCCCATTATACATCTTTGGAATTGGACCAAAATATGTGATTTAAAATTAGGAATGGGTTTTGGATTTGCTGAAGGGTGGTTTGGTGGTTTCAGCAAATTTATAACTTATAGAGAAATTTTAAAGTACCCATAATGCCCTTCTTAACCTTTCAATCATGGTTAGCAGTAGGGATGAGCTTCGTGTTCGAGTCGAACCCATGTTCGACTCGAACATCGGCTGTTCGGTCGTTCGCCGAATTGCGAACGATATGGGCCGTTCGCGCCAAATTCGTGTGGCGCGTCACGGCCCATAATTCACTGCGGCATCGCAGTGCATTGCTGGCTGATGATTGGCCAAGCATGCACTATGACCCGCATGCTTGGCCAATCACAGCGCCGTCAGTAGAGAGAGCTGTAATTGGCCAAAGCCAGGGTGGCTTTGGCCAAT
The DNA here is from genome assembly GCA_037952925.1 of Lithobates clamitans. NCBI lineage: Eukaryota > Metazoa > Chordata > Amphibia > Anura > Ranidae > Lithobates > Lithobates clamitans. The sequence continues at coordinate 4,892,219 of JBBGZY010000053.1, read as the reverse complement.
TATGGCTCAGGGGATTTAGTACACACCCCACACTATATAAGGCCGCCTGCACGGCGGCCCTGTGTAGTGTGTGTTCCGGTGTGCTGAGAGAGAGAGACAGTGTCATTTGATTTGAGTTAGATAGATTAGGCAGAACAGTCAGTCAGTTAGCTGCACTTACAGTGTATTGTGTATATATATGCATCCCAGGTGTTGCATATATATATATACACTGTATTCAGTTTAGCTAGATCCGTTCCTGTTATCTTCTATCTAGACTATTTACATTTAGTGCAGTGTGTCCTGCTCACAGTGTTCAGCTAGATCCGTTCCTGCTATTTACATTCAGTACAGTGCGTCCTGCTCACAGTGTTCAGCTAGATCCGTTCCTGCTATTTACATTCAGTGCAGTGTGTCCTGCTCACAGTGTTCAGCTAGATCCGTTCCTGCTATTTACATTCAGTACAGTGCGTCCTGCTCACAGTGTTCAGCTAGATCCGTTCCTGCTATTTACATTCAGTGCAGTGCGTCCTGCTCACAGTGTTCAGCTAGATCCGTTCCTGCTATTTACATTCAGTGCAGTGCGTCCTGCTCACAGTGTTCAGCTAGATCCGTTCCTGGTATTTACATTTAGTGCAGTGCGTCCTGCTCACAGTGTTCAGCTAGATCCGTTCCTGCTATTTACATTCAGTGCAGTGCGTCCTGCTCACAGTGTTCAGCTAGATCCGTTCCTGGTATTTACATTCAGTGCAGTGCGTCCTGCTCACAGTGTTCAGCTAGATCCGTTCCTGCTATTTACATTCAGTGCAGTGCGTCCTGCTCACAGTGTTCAGCTAGATCCGTTCCTGCTATTTACATTCAGTGCAGTGCGTCCTGCTCACAGTGTTCAGCTACATCCGTTCCTGGTATTTACATTTAGTGCAGTGCGTCCTGCTCACAGTGTTCAGCTAGATCCGTTCCTGCTATTTACATTCAGTGCAGTGCGTCCTGCTCACAGTGTTCAGCTAGATCTGTTCCTGCTATTTACATTCAGTGCAGTGCGTCCTGCTCACAGTGTTCAGCTAGATCCGTTCCTGGTATTTACATTTAGTGCAGTGCGTCCTGCTCACAGTGTTCAGCTAGATCCGTTCCTGCTATTTACATTCAGTGCAGTGCGTCCTGCTCACAGTGTTCAGCTAGATCCGTTCCTGGTATTTACATTTAGTGCAGTGCGTCCTGCTCACAGTGTTCAGCTAGATCCGTTCCTGCTATTTACATTCAGTGCAGTGCGTCCTGCTCACAGTGTTCAGCTAGATCCGTTCCTGGTATTTACATTTAGTGCAGTGCGTCCTGCTCACAGTGTTCAGCTAGATCCGTTCCTGCTATTTACATTCAGTGCAGTGCGTCCTGCTCACAGTGTTCAGCTAGATCCGTTCCTGGTATTTACATTTAGTGCAGTGCGTTGTGCTCACAGTGTTCAGCTACATCCGTTCCTGCTATTTACATTCAGTGCAGTGCGTCCTGCTCACAGTGTTCAGCTAGATCCGTTCCTGCTATTTACATTCAGTGCAGTGCGTCCTGCTCACAGTGTTCAGCTAGATCCGTTCCTGCTATTTACATTCAGTGCAGTGCGTCCTGCTCACAGTGTTCAGCTAGATCCGTTCCTGGTATTTACATTTAGTGCAGTGCGTCCTGCTCACAGTGTTCAGCTACATCCGTTCCTGCTATTTACATTCAGTGCAGTGCGTCCTGCTCACAGTGTTCAGCTAGATCCGTTCCTGCTATATACATTTAGTGCAGTACGTCCTGCTCACAGTGTTCAGCTAGATCCGTTCCTGTTATCTTCCTACTGACAGGCAGGCTTGTCTGGTTACAGTATATAAAGCTACCTGAAGAAAATTACAGGTGTTCTTTTTGATCCTATTAGTACCACGGTCAGGCAGCTAGACTATTTACATTTAGTACAGTGTGTCCTGCTCACAGTGTTCAGCTAGATCCGTTCCTGTTATCTTCCTACTGACAGGCAGGCTTGTCTGGTTACAGTATATAAAGCTACCTGAAGAAAATTACAGGTGTTCTTTTTGATCCTATTAGTACCACGGTCAGGCAGCTAGACTATTTACATTTAGTACAGTGTGTCCTGCTCACAGTGTTCAGCTAGATCCGTTCCTGTTATCTTCCTACTGACAGGCAGGCTTGTCTGGTTACAGTATATAAAGCTACCTTAAGAAAATTACAGGTGTTCTTTTTGATCCTATTAGTACCACGGTCAGGCAGCTAGACTATTTACATTTAGTACAGTGCGTCCTGCTCACAGTGTTCAGCTAGATCTGTTCCTGTTATCTTCCTACTGACAGGCAGGCTTGTCTGGTTACAGTATATAAAGCTACCTTAAGAAAATTACAGGTGTTCTTTTTGATCCTATTAGTACCACGGTCAGGCAGCTAGACTATTTACATTTAGTACAGTGCGTCCTGCTCACAGTGTTCAGCTAGATCCGTTCTTGCTATTTACATTCAGTGCAGTGCGTCCTGCTCACAGTGTTCAGCTAGATCCGTTCCTGCTATTTACATTCAGTGCAGTGCGTCCTGCTCACAGTGTTCAGCTAGATCCGTTCCTGCTATTTACATTCAGTGCAGTGCGTCCTGCTCACAGTGTTCAGCTAGATCCGTTCCTGGTATTTACATTTAGTGCAGTGCGTCCTGCTCACAGTGTTCAGCTAGATCCGTTCCTGCTATTTACATTCAGTGCAGTGCGTCCTGCTCACAGTGTTCAGCTAGATCCGTTCCTGGTATTTACATTTAGTGCAGTGCGTCCTGCTCACAGTGTTCAGCTAGATCCGTTCCTGCTATTTACATTCAGTGCAGTGCGTCCTGCTCACAGTGTTCAGCTAGATCCGTTCCTGCTATTTACATTCAGTGCAGTGCGTCCTGCTCACAGTGTTCAGCTAGATCCGTTCCTGGTATTTACATTTAGTGCAGTGCGTCCTGCTCACAGTGTTCAGCTAGATCCGTTCCTGCTATTTACATTCAGTGCAGTGCGTCCTGCTCACAGTGTTCAGCTAGATCCGTTCCTGGTATTTACATTTAGTGCAGTGCGTCCTGCTCACAGTGTTCAGCTAGATCCGTTCCTGCTATTTGCATTCAGTGCAGTGCGTCCTGCTCACAGTGTTCAGCTAGATCCGTTCCTGCTATATACATTTAGTGCAGTACGTCCTGCTCACAGTGTTCAGCTAGATCCGTTCCTGTTATCTTCCTACTGACAGGCAGGCTTGTCTGGTTACAGTATATAAAGCTACCTTAAGAAAATTACAGGTGTTCTATCCCAGCTTAGTGCAGCTACAGGCCATTAGTATGTCTGGAAGGCCAAGAAGGAGAGGCAGACAGTCACAAGCCAATAAGAGAGGGCAAGCAGGCTCTGTGTCTAGTGCTGGTCGTGGAGACGGTGCATCCTCATCAGCACGTGGCCATGGGACACGCTTGGCCTTTTTTTCGGCAGCTGGCCGTGTTGAGCCGCAACATGCGGAAGACTTGGTCGAGTGGATGACCAAGCCGTCCTCATCCTCCTCATCCTCTCTCACCCATGCCCAGGGTGCTTTGTCTGGCAAAGCAGCGGCCTCTTCCCTCAGCTCAATGTCATCAGTGACTCCTTCCCTAGCTCCACCATGTCCTCATGAGGATTCCCTCGAACTGTTTGACCACAGTGTTGGGTACATGCTCCAGGAGGATGCCCAGCGTTTGGAAGGCTCTGATGATGATACTGAGCTCAATGAAAGCAGTAACATGAGCACGGACAGAGGGGGTGCCCAAGAAGGACAGCAATCTGGCAGTCATGCTCCCCCTGCTGCAGCATACTGCCAGGTTTGCTCCAGTGATGAGGAGGGAGGGGATGATGAGGTCACTGACTCAACGTGGGTGCCTGATAGGAGAGAGGAGGAGGAGGAGGAGGAGGAGGAGGTGGCACATCACCAACTAGGCAGGATGCCCTCCAGGGGCCAGCCTAAGGGCAGCACATTGACTGCATCACACCCCAAAGCTCCACATGTGCAGGGCGCTGCAGTCTCTGCGCGTTATTCAAAAAGTTCTTTGGTGTGGGCCTTTTTTGAGACGAGTGCATCAGATCGCACCGCTGCTATTTGCAACATATGTCTCAAGCGTATCTCGCGTGGCCAAAACATCTCCCGCTTGGGTACCACATGCTTGACCAGACATATGTTGACCTGCCATGCAGTTCGTTGGCAAGCGTATCTAAAAGACCCACACCAAAGAACAAAGACGATCTCTCCTTGCTCCTCATCAGCTGAGATTTCCAACCCCACTAGACCTTCAGTCCTCTCTGAGACCTGCAGTGAGAGGAATGAAGGTGTAGAATTAGGTGTGTCACAGCCAAGTACTTGTGGGCAATCTGCTTTTGGTACACCGACGTCAGATTGTACCAGGCAAATTTCCCTGCCCCAGCTGCTGCACCGCCGAAAGAAGTTTGCTCCCAGCCATCCACATGCCCAGCGGTTGAATGCTAGCTTGGCAAAATTGCTAGCACTTCAACTGCTGCCTTTTCAGTTGGTAGACTCTGCCCCCTTCCGTGAGTTTGTGGAATGTGCGGTTCCTCAGTGGCAGGTACCCAAACGCCACTTTTTCTCACGGAAGGCGATTCCGGCTCTCTACCGGCATGTGGAAGGCAATGTCCATGCCTCGCTGGACAGGGCGGTCAGCGGTAAGGTGCATATTACCGCTGACTCATGGTCCAGCAGGCATGGACAGGGACGTTACTTAAGTTTCACGGCGCATTGGGTGACTCTGCTGGCAGCTGGGAAGGATGCAGAACAAGGTGCAGTAGTGTTGGAGGTTGTTCCGCCACCACGCCTCCAAAATGCTGATTGTGACACACCTCTCTCCTCCACCCCCTCCTCTTCTTCTTCCTCCATGGCCTCTTCCTCGGAACCAGCGGTGCTCCGTAGGCGTTCAAGGGGCTACGCAAGTACGCAGGCCAAAAGATGCCATGCGGTGCTTGAGCTGGTGTGCTTGGGGGACAGGAGCCACACTGGGGCAGAGGTTCTGTCAGCTCTGCAGGGGCAGGTTCAGAGGTGGTTGACGCCATGCCAACTTAAGGCAGGAATGGTGGTTTGCGACAATGGCACCAACCTCCTCTCTGCCCTCCGACAGGGACAACTGACCCATGTGCCCTGTTTGGCTCACGTCCTTAACTTGGTGGTGCAGCGGTTCTTGGGCAGGTACCCGGGCTTACAGGATGTCCTGAGGCAGGCCAGGAAAGTCTCTGTGCATTTCCGCCGGTCATATAATGCCAGTGCTCGGCTGACGGACCTCCAAAAGGAGTTTAACCTGCCCAAGAACCGCCTAATCTGTGACATGCCCACCAGGTGGAACTCGACGTTGGCCATGCTGCAGCGGCTGCACACGCAGCAGAGGGCCATCAATGAGTACCTGTGCGACTATGGCACCAGGACAGGGTCAGGGGACCTTGGTTTTTTTTCCCCACGCCAGTGGGCCATGATCAGGGATGCATGCACTGTCCTGTCACCATTCGAGGAGGCCACGAGGATGGTGAGCACTGACAGTGCATGCATCAGTGACACTGTCCCCCTTGTCCACCTGTTGGAGCACACGCTGCGTGGAATAATGGACAGGGCACTTGAGGCAGAACAGAGGCAGGAAGAGGAGGACTTCCTTAGCTCTCAAGGCCCCCTTTATCCAGACAGTGTTCCTGCGTGCCCGCCGATCACACAGGAAGAGGACGAGGAGGAGGAGGAGGAGGAGGAGGAAGATTGTGTCAGTATGGAGGTGGAGCCTGGCACTCAGCATCAGCAGTCTTTAAGGGATCAGTCCCAAGGAACACATGGACTTGTACGTGGCTGGGAGGAGGTGGCTGCGGACGTTGTTGTCCTTAGTGACCCAGAGGACTCCGGACCGAATGCCTCAGCAAACCTACGCTGCATGGCCTCCCTGATCCTGCAAAGCCTGCGTAAGGATCCTCGTATTCGTGGTATCAAGGAGAAGGACCAATACTGGCTGGCAACCCTCCTTAATCCACGTTACAAGGGTAAGGTTGCGGACCTTATCTTGCCATCGCAGAGGGAGCAGAGGATGAAACATCTTCGGAAGGCCTTGCAGAAAGGTCTGTGCAACGCGTTCCCAGAGACTGGGAGGTTACAAACTCCTGTTTCTGGACAACGTGTTGCTGAGGCTTCGGTCAGTCAAAGAAGGAGCGGTGGAGAAGGTGGCCGTCTGACCGATGCGTTCAGACAATTTTTTGGTCCGCAGCCCCAAGGTATGATCGGTTCCAGCAACCATCGCCAGCGTCTGTTTTACATGGTGCAGGAATACCTAGGGGCAAGATCAGACTTGGACACCTTTCCCACCGAAAATCCTCTGGGTTACTGGGTCTTGAGGATGGATCACTGGCCAGAGCTTGCACAGTATGCAATTGAGCTACTGGCCTGTCCTGCATCCAGCGTTCTTTCGGAACGCACATTCAGTGCTGCTGGAGGCGTGGTAACCGATCACAGGGTGCGTCTGTCCACCGACTCGGTCGATCGGCTGACCTTCATAAAAATGAATCAGTCTTGGATCACCACCAGCTACCAAGCACCTGATGCAGATGTAACCGAATAATTTTTTTTTGAAATCTCAGATCCCTTCAAAGACTGCCTATGCTGATGCTGAGTGACTATCCCTGAGTAATTATCCTCTTCCTCCTCAATCATCACGCTGATAGCTTGTAAGAACATTTTTGGTTCTGGGCGCCACCACCAGTGCCTAAGGCACAATTTTTCAGCCCCTGTTTAACAGGGGCGTGTAATTACAATTTTTGATGTAATACTTTGCAGCAGGGCTCGTTCCTGCATTCCAACTAGAGTGTCTGTGAGGGGTTGCAGTGTTGTGGCACCAGCACCAGTGCCTAAGACCCAATTTTTCAGCCCCTGTCTAACAGGGGCGTGTAATTACAATTTTTGATGCAATACTTTGCAGCAGGGCTTGTTCCTGCGTTTCAACTAGAGTGTCTGTGAGGGGTTGCAGTGTTGTGGCACCAGCACCAGTGCCTAAGACCCAATTTTTCTGCCCCTGTCTAACAGGGGCGTGTAATTACAATTTTTGATGCAATACTTTGCAGCAGGGCTCGTTCCTGCGTTCCAACTAGAGTGTCTGTGAGGGGTTGCAGTGTTGTGGCACCAGCACCAGTGCCTAAGGCCCAATTTTTTTCTGCCCCTGTCTAACAGGGGCGTGTAATTACAATTTTTGATGCAATACTTTGCAGCAGGGCTCGTTCCTGCGTTCCAACTAGAGTGTCTGTGAGGGGTTGCAGTGTTGTGGCACCAGCACCAGTGCCTAAGGCCTAATTTTTCAGCTCCTGTTCAACAGGGGCATGTAATTACAATTCTTGATCTAATATTTCACAGCAGGGCCCTGTGAGGGCTTACAGTGTTTTGGCCACAGCAACACCTAAGGCCCAAATTTCTGCTGAGTATATAGGGCAGGACCCTACTTTCAAACATCTAACTTACAAACGACTCCTACTTGCAAACGGAAGGAGACAACAGGAAGTGAGATGAAATCTACCCCTAAGGAAGGGAAATTCTCTCCTGTAAGAGTTAATATGGGAAAACAATTTCTCCTTTCCACTGATGCTTTCCAATCCTTGTTCCACAAAAAAACCCAAATTTTCAAAAAACATTTTTCATTGGGACAAAAAAGTGAGGTGAAATCTTCTGAAGAGGAGGAAAGACGCAAAACAAATGTCACAGGGGTGATAACCCTTCCCTATGTTTTCCAAAAAGCTTAGAAAAGATTTTTTGGCTGGAGCTAAACACATTAAAAATGTTCAAAATTACAAACAGATTCTACTTAACAACAAACCTACAGTCCCTGTCTTGTTTGCACCGCCTGAATACTGCTGTTCAGAGTATATAGGGACCTTTCCTTATTTTAATTTGGGTGCGGGGTTCCCCTTAATATCCATACAAGACCCAAAGGGCCTGGTAATGGACTGGGGGGTACCCATGCCGTTTGTCTCACTGATTTTCATCCATATTGCCATGACCCGACATGACATTAAACCCGCAAGCAGTTTTAAATGAGATTTTTTCCTTTAAAAATGACATTTGGTGCAGGGACTGTTCTAAACATGGGAAACACGCGTCACTTTACAGGCATACTATAGACACCCCCCAGGTACGATATTTAAAGGAATATTTCACTTTTTTTTTTTTTACTTTAAGCATCATTAAAATCACTGCTCCCGAAAAAACGGCCGTTTTTAAAAGTTTTTTTTGCATTGATACATGTCCCCTGGGGTAGGACCCGGGTCCCCAAACCCTTTTTAGGACAATACCATGCAAATTAGCCTTTAAAATGAGCACTTTTGATTTCGAACGTTCGAGTCCCATAGACGTCAATGGGGTTCTAACGTTCGTGCGAACTTGCGGTCCGTTCGCGGGTTCTGGTGCGAACCGAACCGGGGGGTGTTCGGCTCATCCCTAGTTAGCAGTTAAAATGATCAATAATGTGGGCTTTACTACTTGTTATGTGCAGGTTCCCAGCAACCATTTGTACTGGAGTAGTTTAGGGAGAACTGATAATCTCTGTAGATATACTGTAGTTATTTGTAATATGGTGTTATTCTATGCTATATTGTGCAAAATCACTGAAAATTGCAATATGGTGGCCTATGTATTCTTGTGTATACCCCTCTCACCCCATTTTCACAGTTCAAAAACCCAACAGTCATTTTTAGGACTACTGTTTTGTGTGTATCAGCAACACCAGTAGCTGTGACTTAGCTGTCGGGCCCCTTGCAGTATTTTTTATTTTGTTGTTGCTTTTTTGGTGGATTTTAAATCTTTTTTTATTTCATGTTTTTTCATTTTTTAATTTTCTGCTAGCTTTTTTGGGGATGTATATTGTATATTATTTTATATATTTTCTGTTGTTAAAGCTTTTTTTTATTTCTAGGTGTGCAGAGTGCACTTGTTGCTCACACAGGCAAAGCAGCTCATTGCAGCAAGTCGCTGCATACTTGTGTGTAATGTAGTATGCACCAAAGCCCTGCACATGGTGGTAGCAATTGGTGAGCATGGGCTGGTGATACTACTATGGTGACAGATATATAAACCAAATATTTAGTCCTAAATGTCAATCACTAACCAAATACCCCCTCAAGACACATAGGATAAATATGGGGCGCTATAAACGTGTTAAATATCAGAAACCTGTGTTAACACAATAGTGGATAGACCCTCTTATTGTGATATGTAGCTCGTGACAATGAGTGATGCTATCAATCTATAAACAGCACACACATAATAAATAAACAATATATATGTGACATACAGGTGAAACACTATGTGCAGTCACTACACTCCATGCTGTGACATATCAAAACATCACATTAAAGCGGAGTTCCACACAAAAATGGAACTTCCGCTTTTCGGAACCCTCCCCCCCTCCGGTGTCACATTTGGCACCTTTCAGGGGGGAGGGGGGTGCAGATACCTGTCTAAGATAGGTATTTGCACCCACTTCCGGCATAGACTCCCATGGGAGTCTATGCCTCTTCCTGTCCCCACCGCGCTGTCTGCTGGGAACACACAGCTCCCAGGAGTGAGCGGGGACCACTAGGGACGCGCAGCGCGACTCGCGCATGCGCAGTAGGGAACCGGGAAGTGAAGCCGCAATGCTTCATTTCCTGATTCCCTCACCTAGGATGGCGGCGGCAGCTGCCGAGAACCGAGTGTGTTCTCGGCGTCCCCTGCCAACATCGCTGGACCCTGGGACAGGTAAGTGGCCATGTATTAAAAGTCAGCAGCTGCAGTATTTGTAGCTGCTGGCTTTTAATATTTTTTATTTGGCGGTGTGGATGAACCCCCGCTTTAAAGTCCATATATTACAAATGAGTCAGTCCAAAAAGGAACTGCTTGTGACAACATATGGTGCAATCTTAGATGAATACACTCGAGTGTCTTCGTTTGTTTTCCACCTCACCCCCGTGTTCAGTGAATCACACCCTCCCTCCAGAAATGCACTCACCGATTTACATTGCCAGCATTCTCATGCAAGGCAATAAACGCTTATTTTACCACACTCAAGGGTAAATGGATCAATCGATGTCCAGGGGGATAGTTATTCAATAGATCCACATGAAAGAAAATAAAGCGCTCCAATAGTGTGAACCAGCAAACAACATTTATTAAAAACCACTGCAATCTTCAAATGATGCACTCACATTGTAAAAAATATAAAACAGCAGAAACCGTGTGCAAATCACATCAATCTTCAAACTAGTGTGGATAATGTAAATAACTGTTGGTCACGGCGGACCCAAGGTGTGCTAATGCTGGGCTGCAGTCTCACCCCTCCCCTCGGTTATCCTCCGCTCCTCCGTGCACTCGAACCTCCTGCCTCCTGTGTGGCTGACAGCGCTGTGTGTCACGTATCAAAGCCACGCCCCTGACATGTTTCATCATAGGTAGACTTAATCATGGGATTGGCTGTGTCTGCTGTCCTTCACCCCTTATATTTGCTCTTGATTGACGCCCATTCGGCCGCGCATTGCGCATGCGCACACCTCGCGTCCCTGTTCTGCTGATTCTACATAAGTCATCACATCAGAACTGCTTTTACTACTTGACTGTAGGGATGAGCTTCGAGTTCGAGTCAAACTCATGTTCGACTCGAACATTGGCTGTTCGCAAGTTCGCCGAACAGCGAACAATTTGGGGTGTTCGCGGCAAATTCGAATGCCGCGGAACACCCTTTAAAAGTCTATGGGAGAAATCAAAAGTGCTAATTTTAAAGGCTAATATGCAAGTTATTGTCATAAAAAGTGTTTGGGGACCTGGGTCCTGCCCCAGGAGACATGGATCAATGCAAAAAAAGTTTTAAAAATGGCCGTTTTTTCAGGAGCAGTGATTTTAATAATGCTTAAAGTCAAACAATAAAAGTGTAATATCCCTTTAAATTTCGTACCTGGGGGGTGTCTATAGTATGCCTGTAAAGGGGCGCATGTTTCCTGTGTTTAGAACAGTCTGACAGCAAAATGACATTTTGAAGGAAAAAACTCATTTAAAAACTACCCGCGGCTATTGCATTGCCGACAATACACATAGAAGTTCATTGATAAAAACGGCATAGGAATTCCCCAAAGGGAAACCCCGAACCAAAATTTAAAAAAAAAATTGATGTGGGAGTCCCCCTAAATTCCATACCAGGCCCTTCAGGTCTGATATGGATATTAAGGGGAACCCCGGCCAAAATTAAAAAAAAAAATGACGTGGGGTTCCCCCTAAATTCCATACCAGACCCTTCAGGACTGGTATGGATTTTAAGGGGAACCCCGCGCCAAAAAAAAAAAAAAAACGGCGTGGGGTCCCCCCAAAAATCCATACCAGACCCTTATCCGAGCACGCAACCTGGCAGGCCGCAGGAAAAGAGGGGGGGGGACGAGAGTGCGGCCCCCCCCTCCTGAACCGTACCAGGCCACATGCCCTCAACATTGGGAGGGTGCATGAAGCATTTAAATAAAGGAATTTTCAAAAACTGTCTTTTGTCATTTTTAACACTTTTGACAGTTTTTTAGTGAAATGGTAGGGGTAAGTACCCCCTTACCATTTCGCACAGGGGGGGCCGGGATCTGGGGGTCCCCTTGTTAAAGGGGGCTTCCAGATTCCGATAAGCCCCCCGCCCGCAGACCCCCACAACCACCGGCCAGGGTTGTGGGGATGAGGCCCTTGTCCTCATCAACATGGGGACAAGGTGTTTTGGGGGGCTACCCCAAAGCACCCTCCCAATGTTGAGGGCATGTGGCCTGGTACGGTTCAGGAGGGGGGGGGCCGCACTCTCGTCCCCCCCTCTTTTCCTGCGGCCTGCCAGGTTGCGTGCTCGGATAAGGGTCTGGTATGGATTTTTGGGGGGACCCCACGCCGTTTTTTTTTTTTTTTTTGGCGCAGGGTTCCCCTTAAAATCCATACCAGATCTGAAGGGTCTGGTATGGAATTTAGGGGGAACCCCACGTCATTTTTTTAAAAAAAATTTTGGCTGGGGTTCCCCTTAATATCCATATCAGACCTGAAGGGCCTGGTATGGAATTTAGGGGGACTCCCACATCTTTTTTTTTTTTTAATTTTGGTTCAGGGTTCCCCTTTGGGGAATTCCTATGCCGTTTTCATCAATGAACTTCTATGTGTATTGTCGGCAATGCAATAGCCGCAGTAGTTTTAAATGAGTTTTTTCCTTCAAAATGTCATTTTGCTGTCAGACTGTTCTAAACACAGGAAACATGCGCCCCTTTACAGGCATACTATAGACACCCCCCAGGTACGAAATTTAAAGGGATATTACACTTTTATTGTTTGACTTTAAGCATTATTAAAATCACTGCTCCTGAAAAAACGGCCGTTTTTAAAACTTTTTTTTGCATTGATCCATGTCCCCTGGGGCAGGACCCGGGTCCCCAAACACTTTTTATGACAATAACTTGCATATTAGCCTTTAAAATTAGCACTTTTGATTATTCATGTTCGTGTCCCATAGACTTTAACGGTGTTCGCGTGTTCGAACAAACTTTTTTCCTGTTCGCATGTTCTGATGCGAACCGAACAGGGGGGTGTTCGGCTCATCCCTAGTTGACTGGATGAAGCATCACACACTGATACACTCACTGGTCAATAGTGGTAACTACAAGTATCATCACATACAGCCCTTTCACACACAGGCTGATGTTCAAGCAGCAAGTTTCCACCCAGCAACCAGCATCCATGCTACAGAATGCATAGCCCAAAACACTATATTCATGGTGAGACCCTCGCTCATTTTAAAATGTCAATCCCTTCGGATATGGACATAAAATGTGTATTAAGAATTAATACAAATATAAAATCCTAAACATATGGTTGTATCCTCATATGAATATGTTAATAACCTCATTGATGATACCTCCATACGCGCTACATAAGAAATGCCTCCAAATTGAATCAAAATGTTCCAAATAAGATGAAATGAAAAAAGTGTATACCCTATCCCTACATGTTTTACCATCCATAAATGGACCATACTATAAAAAGGCATCCAAAGTCTCAATCGTGGGTGTTTATGCAGTGTTATACATCTCCAACGAGATCCATCACTGTACAGTATATGGAGAGAATCTATCACAATACTGATCCCCTCCCTCCCCTCCTCTTTAGAGCTATTTCTGCTCTCAACAGTTCATACAGACCCCTTATGGATCTCCATATAGATAGGAATAACAGGAACGAGAACTAATGGAAATACATACTCCACATCTCCCCCCCCAATGCCATCCAGGTCAGGGCACCTGCCTAAATGATTTATAGTACATTCATATATGTAAAACATGTATGCATGATCTAAACCAATACATACTTCATTAGAACCCCAAAAAACATACAATCCTAAACCTAAGATACCTTAATTTTAAAAATCATTGATAAAACAGTTCAGATCTAGTTCTATGTTTAACCCCTTAGGGGTCAAGCTCTTCAAAAAATAGACCACCAAGGCGTAATATGCTAAGTTTGGATTTTAAGGGTTTTTATTGTTGTAGGAGGTGCATTTGTTGAAGGACTGTAAGAGTGAGTCAGAGAGGAGTGACAAGTGTAACCAATAGGGATGGTGAATCCTTTGAAATCAAGGAATTCAGTACCTGTAACTCTTCACATGTTGTTTATTTAATGTGGTGCCCGTGTGGCCTCCTGTATGAAGGGAGAACAAAGAGGCTCCTGAAGATCAGGATCTCAGAGCATATGACCAATATAAAAAATGGGTATAGGTTCCATAGCGTCTCTCTACATTTTAAAGAAAAACATCAACAGGACCCCTCCCTATTACAGTTTTGTGGGATTGACATAGTCCGCCCTTCTTAGAGGGGATCCAATAGAGTCAGGGATTTATCCCGAAGGGAAACCAGATGGATCTATTTTTTGAAGAGCTTGACCCCTAAGGGGTTAAACATAGAACTAGATCTGAACTGTTTTATCAATGATTTTTAAAATTAAGGTATCTTAGGTTTAGGATTGTATGTTTTTTGGGGTTCTAATGAAGTATGTATTGGTTTAGATCATGCATACATGTTTTACATATATGAATGTACTATAAATCATTTAGGCAGGTGCCCCGACCTGGATGGCAGTGGGGGGGAGATGTGGAGTATGTATTTCCATTAGTTCTCGTTCCTGTTCCTCCTATCTATATGGAGATCCATAAGGGGTCTGTATGCACTGTTGAGAGCAGAAATAGCTCTAAAGAGGAGGGGAGGGAGGAGATCAGTATTGTGATAGATTCTCTCCATATACTGTACAGTGATGGATCTCGTTGGAAATGTATAACACTGCGTAAACACCCACCATTGAGGCTTTGGATGCCTTTTTAGAGTATGGTCCATTTATGGATGGTAAAACATGTAGGGATAGGGTATGCACTTTTTTCATTTCATTTTATTTGGAACGTTTTGATTTAATTTGGAGGCATTTCTTATGGAGCGCGTATGGAGGTTTCATCAATGAGGTTATTAACATATCCATATGAGGATACAACCATATGTTTAGGATTTTATATTTGTATTGATTCTTAATACACATTTTATGTCCATATCCGAAGGGATTGGCATTTTAAAATGAGCGAGGGTCTCACCATGAATATAGTGTTTTGGGCTATGCATTCTGTAGCATGGATGCTGGTTGTTGGGTGGAAACTTGCTGCTTGAACATAAGCCTGTGTGTGAAAGGGCTGTATGTGATGATACTTGTAGTTACCACTATTGACCAGTGAGTGTATCAGTGTGTGATGCTTCATCCAGTCAACTATAGCTCATCCAGACTTTGATACAGCAATTGGGAGATATGTATTGATTAGTTAATTTGATGCAATTTTTATATATATGATTTTATTAATTTATGTGCCCGATCCCGAGTGCAAGCAGTTCTGATGTGATGACTTATGTAAAATCAGCAGAACGGGGACGCAAGGTGTGCGCATGCGCAATGCGCGGCTGAATGGGCGTCAATCAAGAGCAAATATAAGGGGTGAAGGACAGCAGACACAGCCAATCCCATGATTAACCCTTTCATGACTAAGCCTATTTTTAAAATTTGGTGTTTACAAAAAATCCGTATTTTTTGCTAGAAAATTACTTAGAACCCCCACACATTATATATATTTTTTTAGCAGAGAATCTAGAGAATAAAATGGCGATTGTTGCAATATTTTTTATCACACGGTATTTGTGCAGCGGTGTTTTAAACGCAAATTTTTGGAAAAGTGACACTTTCATAAATTTTAAAAAATCCAAACAGTAAAGTTACCCCAATTTTTTTGTATAATGTGAACCATGATGTTACGCCGAGTAAATAGATACCAAACATGTCACCCTTTATAATTGCACGCACTCGTGGAATGGCGACGAACTACGGTACCTATGAATTTCCATAGGCGACGCTTTAAACATTTTTTACGGTTACCAGGTTTGAGCTATAGAGGAGGTCTAGGGCTAGAATTATTGCTCTCGCTCTGACGATCGCGGCGATACCTCACATGTGTGGTTTGAACACCGTTTACATATGCGGGCGCGACTTCCGTATGCGTTTTCTTCGCTGCGCAAGCTCGCGGGGACAGGGGTACTTTAAAAAAAAAATTTTTATTTATTTATTTTATTTATTTTTGTACTTTATAAATTGTGTTTAAAAATGTTTTATTTTTTTTACTTTTATTGCTGTCACAAGCAATGTAAACATCCCTTGTGACAGTAATAGGTGGTGACAGGTACTCTTTATGGAGGGATGGGGGGTCTAATAGACCCCCCATGCCTCCTTTACACTTCAAAGTTTTCTGAATACTGTGTACTTTTTTAAATTCGGCGCCATTGGCAGCCGAGTAAACGGGAAGTGACGTCATGACGTCGCTTCCGCATTTACATTGAGAAGGCTGGAACGAAGCCGCTCACAGCTTCGTTCCAGCCCGCCCCCAGCCGCCGAAGGCAGCCGAATGGACACCGGTAACAGTGGCGGGAGGCGGCGGGAGGGGGGGATGTCCCCTCCCGCTCTTTCGGTATAACAGCCGAGCGGCTTTTAGCTGCATCGGTTGTTATACACGGGTAGCCGATCGCCCGCTGTAAACAACGGTACCGGGATGATGCCTGCAGCTGCGGGCATCATCCCGGTATAACCCCGGAAAGCCGAGTACGCATATCTGCGTACGGTCGGCGGGAAGGGGTTAAGTCTACCTATGACGAAACATGTCGGGGGCATGGCTGTGATACGTGACACACAGCGCTGTTAGCCACACAGGAGGCAGGAAGTTCGAGTGCACGGAGGAGCGGAGGATAACCGAGGGGAGAGGTGAGACTGCAGCCCAGCATTAGCACACCTTGGGTCCGCCGTGACCAACAGTTATTTACATTATCCACACTAGTTTGAAGATTGATGTGATTTGCACACGGTTTCTGCTGTTTTATCTTTTTTACAATGTGAGTGCATCATTTGAAGATTGCAGTGGTTTTTAATAAATGTTGTTTGCTGGTTCACACTATTGGAGCACTTTATTTTCTTTCATATGGATCTATTGAATAACTATCCCCCTGGACATCGATTGATCCATTTACCCTTGAGTGTGGTAAAATAAGCGTTTATTGCCTTGCATGAGAATGCTGGCAATGTAAATCAGTGAGTGCATTTCTGGAGGGAGGGTGTGATTCACTGAACACGGGGGTGAGGTGGAAGACACACGAAGACACTCGAGTGTATTCATCTAAGATTGCACCATATGTTGTCACAAGCAGTTACTTTTTGGACTGACTCATTTGGAATATATGGACTTTAATGTGATGTTTTGATATGTCACAGCATGGAGTGTAGTGACTGCACATAGTGTTTCACCTGTATGTCACATATATATTGTTTATTTATTATATGTGTGCTATTTATAGATTGATAGCATCACTCATTGTCACGAGCTACATATCACAATAAGAGGGTCTCACCACTATTGTGTTAACACAGGTTTCTGATATTTAACACGTTTATAGCGCCCCATATTTATCCTATGTGTCTTGAGGGGGTATTTGGTTAGTGATTGACATTTAGGACTAAATATTTGGTTTATACATCTTATTTTTAAGGGGTAGCTTTACCTATTAATTTACGTTTATTTTGAGTTCACTATTTACACCAGTTAGCACCAATTTTTGGGTTAAAAATTCAGGGCCATTGGCGCGGTGGGGGTGTTCTCTGTTTGAAGGGAGCCGTATCATCCAGGATACCTAGTTACTATTACTATGGTGACAGCACAGTAACCTGTAACTTCTCATTCTCTTCATGAATCCTTGTAACCAGCAGTCCCCCCAAAATCCCAAGAGTATATGCAAGGACCCAGACTAAATGCTGCCATGCTGTCTTGTAGCTTGTTTGCCTGGGAGACAGGTCCCACTGAGCCTGAGTACCTTGGCATTCAGGAGGTCCTTTGTCAGGGCAGAATGGTTTGTGGCCACTTTAGGCATACCTGGCCTGGGCTTGCCTGGCAGAAATGCAGCACCAACAAAAGCTTTCTGATAATTGTCTCATTTGTGACACCCCCTAGCAATGGAATTCACCATTGGCCATGCTGCAAAGGCAGCACCAGCCGTAATGTGCTATCATAGATTACTCATTTGATTATCCTACATAGAATGTGGAGCTGAGGTTCTTTTCACTTCATCAATGGCTCATCATTCAGGATTTGTGCAGCATTTTGAAACTTGATGAAATTACCAAAATGGTGAGCCATGACAGTGTGGGGATTAGTGATAACATTTTATTCAGGTTCTCCTGAAGCACACAGTGCTTGGCCTGATATGCCATAGAGCAGGCACTAGAGTTACAACAAAAGGAGGAAAAGGAGGACTTGCTGGTGACTTAGAGGTAGCAGAAACCTTTGCCCATTGCCTCTATCCCTCTGAGGCAAAGGCAGCAGGAGGCCGAAGAGGAATATGAAGAGGAAAAAAGGGTTGGGGTGCAGATGTCATGGAGGAAATGAAAATGGGGCAGGCTTCAAGAGGGACATTTCACCTCCCCCAAACCCAGGATATTATACATGGTACCTTGGTGTCCCAAGGCTCTGTCCTGGGTCCAATTCTGTTTCAATCTCAGTGTTTGCTGACAATAGAAGGCTAAGCAGGGCAAAAACCTTGCAGCAGGATATAGCAACTTTACAAGAAGACTTTAGTAAAATAAAGGGGTGGGCAACTACATGGCAAATGAGGTTTAATGTTGAAAAATGCAATGCACTTAGGGTTACTCGCTAGGGTAGGAACCTTTGGGGGAATTAAGGATGGAAAAAGATCTGGAGGTCCTAGTAGATCACAGGTTCAGCATTGACATGCAATGCCAAGCTGCACGAAGCTGAATATAAGCATGTATTAAAAAAGGTATTTACTCAAGAGATAAAACTACCACTTTACTAGACTGGCTGCATCATGAGTATGCAGTCCAGTTCTGGTAACCAGTCCTCAGGAAAGATGTGTTGGAACTGGAGAGAGTCCAGAGAAGGGCAACAAAACTAACAAAAGTAATAAGGGGACATCAGTTATGGGGAACAACTACAAACATTAAACTTATTCTCCCTGGAGAAGAGACTCTTGAGAAGAGATATAATAGCAATATATAAAAACATGAATTCTGATTCTAGCATAGAGAAAAACTATTAAGTTTCAGGGAGCTTAAAAAGACATACAGCCACTCAATGTAATTGTAAGAGAAGTGGTTTAACCTTAAATTTCTTTACTGTCAGAGCTGTAAGGATGTGGAACTCCCTTCCACGACCAGTGGTATCAGTGGGAAGTGTCTATAGTTTCAAAGAACTCTTAGATTGGCATCTTAGCGAATACAATATCCATGGATATTGGAAATGGTATTGACATAAACACATAGACACACACAAACGTTGAACAGGATGGTCTGGTGTCTTTATTCAACCTTACTGACTATGTGACAATATGACATGGGTAGGATGAGATTATTAGGTCAATGTTGTTCTCAGCAACACCAAGGTTTTGGGATCCTTTGCTGCAGACAATTTTGTGTGAATTAGGTCTTTTATGTTTAAATGCCTGTGCAAGGACATTGGGATTTAGTTCATCAAAGAGAGGGACCACTATTGGGTAGCCATCCTATTAGATTCTTAAAAGGTAAAATTACCAATCTCCTGGCACCATCCAAACCCAAAACCCAGGGGAAACCCAAGAATGTGGCACTTTGAGCCAGTGCTGTTTAAGAACCTATTTTCTGCATTTTCTGATGATTTCAGGATCCCCACTGATGGCCAATGCACCTCCAATCCTTTGATTTCTAACAGAAGGAGTTACAGTGGTTTCCCCAGTGCTGCTTTCCAGAATTACTTTAAACCACAGTGTGTAACCCCAGCTGCTATTGGGTTCCTCTGGCTGGACCTTTCACATAATATGCTTTAGTTTCTGGCTTCCCTTTAGTCAGTATGCTATATGGAAATATCTTCAGTGCAGGAGGTTACTAAAAGTAACCCCCCTCTTATATTTAAATTAGGAATCCAAAATCCAGCGACTATTTAGCCGATCAGCTGGACGCATACTATACATTAGGGCACGTTAATAGTTTACTGAATGTTTCTTCTCCTCACAGGTGCAAAGACTTGCATGCTTGTACTGGAATGAACAGACAACCCTAGGACAGGCTTAGGCAGGCTATACACGGTGCAAGTTTCTTTCTTGCAAACAGGGGTTGCAGGAAAGAAATTAGCATGATTCCCCATCAACACAGCCAGTACTGACAGGGGAATCCCTCCTACCTAGCAATGGTCTGATCCTAGCACGGGGCGGAGCCTTCCCTCCCAGGAGAAGACAGTGATTATCTCTAGTGGCTATAGCAACCGCTAGCGATAACCAGAAGAGATTATACTTGGTTCATTCAGAGATCAACTTGGTACATTCCGTCTTCCCATTAACAGTTAGAATCTTGCTCAGTTCCTGCTAATCCAGCCGAGATTCGAACCGTGTATGGCCGGCCTTAATCTCAAGAAAAAAAGTCCCAGTCATTGTAACAATTGGCTCATTTCCTCCAATACCTAGTTGCACTTCATGTAAAACTTGCTGCATATCCTTGACAATCTTTCACCACAGTTTCCCACTTTTTTATTTTTTGCTCATTGTTCATTTATATGACATCAACTTATTCTGCAGTCTTTTACATTGACATTGCATCAGTCTATAGCATAGGTACCCTCTGCAGTACCTACATTTTGTTATGCTACACTTTTTATTAGACTAATTAGATTACTACATCATTTTGCATATTCAGTTTTGCAGAAAAAAAACTGTTAAAGTGCAAAACTGAGTAACCCCAACAATGTGTACTCTCTTTACATAGAAGATGAATTCTGATTGGTCACTATTGGTTTCTGAACTTTATGTTAATGAATAAACACTACTGATGAAAATAGCTGGTACAGAAGATGTTGACACGGGTAAAGCTTTTATCTTTATAATAGGCTTTCCCCTTTCCAGCCTTCTGCTCCAGACCCCTATTTATGCGTATATCCAGGCTGCCACTATATGAAAATACCAAAGTACCTCTGAAGGGATCAATAATAATGTGCAATGTGTAGCAAGTACATCTAAATGTAGCTCACTATAGTATGACATATGAACTATGCAAACAGTACTTTTTGTGGAAAATCCCACATTTAATACCAACAACTTACTTAAATAGGATAGGAGAATTTAGCGATGATGGTGCTATCCAACTTGCTGTAAATGAGAAGTTACCAGATCCAAAACTGTACGTAATGCCTCCAGTACAATTTGCAGATCCACTTTGTGATGATGACCAGTTGCCCACAGAGGTATTGTTTAATAGAACTTGCAAGAGCACTGTGCCATTTGTCGTGTTGGTTGATGCACAAGTTACTGTGAATGAAGCACAAAGAAAACATTCTTAGTATATATAGATATCTGTAATATATGTAATATATGCAACAATTATTATGTTACCAGTTCAGGCTCAGATGTGAGATGAGGACCAGTCACACATACAGTACATGTGTATCTGTAAGATCAGTGTAAATCCCAGCTTCATTTGCAACATGGATTCTACTTCTCGCTGTGTGATGCAGCCCTTATTACCCTGATTCCAGGGTGTATTACTGGGTAAACTTTGTTACCATACCCATCTTCAGAGTAGTCCAATCCTCCTAATAACATTGAATATTTTTACCTTCTGAGATGTTCCTGTAACATTTCAAAACTTTGACTGCCCTCATCCTGATGTATGTTTTTTTTTCAAGACTATAGGTTGCACCATCAAGCAGTTTTTATGCTATTTTCTTTGTTAAAGAACTTTGTTTTTGTTTTATTGTCTGTGATATGTATAAAAATGCAATAAACAGGTTTAAAAAAAATAAAATCTTTTCTTGAGTAATTACAAAAGCACTCTGTAACATCACAGGATTATCCATTATGTTATCTTTTAAATGTAGTTTTTGAAATAACTAAAAATATATATTCTAAAGACTGTTTGTCGAAATAAAAGGGCAATTACTTCATAATAAAAGTTTAGTTAACAATGACTACACAAATAATTTCTGCCCTGCCTTTTTATTATACATGTATCACACCTCTTAGGGGAAGATTTCTGCTTATTAGGGGTTAAGTCATTTTACCTCCCATTGAGTACTTTGGATTGTATGCTCTCCCCCATCATAATTTGTGGATCTCCAACATTCTCTCTGACAAGTAAATTATTTTAACTATGCAAATGAATACTGATCAGGTGGAGGGATTATGCATAGTTGGAGTCTTGAGTGACAGTATGGTTAGAGCATAAACAGCCATAGTAGCTACTGATCTGATCTATCAGGGAAGTCTTGGTTAGACTCAGAGGTGTACCCTTTCATATCCTAACCCTAGTACAAGATAAGTCATCATGCTGCAAGCATGACACATTTTTCTATTTAGCATTTCTTGGTGGAATGGTTGATGTCTTTTACTCACAGCAGAGAACATCAAAGGACATTGAAATTCAAAAATTTGGAGACCCTTTGGAGACCCTCTATTGGATAGAAGGAAGAAAGGTTGCACCATTGATGGTCAGCTTGGCTTTCTGGCCTTCATAATTCATCTGGGTTTAAAGGACTGAAGCTAATAACAATGAAGCTAATGACAAGATAAGTCATCGTGCTGCAAGCATGACACATTTTTCTATTTAGCATTTCTTAGTGGAATAGTTGGCGTCTTTCACTCACAGCAGAGGACATCATAGGCCATTAAAGTTCAAAAATGTGGAGACCCTTATATTCTATTGGATGGAAGGAAGAATGGTTTCAGCAATGATGGCCAGCTTGGCTTTCTGGCCTTCATAATTCATATTAGTTTAAAGGACTGAAGCTAATGACAAGTACAGCAATGAGATTACAATGGATTCAGAAAACCAATCACTCTGATTTTTCCATATCCCCTCTTAGACAGCTGTAACAGAACAGGTGTCCCTCTATTCTTATTACAGTTACAACTTCAAATTTTTGCATTACCCATTACTTTCTGTCTCAGTAACAATGGTCACCGTGACAAATAAAGAGGGTTACCTTATGGGTCAACAAACAGCAATCCAAACCTATAGAAGAGGCAAAGGGTAAGAGTGCCAGTGCACTGTCCAGAATAATAATTTTATTATTAGTTGCGTTCAACAAAAAGGCAATTTTCTATTCAATGTAACACATAATACACATACTGTATAAGAGCTCTTATCCTTTACCTTTTCTCTACATTGTTAGACAAATCTACTCAAGGCTCCATTAATGCTGCCTGGGGATCAGCACATACCACTTCATCATATAATAAGCAATAAAAACCTGACAGGGATTTCCACACTTCCACACTCTATACAAAATGGTCCGTTTACTGCCCGTAGACTAACATGATGCTTCCAGTAAGGTCTGCCTAAAAAATTGACAGACAGACCTGATCGGAAAGCCTGCATGAAAGGACCCTAAGTGGGATAAAAACTACTAAAATACACAAAGATTACTTTTAGTATACCTAGATTAAAGACAAGCAATTAACCATTTAATGTATAGACCAAGCTTCACTAGCCTGTGAGCCAAACAAAAAAATCTGTGTGTGTATGGCCAGCTTTAAAGTCCTTCACACTATGTGCAGTAACTGATTTTTTTGTACATGATTAATGCTAGTTAATGCAAGGGCACATGGAAAACATTCACAGCACCCTGTGCGCCCCATCCACACCTTAACATTGGGGTGATATGTGATATGATGTGAAAAATTGCAGACATGCTGCATTTTACAACAGCGTATCAGAAGGTCACTGTGCAGTGGTGTGGGGACTTGAATGGAGTGTAACTTTGTATACTCTCAACAAAGTTAAAAAAATGTAAACAGCTCATTGCACCACCCCTGAAAATGAAAAACATTTTGTTAGCCTACCTCAGGCATTATCTGTGGAACCTATTAAATCATCATCAGAAAGGTTTACACACAATTTTATTTTCAAAGCTTTAAAGCAAACCTATAGTAAAAGAAATTATGCAGGTGCTATTGCCAACGTCTTTCGAAAAATGTGTATTATGGCTGTCATGGAGATACAATGGCTTCAAACATTTGAGTCACTGACCAACATCAGGTATGCAGGAAAGGAGTTCTGACTTTGTAAGCAATCCAGATTAGTGAGCCAGACACTGGCATTTTTAGGGGGATGTCACCAATGGCAGCCATTACAGTAGGTGCCGCCGATATTGTGTCAATCTCGCCGCTGTTAGCGGCGAGATTGAGACCTGCGAGCCCCGTCGCGAGAGCCAGCGCCGAGCTCTGTCACTCCTCCAGCTCGCCACCCTCAATGGATTCCTATGGATGCGCGGCATCTTGTGGGGGCGGCAAGCGCAAGAAGCACAGCCTCGCAGCAGTGATTTCCAGCGCGATGGAAACACAATATCGGCGGCAGGTACTGTATATTTCTTTCAGTACAGGTTTTCTTTAAATCAAAACTAAACTCTCGCAATCAACATTAACTATTGTAATCCTTATGCTGATAGCATTAGCAAATAGATATGAAGGACTATAATATTTACTTGTTTTAAGCTCTTTTTTTTTTTTTTTTTTTTTAATTTCTTCAGTTGCTCCCTGGTCTCTGGCCTTAACCAAACTTAGGTCATACATCCCCGGAGTCTTCATGGGCATTTTTTTTCTTTCATCTGAGAAGGGGAGGATGGGATTGCTCACTTAAACACACTCTCCTGTCTGCATGCCTGAACTAAGGGCAGATTGATTCCAGTAATTGAATGCTACATGAATCATCTGCCTTTACTCAAGAAGGAAATGCTAGGTGGATATTTTTCAAGTGATTTCTCAACAGGATACAGCATGAGACATGGATGGATGGGTGGCTTTAAATTTGAATTATAAAAATAAATAAAATTTTGTTTTCAGTTAGTGGTATGCAGATGCAGTTAAGTTTCACCGTAATACATCGGAAAAATCCAACAATGGATATTGGCAGTTCATGTGATTTGCTTTTGTAAGATCAAAGAAAAAAAATCCATGAAGTATCACTTACCTTGATAGGTAATGCCATTGGTAACACTTGATGGGGCGGTCAGTGTATAGTTATTGTTAGTTGTAGTAGTGCCATTTATCGCAGGGCAGGACTGTGCATTAGCCAATGTGACAATGGTGCATAGAAGCAGAAGAGCGATAGATCTTGGGAGTGACATTCTGTGACTTGAATAAATGGTAATCAGCATCTGTGTTTTTTTTCCCATTCTCTTCCTCTTTTATAGCCAGCTGTTACAGAGATGTAAATGAACAAGGCAGGGCCAGAAGTATAGATTGTTACTTCTGTTCTACTTCCTCGTGCTGGTCATGATGAATTATCTCATGTTCCAAACCACCTTGAAATGTCAGTGAAAATTCTTTTTTTACATAGTTTACAGAAATAGTCAGATTGAAAAAAAACACAAGTCTGTCTAGCTCAACCAATAAAAAATAAAGAATAAAGAAAGAAAACTCCATACACACAATCCTATACCCACAGTTGCTCCAATTGAAAGGCAAAAAATCCCAATAAAGCATGATCTAATTTGTCCAGAAGGGGAAAAATATCCTTCTTGACCCCACAAAAGGCAATTGGATATTCCCTGGATCAACTACCTCTGGTATTTTAAAAATGTTGGTATCTAGTTATATTGTGTGCATTTAGGAATGCATTCAACTATTTTGCTCAGCTGGCCAACAATTAGTTATTGACGTGCATATATGGAAGGAGTGCTAGACCAAAGGAGAAGAGTCCAAATTAGTTTTTTGATGTTGTGTTAAACCAGCGTCAATAAATGAATTTGTACTCTTATCTTTTGGTCTGGTGCTTTTTCCATATAGAGTGGGTATAGAAAAGAATCACCCCCTTTAAAATAATCACATTTTGTGGCTTTGCAGCCTGAAATGAAAACAGACACAGTTTTTGTTTTATCCAGCTGTATTTACTCAGTGCAACTTATAACACTCAATGAAAGATATAACACCAACATGTCAGAAAACAAAAACATAAAAAACAGGATTACTGAGTTTAAAAAAAGATCACCCCTGCCAAAAAATGACTTGTAAACTCAATCTGGTGTAGCAAATCACCTTCGCAAAGGCACACAAAGCCATTTGACTGTGATCAGCTGTGGTCATTTTGATTAGCTCAGTATGAAAAGGTATTTCCTGGAGTATTTCAGTCCCTGGTAGTGCAACTGAAGCAAACAATCAACTATGGGCAACAAGGCACTGTCAAAATATCTCCAGGATAAAGTTGTGGACAGGCACAAGTCAGGAGATCGATACAATTTTTTTATAAAAGGCTTTATCAATGCCTCTCAATGCAACCCTGAAGCAGTTGCAGGAATTTATGACAAAGAGTGGTTATTGAGTGCATGTGACAACAATATCACAAATTCTCCACAAATGTGGATTGTATGGGAAGGTTGCAAATAAAAAAAACACTCAAGAAATGCCACATGCAGTCATGACTGAGCTTTGTCAAAATGCACCTTGAAGATTCTGAGGCCACGTGGAAAAAAGGTGTTATGGTCAGATGAGACTAAGGCTGGCCATACATTGTACAAACTTTCTTGTACAACTTTCCTTCAGATTTACCAAAACCATATAATGTGAGGCAAACCTAAACACTTTCAATTTGTATGCAATCAGGCAGGTCCTTGTACTACATAGCTGAAGGTAAATCTAAAGGAAATTGAATAGGAAAATTGTATAATGTATGGCCAGGCTAAAATTGAATTATTTGGCCTCAACACCAAATGATATGTTTGGCGGAAATCCAATACAACTCACTATCCAAATAACACCATTCCTACAGTAAAGCATGGAGGTGGTAATATCCTGTTATGGGGGTGTTTCTCTGCAGCAGGGAATGAAACTCTTGCATCCTCATCAATTCACATCAGTGCAGCCTCATCAGTGCACAGCAGTGCGGCCTCATCAGTGCCCATCCTTGCAGCCTCATCAGCACACATCAGTGAAGATAAAAAATTACTTATTTGCAAAAATTTACAACAGAAACAGGAAGAAATGTTTGTTTGTTTGTTTTTCAAAATTTCTGGGCTTTTTTCACATGTTTAGCAAAAAAAACAAAAAAACAAAACAAACAGTGGTGATTAAATACTACCAAAAGAAAGCTTTTTGTTTGAAAAAAAACTTAATTTGTGTGCAGTGTTCCATAACCACGCAATTGTCATTTAAAGTGCGACAGTACTGAAAGCTGAAAACTGGTCTGGGCAGGATTGGGGTGAAAGTGCTGTGTATTGAAGTGTCAATATGCATTTACTTGATATGCGCTTTCAAATGTTTCACACTTATATGTGTTTTCAAATGAGCACATTTTTCTCCTCAAGGTTTGAATGAGGAGCTGGAAATCCTTACCATTATGTTATCTATTATGGTTAACCTTTTCAACTTACATGCGTTGTTTTTTTTATTATTATTATTATTTGATATGCATTCATTTGATATGTGTTTTTTTATGTGTTTTCATATATTCATGTGTCCAGCTACCTTGATCTTTTTTCATGCTACTTCATGCTCTTTCATGCTACTGCTTGTATGCATTTATTACCTTTCTGCATTTTTCTTTTGTGTTGTTATTTTTTCATTTTTATTTTTTATTCTTATTTTTCTTTCCTCATTTATTTAAGGTTTTCTAGTAAGCTCATTTGTAATATGAGGTGTCCATGATGCAATATCACCTTCTATTTTTATTCATTATTGAAAAGACTTGTTCTTTGCTTTTTTTTTTTTCCGTTGAACAAAGGTTTTTATTAATCAAGTGGTGCATACATGTTATGTTTGCTTTTGCATATAAACTTGGTAATTGTTACATTGAATGTTATACATTTTGTAGGTAAGATAACAGGTACATTGTTTTTGCCATGTGGATATACACAACATTACACCTTGGGGATGAATTAGAATGGAGACTGTAAGCCAGGCATTCTCATCCAACTTCAGTGCCTGACCTCACAAATGCACTTGGAAGACTGGCCTAA
Source organism: Lithobates clamitans (assembly GCA_037952925.1). Classification (NCBI taxonomy): domain Eukaryota; kingdom Metazoa; phylum Chordata; class Amphibia; order Anura; family Ranidae; genus Lithobates; species Lithobates clamitans. Next base: position 4,864,683 of record JBBGZY010000053.1, on the reverse strand, counting down.
GACTGAGATGCCATTACAGTTTATGTGTATTTAAAGCAGGCGTTCCAATACTTAGGCCAATATATTGTATGTTGCTTGTGACACTGAGCATGGCTATGGACTTAGGGCTGGTTCACATCACAGAGATACAGAGAACATGTGTGAGACTGACTGCTGGCTAAGTGGGTAGCAATTCTGTTTAGCAGCACTGGGGTTGCGGTTCAATTCCCCAACATGCTAATGCTTTTGTTGAAGTTTATATGTTCTCCCTGTGTGGGTTTCTCACTACAATCCAAAGACATGCTGGCATTTTATTTGGCTCCTGTCGAAATAGTCTCTAATGTAAGAAAGTTAATTTTGGACTTTAGATTGGAAGCTCATTGCAGCCAGGGACTGATGTTAATGGGGGTTATTTACAAAAGGCAAATCCACTTTGCACTACAAGTGCAAAGTGCACTTGAAATTGCACTGAAAGTGCACTAGGAAGTGCAATCACTGTAGATCTGAGGGGAAGATCTGAAATGAGGGGAAGCTCTGCTGATTTTTTATTTTCCTTGCATGCCCCCCTCGGATCTATAGTGATTGCACTTCCAAATGCACTTTCAGTGCATTTTCAAGTGCACTTTGCACTTGTATTTTGCACTTGTAGTACAAAGTGGATTTGCCTTTTGTAAATAACCCCCCATGTTTGTTAGCACTAATCATGCCCAGAGACATGGACATTTAAAATGGTAGGGTTTACACTACACAGGTAAATATGCTTAGAAAACTGTTGCTTTGTGGATGCAAATAGACTTCGATCTTTGGCCTGTAGTTGGAGATTTGATGCACATAGCCAAGGGCTAACACAGTTGCAAATAGTATTATGTGTTCCTGCTCATCAGGTGCAATCACTTTAGACATACATGAAGAGACAGATTGAAAGATATTGGTGGGCGAGTACTTCTATTGGGCATGTACTTCTATTAGGCGTGTGTCAGTGTGCTAAAAATGCAACCTCTCTTATATAAAGGGCTGCAGTAGGGGGGTTTGTTTGGCCTGAGAAGGTCAGGTTTTTTGCTGTGAATTGTGGGGGAGAAGGAATTATATTGTGCAGATTGACAAACGCCCAACTAGGGTTCTTTGCTGAAATTCTTGTGCTTTTTTCCATCAAAAGTGGCTTTTTGTGGCCATGCTGTCACTGTTATGTGTGTATTGTTCCTGTCTGACAATGCAAACATGGTTTGGGAGTATGTGCTGACGTTCTACTCTTTAAGCTCATTGCTTAATCATGTACACAGAAATGCAGCTTCCAACAGAACATGGTCACCAATGTATGTGTGTGGATTGTGGGCTGGTGGTGGGTGTTATGTATTGAATAATTAATATTATGTTGGAATGCTTTGTAAGAATAATGACTGTTAAGTATGTTTCTATAATCTTGCAGATAAAAACGATGTGTTGCCCGTTATACACTGAAAGTGAAACTGTGTCCACTCTAAGGTTTAGACAAATTTTAGATTGTAAGCTCCTATGAGCAGGGCCCTTAAAATCCAATTTCTAAATGTTTTGCTAAATGTAGCACCATATATCCTGTAGAATTTTTTTTTTTTTGTTAGTAAATGAATGTACATAATTTTGTTTCTGCTGGCAAAATAAAAGTACATTATTGAGCTTGTTTGGGGTGTTTGTTTTTTTCTTTCAATTAGTTTTGGGGGTGGTGGTTTTGGGGTGGTGCAATATCTTTTTATATCTTATAATTTCTATATGTATTTGTGCACAGAAAAAGCTAGTCTCTTCGCCCTGGTTCACATTGATGCTACTTTGAAATTGGGCTACTTCACTTGAAGTAGCCCGATTTCAAAGTAGCAAGGTCAGCGCGATTTCAGGTGCTACTTGATAGACATCTGTGTGGCTTCATACAGATTTCTATTGAAGTCACACCTGAAATCAGCAAAAGTAGTGCAGGAACTCCTTTTGCAAATTGGTGCGGTACCCAGGGCTGGATTAGCCACAAGGCCACCGAGGCCAGGCCTCGGGGCGGCAGTGGTGTAGGGGCGGCGCCGCTCCTGCAGCGACTTCGCGGCCGCCCCCCCTTTCGTGCTGCCGATTACAGTCTATTACGGGCACCAGTGCCCATAGAAAAGATGGCCGCGAGCCGACCACGAAACTGTGCATGCGCCGTTCCGAAGCCGGCCGGGCTTGGGAAAGCTTGTAAGCGCTCGGCCAGGCTGCGCATGCGCAGTAGTGTGATTGCGCCACCCGGCGCCATTTTTGAAAAAATTGAAAGTAGCAAGTAATGTCAGAGGTGCGGCGGCGGGGGAGAAAGATGACATCTCTCATTGCCCGCACCGCTTTTCCGCCCTCCTCCTTCTGGTGGCAGGCAGCATGGCAAGGGACATCCCAATCTGGTGGCAAGTGACATCCCCATCTGGTGGCAAGTGACATCCCCATCTGGTGGCAAGTGACATCCCCATCTGGTGGCAAGTGACATCCCAATCTGGTGGCAAGTGACTTCCCCATCTGGTGGCAAGCATGGTGGCAAGTGACATCCCCATCTGGTGGCAGGCATGGTGGCAAGGGACATCCCCATCTGGTGGCAGGCAGCATGGCAAGGGACATCCCCATCTGGTGGCAGGCAGTGTGGCAAGAGACATCCCCATCTGCTGGCAGGCAGCGTGGAAAGTGATATCCCCATCTGGTGGCAGGCAGCGTGGCAAGGGACATCCCCATCTGGTGGCAGGCAGCGTGGCAAGAGACATCCCCATCTGGTGGCAGGCAGCGTAGCGTGGCAAGTGACATCCCCATCTGGTGGCAGGCAGCGTGGCAAGTGACATCCCCATCTGGTGGCAGGCAGTGTGGCAAGTGATATCCCCATCTGGTGGCAGGCAGTGTGGCAAGTAATATTCCCATTTGGTGGCAAGTGACATCCCCATCTGGTGGCAAGTGACATCCCAATCTGGTGGCAAGTGACATCCCAATCTGGTGGAAAGTGACATCCCCATCTGGTGGCAGGCATGGTGGCAAGTGACATCCCCATCTGGTGGCAGGCATGGTGGCAAGTGACATCCCCATCTGGTGGCAGGCATGGTGGCAAGTGACATCCCCATCTGGTGGCAGGCAGCATGGCAAGTGATATCCCCATCTGGTGGCAGGCAGCGTGGCAAGTGACATCCCCATCTGGTGGCAGGCAACGTGGCAAGTGACATCCCCATCTGGTGGCAGGCAGCGTGGCAAGTGACATCCCCATCTGGTGGCAGGCAGCGTGGCAAGTGACATCCCCATCTGGTGGCAGGCAGCGTGGCAAGTGACATCCCCATCTGGTGGCAGGCAGCGTGGCAAGTGATATCCCCATCTGGTGGTAGGCAGCGTGGCAAGTGACATCTCCATCTGGTGGCAGGCAGCGTAGCGTGGCAAGTGACATCCCCATCTGGTGGCAGGCAGCGTGGCAAGTGACATCCCCATCTGGTGGCAGGCAGCGTGGCAAGTGACATCCCCATCTGGTGGCAGGCAGCGTGGCAAGTGACATCCCCATCTGGTGGCAGGCAGCGTGGCAAGTGATATCCCCATCTGGTGGCAGGCAGCGTAGCAAGCGACATCCCCATCTGGTGGCAGGCATAGTGGCAAGTGACAAGAGATGGTGGCAAGTGACATGCTCAGGGCTCCCAATGATTCTGCATTATGGTGAGTTGAACTATTTCAGTTTATATTACAATGTAATGATAGAAATAATGTGTTTCAATCATCCTGACACCATAACAACCATGGTGCCGGGGATGATTGAAGCGCTAACACCAGCCATTGCCTTGAAAATTTGCCTGCAAAAAATCCTTACCCCTTGCGCGCTTACCCTGAAGTATTTTTAGTCTGTACAATTAAAGCCAGTTATTTTCAGTGTTCTCGTGTGTGGAGATATGTTTTTAATTGATCTATTGTAGAAGTCATTGATAAAGGACGTGGTGTGTGTGTGTGTGTGTGGAGGGCAGCATTGAAGGACCCGGCCTTGGGGCGGCAAAGGGAGTAAATCCGGGCCTGGCGGTACCGCAATATCGGTGTTGCATCGATTGGAACAGTGCCATTGCCGTTAATGGGCTGTGACTTGTCATGTGATTTTATCTCTCAAATCGCTCCAATGTAAACCTAGTCTTCAGCACACCTACAAGTAAGTGATAAAGGTGGAATCTTTATATGTAACAGCTGTGGAGAATTGCAGTCAATGAATTCAGCTGGTGGATAGGCAGTGTTTGAATGTGTCAGCTCTGGTTCACATTGGTGTGATTTGACATGTCAAATCGGTGGCAATTGCACTGTTCTAAATGGTGCGATTTATATTGATATTAGTGCAGAAACTGCACCGATGTCTCTGATGTTGCCCCCACAGTCGGGACTGATATGCGGAAATGAAATTGTGTGAGTTCAGCTGAACGATTTCCTCCCGCTGTCAGTGTGAATCAAGGCTCAAACTGGGCCTTTTGTCTTTGTAATTCACCTGCTGCTAACCCAGGGACACCATTTCTTATCAAACTCCCTTAAGTTTACCTTCAAATATATGTAGAAATACAGATTTGTATATCTGAAAGTAAACGAAAATAAAAAATACTAATCATGGTTGCGATCAAATATTCGCAGCTGCAATCAAGAGTGTGGTTTCACCTTCTGACCTGGAAATTAGTCATTGTAGTTCCAGTGCTGGTCAGGATCTCCATCTAGGTGGACATGGAGAGGTCTCTTTAGCAAAGAGGAGGTGCTGCTCATTTGCCGGGTAAGTGTAGGATATGTACTTGTGCTTACTCAATGTGGGGGTGGATGTGGTGGTTAGATTTGATGTGACTGGGGTTCATTGATTTTTTTGGCATCACCACACATTTGCTTCCGTTCCATGTGCACACATCACTTCCTGCATTTGTTCTGCTGATGTAAATCAGTAAGTACTATGCAAGTATAAATGAGAGCTCCTATTATTAAAATATATATGACTTGTTTCACAGTTGGGCGAATTTTCCAGTAAATTTGGACCTCTGAGTTGCATGACAAGTTGTACCCCATGATTCTCAATGATAACCATTCATATCTGTGCTACTTTAAGTCAGACCAACTTCAAAGTAGTCCCTGTACTACTTTGGTGTGACTTTCATGTGACTTGAGGTATATCGGGTACAATATTACACAGGCATTCCCAGAAGTTGGGGTCAAGTTGCAGCGGCAAAGTGGCAGCAAAATAGTGTGACCTTCAGGTCGCATCAGTGTGAATGAGATTCAAGGATAACACCTTTGAATTTGGCCCTATTGTCACTTGCGCATCCTGAAAGTGTAGCAAATTCGTCCCTGCACTACCTTGGTTTGACTTTGATGCTATTTGAAGTCCATATACCACAAGATTACACAGACGTTGCTTCAAGTCATGGCAAAGCTGTGCAATTTTAAGGTCGCACAAGTGCAAATGGGGCCTTATTCAAAGGTGTTATCAATTAATCTCATTAGGTTACTTTCACACTTGGGTGACTTTTCATGCAGCTTTGGACCTCAGAGTCACATAGACTAACATGGAGAGCCCGTTCAGGTCCGCCGTCAAAACTGACAGAGGGACCTGAACGGTCCGATCGTGTGAAAGGGGCCTTAGTGAGGAAAGTTTAACCACTTAAACACTAAACCTTTTGGTTTCAGGTTAAAATAATTTTTTTTTGCTAGAAAATTACTTAGAACCCCCAAACATTATATATATATATATATATATATATATATATATATATATATATATATATATATATATATATATATATATATATATATACCCTAGAGAATAAAATGGTGGTTGTTGTAAAATTTTATGTCACACTGTATTTGCGCAGCGGTCTTTCAAATGCAGTTTTTTTTGGAAAAAATTACTTTAATGAATTGAAAAAAAAAGTTAGCCCAATTTTTTGGGGAAAATGTGAAAGATTTTACGTCGCGAGAATCGTTATCTTTTTATTCTAAGCAAAATAATTGTGATTCTCATTTTGACCAGAACTGTGCAGCTCTAATATCTATGCAACTTCACCCATGTTCACATAGCTCTGAATTGACATGTCAAATTGCAGGCCAAATCGGCGCCTATTGACGGCAATGGAACTGTCCGAATTGGTGCGATGCCACAACGATTCCCAAAAGTAGTTCCTGCACTACTTTGGGCGACTTCAGGGGGCGATTTCTTACCTCCCAACTTTTTGAGATGGGTATAAGGGACACCTATTAGCAAAAGTAGAAAGGCATAGGACACCTTCTTAAAGGAGAACAGTTGGGACCTATGTGATTTCACTAGACATCTGTGCAGGAAAGTGCACTGATGTCTCTGAAATCGCTCACAAAGTCAGGCTGAGTCACACTTGTGCGACTTTGGACATCAGAGTCGCATGACAAGTCATACCCCATGATTTTCAATGTGTACCATTCATATCTGTGCGACTTCAAGTAACACTGACTTCAACGTAGTCCTTGTACTACTTTGATCTGACTTTGATGCGAGTTGAGGTCCATAGACCTCAAGTTTACACAGGCATTTCCTGGAATCGCAGCAAAATTGCTGATGCAAAATCGTGGGACAGCTGCGTGCCTTTCCCTGCGACTCCTGCATCCGTAGACCTCAATATTACACAGGCATTGATTAAAGTCGCATCAAAATCTGGCAACTTTCAGGTCGCACAGGTGTGAAAGGGGCCTAAGTCACTGTGCTGAGTACTATTGTACCTAGAATATAAAGTAGTCCCACCATCAGACACTAGTAAACGTATGTTCTCAATATAATTGTGCTCAAATGGCTGAAAAATCACACAGATGGTATCACCTACTGAAAGCTTGCATTAGACTCAGCAGCATATGCTGAAAAGAGGCGAATGCCTATTAGCCAATGCCACATCAGCATGAGCATGGTTGTTACTATAATATTAATGCCTGAAATGCAAAACATTTTTATATAGAATCAAACATTAGTAAATGTATTTTCTCTCTAGGTATGTGCTCAGCTCTGTAGCATAGCGGTATACCCTGCTGCCCTCAAAGGTTCAAGCCATGAGTTCAAATCCCACTGACAGCATCACCTCCTGAAAGTGTGCATTGTACTCAGCAGCATAATTAGCCAATGCACATCAACCTGGTTTATTCCATATTTTAACTCTTCAAATGCATGCAATGGTATGTACTTATTCAATAATATTATGGTATGGAATTCCAAAATTCAAGGAAAAAAATGTCATAGGGTCCCCCCCAGTACATACCAGGCCCTCTGGTATGGACTTTAAGGGGAACCCCAAACCAAAATGTAAAATAAATTTGACGTGGGGCCCCCGCAAAATCCATACCAGACCCTTATCCGAGCATGCAGCCTGGAGGTCAGGATAGGGGGGGACGAGTGAGCACCCTCCCCTTCTGAACCTTACCAGACCACATGCCCCAAAGCACCTTTCCCCCATGTTGATGGGGACAAGGGCCTCTTCCCGACAACCCTGGTCCATGGTTGTCGGTCTGTGGGCAGGGGGTTTATCAGAATCTGGAAGCCCCCTTTAACAAGGGGGCTCCCAGATCCTGCCCCCTATGTGAATAGGTATGGGGTACATTGTACCCCTACAAATTCACCAAAAAAAGCAATGAAATGTAAAAAAAATCAATAGCCGGTTTTTGACAAGTCCTTTATTGTAAAATAGCTCTGAGCTGTCTTCTTCCCTGAGCCATCTTCTCCAGACGCTGTCTCTCCCTCCTTCATCTTCTCCCCGAGCTGTATTCTCCCAGAGCCGTCTCTCCTGACGCCGCCATCTTCTTCATCTGCTGTGTTCTTCCGCACCGCTGGTTACCCGCTAATAAAAAAAAAAGCTGCTCTTCTTCCGTGGCAGTCTTCCTCCGCTTTGTTGTCACCCGCTGTGTGGCGTCTCTTACATAGCCATGGAGCGGACTCTCCAGGTGACATTATCGGATGGCCACAGAAGACCGCCACAAGATGAGTGGCTTTTTTTTATTAGTAGGTAACTGGCTGCGCGGAAGAACACATCAGCGGGAGAAGCGACAGGAGAGACAGCTCGGGGAGAAGAAACATCAAACACTAGTGAATGTATTTTCTATGTATTTTCTATGTATGACTGTGCTATGCCCAATAGGCTAGTGGTCAGCACTTCTACCTTGAAGACCTCATGGGTTCAAATCCCACAGAGAGATACTAAAAGATTGAATTGCTGAAAAAAAGCCAAAATGACTATTAGCCAATTAGCCAAAGCAGCATATGCTGAAAATAGGTGAATGCCAATTAGCCAATGCACTTTTAATTTGGCTGATTCTATTATATTAACTCTTCAAATGCATGCAATGATATGTAAGTATTTAATACTATTATGGTGTGAAATTCCAAACACCACACACTAGCTAACGGGCAGATTACATTTTTTTGTTTGTTTATTTTAATTCGCTTGTGCATTGAAAAAATAAACACAGCTGGTGGATGGTATTTGAACTTGTACCGTGAGTGCTGTGGAGACATCTGAACAGACCACTAAGCCATTGTGCTAAGTACCAGACCTGCATAATAGAGTAGTGTGATTAAAGAATGAATATTAATAATTACTGCTTTATAGTCATCTAAATGAAAGGAAAAAAAAACAACATACAAAAAATAGGTAACCTAAATGTTTAATACATGTAACTTTACAGAATAGCAGACATTACTATGTAATAATCATTCATAACTGCATTTGTTAGCAAAAGAAGGAAAAAAAAAACTAGGAATACTAATTGCAACATACATCAATAGATGCACACAAGGTAGAGCACATCTCGCATAAAAATGTTTCTTTCACATACGTGGATCATGGTTACAGTGCAGTACTATATAACAACTTGGTAGGAATTGGTATGTGCATATATGCGGAAGCGCTAGTTAGTGCTGACTCAGAATTTACCGTGTGTTCATCGCTAATAGCGCTAATTTTCATTCGCACATTCGCCTGTTGAAATTTTATTTAGCTAAAATGGGAGCTATTATTTGCCATAGTGCCCAGTACTTCCTGGTAAATGACACCCACAGTATCTTAGGGAGTAGGACCATTTTAATTAAATTTATGCGACCCCAGACCCCAAGTGGGAGTCGGGACCAGATCCGTACTTTAGTTTTAACCAGTGAGAGGAGAGGTTCTATGTTGAGGGAAATGTAGTCTACAGGGGATCTGGATATATGAATCCCTAGGAATTTGATGACATTAACTCTCTGTAATGTAGTCTGGCTTGGGATTCCGGGGATGGGAAGCTGTCGATTGGCAGAATTTGGGACTTATCCCAATTGATTTTCAACCCTGAAAATATTCCAAACTGTTCAATTGTGTGAAGTGCAGTATGTAGACATGGGCCTGAATCTGCCAAATATAGCAGCGTGTCATCTGCATACATACTGATTTTTTCAATCAGGGAGCCCATTCTCAGTCCCCTGATCTCTGGGTTTGCTCGGATGGACATTGCAAGAGTTCTGCCGCAAGGGTATAAAGCAGTGGGGATAGAGGGCAGCCCTGTCTTGTGCCTCTACTGAGGTCAAACATCTGAGGCGGCCACCCGTGGCTGTGGGTGCCTGGTACAGTATTTGGACCCACTTGATTTATTTGGGACCGAAGCCATAGCCCTCCAAGCATCTCCAGAGATACCTCCACTCCACCGAGTCTAAAGCTTTTGCTGTGTCTAGAGTCACTACGACTCGTGACCCAACCTCCTCATGTCTGACTTGTAAATTTATGTATAGTTCCCTGAGATTAAACGAGGTATTGTGACCAGGCATGAAGCCTGCTTGGTCCATGTGTATTAGGGATAAGATGACCTGATTGAGCCTGATGGATAGTACTTTGACCAGTATCCTGATGTCAACCTGTAATAGGGATATATATAAGATTCTGGGTATACCGGGTCTTTTCCTGGTTTAGGGATGAGGGGAAAAGCGAACTTAGGACTTTAATTGGGACGCAAGGGAAAGTTTGCGCCCCCATCCTTAATATCATGAAAAAGAGGGGGGGAGGTTGGGACTTTAAATGAGGTGCGCATGATGCAGCCCAATCACACTCAGAGGTGCAAACATATGTAAGTTTATTAAGGACCAATGATCAACATGGCATAAAAACACATTGCAAACATTAGACATAAAATAATCGCGTATAAACAATAAATCTATGTATATACAACCATGGGACATGGGTAGGTACAATTATGCATGTTAATCCCCCAAGCAAGATAAAAAAAACATCTCAAAATTGGTCAATGTGTGTTTGGTGCATCAAAGGTAGGCCCGACGCTGCGTTTCATGGACTTCAATCCACTCTTCAGGAGCCGGATGCATTTAAATTCTATAAGAAATGTATGAAAAGCAATATAGTTTCATGGATCTAACAAAATCAGCAGAAAAGGGGGAAATTGGGCATAATGGGCCATACCAAAAAGGTTACTCACATGATAGCCAAAACTGGGACCGTGCGACAAAACAAAGCCAGGGGTGAGCCATGGAGCCTGGCCCGGGAGCTGAGAGGGGGACCTCAACGAGGAACACCAGACCGCACACACCAACACCCCGCAGTGGAGGGGACTTCTATAATGTAGGAAATATATAAATGTATCTATGATGATACAAGTAACAAAAAACGAGATGGTATAAGCTGCAGATATCACCAAGGTGATTGAAAAAAGCACCCGGAAGATTACCTTGAAAAATGCATGTGATGTTTGAAGCCACATAGATGGAAGAAGATCAGGGTGTACATAGGTTGTATCAGCACCATCTCTGAATACCATGAAGCAGGGAGTGAGATGCCAGCTCCCCCTCAGCGTCACGCAGGCACGACACAGTGGAGCAAAACCTCGGCAAACACCAGAGAAGCTCACCACATGTCAGCCCAGCTGATATACCGGACATCTGTGTGTGCGACGCCCAAACAAGTAAGTCACAAGTAAGTCACATGCACAGTGCATCACAGCTCCCGGGAAACAGGACATCTGCCCACCCACCGACAATGAGTCACACAGACCCAGTCTGGCCACAGGGAGTAAAAAATATATATAAAGTAGTGAAAGATCAAAATATGTAAACTGTCAGTGCAGTGAACGTTCCATATAAAACATGCTGAATTATGGCCGGACCCGGTAGGAATCCGCCATAAGAGAGCGATGGGCTACAATCATGAGCACCTCCATCCCTAATCAATGCAAGCAATGGGGGGAAAAGCGAACTTAGGACTTTAATTGGGACGCAAAGGAAAGTTTGCGCCCCCATCCTTAATATCATGAAAAAGAGGGGGGGAGGTTGGGACTTTAAATGAGGTGCGCATGATGCAGCCCAATCACACTCACAGAGGTACAAACATGTGTATGTTTATTAAGGACCAATGAGCAACATGGCATAAAAACGCATTGCAAACATTAGACATAAAATAATCACATATAAACAATAAATCTGGAACCAAAAAGTTCTTACCAGCTATCAGCATGATCATTGAGGAGGAAGAGGATAATTACTCAGCATAACAGGATAGTCACTCAGCATCAGCATATGCAGTCTTTGAAGGGATCTGACATTTCAAAAAAAAATATTCAGTTACATCAGCATCAGGTGCTTGGTAGCTGGTGGTGATCCAAGACCTGATTCATTTTTATGAAGGTCAGTCGATCGACCAAGTCGGTGGACAGACGCACCCTGTGATCGGTTACAAAGCCTCCAGCAGCACTGAATGTGCGTTCCGAAAGAAAGCTGGATGCAGGACAGGCCAGTAGCTCAATTGCATACTGTGCAAGCTCTGGCCAGTGATCCATCCTCAAGACCCAGTAACCCAGAGGATTTTTGGTGGGAAAGGTGTCCAAGTCAGATCTTGCCCCTAGGTATTCCTGCACCATGTAAAACAGACGCTGGCAATGGTTGCTAGAACCGAGGGGCTGCGGACTAAAAAATTGTCTGAATGCATCGGTCAGACGGCCACCTTCTCCACCGCTCCTTCTTTGACTGACCGAAGCCTCAGCAACACGTTGTCCAGGAACAGGAGTTTGTAACCTCCCAGTCTCTGGCCTTTCTGGAAGGCCTTCCAAAGATGTTTCATCCTCTGCTCCCTCTGCGACGGCAAGATAAGGTCCACAACTTTACCTTTGTAACGTGGATCAAGGAGGGTTGCCAGCCAGTGTTTGATCCCTCTCCTTGATACCACGAATACGAGGATCATTCCGCAGGATTTGCAGGATCAGGGAGGCCATGCAGCGTAGGTTTGCTGAGGCATTTGGTCCGGAGTCCTCTGGGTCACTAAGGATGACATGATCCGCAGCCACCTCCTCCCAGCCACGTACAAGTCCATGGGTTTCTTGGGACTGTAAATGATCCCTTAAAGACTGCTGCTGATGCTGAGTGCCAGGCTCCACCTACATGCTGACACAATCCTCCTCCTCCTCTTCCTGTGTGATCGGCGGGCACGCAGGAACACTGTCTGGATAAAGGGGGCCTTGAGAGCTAAGGAAGTCCTCCTCTTCCTGCCTCTGTTCTGCTTCAAGTGCTCTTTCCATTATTTCATGCAGTGTGTGCTCCAACGGGTGGACAAGGGGGACAGTGTCACTGATGCATGCACTGTCACTGCTCACCATCCTCGTGGCCTCCTCAAATGGTGACAGGACAGTGCATGCATCCCTGATCATGGCCCACTGAAGTGGAGAAAAAACCCAAGCTCCCCTGACCCTGTCCTAGTGCCATAGTCACACAGGTACTCATTTATGGCCCTCTGCTGCGTGTGCAGCAGCTGCAGCATGGCCAACGTTGAGTTCCACCTGGTGGGCATGTCACAGATTAGGCGGTTCTTGGGCAGGTTAAATTCCTTTTGGAGGTCTGCCAGCCAAGCACTGGCATTATATGACCGGCGGAAATGCACACAGACTTTCCTGGCCTGCCTCAGGACATCCTGTAAGCCGGGGTACCTGCCCAAGAGCCACTGCACCACCAAGTTAAGGACGTGAGCCAAACAGGGCACATGGGTCATTTGTCCCTGTCGGAGGGCGGAGAGGAGATTGGGGATATTGTTGCAAACCATCATTCCTGCCTTAAGTTGGCATGGCATCAACCACTTCTGAACCTGCCCCTGCAGAGCTGACAGAACCTCTGCCCCAGTGTGGATACTGTCCCCCAAGCACATTAGCTCAAGCACCGCATGGCATCTTTTGGCCTGCGTACTTGCGTAGCCCCTTGAATGCCTACAGAGCACCGCTGGTTCCAAGGACAAAGCACAGGAAGAGGCCATGGAGGAAGAAGAAGAGGAGGGGGTGGAGGAGAGTGGTGTGTCAGAATCAACAGTAGTGGCATTTTGGAGGCGTGGGGGAGGAACAACCTCCAACACTACTGCACCTTGTCCTGCATGCCAGCAGAGTCACCCAATGCGCCGTGAAAAACTTAGGTAACGTCCCTGTCCATGCCTGCTGGACCATGAGTCAGCGGTAATATGCACCTTACCGCTGACCGCCCTGTCCAGCGAGGCCAAGACATTGCCTTCCACATGCCGGTAGAGAGCCGGAATCGCTTTCCATGAGAAAAAGTGGCGTTTGGGAACCTGCCACTGAGGAACCGCATATTCCACAAACTCACAGAAGGGGACAGAGTCTACCAACTGAAAAGGTAGCAGTTAAAGTGCTAGCAATTTTGCCATGCTAGCATTCAATCGCTGGGCATGTGGATGGCTCGGAGCAAACTTCTTTCTGCAGTGCAGCAGCTGGGGCAGGGAAATTTGCCTGGTACAATCTGACATCGGTGTACCGATAGCAGATTGCCTGCAAGTACTTGGCTGTGACACACCTAATTCTACACCTTCATTCCTCTCAGTGCAGGTCTCAGAGAGGTCTGAAGGTATAGTGGGGTTGGAGATCCCAGCTGATGAGGAGCAAGGAGAGGTCCTCTTTGTTCTTTGGTGTGGGTCTTTTAGGTACGCTTGCCAACGAACTGCATGGCAGGTCAACATATGTCTGGTCAAGCATGTGGTGCCCAAACGGGAGATGTTTTGGCCATGCGAGATATGCTTGAGACATATGTTGCAAATAGCAGCAGTGCGATCTGATGCACTCGTCTCAAAAAAGGCTCACACCAAAGAACTTTTGGAATAACACACAGAGACAGCAGCGCCCTGCACATGCGGAGCTCTGCGCTGTGATGCAGTCAGTGTGCTGCCCTTAGGCTGGCCCCTGGAGGGCATCCTGCCTCGTTGGTGATGTGCCTCCTCCTCCTCCTCCCCTCTCCTATCAGGCACCCATGTTGAGTCAGTGACCTCATTATCCCCTCCCTCCTCATCACTGGAGCAAACCTGGCAGTATGCTGCAGCAGGGGGAACATGACTGCCAGATTGCTGTCCTTCTTGGGCACCCCCCTCTGTCTGTGCTCACGTTACTGCCTTCATCTAGCTCAGTATCATCATCAGAGCCTTCAAAACGCTGGGTATCCTCCTGGAGCAAGTACCCAACACTGTGGTCAACACAGGGACTCCTCAGGAGGACATGGTGGGGCTAGGGTAGGAGTCACTGATGCCATTGAGCCGAGGGAAGAAGCCGCGTTGGCAGCTGCTTTGCTGGACAAAGTACCCTGAGCCTGGGTGAGAGAGGATGAGGAGGATGAGGACGGCTTGGTCATCCACTCGACCAAGTGTTCTGCATGTTGCGGCTCAACATGGCCAGCTGCCAAAAAAAGCCAAGCGTGTCCCATGGCCACATGCTGAAGAGGATGCACTGTGTCCACAACCAGTACTGTTGCCTCAAGACACAGAGCCTGCTTGCCCTCTTTTATTGGCTTTTGATTGTCTGCCTCTCCTTGTTGGGCTTCCAGACATACTATTGGCCTGCAGTGAGATGCACAAAACTGGGATATATATATATACTGATTATACTGCAGCTAGCCAAATCAACTGCCTGCCTGTAGTATTATTAGTATGATAACACCTGCACTTGTCTTCAGGTAGCTATACTGTAGGTGCAACTGTGCAGGGTACATAGTACAGTAACTGGAAATACGCCAAGAACCTACACAAGCGCCTGGCTGCAGGTAGCTTTACTGTAGGTGAGACTGTGCAGGGTACACAGTACAGTAGCTGGAAATACTTCAATGAGCCTACACAAGCACCTGGCTGCAGGTTGCTATGCTGTAGGTGAGACTGTGCAGTGTACACAGTACAGTAGCTGGAAATACTTCAATAAACCTACACAAGCACCTGGCTGCAGGTAACTTTACTGTAGGTGAGACTGTGCAGGGTACACAGTACAGTAGCTGGAAATACTTCAATAAACCTACACCTGCACTTGTCTTCAGGTAGCTATACTGTAGGTGCAACTGTGCAGGGTACATAGTACAGTAACTGGAAATACGCCAAGAGCCTACACAAGCACCTGGCTGCAGGTAGCTTTACTGTAGGTGAGACTGTGCAGGGTACACAGTACAGTAGCTGGAAATACTTCAATGAGCCTACACAAGCACCTGGCTGCAGGTTGCTATGCTGTAGGTGAGACTGTGCAGGGTACACAGTACAGTAGCTGGAAATACTTCAATAAACCTACACAAGCACCTGGCTGCAGGTAACTTTACTGTAGGTGAGACTGTGCAGGGTACACAGTACAGTAGCTGGAAATACTTCAATGAGCCTACACAAGCACCTGGCTGCAGGTTGCTATACTGTAGTTGAGACTGTGCAGGGTACCCAGTACAGTAGCTGGAAATACTTCAATGAGCCTACACAAGCACCTGGTTGCAGGTTGCTATACTGTAGGTGAGACTGTGCAGAGTACACAGTACAGTAGCTGGAAATACTTCAATGAGCCTACACAAGCACCTGGCTGCAGGTAGCTATACCGTAGGTGAGACTGTGCAGGATACACAGTAGAGTAGCTGGAAATACTTCAATGAGCCAACACAAGCACCTGGCTGCAGGTTGCTATTCTGTAGGTGAGACTGTGCAGGGTACAAAGTACAGTAGCTGAAAATACTTCAATGAGCCTACACAAGCACCTGGCTGCAGGTAGCTATACTGTAGGTGAGACTGTGCAGGGTACACAGTAGAGTAGCTGCAAATATTTAAATGAGCCTACACAAGCACCTGGCTGTAGGTTGCTATACTGTAGGTGAGACTGCAGGGTAGACAGTACAGCAGCTAGAAATACTTCAATGAGCCTACACAAGCACCTGGCTGCAGGTTGCTATACTGTAGGTGAGACTTTGCAGGGTACACAGTACAGTAGCTGGAAATACTTCAATGAGCCTACTCAAGCACCTGGCTGCAGGTAGCTTTACTGTAGGTGAGACTGTGCAGGCAACACAGTACAGTAGCTGGAAATACTTCAATGAGCCTACACAAGCACCTGGCTGCAGGTTGCTATACTGTAGGTGAGACTGTGCAGGGTACACAGTACAGTAGCTGGAAATACTTCAATGAGCCTACACAAGCACCTGGCTGCAGGTAGCTTTACTGTAGGTGAGACTGTGCGGGGTACACAGTAGAGTAACTGGAAATACTTCAGTGAGCCTACACAAGCACCTGGCTGCAGGTAGCTTTCCTGTAGGTGAGACTGTGTAGTGTACACAGTACAGTAGGTGGAAATACTTTAATGAGCCTAAACAAGCACCTGGCTGCAGGTTGCTATACTGTAGGTGAGACTGTGCATGGTACACAGTACAGTAGCTGGAAATACTTCAATGAGCCTACACAAGAACCTGGCTGCAGGTTGCTATACTGTAGGTGAGACTGTGCAGGGTACACAGTTCAGTAGCTGGAAATACTTCAATGAGCCTACACAAGCACCTGGCTGTAGGTCAGGTCAGTATATTAGGAAGAGAAGAACAGGATCTAGCTAAACTGAATACAGTGTGTGTGTGTATATATATATATATATATATATATATATATATATATATATATATATATATACACAACACCTGGGATGCATATATATATACACAATACACTGTAACTGCAGCTAAGTGACTCGACCTGCCTGCTCTATCTAACTTAAATCAAATGACACTGTCTGTCTCTCTCTCTCTACCTCTCTATCTGACCGCCGGAACACACTACATAGGGCCGCCGTGTAGGCGCCCTTACATAGTTTGGGGCATGTACTAAATCCCCTGAGCCATAATTGGCCAACGCCTCCTTGGCTTTGGCCAATTACGGCTCTCTGTTCAGACAGCGCTGTGATTGGCCAAGCATGCGGGTCATAGTGCATGCTTTGCCAATCATCAGCCAGCAATGCACTGCGATGCCGCAGTGAATTATGGGCCGTGACGCGCCACTCGAATTTGGCGCGAACGGCCCATATAATTCGTAATTCGGTGAACGACCGAACACACGATGTTTGAGTCGAACATGGGTTCAACTCGAACATGAAGCTCATCCCTACTCAACAGGGATTTTTGTTTCAGAACCCATCTGTGGCTAATGTGTTGTCATTCCTTCAGTCTGGTCTGGATGCGGGCCTCAGTTAAAATACCATTAAGGTACAAGTTTTGGCTCTGGCAGCATTGACTGACGTTCCTTGGGCCAAAAAACAACTTGTGGTCAGGTTCCTCAGGGCGGCCATCAAGATTTGGCCCTCAATTCGTTCTATGTTCCCAATAGGAACACATGTTCGACTCAAACATCGGCTGTTCGCCAGTTCGCTGAACAGCGAACAATTTGGGATGTTCGCAACAAATTCAAAAGCCGCGGAACACCCTTTAAAAGTCTATGGGAGAAATCAAAAGTGCTAATTTTAAAGGCTTATATGCAAGTTATTGTCATAAAAAGTGTTTGGGGACCTGGGTCCTGCCTCAGGGGACATGGATCAATGCAAAATAAAGTTTTTGAAAATGGCCGTTTTTTCAGGAGCAGTGATTTTAATAATGCTTAAAGTGAAACAATAAAAGTGTAATATTCCTTTAAATTTCGTACCTGGGGGGTGTCTATAGTATGCCTGTAAAGGGGCTCATGTTTCCCGTGTTTAGAACAGTCTGACAGCAAAATTACATTTCAAAAGAAAAAAAGTCATTTAAAACTACTCGCGGCTATTAATGAATTGCCGGTCCGACAATACACATAAAAGTTCATTTAAAAAACGGCATGGGAATTCCCCACAGGGGAACCCCGAACCAAAATTTAAAAAAAAAATGACGTAGGGGTCCCCCTAAATTCCATACCAGGCCCTTCAGGTCTAGTATGGATTTTAAGGGGAACCCTGCGCCAAAATTTTAAAAAAAAATGGCGTGGGGTCTCCCCAAAAATCCATACCAGACCCTTATCCGAGCACGCAACCTGGCAGGCCACATGGAAAAGAGGGGGGGACCAGAGAGCGCCCCCCCTGAACCATACCATGCCACATGCCCTCAACATTGGGAGGGTGCTTTGGGGTAATGCCCCCAAAACACCTTGTCCCCATGTTGATGGGGACAAGGGCCTCATCCCCATAACCCTTGCCCGGTGGTTGTGGGGGTCTGCGGGCGTGGGGCTTATCGGAATCTGGAAGCCCCCTTTAACATGGGGACCCCCAGATCCCGGCCCTCCCCCCTGTGTGAAATGGTAAGGGGGTACAAAAGTACCCCTACCATTTCACAAAAAAACTGTAAAAAATGTTAAAAATGACGAGACAGTTTTTGACAATTCCTTTATTTAAATGCTTCTTCTTTCTTCTATCTTATATCTTCTATCTTCCTTCGGTTTCTTCCTCCATCTTCTTCTTCTTCTGGTTCTTCTGGTTCTTCCTCCGATGTTCTCGTCTGGCATCTTCCTCCGCGGCGCCCGCATCTTCTTCTTTTCGTCTTCTCGTGCCGCTCCGCATCCAGCATGGTGGGAGGCTCCTGCTGGGTGACGCTTCTCCTCTTCTGATGGTTCTTAAATAACGGAGGGCGGGGCCACCCGGTGACCCCACCCCCTCTGATACACAGGGTCAAAAGACACCAAAAGTCTCTTCGGAGTTCCACTTTAATTGGCAGTCGGTACTTCCAGCCTTTCCACCACCACCTATGGACCCGGAAGAGTTGGATTTACACAAATAAGACCCGAGGGCCATGTTGCAGACATATTTGGAGAGAATGGAAGCGTTTCGAAAGTCTGAAGCTCTTTTTATACATCCAAGTGGCCCCAGGAGGGGCATGCCGGACTCCCCAAGGGTAGTTTCATCATGGGTAGTAAAGACAATTCAAACGGTATATTCACTGGAAGGCTTCTCCCTTCCCCAGGAGATCCGGACACACTCGACCAGAGCGGTCTCAACCTCTTGGGCGGCCTGGTGCAAGGTACCAGCGGACGTGGTCTGTAAGGCGGTGAGCTGGAGTTCCCCTAATACCTTCATTAAACATTACAAACTATATGTAGCCAGGGCCGGATTAACATAGGGGCTGGTGGAGCTGCAGCTCCAGGCCCCTCCCTCAATATAGGCCCGTGGCAGTGGCTTATTAATATCTGTGTGACTTCCTGAAGGAAGAGGAGCCCTCTGTGCACTGCACACATGGTGGAGACAAGTGTTAGTGCAGCCGAGTCGATGCCTGACTTCTATCACAGGATCTGTTACACTCACACAGATCCTCCTCAGTGTCTGGGAGCTGCCTGAGGGAGGGGCGCTGATGTTCTCCTAATCAGCAGGAGGAGCACGGGAGGAAGGACATCTCTCATGCTGTTGAGATAAGGTTAGTAAATTTGTTAGGGAGGTGTTGAGTAATTATTGTGCTAGGGGACAGAATGCCTGCTTTCCCCCATGTAATGTGCTCTCCCTCTTGTGCCCAGTGCTCACCATGTCATGTGCTGTGCATTGCAGAGCCCACTATGTAATGTGCAGTGCCCACTATGTAATGTGCAGTGCCCATTATGTAATGTGCAGTGCCCATTATGTAATGTGCAGTGCCCACTATGTGATGTGCAGTGCCCACTATGTAATGTGCAGTGCCCACTATGTCGTGCTGTGCCTTGCATGTAATGTGCTGTGCCCACCGTGTCATGTCATGTGCATTGCAGTGCCTCCATGTAATGTGCTGTGCCCACCGTGTCATGTCATGTGCATTGCAGTGCCTCCATGTAATGTGCTGTGCCCACCGTGTCATGTCATGTGCATTGCAGTGCCCCCATGTAATGTGCTGTGCCCACCGTGTCATGTCATGTGCATTGCAGTGCCTCCATGTAATGTGCTGTGCCCACTATGTCATGTCATGTGCATTGCAGTGCCTCCATGTAATGTGCTGTGCCCACTATGTCATGTGCTATGCATTGCAGTGCCCCCCATGTAATGTGCTGTGTCCACTATGTCATTTGCTGTGCATTGCAGTGCTCACTATGTAATGTGCAGTGCCCACTATGTCATGCTGTGCCTTGCAGTGCCCACCATGTAATGTGTAGTGCCCACCATGTCATGTGCTGTGCTCACCATGTAATGTGCAGTGCCTGCCATGTCATGTACTGTGCCATGCAGTGCCCGCCATGTAATGTGCAGTGCCCACCATGTCATGTGATGTGCCATCCAGTGCCCACCATGTCATGTGCAATGCCCACCATGTCATGGGCTGTGCCATTCAGTGCCCGCAATGTAATGTGCCGTGCCCACCATGTCATGTGCTGTGCCTTGCAATGCCCGCTATGTAATTTGCAGTGTCCACCATGTCATGTGCTGTGCCATGCAGTGCCTACCATGTCATGTGCAGCTCCCACCATGTCATGTGCTGTGCCCACCCTGCCATGTGTTGTGCTCAGCATGTAGTGTGCTGTGTCCATTGTGCAATGTGCTGTGCTGTTCAGCAGTGCCCACCATGTCATGTGCAGTTCCTAACATGTAATGCTGTTGCAGTTGCATTACCCACCATGAAATGTGCTATGCCATGCAGTGCCCACCATGTAATGTGTTGTGTCCACCATGTAATGTGCTGTGCCATTCAGTGCCCACCATGTAATGCGCTGTGCCCACCACATCATGTACTGTGCCATGCAGTGCCCACCATGTAATTCACTGTACCCACCATGTAATGTGCTGTGCCATGCAGTGCCCACCATGTCATGTGCAGTGCCCACCATGTAAATTGCTGTGCAATGCCCACCATGTCATGTGCTGTGTTGTGCCCACCGTGTCATGTGCTGCGCCATGCAGTGCCTACCATGTAATGTGCTGTACTCACCATGTTATGTGCTGTACATTGTCCATCATGGCATGTGCCGTGCAGTACCCACAATGGAATGTGTGCTGTGCAGTGCCCACTTGTAATGTGCAGTGACCACCATGTAATGTGCTCAGCTGTGCCCGTCATGTCATGTGCTGTGCCCACCATATAAGGTCCTGTGCCCACCGTGTGCATGTGCTGTGTTGTGCCCACTATGCAATGTGCTGTGTTGTGCAGTGCCAACCATGTCATGTGCTGTGCCCACCATATAATGTACTGTGCCTACCCTGTAATGTGCTGTTTTGGGCAGTGCCAACCGTGTAATGTGCTGTGCCCGCCATGTAATGTACTGTGCTTTGCCCACCATTAAAAGTGCTATATCCATGTATCCACCATGTAATGTGTTGTGCCAACCATGTAATGTACTGTGCTATTCCCCCCCCCTGTGTAATGTACTATGCTGTGCCCCCCACAGACTCACCCCCTCACTCTCACCCCCCTCTCTCTTTCTCTTTTATCTCCCTCACCCCCTCTCTCTCTCATCCCCTCTCTTTCACACTGTTCTCTCTCTCACCCCCTACCACCCTCTCTCTCTTTCACCCTCTCTCTATTCCTCTTTTTCTCGTCCCCTCTCTCTCACCCCCTCTCTCTCTCATTCACCCCCTTTTTCTCTTTCCCCCCTCCTTTCATCCCCTTTCTTTTAACCCCCTATCTCGCTATCACCCCACCCCCTCTCTGTCTCGTCCCCTCTCTCTCACCCCTCTCTCTCATTCACTCCCTTTCTCTCTCTTTCCCCCTCTCTCTCACCCCCTCTCTTTTAACCCCTTATCTCGCAATCACCCCCTCCCTCTCTCTCTCTCTCTCTCTCTCTCTCTCTCTCTCTCTCTCAACCACTCTCTCACACCCCTCTCTCTCTTTAATTTAAATTTAACATAAAGTTGTTTGCGTTTTCATTTTTTTTCATAAAAAGGCCCGCCAAAATCCTTAGCACCAGGCCCATGATGCTCTTAATCTGGCCCTGGATGTAGCATCTTCCCAGTCAAGTCTCATGGGAACTTCTGTATAGTCTTCTGCTCTGTCTAGATGTTAATAAAATTTCCTTTGGGCAGCACCTGGTGTCTGAGTTTTTTCATTTTGTTTCCCTCCCTTTGTGTGTGCTAGTTAGGTCCCAAGGTTGTGCTGGCATGAGGCTGAACCAGGAAAATGGAAAATTGACATCCATACTTACCGTAATTTTCCTTTCCTGGCTCTGCTTCAGGACAGCACACACCCTCCCTGGACCCTCGCAAGCTATTCATAAGAACACCTGCAACAGGTACTGCCTGCATTTTATCTGTCTATACAGGGGTGTCCTATACAGGGTCAAGGGGCGGGGTTGACCCGAGCTTGTGCTGTCCTGAGGCAGAGCCAGGAAAGGAAAATTACGGTAAGTATGGATGACGATTTTCCATTATACATACATACATATAATATAGCGTACATGATGAATATATTTTAGGGATATACTATTCAAAAGATGAATATATGGATATATGCCAGACAATAAAAAATGAAATAAAAAAAAAAATATATAATAAATAAATGGAAGATAGCATAATATTAAAATAAAAATAAAAAAACAGTATAAAAATATTACTAAATAAAACTATTCTCTTATATTTAGAGTAATAACACCCAAATGTTAAAATTACACCCTAAATAACCATCAAGGGAGAGATCTATCAATATCTCATACTAGCAAAATCATTTTTATTTAAAAGATTTTTACTACAATAGGCGACAAAATCCTGTACAGTATGGGTAGGGCCCATAGAAGACCAGGTGCGCCAAAAAAGGATTGTGATTCCAGATGCGGTCTCCCATAGGCCCATAGTCATTAATTGCCCATTTGGTTGCATATAGATGAACTGTTTTTCCCTTTTTCACTGGGCACATGCCTTTTATGTAGATATACATTATGCATATCATTTTTAAATTTTTATATATATTTTTTAGACTGCGTATACATACATATAACATTTATAAATATCTTTTATATATAATCTCTATCTATTATAATTTTCTTGACAATTCCATTACCAATGAGAGAATATATACAGACCATTCCCGGTTTATTTTATTTTTTTCCTTTTTTATATATAAATTATTCCTGTGACCAGTCAACTCACATTCTTTTTCAATGTACTTTATTTTATCTATTTTTTGCATATATCCGCATAAACATATGATAGTTCTGTCCTACTAGCTAGATTACCCTGTCTCCTCCTAGCTCGTCCTCTCCATTCATTCCCCATAATTACCCGACATATGTGTTAGCTGTTCTTTTGTTCTTTTGTATAACAAACCTTCCGTGTGACATCACGTCAAGTCCGGTGCCATCTTGCGTTCCACGCTGGTTACGGTGGCGTTCGGCCGCTTCCTACTTCCATCCACAGCTTGTGTCTGAGGCTGCTGTGGCATTAGGACGGCTTGGAGAGGCTTTAAGATGGACGTTCCTACTTTACATATACTACGCCTGTATCACTCAGCTATCTTGTGAGTTGCCATTTGTCGTTTTTATTAAATTATTGGTTTTAAACGTTTCACTTAGTCTGGCACCCCTCTGTTCCCTGCTTTTCACCCACAGAGTCTACTGCTTCACTCTAAGGGAGCTGCCATCAAGTGCTCAGCATACCCCTCTATGGACTTTCTTCATGAACTCATATCACATTGTGATGTGTTTATAATTTTGTGATTTGCTATTTACCACTATACAGACTTTTTATGGACTGAGTCAATATATGATATTGGTTATTTGATATGTGCCTTTATACACCCCTCTAGTGCCACTATATACTCCTTTCTTGTTCAACTTTACCTGTAAATGTTAGTATCCAGTTATATTATGTACATTTAGGAAAGAATCCAGGCCCTTTTTAAAGCAATCTACTGAGCTGGACAGAACCAGCTCTTGAGGGAGTCTATTCCACATTTTCACAGCTCTTGCTATGAAGAAGCCTTTCTGTATTTGGAAATGAAATCTCTTTTCCTCTAGATGAAAAAAGAGTGCCCCCTTGTCCTCTGTGATAACCTTAAAGTGAAAAAATTAACACCAAAATCACTATATGGACCACTTAATGTATTTATGCATGTTGATCATATCCCACCTTTATTTCCTCTTCTCAAGAGAGAATAAATTCAGTTCCTCTAATCTTTCCTCATAGCTGAGTAGGGATGAGCTTCAAGTTCGAGTCGAACTCATGTTCGACTCGAACATTGTCTGTTCGCAAGTTCGCCAAACAGCGAACAATTTGGGGTGTTCGCGGCAAATTCGAATGCCGCGGAACACCCTTTAAAAGTCTATGGGAGAAATCAAAAGTGCTAATTTTAAAGGCTAATATGCAAGTTATTGTCATAAAAAGTGTTTGGGGACCTGGGTCCTGCCCCAGGGGACATGGATCAATGCAAAAAAAAGTTTTAAGAACGGCCGTTTTTTCAGGAGCAGTGATTTTAATAATGCTTAAAGTCAAACAATAAAAGTGTAATATCCCTTTAAATTTCGTACCTGGGGGGTGTCTATAGTATGCCTGTAAAGGGGCGCATGTTTCCCGTGTTTAGAACAGTCTGACAGCAAAATGACATTTTGAAGGAAAAAACTCATTTAAAACTACCCGCGGCTATTGCATTGCCGACAATACACATAGAAGTTCATTGATAAAAACGTGACGTGGGAGTCCTCCTAAATTCCATACCAGGCCCTTCAGGTCTGGTATGGATATTAAGGGGAATCCCGGCCAAAATTAAAAAAAAAAAATGACGTGGGGTTCCCCCTAAATTCCATACCAGACCCTTCAGGTCTGGTATGGATTTTAAGGGGAACCCCGCGCCAAAAAAAAAAAAAAAACGGCGTGGGGTCCCCCCAAAAATCCATACCAGACCCTTATCCGAGCACGCAACCTGGCAGGCCGCAGGAAAAGAGGGGGGGTGAGAGTGCGGCCCCCCCCTCCTGAACCGTACCAGGCCACATGCCCTCAACATTGGGAGGGTGCTTTGGGGTAGCCCCCCAAAACACCTTGTCCCCATGTTGATGAGGACAAGGGCCTCATCCCCACAACCCTGGCCGGTGTTTGTGGGGGTCTGCGGGCGGGGGGCTTATCGGAATCTGGAAGCCCCCTTTAACAAGGGGACCCCCAGATCCCGCCCCCCCTGTGTGAAATGGTAAGGGGGTACTTACCCCTACCATTTCACTAAAAAACTGTCAAAAATGTTAAAAATGACAAGAGACGGTTTTTGACAATTCCTTTATTTAAATGCTTCTTCTTTCTTCTATCTTCCTTCATCTTCTGGTTCTTCTGGCTCTTCTGGTGCTTCATCCGGCGTACTCGTCCAGCATCTCCTCCGCGGCGTCTTCTATCTTCTTCTCCTCGGCCCGCTCCGCACCCATGGCATGGGGGGGAGGCTCCCGCTCTTCTCTTCTTCATTTTCTTCTCTGGGCCGCTCCGCAACCCATGCTGGCATGGAGGGAGGCTCCCGCTGTGTGATGGCGCTCCTCGTCTGACAGTTCTTCAATAACGGGGGGCGGGGCCACCCGGTGACCCCGCCCCCCTCTGACGCACGGGACATGACGGGACTTCCCTGTGGCATTCCCCGTGATGTCACAGGGAAGTCCCGTCAAGTCACCGTGAGTCAGAGGGGGCGGGGTCACCGGGTGGCCCCGCCCCCCGTTATTTAAGAACTGTCAGACGAGGAGCGCCGTCACACAGCGGGAGCCTCCCTCCATGCCAGCATGGGTTGAGGAGCGGCCCAGAGAAGAAAATGAAGAAGAGAAGAGAGGGAGCCTCCCCCCCATGCCATGGGTGCTGAGCGGCCCGAGGAGAAGAAGATAGAAGACGCCGCGGAGGAGATGCTGGACGAGAACGCCGGAGGAAGAACCAGAAGAGCCAGAAGAACCAGAAGATGAAAGAAGATAGAAGAAAGAAGAAGCATTTAAATAAAGGAATTGTCAAAAACTGTCTCTTGTCATTTTTAACATTTTTGACAGTTTTTTAGTGAAATGGTAGGGGTAAGTACCCCCTTACCATTTACACGGGGGGGGCGGGATCTGGGGGTCCCCTTGTTAAAGGGGGCTTCCAGATTCCGATAAGCCCCCCCGCAGACCCCCACAACCACCGGCCAGGGTTGTGGGGATGAGGCCCTTGTCCTCATCAACATGGGGACAAGGTGTTTTGGGGGGCTACCCCAAAGCACCCTCCCAATTTTGAGGGCATGTGGCCTGGTACGGTTCAGGAGGGGGGGGCACACTCTCGTCCCCCCCCTCTTTTCCTGCGGCCTGCCATGTTGCGTGTTTGGATAAGGGTCTGGTATGGATTTTTGGGGGGACCCCACGCCGTTTTTTTTTTTGGCACGGGGTTCCCCTTAAAATCCATACCAGACCTGAAGCGTCTGGTATGGAATTTAGGGGGGACCCCACGTCATTTTTTTTTTTAATTTTGGCCGGGGTTCCCCTTAATATCCATACCAGACCTGAAGGGCCTGGTATGGAATTTAGGAGGACTCCCACGTCATTTTTTTTTTTTTTTAATATTGGTTTGGGGTTCCCCTTTGGGGAATTCCCATGCCGTTTTTATCAATGAACTTCTATGTGTATTGTCGGCAATGCAATAGCCGCGGGTAGTTTTAAATGAGTTTTTTCCTTCAAAATGTCATTTTGCTGTCAGACTGTTCTAAACACGGGAAACATGCGCCCCTTTACAGGCATACTATAGACACCCCCCCAGGTACGAAATTTAAAGGGATATTACACTTTTATTGTTTGACTTTAAGCATTATTAAAATCACTGCTCCTGAAAAAACGGCAGTTTTTAAAACTTTTTTTTGCATTGATTCATGTCCCCTGGGGCAGGACCCAGGTCCCCAAACACTTTTTATGACAATAACTTGCATATTTGCCTTTAAAATGAGCACTTTTGATTATTCATGTTCGTGTCCCATAGACTTTAACGGTGTTCGCGTGTTCGAGCGAACTTTTTTCCTGTTCGCATGTTCTGGTGCGAACCGAACAGGGGGGTGTTCGGCTCATCCCTATAGCTGAGCTCCTCCATGCCTCTTATCAGTTTGGTTGCCCTTCTCTGCACTTTCTCCAGTTCCCGGATATCCTTTTTGTGAACTGGTGCCCAAAACTGGCCTGTAACAAACTCCAATAATTAACTTTGAAGTTTGCACACCTATACAGTATGCAGCTTTACCCATAATGCTTCAGCACCATTACACTCTCCATCAACAAGGTTTGCTCTCACATTTCTTTAAGATCATGTCTCACATAATTACAGACACCACCCCTTTTCAGATGACCCTATTTCTCTGAAAGGGAACATACTGTAGCCTTTTACTGTAAATTGGAACAAAACCTGAAAAGCAAGAAAAAATCCTTGTGTAATACAGTATATCAAATGTCTGACTTACCTAGCTTGAAATGTCAGAGAAAACTCCAAGCAAAACCTGAAAAACAATAGAAAAATACCCTTGTTAAAGTAAATTTACATATGCTGAAACAACAGAGGTTCCATATTTGTATTTGATAAAAGCACGCAATTTATCAAAGCTTTAAGGCAGCTGTTCTATAGTTACTCTACATATAAAGTAGCTCTAAACACCTTACCTTAATGCATTTTCTGCTTCCTCTATCCCTAAGCACTTACCAGAGTTCTCTACTGATCCAGCGCTGTGCTCGCTTGCAATTCTTCTCTCTCCTATTCTAATGCCCCGTACACACGGTCGGATTTTCCGATGGAAAATGTCCGATTGGAGCGTGTTGTCGGAAATTCCGACCGTGTGTGGGCTCCATCGGACATTTTCCATCGGATTTTCCGACACACAAAGTTGGACAGCAGGAGATAAAATTTTCCGACAACAAAATCCGATTGCGTCAATTCCGACCGTGTGTGGCCTGTTCCGACGCACAAAGTGCCACGCATGCTCAGAAGAAATTCCGACACGGGACAGCTCGTTCTGGTAAACTTAGCGTTCGCAATGGATACAGCACTTTCGTCACGCTGCAATGTAAAAAATGGTTTAATACAGCGCACTCTCTTCTTCTTTATAATGTGACAAGAATTAAGTAGTTTTGCTGCTCATATTCACACACACTTCTCACAAAGTTTTATTTGTGTTTTTTAGTGGGATTCCCTCAATATATTGTTATTAGTTGTCACATCTGACAGTTTTATATTTTTTATGTTTTTTTTTTTTTGTTTTTAAGCCTTTTTTTTTCTTTAATGTTTGGATTTTTTCCAAGGCTGATCTTTGTTCAATGTTATTTTTATTTTTACTCCAGAATATTTTTGTGTGTGTTTTGTGTGGCAAGTTACCCCAACACCATTGATATCTTTTATTATTTAATCTCCATGAGATTTTTTGTTGTTGGTGTCCCTTGTTCATTTCACATTGTATATTAGAAATGTACCTGAATCCTCACAAACAAACCATCATTTTTGAAGTAAAACACATAGGAGAGTATAATTCAAAACAAAAATCCTTTATTAAGGGCTCAGAACCAAGCAAAGAGGAAGGCAACACTGGATCAACAGGAGAAATTAGTGAAGCCTGGGACCCCCACGGCAGACATCAATTCTTAAACCCCAAAATTGGTGGCCTGAGGAGTCCATATATAAGGGAGGGCAGTCTGGTCCGGGATTCACAGAGACTTGGATAGCAGCAGATGACATCAGTGTCCCCAGGCTGTGGTACCACAAGAGGCTGCATCTTTTGGCCGAACAGACTGGATCCAGGGTCCTCACTGTCTGGTCTTCCTTTCCCACTTCCTTCCGGGCTGTGGCTGTGCAGTTGGAGATGTGGCAGGAGGAGGAGTAGGACCTGGAGGAGGAGTAGGACCTGCAGGAGGAGGAGGAGGACCATCCCAAAGCTGTATGTGAGGTGTAAGTTGGCCCCTCACACCTTTCGCCAGAGCCTCTGATATGAGGGCCTCACACATGGCTTTTTGGCCCTCCTCCATCCTCTGCATTTTATAGGCTATGAATGCCGCAAGGTTCTCCTGCCTGGTGTGTGGTGCTCCCAGGACCTCTGTAGCCCTACAAAAAAAACTGATAGCCGCCTCCTCTAGGGTACTCCTCCTCCTGCCACTTTCTCTTTCCAGGGGGGGTGGAGGGACCTGCAGATCAGCCACCTCTTGGCTGAGACTTCCCTGTGTATGAAAAAGGGACATGGTTTTAGTTTTTGCATCATCAATCACAATCATAAATTAGTACTCCCAACTAACATCTAGTTAACATCATTGATTGGGCAAGCAGAAATATTTAGATGAATGCTATACCTGGCTCAATCTGGGCTCCTCCACATGTGGCCTGGAAGGCCCAGGTTGGGCGTCAGAAGCCTCAGCCGGGGGGGGAAGGAAGCGTGGAAGGAAGACTGGAGAGGGATGGCCTGGGTTCAGTCTGGCCTGCCAGAAAGTGCAGCCTGTCGTAGTACAACATCCTGGGGATATAGATGTCACCTGCTGCTCCGGATCTCTGTGAATCCAGGACTTTAGTGCGCTCCCTCAGATATGTGCTCCTCAGGCCACCAATGAAAATCTTTAAATAAGTGATGTCTGCCGTGGGGATCACCTGCTTCACAATTTCACACAATTGCTCCAGTGCTGCCTTCCTCTTTGCTTGGTTCTTGTAATGGGGGTGTTTAATCTCCCACAGACAGGGCAGCTCCCTTAGCATCTCTATGAAGACTGAAATGAAGTCCTGATCTTCCAGTACCATATCCATGTTCACTGCAAGACACAACACAAGACAAAGCCTAATGTCACACCAAACTCTCCTAATCTTGTTACAATATAGGCCTCAATCTATAGAAGCAGTATAGGCCCAAGTTTGTCTCTTACCTTCGTTCTTACGATCGCCGCGTTCAATGCTCCTTCCTCCGCTCACAGATCAAACGTAATACGCACGCGTGTTACGCTTTATATACACTGCGCATGCGTGTAACTCCGCCCGCCCCTGACGTTCTTTCTAGTGTATTCCCCGCCCCTTTTCGTTCGGCGCAGTGGGGGAAGAGCATGATGGCGGACATACAGCAGGTGCGGGCTAATTGTAGCAACGAGGAGGAGGAGGAGGAGGAAAGGGTGGATCCAGGCACGTCCCGATCCAGAAGGAGACGTTTTAAGGCCACAAATATGTCGTTTGGGGAGATGTTGGAGATGGTAGACATCATGAGGAAGTCCGACTATGACGGAAAATATGGGCCTTACCCCCACCCCAACATCCGAAAGGCCAAAATCATTGGTAAAGTGGTCTGGAGTCTAGAGCGGAATTTCGAGGTACGAAGGTCTAAAGATCAGCTCAGGAAGCGGTGGTCGGACCTGAAGTTGAGAGAGCCAGAGCAGTACCGAAAGATCCGGAGAGTGCTGCAAAAAAGTAAGTAGTTGTGCTGTGTTTCTATTCTTTCTGTCTTTATTACGTTCGTTCTGCTCCATATGCTTTGATTAGTTGTAACGTTTCCAAAGGTCAACTTTAATGTTCATGGGCACATTATTCGTTCGTATCAAACATTTTTCTTTCGGCCTCTAGAACACCATTGTTTAGGCATTATGCATTTTCACACATTTTTGGGGGCCTACTTGGATGCCAAATATTTGTTTGTGTAGATGGGTTTGTTACTAGAATGAAATGCAAACTAGATTGTGTGTAAGGAGAGGACACTGAGCAGCTGTTTTCACATCTGGACACTGGAGCACTAGTGTGGGACACAAGAACATCATTTTTATTAGGGGGGGCACACTGGTGCTCCAGTGTATACTATAGGGGGGTCTCCATCTGTGAAGCTTGTACCAAACAGGTAAAGTATTGCAGCTTGACAAAGGGCAATAAAAAATATACATCTTGGAACTCGGCTAAAATAGACAATTGTACCCCACTTCCAAGCAATGTTTCCTATTTCTCGTTCTGCCATCAAATATCTGTGTGCTAAGTATACCATTTTTGTTTTACATAGGGGAGAAAAGACTCGGACACCCCTCATCCCAGGAGACCAGAGACCCCCCCCTCTGGAAGAAGGGGAAATACCAACACAAGAAGAAGAGCAGGAGGAAGAAGAAGACGTGGTGGAGATTGGCACCACAACAGGTGAGTGTCTGCGACCACAGACTCAGGTAAAAGAGATGGATGGTGGCAGATTTTTGAGACCTTTTTTTTTGTTCTTTATCTCTTTTTAGGTGATCGTGATGTGAGGGATCCAGAACGATTTACATCTGAAAGTGCCCAGATACTGATAGGGGAGATCATGGGGTGTAATCTCCAATTGCAAAACATCCAGCAACAAATCACTGATGTTATTAAAAAAAATAATAACATCATTGATGTTTTGGGGCGAATTTAAACCCCACAAAATCACCTGTTTTATGGTACCAAACTTTTTTCAATGTTTAGAAAAGCCAAATTTGGAGGATGCACACAGTGTGCCAACATGTGCTATCTGCCATCACGGGAGATCAATGGACGCGTTTTGGGGGGGCAACCCCTTCCTCAATTATAAAGTAGCGTTGAGGAAGGGCTTGCTCCCCCAAAACACGTCCCTTGATCCCCCCTGATGGCAGATAGCACATGTGGACATTTGTAAATTGGTGTGCATCTTCCAAATTTGGCTTTTCCAGGGGTGATTTCCCCCCATCTGAACGCTATATCAAACCCAGTTCCTAAATACTGATGTCTGATATAGCCTTCAGGTTTTACCTAATGTGAACTTTGTAAGTTCAAGTTTTTTGGCTTTCTTGTTGGTTTTACATAGGCCTGTTTTATCTGAAATGGATATTTTGATTTTTCATAATGCTACTGCAAACATTGTTATACAACAAACATGTTGGTTTGTTTTAAAAACCTTTGGTAAATGCGCATGTGATTGTGCAGGTATAAAAAAGTGCCTTACTCAAGAATGTGTGGATTATTGTCTCAACACTACAACACTTTTGGGGTGATGTAATTGTTGTTTTATGCACAAATGGGGGTTATTTCCTAAGGGCAAATCCTCTTTGCACTACAAGTGCAGGTTCAGTGCAGTTGCAAGTGCACTTGTAGTGAAATGTGTTTTTGCATTTAGGAAGTACCAGCCAACACTGTTTTTTATAAGGTTACCCAATCACGACATTTTCTGCACTCAACAAATTTCTGTCAGGGTCAGCTAAAACAAACACAAGCAGTAAATGTCCACCAAGAATTTCTTTTGGTTGTTTTTTATTTGAAAAAGGTGTCACATTATGTCTGGCATATTGATAGCCCCCCTACCCGCAAAGAACTCCAGGTATCGTAACTGGACATCACGGGCATTCAGGGAGGGCAAGCCAGGACGGCCGCTTTCAAGTGCCGTCATTGTTGAAGTATTTGGGATTCCGGCCTCAGGCCCAACTGAGCCAGCATAGTTGGCTGAATGTTTTCGTAGAAAGTTATGGAGAACACAGCAGGCAAGTATTATATGGTTCAGTTTATACTCCGCCATATGGATGGGTGTCATAAATAATCGGAACCGGCTGGCCAGGATTCCAAATGTGTTCTCCACCACTCTTCGGGCTCTGGCCAGCCGGTAATTAAAAACCCTCTGTTCCGGGGTGAGGGTCCTCATCGGGAATGGCCGCATCAGGTGGTCCCCCAGCGCAAATGCTTCATCAGCAACAAACACAAATAGGAGACCTTCAACATTGTCCTCTGGAGGTGGCAAGTCCAAGCTGCCATTCTGGAGACACCTGTAGAACTCCGTCTGGGCGATCACTCCACCATCGGACATCCGGCCATTCTTCCCCACGTCCACATACAAGAAGTCGTAATTAGCCGACACCACCGCCAACATCACTATACTATTAAACCCCTTGTAATTATAATAGTATGACCCCGAGTTGGGTGGTGGGACGATGTGGACGTGTTTCCCATCAATTGCCCCTCCGCAGTTAGGAAAGTCCCACCGCTGGGCAAAGTGGGAGGCCACAGTCTGCCATTCCTGTGGCGTGGAAGGAAACTGTTGAGGAAAAAACAATAAACATTACTATTTTTTCACAGAAACATGGCAAGCAGATTAGAGGTGGGTATAGTGTGTATGGGTTTGGCAAAGTCAGCAGATAGATGATTGAGGATAGAGAATTGGGATCAGCTGATTTAGCAGTTGGGGGAGGGAGGGTTACAAAAAATTTGGGGACACCACAAAAAAAAGCCTCTGGCCCTCTGCCTGAATTTAAAGCAAAAATAACATTTCCAAACATTTTAGGGGGTGTTTGGGGTAAAGCACTACTATGGAGCTGATAAAATACATTGTTAAGTGACTACATGAGGTGAATATAGGGCAGGAGACACCATGCTGGGGAGGTTATTGAAGGGCAAATATGTATGAAGGACCTAAAATAATAATTACATAAAAATCCAGCATGCATGAGGACAAAGGGGACATTCACAGCATATTACAATCATGGTAATTAGGGAATGAGGAAAGAAATACAAATATATTATCAAACATTCAATACAATAAAATGTGATATAAAAGGATAAAAATCTTACCTTCATATACTCCTTCTGTAGGACCTGGATGATGGCAGAACAGGTCTCTGGGATAATGATCCCCAGAGCCTGGGGGGAGATGCCTGTCGAGAACTTGAGGTCCTGCAGGCTTCTCCCTGTGGCCAAATACCGCAAGGTAGCGACCAACCTCTGCTCCGGAGTGATGGCTTGCCTCATGCAGGTATCCTGCCTGCTGATATAGGGGGTCAGCGAAGCCAACAAACGGTGAAATACGGGGTCCGTCATCCTGAAAAAGTTCCTGAAATCATCAGGATTATTCTCACGGATCTCACGGAGCAAAGGCATATGACAGAACTGGTCACGCTGAAGCAACCAATTCTTGGTCCATGAACTCCTCTCCACCCTGTTCATGGACTGGACTTGTGTCAAGGTCAGGACCCCAACACCAAGCCCCCGCACAGCACGAACTCTACGAGGAGTACGCATACGAAACATGGCTAGAAAACGGTCGGCTGCTCAGAACGAAGTAACAGAACGCACTGAAGAACAGCAAGGCCTGTGAAGAGCGACCTGAAAAACAGCAACGAGCGGACAAGATCGCACAGAAAACTCCAATACGAACTGACTGCACGCACTGAAGAGCAGATACAAACCCACAAGCACAAACTGAACAGCAGAAAACGATCTGAAAGCCACGAGTCTGAAAAAGCGCGAATCGTCTCTCACCAAACTTTTACTAACACGAGATTAGCAAAAGGAGCCCAAAGGGTGCCTTGCTTGGTTCTGAACCGGCCTTTTCTAGTCTCGTCGTACGTGCTTGACGTCACCGCGTTCTTGGCGATCGGAAATTCCGACAACTTTGTGCGACCGTGTGTAGGCAAAACAAGTTTGAGCCAACATCCGTCGGAAAAAATCAGAGGATTTTGTTGTCAGAATGTCCGAACAAAGTCCGACCGTGTGTACGGGGCATTAGTCTCACAGAAGACTGGGCCATAGACTCCTGCTAATGTCAGTCAAATCCTGTGAGGAGAGCGCGGGCGGCATGGCCAAGCCAGGCTGTGCGTGTCTATGGACTCACAGAGCCTGGCCTGGGAGCATGCCCACATTAATGCCCCCATAGCACATGGCTTGCTACGGGGGCTTTTGGAGAAGAGGAGGAGGAGGAAGCGCTGACGATGGACCACCCTGTGCAATATCCCTTCTCAGAGCAAGTAAATATAACATGTTGTTTTTTTTTTTTTTTTTTTTTTTTTATTTAAAACATTTTGAGACTTTAATATCACTTTAAGAACCAGGTCTGTAGTTGTGCACATACATACAGAAGCTCGGTAGCTCTAAGCTTAAAAGAAAGCTCTATTTGTGGGGGAAAAAAAGACATAACTTTTATTTTGGTACAGTGTTTCACGACTGCGCAATTGTCAGTTAAAGTAAAGCAGTGCCGTATCGCAGAAAATGACCTGGTCAGGAAGGGGGGTAAATCTTCCAGAGGTGAAGTGGTTAACTAAAATATCCATAGTGAGCTCAAGAACAGATAAATGCATATGTACAGTGCCTTGAAAAAGTATTCATACCCCTTTTCACATTTTGTCATGTTACAACCAAAGATGTAAATTGCCCCGTACACACAATCGGACATTGATCGGACATTCCGACAACAAAATCCATGGATTTTTACCGACGGATGTTGGCTCAAACTTGTTTTGTCTACACACGGTTGCACAAAGTTGTCAGAATTTCCGATCGCCAAGAACGCGGTCACGTACACCACGTACGACGAGACTATAAAAGGGCTGTTCAGAACCAAGGGTGGCACCCTTTGGGCTCCTTTTGCTAATCTCGTGTTAGTAAAAGTTTGGAGATGATTCGTGCTTTTTCAGACTCGTGGTTTTCAGATCGTATTTCTGGTGTTCAGTTTGTGCTTGTGGGTTTGTATCTGGTCTTCAGTGCGTGCAGCGAGTTACGCTTGACTCTGTCATTGTGTTCTTGTTCGTGATTTTCAGGTCGCTCTTCACAGGCCTTGCTGTTCTTCAGTGCGTTCTGTTACTTCGTTCTGAGCAGCCAACTGTTTTCTAGCCATGTTGCGTATACGTACTCCTCGTAGAGTTCGTGCTGTGCGGGGGCATGGTGTTGGGGTCCTTACCTTGACACAAGCCCAGTTCATGAACAGGGTGGGGAGGAGTTCATGGACCAAGAATTGGTTGCTCCAGCGTGACCAGTTCTGTCACATGCCTTTGTTCCGTGAGATCCGTAAGAATAATCCTGATGATTTCAGGAACTTTCTCCGGATGATGGACCCCGTATTTCACCATTTGTTGGCTTTGCTGACCCCCTATATCAGCAGGCAGGATACCTGCATGAGGCAAGCCATCACTCCGGAGCAGAGGCTAGTCGCCACCCTGCAGTACTTGGTGACAGGGAGAAGCCTGCAGAACCTCAAGTTCTCAACAGGCATCTCCCTCCAGGCAAGGTAAGATTTTTATCTTTTAACATCACATTTTATTATATTTATTGTTTGATAATGTATTGTATTTCTTTCCTCATTCCCTAATTACCATGATTGTAATATGCTGAGAATGTCCCCTTTTGTCCTCATGCATGCTGGATTTTTATGTTATTTTTTTTGTCCTTCATGCATATTTGCCTTCGCTTACCTCTCCAGCATGCTCTCCTGGGCCTATATTCACCTCATGTAGTCACTTAACAATGTATTTTTTCAGCTCCATAGTATTGCTTTACCCTAAACACCCCCTTAAATGTGTAAAATTGTGATGTGTGCTTTAAATTCGGGCAGAGTGCCAGAGGCTTTTTTTTTGGGTTCACAAAATCTTTTAGAACCCTCCCTCCCCCCAAATGCTAACTCAGCTGATAACAATCCTCTATCTGTTGACTTTGCCAAACCCATACACACTATACCCACCTCTTTTGTGGTCAGATTTATGGATGAATTCCCCAAAGCATGTAGTGCAAGGTCCTGCCTGAATACTTTTAAAAGGTACTGTTTTAAGTTTTTGTATCCTATTATTATCTTGATAGGTAATAGCAGAATGTAAAAATGTGCTAAAATGTGTACAGTGTGTATTTATCTCTTTGTATTATGACACTTCTTACCTGTCCAGTGGGCTGCCAATAGTGTAAGTAAGGAGGGGCTGGCCAAAGTAATACACATTATTTATGCATTCATCTCTCAATGAAGTTGAGAGGGTTACCTGTCCAAAACATCTCCCCCCCATAAATTTTTACAAATGGCCCATGGGGGGGGGGGAATCTGATAGGTGGACCTTTGTCTTTAAATAGTCCCTAAAATAAATGTTTTACTGATGTTGGCCAAGAATGTTTGTGTCTAATCTGTTTATGTGCAAAATGAATAATTTTTTATTCTTGTTTGACTCCAGTTTCCTTCCAACCCACAGGAATGGCAGACTGTGGTCTCCCACTTTGCCCAGCGGTGGGACTTTCCTAACTGCAGAGGGGCAATTGATGGGAAACACGTCCACATCGTCCCACCACCCAACTCGTGGTCATACTATTACAGCTACAAGGGGTTCAATAGTATTGTGATGTTGGCAGTGGTGTCGGCTACTTACGAGTTTCTGTATGTCGACGTGGGAAGAATGGCCGGATGTCAGATGGTGGAGTCATGGCCCAGACGGAGTTCTACAGGCGTCTCCAGAATGGCAGCTTGGACTTGCCACCTCCAGAAGACAATGTGGAAGGACTCCCATTCGTCTTCGTTGCAGATGAAGAGTTTGTACTGGGGGACCATCTCTACCATCTCTATGGCCATCTCCATTGCCTATGAGGACCCTCACCCCAGACCAGAGGGTTTTTAATTACCGGCTGGCCAGAGCCAGAAGTGTGATGGAGAACACGTTTGGAATAAAGGCCAGCCGTTTCCGCCTATTTCTTACACCCATACACATGGCGGAGTATAAACTCAATCATATCATCCTGGCTTGCTGTATTCTCCACAACTTTTTAAGGAGAACTTCTGTGAACTATGCTGGCTCAGTTGGGCCTGATTGCGGAATTTATGTAAATAAACCAACCCTGACGGCGCTTGAAGCTGGCCGTCCTGGCTTGCCCCCCTGAGTGCCCGCGAGGTCCGTCTAAGATACATGGAATACTTTGCGGGTAGGGGGGCCATCAATATGCCAGACAATGTCTGAGACATTTTTTAAATAAAAAACAAATTTTACTGCTTGCATTTCTTTTAGTTGACCCTGACATAAATTTGGGAAGTCTTGAAAATGGCGTGATTGTGTAACATTAGAAAGCACTGTTGGGTGTTATTTACTAAAGGCAAAGACACTTTGCACTACAAGTGCACTTGAGACTGCACTGAAACTGCACTTGTAGTGCAAAGTGGATTTGTCCTTCGGAAATAACCCCCATTGTCACAGAAAACACCAATTTTACCACACCCAAAGTTTTGGAGCATTGAAAGAAGAATCCACACAAATTCTTGATTATCAATCTTTTTTTAATACCAGCACAATCACATGTGCATTTATAAAAGTTTTTTAAAACAAACCAACATGTTTGTTGTGTAACAATTTTTTGGGTCACATTAATAAAAGTAGAAATATCCATATAAGGTAAAACAGGCATATTTAAAACCAACAATAAATACACAAATCTGGAACTTACAAAGTTCAACTTTGTTATAAATTGAAGGCAATATCAGACATGAGTATTTATAAACTGTTTGATATTGCGTTCAGATGGGGTGAAGTCACCCCTGGAAAAGCCAAATTTTGTAGATGCACACAAATTGCCGAATGTCAACATGTGCTAGCTGCCATCATGGGGGATCAAGGGACGTGTTTTGGGGGTGCAACCCCTTCCTTTCACCTACTTTATTATTGAGGAAGGGGTTGCACCCTCAAAACACGTACATTGATCTCCCGTGATGGCAGATAGCACATGTTGACACACTGTGTGCATCTTCAAAATTTGGCTTTTCTCGAATATGTCAAAAAATGTGAAATTTTCAGCACAACAAAGTAAGGGATTTGGAGGTGTTTTAAACTCACCTGAGAACATCAATGATGTTCTTCATTTTGTTTTGAACATCATTGATGTTTTGCTTGATGTTTTCCATTTCTCTATTACACCCCATGATCTCCCCGATCAGGATCTGTGCACTTTCACTGGTGAAATGACCTGGATCCACAACATCACGATCACCTAAAAATATAGAAACAAAAACACACATGCATCCATCTCTTACCTGAGCCTCTTCCTTCCACCCTATCTTCCACCCCAGCTGAGGCTTCCCATGTCCAACCTGGGACTTCCAGCCAGGAAGAAGTGGAGGAACCCAGCTGGAGCCAGGTATAGCATTGTTCTACAGATTTCTGGTAAATAAATGATGTTTACTAGATGTTATTATTGATCACTAATTTCTGATTTAATAAAGTGTTTGACATATCACTAGACAGTAGTGGGCAAAAATTATTGGGACAAGAATGAAAAATGGTGGGCTCAGAATGATAGTCTGTTATATTTGTTAACATTCAATTTGCAACAGTCATGTGGTGAAAATTGTGTGTGATTGATGAAGAACATACTAAAACTATGTCCCTTTTTCATACACAGGAAGACCTCAGCCAGGAGGAGGTTGTGGAATGTGGCACACAGGAGGAGGCTGTAGAATGTGGCAGCCAGGAGGAGGCAGGGCTAAGTGGCAGCCAGGAGAAGGCCCAGTAGGAGATTGACAGAATCGCAGGTTCCTCCCCTCTGCCTTCCAAACAAAAGACCCAGGAAGGGGAGTAACGTGCAGAAATCAGCACTCAGGCTGATTCAGGAGGCTTCTGCGTCCCTAAGAGCCTTCACCACTAGGGATGAGCAAGTTCGCCGAACAGCGAACAATTTGGGGTGTTCGCGGCAAATTCGAATGCCGCGGAACACCCTTTAAAAGTCTATGGGAGAAATCAAAAGTGCTAATTTTAAAGGCTAATATGCAAGTTATTGTCATAAAAAGTGTTTGGGGACCTGGGTCCTGCCCCAGGGGACATGGATCAATGCAAAAAAAAGGCCGTTTTTTCAGGAGCAGTGATTTTAATAATGCTTAAAGTCAAACAATAAAAGTGTAATATCCCTTTAAATTTCGTACCTGTGGGGTGTCTATAGTATGCCTGTAAAGGGGCGCATGTTTCCTGTGTTTAGAACAGTCTGACAGCAAAATGACATTTTGAAGGAAAAAACTCATTTAAAACTACCCGCGGCTATTGCATTGCCGACAATATACATAGAAGTTCATTGATAAAAACGGCATGGGAATTCCCCAAAGGGGAACCCCGAACCAGAATTAAAAAAAAAATAAATGACCTGGGAGTCCTCCTAAATTCCATACCAGGCCCTTCAGGTCTGGTATGGATATTAAGGGGAACTCCGGCCAAAATTTAAAAAAAAAATGAGGTGGGGTTCCCCCTAAATTCCATACCAGACCCTTCAGGTCTGGTATGGATTTTAAGGGGAACCCCGCGCCCAAAAAAAAAAAAAAAACAGCGTGGGGTCCCCCCAAAAATCCATACCAGACCCTTATCCGAGCACGCAACCTGGCAGGCCGCAGAAAAAGAGGGGGGGGGCGAGAGTGCGCCCCCCCTCCTGAACCGTACCAGGCCACATGCCCTCAACATTGGGAGGGTGCTTTGGGGTAGCCCCCCAAAACAACTTGTCCCCATGTTGATGAGGACAAGGGCCTCATCCCCACAACCCTGGCCGGTGATTGTGGGGGTCTGCGGGCGGGGGGCTTATCGGAATCTGGAAGCCCCCTTTAACAAGGGGACCCCCAGATCCTGGCCCTCCCTGTGTGAAATGGTAAGGGGGTACTTACCCCTACCATTTCACTAAAAAACTGTCAAAAATGTTAAAAATGACAAGAGACAGTTTTTGACAATTCCTTTATTTAAATGCTTCTTCTTTCTTCTATCTTCCTTCATCTTCTGGTTCTTCTGGCTCTTCTGGTTCTTCCTCCGGCGTTCTCGTCCAGCATCTCCTCCGCAGCGTCTTCTATCTTCTTCTTCTGAGCATGCGTGGCACTTTGTGCGCTGGAATTGGCCACACATGGTCGGAATTGACGCGATCGGATTTTGTTGTTGGAAAATTTTATAGCCTGCTCTCAAACTTTGTGTGTCAGAAAATCCGATGGAAAAAGTCCGATGGAGCCCACACACGGTCGGAATTTCCGACAACAAGCTTCGATCGCACATTTTCCTTCGGAAAATCTGACCGTGTGTACAGGGCAAATGTATTTTATTTGGATTTTATGTGATAGACCAACACAAAGTGGCACATAATTGTTTTCATAAAAGTTTTCACACTCAGCTCCGAGACACACAGTGGGAGATGCCTGCAGACTGTGTAATCCAGGCACAGGCACTGACTACAGTGAGGCTGCGATTTTGGGCACGGTAAGACTGCATTATGGGCACGGTGAGACTGCATTATGGGCACGGTGAGACTGCATTATGGGCATGGTGAGGCTGCAATTATAGGCAAGGCGAGGCTGCGATTATGGGCATGGTGAGACAGCATTATGGGCACGGTGAGGCTGCGATTATGGGCACGGTGAGACAGCATTATGGGCACGGTGAGACAGCATTATGGGCATGGTGAGGCTGCGATTATAGGCACGTCAAGGCTGCGATTATGGGCACGGTGAGACAGCATTATGGGCACGGTGAGGCTGCGATTATGGGCATGGTGAGGCTGCGATTATGGGCACGGTAAGGCTGCATAATGGGAACGGTGAGGCTGTGATTATGGGCACGGTAAGTCTGAGATTATGGGCACGGTGAGACTGCATTATGAGCACGGTAAGGCTGCGATTATGGGCACGGTGAGGCTGCAATTATGGGCATGGTAAAGCTGAGATTATGGGCACGGTGAGGCTGAGTTTATGACGTGTGATGTCCTAGCCATGCCCCGCTATGTTCGGCTTCGGCCATTGCCATAACAACGGTGCTAAGTCAGCTAAAAGCAGTTGGATCTGTATGTGCGTTATAATTAATCGAAATTATTTGATTAATCGATTAAAAAAAAATCGATTAATCGTACACAAAAATTTTACTCAGTAACAACCCTAATATATATATATATATATATATATATATATATATATATATACGTATCCAGTTTAGCTAGATCTCACTGCAGACCATTCCTGGTGTACTGTTTCTAATCTACTTCAGGCAGGCAGTTGATTCAGTTAGCTGCAGTGTATTTAGTATATATATATATACATCCCAGCTCTGTGTGTATATATATATATATATATATATATATATATATATATATATATATATATACACTGTATCCTGTGTAGCTAGATCTCAGTGCAGGCCATTGCTGGTGTACGTTTTTAAATACACTTTCAGGCAGGCACGTGATTCAGTGATCTGCAGTGCATAAAATATATATATAGTCTCCTACATATATATCCACTGCATTCTAGTCTAGCCAAGCCTATACCTGACTACAGGCCATTCCTGGTGTACGTTTTTAAATACACTTTCAGGCAGGTGATTCCGTGATCTGCAGTGCATAAAATATATATACTGTCTCCTACATATATATCCACTGCATTCTAGTCTAGCCAAGCCTATACCTGACTATAGGCCATTCCTGGTGTACGTTTTCAAATACACTTTCAGGCAGGCAGGAAAGTGATTCAGTGATCTGCAGTGCATAAAATATATATACAGTCTCCTACATATATACAGTATATCCACTGCATTGCAGTCTAGCCAAGCCTATATCTGACTGCAGGTAGTTCCTGGTGTACATTTTCAAATACACTTTCAGGCAGGCAGGCAGGCAGGTGATTCAGTGATCTGCAGTGCATAAAATATATATACTGTCTCCTACATATATATCCACTGCATTCTAGTCTAGCCAAGCCTGTACCTGACTACAGGCCATTCCTGGTGTACGTTTTCAAATACACTTTCAGGCATGCAGGCAGGTAATTCAGTGATCTGCAGTGCATAAAATATATATACTGTCTCCTACATATATATCCACTGCATTCTAGTCTAGCCAAGCCTATACCTGACTACAGGCCATTCCTGGTGTACGTTTTCAATGACACTTTCAGGCAGGCAGGCCAGGCAGGTGATTCTGTGATCTGCAGTGCATAAAGATATATATATATACAGTCTCCTACATATATATCCACTGCATTCTAGTCTAGCCAAGCCTATACCTGACTGCTGGCCATTCCTGGTGTACATTTTCAAATACACTTTCAGGCAGGCAGGCAGGTGATTCAGTGATCTGCAGTGCATAAAATATATATTTATACTGTCTCCTACATATAGTGGGGAAGGAAAGTATTCAGACCCTCTTAAATTTTTCACTCTTTGTTATATTGCAGCCATTTGCTAAAATCATTTAAGTTCCTTTTTTATCCTCATTAATGTACACACAGCACCCCATATTGACAGAAATACACAGAATTGTTGACATTTTTGCAGATTTATTAAAAAAGAAAAACTGAAATATCACATGGTCCTAAGTATTCAGACCGTTTGCTCAGTGTTTAGTAGAAGCACCCTTTTGATCTCATACAGCCATGAGTCTTTTTGGGAAAGATGCAACAAGTTTTTCACACCTGGATTTGGGGTTCCTTTGCCATTCCTCCTTGCAGATCCTGTCCAGTTCTGTTAGGTTGGATGGTAAATGTTGGTGGACAGCCATTTTTAGGTCTCTCCAGAGATGCTCAATTGGGTTTAAGTCAGGGCTCTGGCTGGGTCATTCAAGAACAGTCACAGAGTTGTTGTGAAGCCACTCCTTCGTTATTTTAGCTGTGTTTAGGGTCATTGTCTTGTTGGAAGGTAAACCTTTGGCCCAGTCTGAGGTCCTGAGCACTCTGGAGAAGGTTTTCTTCCAGGATATCCCTGTACTTGGCCGCATTCATCTTTCCCTCGATTGCAACCAGTCGTCCTGTCCCTGCAGCTGAAAAACACCCCCACAGCATGATGCTGCCACCACCATGCTTCACTGTTGGGACTGTATTGGACAGGTGATGAGCAGTGCCTAGTTTTCTCCACACATACCGCTTAGAATTAAGGCCAAAAAGTTCTATCTTGGTCTCATCAGACCAGAGAATCTTATTTCTCACCATCTTGGAGTCCTTCAGGTGTTTTTTAGCAAACTCCATGCGGGCTTTCATGTGTCTTGCACTGAGGAGAGGCTTCCATCGGGCCACTCTGCCATAAAGCCCCGACTGGTGGAGGGCTGCAGTGATGGTTGACTTTCTACAACTTTCTCCCATCTCCCGACTGCATCTCTGGAGCTCAGCCACAGTGATCTTTGGGTTCTTCTTTACCTCTCTCACCAAGGCTCTTCTCCCCCGATAGCTCAGTTTGGCCGGATGGCCAGCTCTAGGAAGGGTTCTGGTTGTCCCGAACGTCTTCCATTTAAGGATTATGGAGGCCACTGTGCTCTTAGGAACCTTAGGTGCAGCAGAAATTTTTTTGTAACCTTGGCCAGATCTGTGCCTTGCCACAATTCTGTCTCTGAGCTCTACAGGCAGTTCCTTTGACCTCATGATTCTCAGTCTTATATAGACAGGTGTGTGGCTTTCCTAATCAAGTCCAATCAGTATCATCAAACACAGCTGGACTCAAATGAAGGTGGAGAACCATCTCAAGGATGATCAGAAGAAATGGACAGCACCTGAGTTAAATATATGAGT
The DNA here is from genome assembly GCA_037952925.1 of Lithobates clamitans. NCBI lineage: Eukaryota > Metazoa > Chordata > Amphibia > Anura > Ranidae > Lithobates > Lithobates clamitans. The sequence continues at coordinate 4,820,441 of JBBGZY010000053.1, read as the reverse complement.
GTCACAGCAAAGGGTCTGAATATTTAGGACCATGTGATAGTTTTTCCTTTTTAATAAATCTGCAAGAATGTCAACAATTCTGTGTTTTTCTATGAATATAGGGTACTGTGTGTACAGTAATGAGGAAAAAACTTAAATGATTTTAGCAAATGGCTGCAATATAACAAAAGAGTGAAAAATGTAGGAGGGTCTGAATACTTTCTGTCTCCACTGTATATATCCACTGCATTCTAGTCTAGCCAAGCCTATACCTGACTACAGGCCATTCCTGGTGTACGTTTTCAACGACACTTTCAGGCCGGCAGGCCAAGCAGGTGATTCAGTGATCTGCAGTGCATAAAGATATATATACAGTCTCCTACATATATATCCACTGCATTCTAGTCTAGCCAAGCCTATACCTGACTGCAGGCCATTCCTGGTGTAATTTTTCTAGTAAACTTCAGGCGGTGTTTTGCTAATCCAATTTTACAACATGTCTGGAACACCACCAAGGAAAGGCAGACGCTCACAGGCCACTAAAAGAGGGCAAGCAGGCTCTGTGTCTACAGCCAACAGTGCTGGTCATGGACACGGTGCATCCTCAGCATGTGGCCATGGGGCACACTTGTCCTTTTTTTTGGCAGCTGGCTGTGCTGAGCCACAACATGCAGAAGAGTTAGTAGAGTGGATGACAAAGCAGTCCTCATCCTCCCCATCCTTTGTCACCCAGGCTAAGAGAAGTTTGGCTGCCAATGCAGCTGCCAAAGTGGCCTATTGCATCGGCTCAATAGCATCAGTCACTCCTTCCCTAGCCCCACCATCATGTCCTGAGGAGTCCCCCTGAACTGTTCGACCACAGTGTCGGGTACATGTTGCAGGAGGATGCGCAGCATTTTGAAGGCTCCGATGATGGTACCCAAGTTAAAGATGAAGGCAGTAACGTGAGCCCAGAGAGAGGGGGTGCCCAAGAAGGACAAGAAACTGGCAGTCATGTTTCCCCAGCTGCAGCATACTGCCAGGTTTGCTCCAGTGGTGAGGAGGGAGGGGATGATGAGGTCACTGACTCTATGTGGGTGCCAGATAGAAGACAGGAAGAGGAGGAGGCACATCTCCAATGAGGCAGGATGCCCTCCAGGGGCCAGCTTAAGGACAGCCAACTGATTGCATTACACCGCAGAGCTCCGCATGTGCAGGGTGCTGTTGATGTGTATTTTCAAAAGTTCTTTGGTGTGGGCCTTTTTTGAGACGTGTGCAGCAGATCGCACCATTACTGTTTGCAACATATATCTGAAGTGTATCAAGCGTGGCCAAAACAGCAGCCGCTTGGGCACCACATGCTTGACCAGACATATGTCAAGCTCCCATACAGTCCGCTACAACAATACTTAAAAGGCCCACACCAAAGAACAAGGCGGACCTTTCCTTGCTCCTCATCAACTGGGATCTCCAACCCCACTTCTCCACCTTCAGTCCTCTCAGAGACCTACACTGAGAGGAATGAAGGTGTAGAATTAGATGTCCCAAGCACTTGCGGGCAATCTGCTAGCAGTATCCCTAAATTCGATTGTAGCAGGCAAATTTCCCTACCCCAGTTGCTAAACCGGCGAAAGAATTTCGGTCCCAGCCATCCACATGCTCAGCGCTGAATGCTAGTTTGGCTAAATGGCTAGCACTCCAACTGCTGCCTTTTCAGCTGGTAGACTCTGCCCCTCTTTGAGAATTTGTGGAATGTGTGGTACCTCAGTGACAGGTTCCCAAAAGCCATTTTTTTTCTCGGAAGGCCATCCCGGTTCTTTACCGGCATGTGGAAGGCAATGTCTTGGCCTCATTGGACAGGGCGGTCAGCGGTAAGGTGCATATTACCACTGACTCATGATCCAGCAGGCATAGACAGGGACGTTACTTTTCTTTCACGGCGCACTGGGTAACCCTGCTGGCAGTTGGGAAGGATGCAGGACAGGGTGCAGTAATGTTGGAGCTTGTTCTGCCACAATGCCTCCTCCAAAATGCTGGTAGTGGTGATTCTGCCACACCTCTCTCCTCCACCCCCTCCTCTTCTTCTTCCTCTATGGCTTCTTCCTGTTCAGATTTGTCCTCGGAACCAGCGGTGCTCCGTAGGCATTATAGGGGCTACGCAAGCAAAAAGATGCCATGTGGTGTTTGAGTTGGTCTGTTTAGGGGACAGGAGCCACACTGGGGCAGAGATTCTAGCAGTTCTGCAGGGGAAGGCTCGGAGGTGGTTGAAGCCACGCCAGCTTCAGCAAGGAATGGTGGTTTGTGATAATGGCACCAACCTCCTCCCCGCCCTCCGACAGGGACACTTCACCCATGTTCCCTGTTTGGCTCACGTCCTTAATTTGGTGGTGCAGCGGTTCTTGTGCAGGTACCCGGGCTTACAGGATCTCCTGAGGCAGGCCGGGAAAGTCTGTGGGCATATAATGCCAGTGCTCGGCTGGCTGACCTTCAAAAAGAATGCAACCTGCCCAAGAACCGCCTCATCTGTGACATGCCCACCAGTTGGAACTCAACGTTGGAAATGCTGCAGCAGCTGCACACACAGCAGAGGGCCATCAATGAGTACCTGTGCGAGTATGGCACCAGGACAGGGTCAGGGGAGCTTGGCTTTTTTTCACCACGCCAGTGGCTAATGATCAAGGATGCATGCACTGTCCTGTCACCATTTGAGGAGGCCATGAGGATGATGAGCAGTGACAGTGCATGCATCTGTGATACTGTCCCTCTTGTCTTCCTGTTGGAACACACGCTGCGTGGAATAATGGACAGGGCACTGGAGGCAGAACAGAGGGAGGAGGAGGACGACTTCCTTACCTCTCAAGGCCCCCTTTATCCAGACAGTATTCCTGCAGGCCCGCCTATTACATAGGAAGAGGAGGAGGAAGAGGATTGTGTCAGCATGGAGGTGAAGCCTGTCACTCAGCATCAGCAGCAGTCTTCAAGGGATTGTTTTCAGTCCCCAGAAACCCATGGACTTGTACATGGCTGGGAGGAGGTGGCTGCAGATCATGTCGTCCTTAGTGACCCAGAGGACTCCGGACCAAATGCCTCAGCAAACCTACGCTGCCTGGCCTCCCTGATCCTGAAAAGCCTGCAAAAGGACCCTTGGAATAGTGGTATCAAGGAGAGGGATCAGTACTGGCTGGCAACCCTTCTTGATCCACGTTACAAAGGTAAGGTTGCAGAACTTATTCAGCCTTAGCAGAGGGAGCAGAGGATGAAACATCTTCGAGAGGCCTTGCAGAAAGGTTTGTGCAATGCGTTTCCAGAGCCTGGGAGGTTAGAATTTCCTGGTCCTCCTGGACAACGTGTTGCTGAGGCTTTGGTCAGTCACAGAAGGAGCGGTGGAGAAGGTGACCGTCTGACCGATGCATTCAGACAATTTTTTAGTCCGCAGCCCCAAGGTCTGATCGGTTCCAGCAACTATCGCCAACGTCTGATTTACATGGTGCAGGAATACCTTGGGGCAAGATCAGACTTGGAGACCTTTCCAACCGAAAATCCACTGGGTTACTGGGTCTTGAGGATGGATCACTGGTCAGAGCTTGCACAGTATGCAATTGAGCTACTGGCCTGTCCTGCATCCAGCGTTCTATCTGAACGCACATTCAGTGCTGCTGGAGGTTTTGTAACCGATCACAGAGTGCACCTGTCCATAGACTCGGTTGATCAGCTCATCTTCATAAAAATGAATCAGTCTTGGATCAACAGCTACCAAGCACCTGATGCTAATGTAACCAATTAATATTTTTTTTTATGAATGTGAGATCCCTTGAAGACTGCCTATGCTGATGCTGAGTGACTATCCTGTTATGCTGAGTGACTATCCTATTCCTCCTCATGTTCATGTTGATTAGGGATGAGCTTTGTGTTCGAGTCGAACCCATGTTCGACTCGAACATCGGCTGTTCTGTCGTTCGCCGAATTGCGAACGATATGGGCCGTTCGCGCCAAATTCGTGTGGCGCGGCACGGCCCATAATTCACTGCGACATCGCAGTGCATTGCTTGCTGATGATTGGCCAAGCATGCACTATGACCCGCATGCTTGGCCAATCACAGCGCCGCCTTAACAGAGAGCCGTAATTGGCCAAAGCCAAGGAGGCTTTGGCCAATTATGGCTCAGGGGATTTAGTACACGCCCCACACTATATAAGACTGCCTGCACGGCGGCCCTGTGCAGTGTGTTCCGGTGTGCTGAGAAATGGAGAGAGAGAGAGACAGTGTCATTTCATTTGAGTTAGCTAGATTAGGCAGGACAGTCAGTCAGTTAGCTGCACTTAAAGTGTATTGTGTATATATATGCATCCCAGGTGTTGCATATATATATATATATATATACACTGTATTCAGTTTAGCTAGATCCGTTCTTGTTATCTTCTAGACTATTTACATTTAGTGCAGTGCGTCCTGCTTACAGTGTTCAGCTAGATCCGTTCCTGTTATCTTCCTACTGACAGGCAGGCTTGTCTTGTTACAGTATTTTGAAGAAAATTACTGGTGTTCTTTTGATCCTATTAGTACCACAGTCAGGCAGCTAGACTATTTACATTTAGTGCAGTGCGTCCTGCTCACAGTGTTCAGCTAGATCCGTTCCTGTTATCTTCCTACTGACAGGCAGGCTTGTCTTGTTACAGTATATAAAGCTACCTGAAGAAAATTACTGGTGTTCTTTTGATCCTATCTAGACTATTACATTTAGTGCAGTGCGTCCTGCTCACAGTGTTCAGCTAGATCCGTTCCTGTTATCTTCCTACTGACAGGCAGGCTTGTCTTGTTACAGTATTTTGAAGAAAATTACTGGTGTTCTTTTGATCCTATTAGTACCACAGTCAGGCAGCTAGACTATTTACATTTAGTGCAGTGCGTCCTGCTCACAGTGTTCAGCTAGATCCGTTCCTGTTATCTTCTTACTGACAGGCAGGCTTGTCTTGTTACAGTATTTTGAAGAAAATTACTGGTGTTCTTTTGAGCCTATTAGTACCACAGTCAGGCAGCTAGACTATTTACATTTAGTGCAGTGCGTCCTGCTCACGGTGTTCTGCTAGATCCGTTCCTGTTATCTTCTAGACTATTTACATTTAGTGCAGTGCGTCCTGCTCACAGTGTTCAGCTAGATCCGTTCCTGTTATCTTCTAGACTATTTACATTTAGTGCAGTGCGTCCTGCTCACAGTGTTCAGCTAGATCCGTTCCTGTTATCTTCTAGACTATTTACATTTAGTGCAGTGCGTCCTGCTCACAGTGTTCAGTTAGATCCGTTCCTGTTAAATTCTAGACTATTTACATTTAGTGCAGTGCGTCCTGCTCACAGTGTTCAGCTAGATCCGTTCCTGTTATATTCTAGACTATATACATTTAGTGCAGTGCGTCCTGCTCACAGTGTTCAGCTAGATCCGTTCCTGTTATCTTCCTACTGACAGGCAGGCTTGTCTTGTTACAGTATTTTGAAGAAAATTACTGGTGTTCTTTTGATCCTATTAGTACCACAGTCAGGCAGCTAGACTATTTACATTTAGTGCAGTGCGTCCTGCTCACAGTGTTCAGCTAGATCCGTTCCTGTTATCTTCTTACTGACAGGCAGGCTTGTCTTGTTACAGTATTTTGAAGAAAATTACTGGTGTTCTTTTGAGCCTATTAGTACCACAGTCAGGCAGCTAGACTATTTACATTTAGTGCAGTGCGTCCTGCTCACAGTGTTCAGCTAGATCCGTTCCTGTTATCTTCCTACTGACAGGCAGGCTTGTCTTGTTACAGTATATAAAGCTACCTGAAGAAAATTACTGGTGTTCTTTTGATCCTATTAGTACCACAGTCAGGCAGCTAGACTATTTACATTTAGTGCAGTGCGTCCTGCTCACAGTGTTCAGCTAGATCCGTTCCTGTTATCTTCCTACTGACAGGCAGGCTTGTCTTGTTACAGTATATAAAGCTACCTGAAGAAAATTACTGGTGTTCTTTTGATCCTATTAGTACCACAGTCAGGCAGCTAGACTATTTACATTTAGTGCAGTGCGTCCTGCTCACAGTGTTCTGCTAAACCTACAAGTTAGTGGGGTGCGTCCTGCTCACAGTGTTCAGCTAAACCTACAAGTTAGTGGGGTGCGTCCACCTCACAGTGTTCAGCTAAACCTACAAGCTAGTGCGGTGCGTCCTGCTCACAGTGTTCAGCTAGATCCGTTTCTGTTATCTTCTTACTGACAGGCAGGCTTGTCTTGTTACAGTAAATACAGCTACCTGAAGAAAATTGCTGGTGTTCTTTTGATCCTATTAGTACCACAGTCAGGCAGCTAGACTATTTACAGTTAGTGCAGTGCGTCCTGCTCACAGTGTTCAGCTAGATCCATTCCTGTTAAATTCTAGACTATTTACATTTAGTGCAGTGCGTCCTGCTCACAGTGTTCAGCTAGATCCGTTCCTGTTATCTTCCTACTGACAGGCAGGCTTGTCTTGTTACAGTATATAAAGCTACCTGAAGAAAATTACTGGTGTTCTTTTGATCCTATTAGTACCACAGTCAGGCAGCTAGACTATTTACATTTAGTGCAGTGCGTCCTGCTCACAGTGTTCAGCTAAATCCGTTCCTGTTATCTTCCTACTGACAGGCAGGCTTGTCTTGTTACAGTATATAAAGCTACCTGAAGAAAATTACTGGTGTTCTTTTGATCCTATTAGTACCACAGTCAGGCAGCTAGACTATTTACATTTAGTGCAGTGCGTCCTGCTCACAGTGTTCTGCTAAACCTACAAGTTAGTGGGGTGCGTCCTGCTCACAGTGTTCAGCTAAACCTACAAGTTAGTGGGGTGCGTCCACCTCACAGTGTTCAGCTAAACCTACAAGCTAGTGCGGTGCGTCCTGCTCACAGTGTTCAGCTAGATCCGTTTCTGTTATCTTCTTACTGACAGGCAGGCTTGTCTTGTTACAGTAAATACAGCTACCTGAAGAAAATTGCTGGTGTTCTTTTGATCCTATTAGTACCACAGTCAGGCAGCTAGACTATTTACAGTTAGTGCAGTGCGTCCTGCTCACAGTGTTCAGCTAGATCCGTTCCTGTTAAATTCTAGACTATTTACATTTAGTGCAGTGCGTCCTGCTCACAGTGTTCAGCTAGATCCTTTCCTGTTATCTTCTAGACTATTTACATTTAGTGCAGTGCGTCCTGCTCACAGTGTTCAGCTAGATCCGTTCCTGTTATCTTCCTACTGACAGGCAGGCTTGTCTTGTTACAGTATTTTGAAGAAAATTACTGGTGTTCTTTTGATCCTATTAGTACCACAGTCAGGCAGCTAGACTATTTACATTTAGTGCAGTGCGTCCTGCTCACAGTGTTCAGCTAGATCCGTTCCTGTTATCTTCCTACTGACAGGCAGGCTTGTCTTGTTACAGTATATAAAGCTACCTGAAGAAAATTACTGGTGTTCTTTTGATCCTATTAGTACCACAGTCAGGCAGCTAGACTATTTACATTTAGTGCAGTGCGTCCTGCTCACAGTGTTCAGCTATATCCGTTCCTGTTATCTTCTTACTGACAGGCAGGCTTGTCTTGTTACAGTATTTTGAAGAAAATTACTGGTGTTCTTTTGATCCTATTAGTACCACAGTCAGGCAGCTAGACTATTTACATTTAGTGCAGTGCGTCCTGCTCACAGTGTTCTGCTAGATCCGTTCCTGTTATCTCCCTACTGACAGGCAGGCTTGTCTTGTTACAGTATTTTGAAGATAATTACTGGTGTTCTTTTGATCCTATTAGTACCACAGTCAGGCAGCTAGGCTATTTACATTTAGGGCAGTGCGTCCTGCTCACAGTGTTCAGCTAGATCCGTTCCTGTTATCTTCCTACTAACAGGCTGGCTTGTCTTGTTACAGTATATAAAGCTACCTGAAGAAAATTACTGGTGTTCTTTTGATCCTATTAGTACCACAGTCAGGCAGCTAGACTATTTACATTTAGTGCAGTGCGTCCTGCTCACAGTGTTCTGCTAAACCTACAAGTTAGTGGGGTGCGTCCTGCTTACAGTGTTCAGCTAAACCTACAAGTTAGTGGGGTGCGTCCACCTCACAGTGTTCAGCTAAACCTACAAGCTAGTGCGGTGCGTCCTGCTCACAGTGTTCAGCTAGATCCGTTTCTGTTATCTTCTTACTGACAGGCAGGCTTGTCTTGTTACAGTAAATACAGCTACCTGAAGAAAATTGCTGGTGTTCTTTTGATCCTATTAGTACCACAGTCAGGCAGCTAGACTATTTACAGTTAGTGCAGTGCGTCCTGCTCACACTGTTCTGCTAAACCTACAAGTTAGTGGGGTGCGTCCTGCTCACAGTGTTCAGCTAAAGCTACCTGTGGAAGGTTGGTGGTGTTCTCATACTACAGGCAGGCAGTTGATTTTGCTAGCTGCAGTATCAGTACATATATATATATATATATATATATATATCCCAGCTTAGTGCAGCTACAGGCCATTAGTATGTCTGGAAGGCCAAGAAGGAGAGGCAGACAGTCACAAGCCAATAAGAGAGGGCAAGCAGGCTCTGTGTCTAGTGCTGGTCGTGGAGACGGTGCATCCTCATCAGCACGTGGCCATGGGACACGCTTGGCCTTTTTTTCGGCAGCTGGCCATGTTGAGCCACAACATGCGGAAGACTTGGTCGAGTGGATGACCAAGCCGTCCTTATCCTCCTCATCCTCTCTCACCCATGCCCAGGGTACTTTGTCTGGCAAAGCAGAGGCCTCTTCCCTCAGCTCAATGTCATCAGTGACTCCTTCCCTAGCCCCACCATGTCCTCCTGAGGAGTCCCTCGAACTGTTTGACCACAGTGTTGGGTACATGCTCCAGGAGGATGCCCAGCGTTTGGAAGGCTCTGATGATGATACTGAGCTCGATGAAGGCAGTAACATGAGCACGGATAGAGGGGGTGCCCAAGAAGGACAGCAATCTGGCAGTCATGCTTCCCCTGCTGCAGCATACTGCCAGGTTTGCTCCAGTGATGAGGAGGGAGGGGATGATGAGGTCACTGACTCAACGTGGGTGCCTGATAGGAGAGAGGAGGAGGAGGAGGAGGCGACACATCACCAACGAGGCAGGATGCCCTCCAGGGGCCAGCCTAAGGGCAGCACATTGACTGCATCACAACCCAAAGCTCTACATGTGCAGGGCGCTGCAGTCTCTGCGCGTTATTCAAAAAGTTCTTTGGTGTGGGCCTTTTTTGAGACGAGTGCATCAGATCGCACCGCTGCTATTTGCAACATATGTCTCAAGCGTATCTCACGTGGCCAAAACATCTCCCGCTTGGGTACCACATGCTTGACCAGACATATGTTGACCTGCCATGCAGTTCGTTGGCAAGCGTATCTAAAAGACCCACACCAAAGAACAAAGAGGACCTCTCCTTGCTCCTCATCAGCTGAGATTTCCAACCCCACTAGACCTTCAGTCCTCTCTGAGACCTGCACTGAGAGGAATGAAGGTGTAGAATTAGGTGTGTCACAGCCAAGTACTTGTGGGCAATCTGCTTTTGGTACACCGACGTCAGATTGTACCAGGCAAATTTCCCTGCTCCAGCTGCTGCACCGCTGAAAGAAGTTTGCTCCCAGCCATCCACATGCCCAACGGTTGAATGCTAGCTTGGCAAAATTGCTAGCACTTCAACTGCTGCCTTTTCAGTTGGTAGACTCTGCCCCCTTCCGTGAGTTTGTGGAATGTGCGGTTCCTCAGTGGCAGGTACCCAAACGCCACTTTTTCTCACGGAAGGCGATTCCGGCTCTCTACCAGCATGTGGAAGGCAATGTCCATGCCTCGCTGGACAGGGCGGTCAGCGGTAAGGTGCATATTACCGCTGACTCATGGACCAGCAGGCATGGACAGGGACGTTATCTAAGTTTCACGGCGCATTGGGTGACTCTTCTGGCAGCTGGGAAGGATGCAGGACAAGGTGCAGTAGTGTTGGAGGTTGTTCCACCACCACACCTCCAAAATGCTAATGATTGTGACACACCTCTCTCCTCCACCCCCTCCTCTTCTTCTTCCTCCATGGCCTGTTCCTCGGAACCAGCGGTGCTCCGTAGTCGTTCAAGGGGCTACGCAAGTACGCAGGCCAAAAGATGCCATGCGGTGCTTGAGCTGGTGTGCTTGGGGGACAGGAGCCACACTGGGGCAGAGGTTCTGTCAGCTCTGCAGGGGCAGGTTCAGAGGTGGTTGACGCCACGCCAACTTAAGGCAGGAAGGTGATTTGCGACAATGGCACCAACCTCCTCTCTGCCCTCCGACAGGGACAAATGACCCATGTGCCCTGTTTGGCTCACGTCCTTAACTTGGTGGTGCAGCGGTTCTTGGGCTGGTACCCGGGCTTACAGGATGTGCTGAGGCAGGCCAGGAAAGTCTGTGTGCATTTCCGCCGGTCATATAATGCCAGTGCTCGGCTGACGGACCTCCAAAAGGAGTTTAACCTGCCCAAGAACCGCCTAATCTGTGACATGCCCACCAGGTGGAACTCAACGTTGGCCATGCTGCAGCGGCTGCACACGCAGCAGAGGGCCATCAATGAGTACCTGTGCGACTATGGCACCAGGACAGGGTCAGGGGAGCTTGGTTTTTTTTCCCCACGCCAGTGGGCCATGATCAGGGATGCATGCACTGTCCTGTCACCATTTGAAGAGGCCATGAGGATGGTGAGCAGTGACAGTGCATGCATCAGTGACACTGTCCCCCTTGTCCACCTGTTGGAGCACACGCTGCGTGGAATAATGGATAGGGCACTTGAGGCAGAACAGAGGCAGGAAGAGGAGGACTTCCTTAGCTCTCAAGGCCCCCTTTATCCAGACAGTGTTCCTGCGTGCCCGCCGATCACACAGGAAGAGGACGAGGAGGAGGAGGAGGACGAAGATTGTGTCAGTATGGAGGTGGAGCCTGGCAATCAGCATCAGCAGCAGTCTTTAAGGGATCAGTCCCAAGAAACACATGGACTTGTACGTGGCTGGGAGGAGGTGGCTGCGGACCATGTCGTCCTTAGTGACCCAGAGGACTCCGGACCGAATGCCTCAGCAAACCTACGCTGCATGGCCTCCCTGATCCTGCAAAGCCTGCGTAAGGATCCTCGTATTCGTGGTATCAAGGAGAAGGACCAATACTGGCTGGCAACCCTCCTTGATCCACGTTACAAGGGTAAGGTTGCGGACCTTATCTTGCCATCGCAGAGGGAGCAGAGGATGAAACATCTTCGGGAGGCCTTACAGAAAGGTCTGTGCAATGCGTTCCCAGAGACTGGGAGGTTACAAACTCCTGTTTCTGGACAACGTGTTGCTGAGGCTTCGGTCAGTCAAAGAAGGAGCGGTGGAGAAGGTGGCGTCTGACCGATGCGTTCAGACAATTTTTTGGTCCGCAGCCCCAAGGTATGATCGGTTCCAGCAACCATCGCCAGCGTCTGTTTTACATGGTGCAGGAATACCTAGGGGCAAGATCAGACTTGGACACCTTTCCCACCGAAAATCCTCTGGGTTACTGGGTCTTGAGGATGGATCACTGGCCAGAGCTTGCACAGTATGCAATTGAGCTACTGGCCTGTCCTGCATCCAGCGTTCTTTCAGGACGCACATTCAGTGCTGCTGGAGGCGTGGTAACCGATCACAGGGTGCGTCTGTCCACTGACTCGGTCGATCGACTGACCTTCATAAAAATGAATCAGTCTTGGATCACCACCAGCTACCAAGCACCTGATGCTGATGTAACCAAATAATTTTTTTTGAAATCTCAGATCCCTTCAAAGACTGCCTATGCTGATGCTGAGTGACTATCTCTGAGTAATTATCCTTTTCCTCCTCAATCATCACGCTGATAGCTTGTAAGAACATTTTTGGTTCTGGGCGCCGTCACCAGTGCCTAAGGCCCAATTTCACCCCGGGTACGATATTTAAAGGAATATTTCACTTTTTTTTCACTTTAAGCATCATTAAAATCACTGCTCCCGAAAAAACGTCCGTTTTTAAAATTCCGCTCTAGACTCCGGACCACTTTACCAATGATTTTGGCCTTTCGGATGTTGGGGTGGGGGTAAGGCCCATATTTTCCGTCATAGTCGGACTTCCTCATGACCTTTTTTTGCATTGATACATGTCCCCGGGGCAGGACCCGGGTCCCCAAACCCTTTTTAGGACAATACCATGCAAATTGGCCTTTAAAATTAGCACTTTTGATTTTGAACGTTTGAGTCCCATAGACTTCAATCGGCCTCATGATGTCTACCATCTCCAACATCAAGGGGGGACAAGGAGGGCTCTAACGTTCATGCGAATTTCAGTCCGTTCGCAGGTTCTGGTGTGAACCGAACCGGGGGGTGTTCGGGTCATTCCTACTCGCCAGCAATGTCAAGATGTGACCACTGATGCAGATACCTCTCATCAGCGATGTAGCCAGACGGGGTTTATAAGTGAAGGAAAAAAGAAGAACTCTTCATAGTGTAACTTGTAGCCATTTATTCATAAAAATTCATTCCAGTAAAAAAGCACATAAAATGGAGCTGGTACATCAAGCTGCGTTCCACCTGTGCTCCAGCACGATGGTGGAATGCAGTGACTATCAAAAATCGATACCCCTTACGCTTAATATCTGAGCTATTCGACAGGTTGAAGGGTGCCTCCATTTTCACCAAGTTGGATCTCAGAGGTGCATACAATCTGATTCGGTTACGGGAAGGTGATGAATGGAAAACCATGTTTAACACTAGAGACAGGGATTCCGAATACTTGGTTATGCTTTATGGTTTGTGTAATGCTCCAGCTGTGTTCCAAAACTTTCTCAATGAAATCTTCAGTGATCTGCTGTACCAGTTTGTTATCTATCTGGATGGCATTCTCATCTTTTTGGAAAATCTGCTTGTCCACAGAAACCATGTCCTCACTGTACTTCAGCGCTTTAGAGAGAATAATCTGTATGCCAAGCTGGAGCAATGGTCTTTTGAATGTTCTGAGGTCCTGTTTCTGGGATGCTTTGTCTCGAGTTTGGGTCTTTGTATGGATCCTGGAAAGGTCTTGGCCATTACTAACTGGCCTCTTCCTGCTAGCCTCAAGGCCACACAGCGCTTTCTTGGGTTCACAAATTATTATAGGCAGTTCATAAGGAATTACTCTTTCATTGCTGCGCCTATTATCGTTTTGACCAAGAAGGGTGCGAATGCCAAGGACTGGCCCCCTGAAGCTGTCTCTGCATTTCACGACCTGAAACAGGCCTTTGTTTCTGGACCTCTCTTGAGGTGACCTAATCTCGGGGATCCATTTTTTATTTAAGTGGACGCTTCTTCAATGGTGGTGGGAGCTGTGCTTCTCCTATCCTTTCAGAAGAGACTTCAACTATGTGCGTTCCTCTCCAAAAAAAATTCTCAGGCAGAGAGAAATTATGCTATCGGTAATCGGGAACTTCTTGCAATTAAATTGGCGTTAGAAGAGTGGTGTCATCTCTTGGAGGGTTCCCCTCACTCCATAACGATTTTTACTGATCACAAGAATCTACAGTACCCACAGAATGCTAAAAGTCTGAATACCAGACAGGCTGGGTGGAGTCTTTTCTTTTCCCGTTTTAATTTCATGATTACGTACAAACCTTGTCCCTGCAATGGTCAGGCTGATGCACTCTCTAGGTCATTTGACACTTTGGACGAGGAACCCACCCCTGAACCTGAGCCGATCGTTCCGACCTCATGCATTGTTGCTCATTCTACAACCCTGGAGTAAAAAATTCCTCCTTGCAAGACCTTCATCCCCACTGAGCTAAGAGCTAAGATCCTTCATTGGGGACATGATTCCAAGGTGGCAGGTCATGCTGGGTTCCTCCGATCCTTCCTGCTCATCAGTCGTCACTACTGGTGTGCTAATCTCCACTCCGATGTCAAAGACTACGTTAAGGCTTCTCATGTCTGTGCTCAGTCTAAATCCTCCACACAAGCTCCTGCTGGTCTTCTCATGCCCTTGCCCATTCCTAAGGAGCCCTGGTCTCACATTGCCATGGATTTTATCACCGATCTCCCACTGTCAGAGAATAATACAGTAATTTGGATGGTACTCGATCGGTTCTCCAAGATGGCTCATTTAGTTCCTCTTCCTGGTCTTCCTTCTGCTCCTGCCTTGGTTCCCACCTTTGTTCGAGAAATTTTCCACCTTAATGGGGTTCCTTCTCATATTGTTTCCGACAGGGGCGTTCAATTTACATCTCATTTTTGGAGAGCCTTTTGCAAATCCCTCAATATTGTCCTGGATTTTTCCTCTTCTTACCAACCTCAATCCAATAGACAGACTGAGAGGGTTAAACAGGAGTTAGAGGTCTTTCTTTGCACCTTATGCCGCGTACACATGAGCGGACTTTACGGCGGACTGGATTTCGTCGGACAATTCGATCGTGTGTGGGCTCCAGCGGACTTTGTTCGCTCAAAAGTTGGACGGACTTAGATTTGAAACTTGTTTAAAATTTATCCGACGGACTCTTCTTTCTAGCGGACAAACCGATCGTCTGTGTGCTAGTCCGACAAACTCAAACTGACGCATGCTCTGAAGCAACTACAAGACGGAAGCGCTCGGTCTGGTAAAACTAGCCTTCATCTTGAAGCTAGCACATTCCTCTTCTGTGGTCTTTTAATACAGCCTTTTTTTAGGATTGATAATGCGAGAGGAATGAAGTTGTTTTTCTGCTTTATATTCACACAGAGTTCTCACAAACTACTTTCTTCATGATTTATCCTCCTGCCATGACTAATATAATATTTTGTAAAAGCCAGATCTCCATAAATTATAGAAATTAAAATCGATTTTGGACTCATTTTTTTTTTTATTTCAACACTTATCTATTTTACAATGTGTGTTAAATGATAACCACATTTTTTGTGTGTATTTTCAAGTTACCACAATTAACATTCATATTTTGTGTTGTTTTAATGAACCTTAATGAGGTTGTTGTCCCTTGTTCATTAGACATAGGGGGGTGTATTTAACAAAGGCAAAAATCATTTTTCACTACAAGTGCTAATTCTACATTGAATTCCACCGAAAGAGCATTTTGAAGTGCCTTCGCTGTGGATCCGAGGGGCACATGCAAGGAAGCCCAAAAAAATGCAAATAATTTTTATTTAACATGATTTTCTGAATAAATCAGCAGAGCTTCCCCGAATTTCAGCTCTTCCCCTCAGATTTACAGCGACTGCACTTCCAACAAGTGCACTTGCTGTGCAATTTCTCAAGTGAAGTTTTCACTAGTACTTTTCACTTGATATTCTAAATGATTTAGCCTTTTGTCAAAAACACACATAGGGGTTGATTTACTAAAGGGAAAAAGACTGTGCACTTTGTAAAGTGTAGTTGCCCTCTGCAAGAGCAGTTGCTCCCAAGCTTTATTAAATGTGAAGCAGCTCTGCTGACTTCCATCATCCAATCATGTGCAAGCAAAAATGCTTTTTTTATAATTTTCCTTGCACAGGATTGGGTACTCTTTGCAAAGTCAAGCTTTTAACTAATTTCTGATGCTCTGGAGCAATTGCTCTTGCAGAGGGCAACTGCCCTCTGCAAAGTGCACAGACTATTTGCTTTTCTCAAATCAACCCCATAGTCTTTTTGACCTGTACCTGCCTACTCCCAAAGCAAATGGCGTTTTTTAATCAAAACACATAGGCAAGAATGTAAGGTAACCAAAAATTTATTTATTTTTTTTGTAAAAAAATTAGGAAGGCAACACTGGAGACACTTTTAGAATCTGGGAAGCCTTTCGTCCCCCAGGACACACATCAAGTTTGAGGACAAGAAAATTGGTATCTTGCGACTATAGGGAGCACAGGGAGCACAGTCAGACCAGACAGAAGCCAGGCAATCACTTTCGACTCTTCCGTGGAGCCTTCCCTCCACGCTTCTCTGCAGCCTTCCCTCCACGCTTCTCTGCAGCCTTCCTTGGAGGTTGTGCCTCTGGTGGTGTACTTCGGGCAGGAGGAGGAGTGGCTTCATCTGCCAGATATGTGGTAGCAGTAAGCTCCCCTCTCAAGCCCTTCTGGTAAGCCTCAAAAATCAGACCCTCACAGAGGAGGCGTTGGCCCTTTTCCAACTCCAGCAATCTGCTGGCTATATAGGTGCCATACGCCTCCTTTGCATTGGGTTGTTTGCTCAGGATGAGGCTTGCTTCCCGTATGAGGGCTAGGGATTCCTGCTCAGTTGGTGACATTCTCCTGGGCCTTTTGTGGAGAATGCGGAGGGGAGGTACCTGACACTCTGTGCGGCTTCGACTTGGCCCAGCCACAGCCTCCTCCTCTCTCCCACTGGGCAAGGCCTCCTCCTCTCTCCCACTGGGCAAGGCCTCCTCCTGGCTGAGGTCATCCTGTGTAAAAAAAAAAGGGACATAGTTGTAATTTTGTGTTATGCAATCACACACAATTTTCAGCTCATGACTTTCAAATATAATTACACAAAATAGTAAAGGCTATCTATTTGACACCACCATTATTTCAGATGATCAACAAGATCTGAAGTGAAGTATATTTTTGGCCACTACTGTCTAGTGATATGTCTACATATTAATCTTTGTGCAGAAGTCATTTTTTATGAAGCACTTTAAAAATTAACACGTTAACATCATTAATAACATTTACACAATCACAAATTACAAAAAAAAGGATACCTGGCTGAAGCTGGGCGCATCAACTTCATCAATGCTGAAAAGGCCCAGTTCATCCTGGGACTCCTCAGCTGGGGTGGAGGTGGATGGAAGGCTGGAGGGAAGAGTAGAAGGAAGGCTGGAGGGAAGGGTGGAAAGTGATTGCCTGGCTTCGGTCTGGTCATCCAGGAATCGCATTTTGTTGTAGTACCACAACTTGGGTACATATACTTGGTCAGCTGCTGCACCGGATCTGAGCGATTCCTGGATTTTTTTTGTGTTCCCGCTTATACATGTTTCGCAAGATACCAATCTTCTTGTCCACAAACTTGAGGTCTGCCTGGGGAAGTCGAGTCTTCACAAACTCTAAAAGTGTGCCCAGTGTTGCCTTCCTAACATCCCTATTATAATATAGGGGGTGTTTGACCTCCCACAGGTTTTTCCTTGTCCTCATAGAGCTCAATAAATTGGCACAAAAATTCTTCCTCTTTAAAGGGGTTCATTTTTTCTGCAAGACAAGACACAAGATCCAAACTTTTAAATGTCAATCACAAATCACAGGATTAGTTTCGGTTGTAATCTAGGGGACACATACACACACACACACACACACACTTTAATCTTACCTTCGTTTGTGACGCTCGCTACTTCCGCATGGACATACGTAGGCCGTCGTAATAGCTTTATATACACTGCGCATGTGTCATGCTCTGCCTGCGTCGCCCGCCCAGTGGAAGTAGCGCGGAGGAAAGCCCAGAGCCCCAAACATCCACATCCCGGAGGAGATATAAGGCCACCAACATGGCTTTTGAAGAGATGGTGGAGATGGTGTCCATATTGAGAAGGGAGGACTACGATTGCAAAAAAGGACCGTACACACGACCGAATATGAGGAAGGACAAAATAATGTCCTCAGTTGTCACCGCTCTTGAAGAAAAATTTGGTACAAAACGTTCGAAAGAACAATTGAGGAAGCGGTGGTCTGACATCAAAAGTCGGGAGCCAGAACAATATTGGCGAATAAAGAAGCTGCTTAAAAAAAGTAAGTACTTGTGTTTTACTATTGAGATCCTTAACTTGCATGCTGATCCTTATTTTTGGACTTTATTCAGCATCGTTCGTAAAGACCGTTCTTTAGAATATATATGATACTTTAGAAAGTGACGTTATTTTTTCGCCAAATACGATGGGACAGGGTTGGACATACATTTATGTCTTGCTAATTTGTCAAATACCCACAATGAGTTGATGTGGTGTAGATGTGTTTGAAAATATAATGCTTCTTCAAAAATGATTCAGTGTAATGTAGGGACAGGACACAGCAGCTGTTTCCACATCTGGACTCACGAGCACTATAGTGTACTATGTGACCATAAATAAATTTTAGAGGGGTTATACACATAGGAGATCATTGAGGTGTCTGCATCTGTGAAACTTGCTAGAAAATGTGCATTGTTTATAATTGTTGTTCAGAGGGAATGTTCATCCTGTCTTCAAAATTTATTATGATGAAAAATTGGCCACAACTCATAACCAACGTTTAAGTTTATTTATTAAAAGCTAAAATATCAGTGTGTTTTAACTATACCTTTTGTTCAATTCTCATAGGGGAGAAAAGACTCAGACAACAGTCCAAGGATCTCAGGACCCCCCCAAGTCACCAGCCTGAGGCAGAAGATACCCCAAGCCCCAGCCCAAGACCACGCCCACCGGATGACCTTGAGGAAGGAGAGGTGGAGGAAGTGTGCGAGGTTTCCAGCCCACCAAGTGAGTGACTGACACCCCAGCTTGAGTTACTGTATTTTGGCGTGCATATTGTAAACCTTGTTTTTATTCACTCATTTTAGGTGAGTTTCTGGTTGTGGAAGGCCAAGCGGCAGAGCCCTTCACCACAGACTGATTTGCCTGACAGCAAAGACTGATTGGCCAGATAATGCTGTGGAATGGCCACATCGATAAAATGCGTGACCAAATTCACAGCATGCAACTTCGCCTGGACTCCATGCAACAGGAAATGAAGAACATGATTGATGTTTTGGGCCGAATATAATCACGTTTGGCCTAAAAACATCAATCATGTTCTTCATTTCCTTGGGAAGTTTTTTTTTTGCAAAAATTGTTATTTTCATTTTTGGGTTATACCCAAATTTACATTCTGATGCACATGGTGTGTCATCATGTGCTATCTTCCATCATGGGTTAGCAATGTACTTGTTTTGTGTTTGCAACCCCTTCATCCTGAAAATTCTTTGGTGAGAGGAACCAAAAAAGGGATTGCACACACAAAACACGTACATTGCTCACCCATGATAGGAGATAGCACATGTTGACTTGACCCTTTTGTAAAGCTCAATTTTGAGCATATTCAAAATGAACAATTTTCGAAGGGTGACATAACATGCACCGTTCTCTAAATGTTGAACTTTGTAAGTTCTTTATTTTTTTTTTTTGGTTTATAAAAACACTGTTGTGTATGTAAATATTTTATAGAAAGGTCTATATATTTTTGAAAATATGCCTTGAATAATTTTATTAAAAAAAAAAATATTTACACAACGTAAAATAATTAAAAAAAGAAAAAAAAAAAAAATTATCAAAAATGCACCTTTCAATATGCACAAAGTAAATATTTTTACAGAATACAATGTGTGTGGCTGATTCTTGAAGTCAAATTTTGTGGTTTGTTTTTGTGGGCCTGATTAACTAAAGCTAAATGCACTTGACACTACTACAAGTGCACTAGGAGACAGACATAACTAAATGTAAACAACAATAAAAACTAGATATTTATAGAAAATTTTTTTATTTTTAATTTGTTAAAGAAAATTACAGCTGTTGCTGAATAGCAATGGCCCCCCGACCATTAAAATAATTGACATAACGGTCACGCACTTGACGTGCGGTTCGGGGGGCCAAGCCAATACGCCCAATTTCTAGGCCTGTCAAAGTGCTATCCTGTTCCAGTCTGGCCTCAGGCCCAACAGAGGATAGATATGTTGCTGAATGTCTCCTTAAAAAGTTATGCAAGATGCAGCAAGCAAGGATGACGTAGTTTAGTTTATAGTTAAATTAATAGAAGAAAGGAATAAACGGAACCGGCTGGCCAGAATCCCAAAGGCATTCTCCACAACTCTTCTTGCTCTGGCCAGCCGATAATTAAATACCCTCCTCTCAGGGGTGAGTGTCCTTTGGGGGAACGGCCTCATCAAGTTGTCACTGAGAGCAAATGCTTCATCAGCAATAAAAACTGAGGGGAGTCCATCCACATTCTCGTCATCAGGTGGCAATTCCAGGCCACCGGTCTGGAGACGATGGCACAGCTCGGTCTGTGCAAAGACTCCTCCATCAGACATCCGGCCGTTCTTCCCCACATCCACAAACAGAAAGTCCAAATGTGCCGAGACCACCGCCATCAAAACTACACTATGGAACCCCTTGTAGTTATAGAAATAAGACCCCAAATGCGGTGGTGGCACAATCCGGACATGCTTCCCGTCAATCGCCCCTACACAGTTGGGAAAGTCCCAACGGTCAGAGAAATGGGAGGCCACAGTCTGCCATTCCTGTGTACTTGAAGGAAACTGTGGAGTGCAAAAAAAATAAGATAAGGACTTTAAAACATAAATTGTATATCAGATTACACCAAAACATTAGTAAACAACAGCAGTCAAACATTATTAATATGTGTGTTTGTAATTGAAATGTTGAAAAACATAAGGCACACTTATAAGATTAATCACCCCCTCTGATGGCCCATTGATACATTTGAATGTGGGGGGGGGGGGTTCTAATTAGGGCCCGAAACACACCTGACTGGTTGAAACATTTGTGGGGTGGGGGAGGGGTTCTAATTAGGTTAACAAACACACCTGAATGGTTGAAACATTTGTGGGGTGGGGGAGGGGTTCTAATTAGGTTAACAAACACACCTGACTGGTTGAAACATTTGTGGGGTGTGGGAGGGGTTCTAATTAGGTTAACAAACACACCTGACTGGTTGAAACATTTGTGAGGTGGGGGAGGGGTTCTAATTAGGTTAACAAACACACCTGACTGGTTGAAACATTTGAGGGGTGGGGGAGGGTCAAACAAGACAATGGAGCAGACAATATACATTGTTCAAGGGACTATAGGCTAGAGATATAAATGGACCCAGGATTGCATGGTGGGGAGTTTAATGAAAGAAAATATGCATGTAGGGCAATAAATGATTAAAACAGGCATGCATGAAGATAAAGGGGACATTCACAGCATATTGAAAGCATGGCAATTAGGTAAGGAGGACAGTTATACAATACATCAAAAAATATTTAATACATATCATGTAATGTTAAAGGATAAAACTTACCTTCATATATTCCTTCTGCAGGACCTGAATAATAGCAGAACAGGTCTCTGGGATTATGATCCCCAGAGCCTGGGGGGAGATGCCTGTTGAGAACTTCAAGTCCTGAAGACTTCTCCCTGTCGCCAAGTAATGTAACATGGCAACTAGCCTCTGCTCCGCACTGATGGCTTGCCTCATGCAGGTATCCTGCCTGCTGATATAGGGGGTCAGCATAGCCAGCAGACGCTCAAAGACGGGGTCCGTCATCCTGAGAAAATTCCTGAAATCCTCAGGATTATTCTCACGGAGCTCACGGAGCAAAGGCATATGCGAGAATTGGTCACGCTGGCCCAACCAATTCTTCATCCATGAACTCCTCCTCGCCCTGTTCATGGACTGGACTCGGGTCAAAGTATTAACCCCAACACCAAGTCCCCACGCAGCATGAACTCGAGAACGTCCACGCGACATGGCTTCAAAACGGTCGGCTGCTCAAACAAACAAACTTATAACAAACGCACTGAAGAACAGCAAGGCCTATGAAGAACGACCTGAAAATCAGGAACGAGCGGACCAGAACGGCCTGCAAGGCAGGTTACGAACTGACCAACACGCACTGAAAAGCAGATACAAACCTCACAAGCACAAACTGAACCGCAGAAAACGAACGAAATAAGCTGAAGTGTGAAAAGCGCGAATTGTCTCTAACCAAACTTCTACTAACACGAGATAAACACGAGATTAGCAGAAGGAGCCCAAAGGGTGCCGTAGTGGGGCTTGAACTTCCTTTTTCTAGTCCCGTCGTACGTGCTATACGTCACCGCGTTCCAAACCAGCGGACTTTTGCAGTGAGCGTGTGTGGCCAAGTCCGTCCGTTTTTAAGTCCGGCGCAAGGAGCCAACAAAGTCCGACGAAAATTCCGCCGGGCAAAGTCCGCCGTAAAGTCCGCTCGTGTGTACGCAGCATTAGTCTCTGCTTATCATGAAGATTGGTCCTCTATGCCCATGGACAGAATACTCTAACAACAATCATGTAAATATCAGTTCTCAGAAAACACCCTTTTGTACAGTTTATGGAAAACACCCTCAACTCCCTCTTCCCATGACCTGTTCTCCAGATATTCCAGCTTTGGTTAAGGCTCAGGAGTCTTTCAATTACATTTGGGGCGACGTTCATGATTCCCTCTGGACAGCTGCTGACAAATTCAAAGGCTTTGTCGACCGCCGCAGGCGTAAACCGCCTTTTTTACAGCTAAGGGACAAAGTCTGGCTCTCCACCAGGAACATCAAGCTCTAAATTCCTTCTCTGAAGTTTGCTCCAATATTTATTGGTCCGTACACTATAATCTCTAAACTGCATCCGGTTTGTTTCAAACTCTAGATTCCTAAAAGCCTCAAAATCTCTAACTCTTTCCATGTTGCCCTTCTGAAGCCTTTAGTCCTCAATAAGTTCTCTCGTCCTCTCCCTACTGCGGCCCCGGTCTCTGAGGATAATCAGGTGCTACAAGGTTAGTCAAATTCTGGATTCCCAGCTCTGTAGAGGCATTCTTAAGTACCTTGTGCATTGGAAAGGGTTTGGTTCTCAGGAGAGGTCTTGGATCACTGCATCTGAGGTCTTTGCGCCTTGTCTGTTGAGGGGGTTTCATCTGAAGTTTCCCTCTAAACCTGGGCCAGGTGGGGGGAGGGTGAGGCCTTGTAAGAGGGGGGGTACTGTCATGAATATGCAGTAATGTTTGTCTGTCAGCTTACCTCTTCAGGTGTTCAGCTTTAGAGGCCAGCCACTCTCACCTGGCTGCTTAAGTAATCTCTCCTCAAAGCATGGCTCCACCCCAGCCCCTATCAGGGAACTCTATATTAACCTGTGCATTGCAAGCCAGCCTTGCTGATCAATATTGTGTTTTTGGCTTCCATGTGCTACTTGCTCTGTGTGCTACATCTGATTCCAGTTACAGATCTTGGCTTGTTCTTGACTATTCTTACCTGCTCGTTACCCAGACCTTTGGCTCTCCTGACTATCCTTACCTGCTTGTTGCCCCAACTCTCCTGCCTATCCTTTGTTGTCGCAGTCTGCTGCTTCCTGTCTACCTCCCTGTTGTCTACCCTGAGCGTGAGCTGGGAGGCCCTAGGGGCTGCAACCTGGAGCCAGACTGCAGCTAAATCCATCCCCACCACTAGGGGCCTCTGGTGAACACCCGCTGGCTCTTAGATTCCGCGCCCTGGGAAATCTCATGCTTTAGCTCCCAGTGCCATCCGTGTTGGTACTACAGAGTACCTGCTCTCCTGTATCACCTAGAGCTCCATCCGCAGCAGTCAGCCATAGGGTCCACTACCTTGCGGTTCACTCCAGAACCCAACAGAGTGCATCTGTCACCTGGACTCAGGTGACCTGACAACCATCTTGAAAAAAAATACAAGTTGGCTTTTACGTTTTCCATCAATATGTGAAACCACATTAAACTGCCTTGTTGCACTCCAAAACATAATATATTTCCTATTTGACATGTTCTGGCCAAATCATTACTTTAGCTGCTTCTTCAACTTATGAAGTTGATAAGGGAAAACAAGGTAAACATCTTAATTTCAATGGTTGTTCATTGGTTATCATTTTCTTATAGTAACCAAAAAAAAGTTTAACGACACACAGTTGTGTTTTAAATCTTTTATTAAAACAGAAAAACTGTTTTTAAATCAAAATTATTAAAATATTAAAATTACAGAATATTTAGCATTTTTATACATGTACAGTAGTTGTATCAACTGAATTCCAAGAACACAGCCTAAAGAAGATGTTTTGGGTTATAATAAACACACTTAGTCACCTCATCATGATGCTGCAGCTGTCCCACGTCAGCTCTAAGGCCGAGAGCTGAGCGATCACATGACCACTGACCCATTTCTCAGTCTGTTGAGAGCAGAGAGTGGTGACTGGTGGTCACTACTCTCTGCTCTGTTCCTCCAGCGCTCATTGGAACAGGAGAGAGGGGGGGCCATCTGTCGAACAGGAAGCTGGGTGAAACCCAACAATATGGTTGGGGTCCTTCTAGAGCCTGGAGCGGCTCTGTGATGTCAGCTGAGAGTGGGCAATAGCTTGCTATTAGCAGACTCTGGGTCACCGGAGAATAAAAGTAAGTGCACTTCTGTGACCTACAGGAGAAGTATGACCAAAAAAAGATTTGGCCATACTATTAATGTAATGTTCAAATGCATTATCTAGAGCACTTTTACCTTCAAAAGGATTGATAACTCTTTCTTTCCTGATCTGATATATACAAAGCCCTACCAAACATAATTGTCAGGTTAGTGACCTAACTTTTGTCTGCTGCAGCAATACATCATATGAAACAAAAAAAATATCAAACAATATAAAATGCAATTTTTTATTTTAGTTTTTAAGTATTTCATGTAAAATCGTTCAGTGTTCATATCTGGAAAAAATCCAGTTTCCCACTAATTAGTAAAAATATATATATATACATAGTTATTAGTATATGTTATAAAGGATCAAGTAAACATAGAAGTCTACAAATTACAGGCTTGGGTGTATTTATAGACAAAAAGGGAGATTTTTCTATTTTATTTTATTTTTTTTTTACTGAAGAATGCATGGCACTTGTTTACTCGCCTGTGTGCATAGGCACATTACAATTAATGGGCTGTATTTTAGCTCAGTAAAAAATAAGCTATACTTAGCTTTTTCAAGCTGCGGTGTGCAAGAGGCCTTAGGTCCCTAACTTACATTCATACATACTAGGGCTAATTTAGACAGGAGCCAATTGAACACCTTATAGTGTAAGCTACTTGAGGGCAGGGACTGATGTGAATGTAAATTGCTGTTTAAATTGAAAGACCTATATAAGTATCTGTAATAAATAGAGTAAAATGTAGTGTGGGAGGAAATCCATGCAGGCACAAGGAGAACATGCAAACTCTCTGTGCAGGTAGTGCAATGGTTTAGATTCTAACTGAATACCCTAGTGCTGCATGACTGAAGTACTAACCACTTTGTGCTGTCCCGATTAACTATATTTTCACGGTAATGTATTTCAGGTAGGTATCCCCTTTCTCCACACCATAGATAAGCCATTTTATTTTTTTTAGACTTGTGAGTGCATTTCATTAGCCTTTTTAAACTGCCTTGACATTTACTGCTACACTATGTTGGTGCACTATATGCCTTTTGTATTTTGTGGGCAGAGTTAAAGTGGTTCTAAATGCTGAAGGTTTTTCACCTTCATACATTCTATGCATGAAGGTGAAAAACCTTCTGTGTGCTGCTCGCCCCCACAGCCCCCCTAATACTCACTGATCCAGTGATGTACATGAGAGCTTCAGCTGTCCCGGGTCTTTCTCTCATTATTGGCTGAGCCATTGGCTTCCACTGCAATCAATCACAGCCAGCTGTGAGAAGAGATTTGGGGGGTGGGGGCGAATAACCACTCTGAGTCTCATGGATGCATAGAGTGGGGATCGGGAGCAAGCACGCACCAAGTGCCCTCATAGCAAGTGATTAAGGGGAGGCACCAGGAGTGCCGGTGGGGATCCAAGAAGAAGAGAATTGGGGCTACTCTGTGCAAAATGGTTGCACAGAGCAGGTAAGTATAACATATTTGTTATTCCAAAAACAAGACAAAAATCCTTTAATAACACTTTAAATCTGAATTTTGTGAAAAACGAAAATGCTTCCTTGCATCCCTACAGTGCAAATGTTATATTCTTGTTTATGCCAGGGTACTAGCAGGGTGCCAGGGTACCCTCTTCTGCAGGTTCCCTCCCGGCTGTAAGACCAGCATCCACAGCATCTTCTATACGTTCCAGCACTCACATGCCCTTTATTGGACTGGAGGATGCAGAGTATCAGGTAAGTAAAGCTGCTCAGCACCTCAGACATAAACAAGTATTTAGTCTTTGCAGTATAGTGCAGCCCCAATGAAAGGAAGGGTTTTTGTTGTCCTTGGAAATAAGCTTTAGGAATAATTCACAACACTTTCAAAGAGAGTAAGAAAAGCTTTCTCAGAAGTTTTCATTTAGATTAGTACACGATATTGCTAGGGAAAGGTGACCAGATGTATTGCAACACCTGTATGAAAGACATAAGCCCTTGACGGGTAGGGAGGTATCTCAAGGCTTCATTTTTACATATTATTGGATTGCACCTTTGCTTCATGAACACAATATAAATCCAAATGTTCTTGGACATATGAGGACATTAGGCTCACTCTTTAGATAAATTGGGAATATATACAGTCTATTAGTTGGAGATAATACACATGGCCGCAAAAAACAGTTTTTCTATTTTTGTTTATGGATCTGAAGTCCGATGTATGGTTTGTTACGGCTCCATCCACACAGCTGTGCCAAGATCTGTAAACTTACACTTCGTTCAGATCCGTAAAATCGAAATAGAAAAATCTTCATCTACCTTTCTGTATTTGGAATTTATTTTACACTGTATGCATGTGCTAATGTGTACATCCATAGAGCTGAACTGTACTCTATTGGTGCACAGGAACAGAGTCCTAGCAAAGAATCCCACTAGGCGACAATAGCTGTCTGCATCCTAGCAACAACGGCTGCCAGGCGGCTAATGCTGCTTGTGTCCTAGCAACCAATAGGCTGTATCAACACTGTATGCATGAACACATTACACAAATATTACATGAGCAGAGAGGTTGGACAACTTAAAAGGCATGATCTTGCTGCCAGCAAGATCCTGTGGTTTGGATTGTAATATGAATACAGCCTAAAAATCAATTGACTTGTTTTCAATTCTGATTTAGTTTAAAAATTTGCTGGTGACCACAAGGAAAAAGAGCATTTCCATCAAAGTGAAAAACATAGGTGCTAGATGATTTGCTGGTCCTCCACTTGTTGTAGCATTCTTGGTAGTAACAGTTGTGACGGTTGTGCCATTTGCGGCATTTGTGGAATTTGCGTTACTTGTTGTGGTGTTTGTGGAACTTGCGGTACTTGGAAATCTTGTAGCGTTTGTGGAACTTGTGGTATTTGAGGTACTTGCGGTACTTGTAGAACTTGTAGTGTTTGTGGAACTTGTGGTATTTGAGGTACTTGAGTTACCTGTGGATTTTGTGGTACTTATGAAACTTGTGGTGTTTGTGGAACTTGTGGTATTTGTGGGCATTGTGGCAGCTACAGTATTTGTATTGGTAGAAGCCGTAGATGTTAAAGCAGCTGAAACAGAAAAAAAGTTAATTTACTTCATGGTGAAAATGAATTACTTTTGGTTAGCTAATATTTAAATATATTACATTTCAGCACAAAAAGTATTAAAGCCAAAATAAACCGATTTAACTGTTCCCTAAAGAGTTACATTCAAGGAAATAACTGTCAAGGTTGCCTATGTAATTATGTCAGCTCTGAACTGAACTTTCAAGCCCACAAATGGCTGGTGCCATAGCTGATGGCAACTGCAGATCCAAAACTAAGATGGCAGCTTCCTTGGCTGTAAAGAATAGAAGGGTTTAGCTCCTCTCTAGGTCAATTATTTGGATTGAAGTCACATAAGTCCTTCAATTTCTTGCTTACATTTTCACACAGGAAGATATCATAGAACTGCAGTATTGTTCCACACAGCATTTTGGAGTTAGGTGCGTTCCGTTATGGTGCTAAAGAATCTCTAACCTGACATCTGCATTAGGCCAACTATCTGGAGGTCCGTTTCATTTGCATATACTGTATGCAGGGTTCAAGATGGATTAGGCAGGCTTTATATAAGCAAAAAGTATACTATGTTCTCTATACTTTGTATAGGTTAGTGAAAGCCTTATTGGATTTCTTTAGGATGCAACTTATCTCTAGTGTTTAAACAGGAAAAAAGTCTAATGCCGCGTACACACGGTCGGACTTTTCAGCTACAAAAGTCCGACAGCCTGTCCGACAGACTTTCGAAGGACTTTTGGCGGACTTTCGACGGACTTGCGGCGGACTTTCTAACGAACAGACTTACCTACACACGATCACACAAAAGTCCGTCGAATTCTTACGTGATGACATACACCGGACTAAAATAAGGAAGTTCATAGCCAGTAGCCAATAGCTGCCCTAGCGTGGGTTTTTGTCCTTCGGACTAGCATACAGACGAGCGGATTTTTCGACCGGACTCGAGTCCGTCGGAAAGATTTGAAGCATGTTTCAAATCTAAAGTACGTCGGATTTGAGGCTAAAAAAGTCAGTTGAAAGTCCGGAGAAGCCCACACACGATCGGATTACCAGCCAGCTTTAGTCCGTCAGCGTCCGTTGGACTTTTGTAGACGAAAAGTCCGACCGTGTGTACGCGGCTTAAGAAATTCCCAGTTGGATGATCCCTCCTCACCCCTTATTGTAAGCACGAGAGGTCCTACCTTGTAATTTGTAGAGCTATGTTGTTCCAGCCTCCTTTTGTTCCAATATACTATTAATTTACCTCTGTTGCAGAAATAAATAAGCTTTCTTTATATACTAGGGCAGGCATTTGGAACGTGAAAACCGTTAGAAGGAAGTACTTCAGCAGCTGACCTCATTGACCATTTACCCCCCATCCACTGTAGTTGTACTGTGAGCGGGCGGCAGCTCCAGGCCAAGCAAGTGTCAGGTGTGCACACCTGGGCCTTCTATATCAATATTCAGAGACCCTAGTGATATACTGCTGAATGAGGTTTGTTAAGGGTGTTGTGGGGGTATATGAATCTGAAGAACCTGTCATGGAGGAGAGGGTGGGGCAAACGGCTGCTGGTATGATGTACTGGTTCCTAGATGCAGCTTTTCAAATGCTCCTGTGATAATTGGATGCCAAACCATCCTGACAGGCAAAGCTCCAATACTTCCATTGCCACTGTGTCCCTCCCCCACACATTCCCATTGGTCTATCATTATAATGTGCAGTTTCACAGATCAAAAGGGATATGCAGGTGGTAGGAAGAGGTGGTGGGCTAGTTTCAACATTATTAGGAAATTATGGAGATGTGCCTGTCAGGATGGCCTGAAAATCAGCCATGATAGGATTGTTTTGCTACAAGTACCTCTAGGTTCCTGCACTTTATACATGACACAGTTTGTCCCTCTAAGTCTCTTTAATTTCATTAGGGTGAATAAGATGAGACTTTTCAGAAGTGAGCAAGATTTCTAAAGTAGGCCGGGTCAGAGTCTGGGAGAGTTTTCAATTTTGAAAGATAAGGACATATGTTTTTAGACATTTTTAGCAACCCAGGGATTGTTCCTTGCTATGCAAGCCTTATTTTATACCTTATAAACTCTCAAATACAACTGTGGATAACTAATGGAGGAAACTTACCAAATGTCGCATTTTGGCTTGCTGCATATACTCCATTTGTGTCATTGAATAAAGCTCTGAAAGATATGATATTGATACAGTCATTAAAACCAAATTATAATTACCCAGTAAGAAAAAAATACTGTTTCCTCCAGTTTCCTTTTTCCTTTCTTCCTCACAACTATAACTCACTAGATCACCGTGCAAGTTAATATTTTGTGTGAGAAATTTAGGTAAGAGCTTAGTGTAGAAGAAGCTGTTTTTTTTAATGTAATTGTATTATTCATTGGCACTACAGATGGCTCTATGAATCAACCGGAACTTTGCCACTTTGTCAATGCAGGGCAAACTAACAGGTGCTCTTTCATGTATCCACCAGCCCCCTACAGCACACCCATACCTTCTTTTTGCACCCCCACAACTCTATTCAGTCAACAGAGTAAAGAAAAGTTCATGGCTCTGAATGGATTGGCAGGGGAATAAAGGAAAGGTAAGTATATGCCGGGGAGGCGTGATGGATTAAAGCAAACCTGGTGCTTTGCTCTAAATGGGAATAATTGTTTTCATAGATGACCATGAGTGTTTAAACCATTGGTTCAGTAAATTGTTGCAATAAGAATGTTGTAAGATGTTTTTCATCTACTACTGTAAATTCCAAGTATCCTTAACGGAGAGGTTATTTTATTATACAATACTGTACATACAAGTATCAACATACCCCCATTATACATGTTTGGCTTTGGACCAAAATATGTGATTTAAAATTAGGGATGGATTTTGGATTTGCTGCATGGTGGGTTGGTGGTTTCAGCGAATTTATAACATAGAGAAATTTTAAAGTACCCATAATGCCCTTCCTAATCGTTCAATCATGGTTAGCAGTTAAAATGATCAATAATGTGGGCTTTACTACTTGTTAAGTGTGGGTTCACAGCAATCATTTGTACTGGAGTAGTTTAGGGAGTACGGATAATCTCTGTAGATATACTGTAGTTATTTGTAATATGATGCTACACTATGCTATATTGTGCAAAATCACTGAAGATTGCAATATGTTTTCTTGTGTATACCCCTCTCACCCCATTTTAACAGTTCAAAAACCCAACAGTCATTTATAGGACTACTGTTTTGTGTGTATCAGCAACAACAGTCGCTGTGACTTAGCTGTCGGGCCCCTTGCAGTATTTTTTATTTTGTTGTTGCTTTTTTGGTGAATTTTAAATCTTTTTTTTATTTCATGTTTTTCCTGTAACTTCTCATTCTCTTCATGAATCCTTGTAACCAGCAGTCCCCCCAAAATCCCAAGAGTATATGCAATGACCCAGACTAAATGCTGCCATGCTGTCTTGTAGCTTGTTTGCCTGGGAGACAGGTCACACTGAGACTGAGTACCTTGGCATTCAGAAGGTCCTTTTTCAGGGCAGAATGGTTTGTGGCCACTTTAGGCATACCTGGCCTGGGCTTGCCTGGCAGAAATGCAGCACCAACATAAACTTTCTGATAATTGTCTCATCTGTGACACCCCCTAGCGATGGAACTCAGCATTGGCCATGCAGCAAAGACTGCACCTGCCGTAATGTGCTATCATAAATTACTGATTTGATTATGCTACATAGAATGCAGAGCTGAGGTTCTTTTCACTTCATCAATGGCTCATCATTCAGGATTTGTGCAGCACTTTGGAACTTGAGGAAATTACCAAAATGGTGAGCCATGACAGGGTGGGTATTAGTGATAACATTTCTCTCAGGTTCTCTTGGAGCACACAGTGCTCGGCCTGATATGTCATAGAGCAGGCTTGCTGGAGACATAGAGCTAGCAGAAAACATTGCCCCTTGCCTCTATCCCTCTGAGGCAAAGGCAGCAGGAGGCCGAAGAGGAATATGAAGAGGAAAAAAGGGTTGGGGTGCAGATGTCATGGAGGAAACGAATGGGGCAGGCTTCAAGAGGGACATTTCACCTCTCCCAAACCCAGGATATTATACATAGTACCTTGGTGTCCCAAGGCTCTGTCCTGGGTCCAATTCTGTTTCAATCTCAGTGTTTGCTGACAATACAAAGCTAAGCAGGGCTTCAGTAAAATAAAGGGTGGGCAACTACATGGCAAATGAGGTTTAATGTTGAAAAATGCAATGCACTTGGGGGCTAAAAATATAAATGCAAGATACTCGCTAGGGTAAGAACCTTTGGGGGAATTCAGGATGGAAAAAGATCTGGGGGCCCTAGTAGATCACAGGTTCAGTAATGGCATGCGATGCCAAGTTGCAGTAAGCTGAATATTAGCATGCATTAAAAAAAAAGGTATTTACTGAAGAGATAAAACTATAATTCTACCACTTTACAAGACTCTGGTCTTGCTGCATCATGAGTATGCAGTCCAGTTCTGGTAACCAGTCCTCAGGAAAGATGTGTTGGAACTGGAGAGAGTCCAGAGAAGGACAGCAAAACTAATAAGGGGACTGGGGGACATCAGTTATGAGGAACAACTACAAACATTAAAATTATTCTCCCTGGAGAAGAGACGCTTGAGTAGATATATATTAGCACTATATAAAAACCTGAATGCTGATTCTAGCATAGGGAAAAACTATTAAGTTTCAGGGAGCTTAAAAAGACATACAGCCACTCAATGAAATTGTAAGTGGTTTTACCCTAAATTACGTAGGGGGTTCTTTACTGTCCAGAGCTGTAAGGATGTGGAACTCCCTTCCGCGACCAGTGGTATCAGTGGGAAGTGTCTATAGTTTCAAAAAACTCTTAGATGGGCATCTTAGTGAATACAATAGCCATGGATATTGGAAATGGTATTGACATAAACACATAGACACACACAAACGTTGAACTGGATGGACTGGTGTCTTTATTCAACCTTACTGACTATGTGACAATATGACATGGGTAGGATGAGATTATTAGGTCAGTGTTGTTCTCAGCAACACTGAGGACTTGGGATCCTCTGCTGCAGGCAATTTTTCATGAATTAGGTCCTTTATGCTTAAATGCCTGTGCAAGGACATTGGGATTTAGTTCATCAAAGAGAGGGACCACTATTGGGTAGCCATCCTATTAGATTCTTAAAAGGTAAAATTACCAATTTCCTGCCACCATCCAAACCCAAAACCCAGGGGGAACCCAAGAATGCGGCACTTTGAGCCAGTGCTGCATTTCCTGATGATTTTAGGATCCCCACTGATGGCCAATGCGCCTCCAATCCTTTGATTTCTAACAGAAGGAGTTACAGCGGCTGCCCCAGTGCTGCTTTCCAGAGTATTTTAAACCACAGTGTGCAACCCCAGCTGCTATTGGGTTCTTCTGGCCAGACCTTTCACAGTATATGCTTTAGTTTCTGACTTCCCTTCAGTCAGTATGCTATATGGAAGTATCTTCAGTGAAGGAGGTTGCTAAGTAGGGGTGCAACGGATCAAAAATCTCACGGATCGGATCGATCCTTGGATCAGAGTCACGGATCGGATCATTTTCAGATTAGCAAAAAAAAACAAAAAAAAAAAAACACACAAATCTTGTTACACCCACCGGAGTTTTAGATTTAAAAGCTATTTTCAACACAAAACCGAGCTTATATGCATAAATACAGTATTTGTGCATATAAGCTCAGTTTTGTGTTGAAAATGGCTTTTAAATCTAAAACTCCGGTGGGTGTAACAAGATGTCCGCTTGCCCCCTTCTCACTCTATCATTATTGTACTGTGCAGGAGTGTGGGGTGTAGCAAGATGGCGGCAATGAAACGTCACTTCCTGTCGAGACAGCGTCCGCTTCCGGGTGTACTAAGATGGCCGCCGGCTCCGGAGCTAGGCCGAAGCCACGGCCTTTCCTATGGCTGAGGCCGAAAAGTGCTCCGCGGATCGCGGGTGTGCCGGTCCGCGGAGGGTGATCCGTACGGATCACGGATCGGCAACGATCCGTTGCACCCCTATTGCTAAGAGTAACCCCCCTCTTATATTTAAATTAGGAGTCCAAAATCCAGCGACTATTTAGCTGATCAGCTGGACGCATACTGTACATTAGGGCACATTAATAGTTTACTGAATGTTTCTTCTCCTCACAGATGCAAAGACTTGCATGCTTGTACTGTAATGAACAGACAACCCTAGGACAGGCTTAGGCAGGCCATACATGGTGCAAATTTCTTTCTTGCAACCAAGGGTTGTAGGAAAGAAATTTGCATGATTCCCCATCAACACAGCCAGTACTGACAGGGGAATCCCTCCTGCCTAGCAATTGTCTGCTCCCATCAGGGGGCGGGTGGGGGCGAAGCCTTCCCTACCGGGAGAAGGCAATGATTATCTCTAGCGGCTATAGCAACCGCTAGCGATAACCAAAAGAGATTACATCTGGTTCATTCAGAGATCAACTTGGTCCATTCCGTCTGCCCATTAACAGTTAGAATCTTGCCCAGTTCCTGCTAACCCGGCCGAGATTTGAACCGTGTATGGCCGGCCTTAATCTCAAGAAAAAAAGTCCCAGTAATTGTAACAATTGGCTTATTGTTCTGTGAACATTTTTAGACATCAATTTCCTGGAATACCTAGTTGCACTTCATGTAAAACTAGCTGCATATCCTTGAAAATCTTTCACCACAGTTTCCCACTTTTTTATTTTTTGCTCATTGTTCATTTATATGACATCAATTTATTCTGCAGTCTTTTACATTAACATTGCATCAGTTTATAGCATAGGTACCCTCTGCAGTACCTACATTTTGTTATTGCTACACTTTTTATTAGACTAATTAGATTACTACATCATTCTGCATATTCAGTTTTGCAGAAAAAAAAACTCTTAAAGTGCAAAACTGAGTAACCCCAACAATGTGTACTCTCTTTACATTGAAGATTAATTCTGATTGGTCACTATTGGTTTCTGAACTTTATGTTACTGAATAAACCCTACTGATGAAAATAGCTGATATAGAAGATGTTGACACTGGTTAAAGCTTTTATCTTTATAATAGGCTTTCCCCTTTCCAGCCTTCTGCTCCAGACCCCTATTTATACGTATATCCAGGCTGCCACTATATGAAAATATCAAAGTACCTCTGAAGGGATCAATAATAATGTGTAATGTGTAGCAAGTACATCTAAATGTAGCTCACTATAGTATGACATATGAACTATGCAAACAGTACTTTTTATGGGAAATCCCACACTTAATACCAACAACTTACTTAAATAGGACAGAAGAATTTAGCGATGATGGTGCTGTCCAACTTGCTATAAATGAGAAGTTGCTAGATACAAAATTGTACCAAATGCCTCCAGTACAATTTGCATATCCACTTTGTAATGATGACCAGGTGCCCACAGAGGTATTGTTTATTAGAACTTGCAAGAGCACTGTGCCATTTGTGGCGTTGGTTGATGCACAAGTTACTGTAGATGAAGCACAAAGAAAACATTCTTAGTATATTTAGATATCTGTAATATATGTAATCTATGCAACAATTATTATGTGACCAGTTCAGGTTCAGATGTGAGATGAGGACCAGTCACACATACAATACATGTGTATCTGTAAGATCAGTGTAAATCCCAGCTTCATTTGCAACAGGGATTCTACTTCTCACTATGTGATGCAGCCCTCATTACCCTGATTCCAGGTTTTATTACTGGGTAAGCTTTGTTGCCATACCCATCTTCAGAGTAGTCTAATCCTCCTAATAACATTGAATATTTTTACCTTCTTAGATGTTCCTGCAACATTTTAAAACTTTGACTGCCCTCATCCTGATGTATGTTTTTTTTTTCAAGACTATGGGTTGCACCCTCAAGCAGTTTTTCTGCTATTTTCTTTGTTAAAGCACTTTGTTTTTGTTTTATTGTCTGTGTTATGTATACAAATGCAATAAACAGATTTTTCAACAAAAAAAAACTTTGCTTGAGTAATTACAAAACATTACAGGGTTATCCATTATGTTATCTTTTAAATATAATTTTGGAAAGAACTAAACAAATATATTCTAAAGACTAGAAATAAAAGGGCAATTACTTCATAATAAAAGTATAGTTAACAATGACTACACAACTTCATTTCTGCCCTGCCTTTTTATTATACATGTATCACACCTCTTAGGGGAAGATTGCTGCTTATTAGGGGTTAAGTCATTTTACCTCCCATCGAGTACTTTGAATTGTATGCTCTCCCACATCATAATTTGTGCATCTCCAACATTCTCTCTGACATTTCAAATGAATACTGATCAGGTGAAGGGATTATGCATAGTTGGAGTCTTGAGTGACAGTATGGTTAGAGCATAAAAAGCCATAGTAGCTACTGATCTGATCTATCAGGAAAGTCTCGGTTTAACTCAGAGGTGAACCCTTTCATATCCTAACCCTAGTATAAGATAAGTCATCATGCTGCAAGCATGACACATTTTTCTATTTAGCATTTCTTGGTGGAATGGTTGATGTCTTTCACTCACAGCAGAGCACATCAGAGGCCATCGAAGTTCAAAAATTTGGAGACCCTTTGGAGACCCTCTACTGGATGGAAGGAAGAATGGTTGCACCATTGATAGTCAGCTTGGCTTTCTGGCCTTCATAATTCATCTTGATTTAAAGGACTGAAGCTGATGACAATGAAGCTAATGGCAAGATAATTCATCATGCTGCAAGCTTGACACATTATTTTATTTAGCATTTCTTAGTGGAATACAGTGAGGGTGAAAAGTATTCAGACCCTTTTACATTTTTCACTCTTTGTTATATTGCAGCCATTTGCTAAAATCATTTGAGTTCATTTTTTTCCTCATTAATGTACACATAGCACCCCATATTGACACAAAAACACAGAATTGATGACATTTTAGCAAATTTATTAAAAAAGAAAAACTGAAATATCACATGGTCCTAAGTATTCAGACCCTTTGCTGTGACACTCATATATTTAACTCAGGTGCTGTTCATTTCTTCAGATCATCCTTGAGATGGTTCTACACCTTCATTTGAGTCCAGCTGTGTTTGATTATACTGATTGGACTTGATTAGGAAAGCCACACACCTGTCTATATAAGACCGTACAGCTCACAGTGCATGTCAGAGCAAATGAGAATCATGAGGTCAAAGGAACTGCCTGAAGAGCTCAGAGACATAATTGTGGCAAGGCACAGATCTGGCCAAGGTTACAAAAAAATTACTGCTGCACTTAAGGTTCCTAAGAGCACAGTGGCCTCCATAATCCTTAAATGGAAGACGTTTGGGACAACCAGAACCCTTCCTAGAGCTGGCCATCCGGCCAAACTGAGCTATCGGGGGAGAAGAGCATTGGTGAGAGAGGTAAAGAAGAACCCAAAGATCACTGTGGTTGAGCTCCAGAGATGCAGTCAGGAGATGGGAGAAAGTTGTAGAAAGTCAACCATCACTGCAGCCCTCCACCAGTCGGGGCTTTATGGCAGAGTGGCCCGATGGAAGCCTCTCCTCAGTGCAAGACACACGAAAGCCCACATGGAGTTTGCTAAAAAACACCTGAAGGACTCCAAGATGGTGAGAAATAAGATTCTCTGGTCTGATGAGACCAAATTAGAACTTTTTGGCCTTAATTCTAAGTGGTATGTGTGGAGAAAACCAGGCACTGCTCATCACTTGTCCAATACAGTCCCAACAGTGAAGCATGGTGGTGGCAGCATCATGCTGTGGGGGTGTTTTTCAGCTGCAGGGACAGGACGACTGGTTGCAATTGAGGGAAAGATGAATGTGGCCAAGTACAGGTATATCCTGGATGAAAACCTTCTCCAGAGAGCTCAAGACCTCAGGCCTCAGGGCCGAAGGTTTACCTTCCAACAAGACAATGACCCTAAGCACCCAGCTAAAATAACAAAGTAGTGGCTTCACAACAACTTAGTGACTGTTCTTGAATGGCCCAGCCAGAGCCCTGACTTAAACCCAAATGAGCATCTCTGGAGAGACCTAAAAATGGCTGTCCACCAATGTTTAGCATCCAACCTGACAGAACTGGAGAGGATCTGCAAGGAGGAATAGCAGAGGATCCCCAAATCCAGGTGTGAAAAACTTGTTGCATCTTTCCCAAAAAGACTCATGGCTGTATTAGATCAAAAGGGTGCTTCTACTAAATACTGAGCAAAGGGTCTGAATACTTAGGACCATGTGATATTTCAGTTTTTCTTTTTTAATAAATCTGCAAAAATGTCAACAATTCTGTGTTTTTCTGTCAATATGGGGTGCTGTGTGTACATTAATGAGGAAAAAAAAATAAACTTAAATGATTTTAGCAAATGGCTGCAATATAACAAAGAGTGAAAAATTTAAGGGGGTCTGAATACTTTCCGTCCCCACTGTAGTTGGTGTCTTTAACTAACAGCAGAGGACATCAGAGGCCATTAAAGCTCAAAAATGTGGAGACCCTTATATTCTATTGGATGGAAGGAAGAATAGTTTCACCATTGAAGGCCAGCTTGGCTTTCTGCCCTTCATAATTCATATTTGTTTAAGTGCTTCAGCCCCGGAAGAATTTACCCCCTTCCTGACCAGAACACTTTTTGCGATTCGGTACTGCGTGGCTTTAACTGACAATTGCGCGGTCGTGGGACGTGGCTCCCAAACAAAATTAATGTCCTTTTTTTCCCACAAATAGAGCTTTCTTTTGGTGGTATTTGATCACCTCTGCAATTTTTATTTTTTGCGCTATAAACAAAATAAGAGCGACAATTTTGAAAAAAACGCATTATTTTTTACATTTTGCTATAATAAATATCCCCCAAAAATATAAAAAAACATTTTTTTTCCTCAGTTTAGGCCGATACGTATTCTTCTACATATTTTTGGTAAAAAAAAATCGCAATAAGCGTTTATTGATTGTTTTGCGCAAAAGTTATAGCGTTTACTAAATAGGGGATAGTTTTATGGCATTTTTATTAATGATTTTTTTTTTTACTAGTAATGGCGGCGATCAGCGATTTCTTATTGTGACTGCGACGTTATGGCAGACATGTCGGACATTTTTGACACATTTTTGGGACCATTGTCATTTGTACAGCGATCAGTGCGATTAAAAATGCACTGATTACTGTGTAAATGACACTGGCGGTGAAGGGGTTAACCACTAGGGGGCGGGGAGGGGTTAAGTGTGTCCTAGGGGAGTGATTACTAACTGTAGGGGGATGGGCTAGCAGTGTCATTACTCTGATCACAGCTCCCGATGACAGGGAGCTGTGATCAGTGACACTTGTCACTTAGCAGAATGGGGAGATGCTGTTTACATCAGCATCTCCCATTCGTCCTCTCCGTGAGGCGATCGCGGGTATCTCCGCATCGATCGAGTCCGCGGGACCCGCGACCTGACTCATGGAGTTCCCGGCCGGCGCGCACACAATGGCATGGCGGGGAATTCAAATGGACGTACAGGTACGCCCATTTGCCCAGCCGTGCCATTCTGCCGACGTACATCCTCGTGCACCGGTCGGCAACAGGTTACAGGACTGACGCTAATGACAAGTACAGCAATGAGATTGCAATGGATTCAGAATAACAATCACTCTGATTTCTAAACTTTTTCCATATCCCCTCTTAGACAGCTGTCACAGAACAGGTGTCCCTTTATTCTTATTGCAGGTACAACTGCAAATTTTTGCATTACCCATTACTTTCTGTCTCAGTAACAATGGTCACCGTGACAAATAAAGAGGGTTACCTTATGAGTCAACAGAAAGCAATCCAAACCTATAGAAGAGGCAAAGGGTAATGACCCGTACACACAGTCGGATTTTCGGATGGAAAATGTTCGATGGGAGCTTGTTGTCAGAAATTCCGACCGTGTGTAGGCTCCATCAGACATTTTCCATCGGAATTTCCGTCACACAAAATTTGAGATCTGGATCTCAAATTTTCCGACAAGAAAATCCATTGTCGTAAATTCTGATCATGTGCACACAATTCCGACGCACAAAGTTCCACGCATGCTCGGAATCAAGCAGAAGAGCCGCACTGGCTATTGAACTTCTTTTTTCTCATCTCGTCATGCATGCTGTACGTCACTGCGTTCTTGATGTTCGGAATTTCCAACAAGATTTGTGTGACCGTGTGTATGCAAGACAAGTTTGAGCCAACATCCCTCTGAAATAAATCCATGGATTTTGTTGTCGGAATGTCCGATCGTGTGTACGGGGCAATAGGGTGCCGGTGCACTGTCCAGAATAATTTTATTATTAGTTGCGTTCAACAAAAAGGCAATTTTCTATCCAATGAAACACATAATACACATACTGTATAAGAGCTCTTATCCTTTACCTTTTCTCTACATTGTTAGACAAATCTATTCAAAGCTCCATTAATGCTGCCTGGGGATCAGCACATACCACTTCATCATATAATAAGCAATAAAAACCTGACAGGGATTTCAACACTTCCACACTCTATACAAAATGGTCCGTTTACTGCCCGTAGACTAACATGATGCTTCCAGTAAGGTCTGCCTAAAAAATTGACAGACAGACCTGATCGGAAAGCCTGCGTGAAAGGACTCTAAGTGGGATAAAAACCAACTTAAAAACACAAAGATTACTTTTGGTATACCTAGATCAAAGACAAGCAATTCACCATTTAACGTGTAGACCAAGCATCACTAGCATGTGAGCCAAACAAAAAAATCTGTGTGTGTATGGCCAGCTTTAAAGTCCTTCACACTATGTGCAGTAACTGATCTTTTTTTTGTACCTGATTAATGTTAGTTAATGCAAGGGCACATGGAAAACATTCTCAGCACGCTGTGCGCCCCATCCACACCTTAACATTGGGGTGTTATGTGATATGGTGTGAACAATTGCAGACATGCTGCATTTTACAACAGCGTATCAGAAGGCACTAAAGGTCACTGTGCAGTGGTGTGGGGACTTGAATGAAGTGTAACTTTGTACACTCTCAATAAAG
Source organism: Lithobates clamitans (assembly GCA_037952925.1). Lineage (NCBI taxonomy): Eukaryota > Metazoa > Chordata > Amphibia > Anura > Ranidae > Lithobates > Lithobates clamitans. Next base: position 4,780,341 of record JBBGZY010000053.1, on the reverse strand, counting down.
TTAAAAAAAATGTAAACAGCTCATTGCACCACCCCTCAAAATGAAAAACATTTTGTTAGCCTACCTCAGGCATTATCTGTGGAACCTATTAAATCATCATCAGAAAGGTTTACACACAATGTTATTTTCAAAGCTTTAAAGCAAACCTATAGTAAAAAAAAAATATGCAGGTGATATTGCCAACGTCTTTTGAAAAATGTGTATTATGGCTGTCATGGAGATACAATGGCTTCAAACATTTGAGTCACTGACCAACATCATCTATGCAGGAAAGGAGTTCTGACTTTGTAAGCAATCCAGATTAGTGAGCCAGACACTGGCATTTTTAGGGGGATGTCACCAATGGCAGCCATTATATTCCTTTCAGTACAGGTTTTCTTTAAATCAAAACTAATCTCTCATAATCAACTTTAACTATTTTTATCCTTATGCTGATAGCATTAGCAAATAGATATGAAGGACTATAATATTTACTTGTATTAAGCTTTTTTTTTTTTTTTTTTTTTTTTTTTTTACATTTCTTCAGTTGCTCCTTGGTCTCTGGCCTTAACCAAACTTAGGTCATACATCCCAGGAGTCTTCATGGGCATATTTTTTTTTTTCTTTCATCTGAGAAGGGGAGGATGGGATTTCTCAGTTAAACACACCCTCCTGTCTGCATGCCTGAACTAAGGGGAGATGGATTCTAGTAAGTAAAACATGAATTATCTGCCTTTACTCAAGAAGGAAATGCTAGATGGATATTTTTCAAGAGATTTCTCAACAGGATACAGCATGGAGACATGGATGGATGGGTGGCTTTAAATATTTTTATATTAAAAATACATTAAATTGTGTTTTCAGTTAGTGGTATGCAGATGCAGTTAAGTTTCACCTTAATACATCGGAAAAATTCAGCAAAGGATATTGGCAGTTTATGTGATTTGCTTTTGTAAGATCGAAGAAAAAAAATCCATGATGTATCACTTACCTTGATAGGTAATTCCATTGGTAACACTTGATGGGGCGGTCAGTATATAGTTATTATTAGTTATAGTAGTGTCACTTATCGCAGGGCAGGACTGTGCATTAGCCAATGTGACAATGGTGCATAGAAGCAGAAGAGCGATAGATCTTGGGAGTGACATTCTGTGACTTGAATGAATGGTCGTCAGCATCTGTGTTTTTTTCCCCTTCTCATCCTCTTTTATAGTCAGCTGTTACAGAGATGTAAATGAACAAGAAAGAACCAGAAGTATAGATTGTTGTTTCTGTTCCACTTCCTTGTGCTGGTCATGATGAAAGATCTAATGCTCCAAATCACCTTGAAATGTCAGTGAAAATTCTTTTTTTACATAGTTTACAGAATTAGTCAGGTTGAAAAAATACACAAGTCTGTCTAGCTCAACCAATGGAAAAAAAAAGAACTAAGAAAGAAAACTCCATACACACAATCCGATACCCACAGTTGCTCCAATTGAAAGGCAAAAAATTCCAATAAAGCATGATCTAATTTGTCCAGAAGGGGAAAAACATCCTTCTTGACCCCACAAGAGGCAATTGGATATTCCTTGGATCAACTACCTCTGGTATTTTTATAAATGTTGGTATCTAATTATATTGTGTGCATTTAGGAATGCATCCAACTATTTTGCTCAGCTGGCCAGAACTAGTTCTTGACGTGCATATATGGAAGGAGTGCTAGACCAAAAGAGAAGAGTCCAAATTCATTCTTTGATGTTGTGTTAAACCATCATCAATAAATGAATTTAGACTCTTATCTTTTGGTCTGGTGCTCTTTCCATATACAGTGGGTATAGAAAAGAATCACCCCCCCCCCCCCTTTAAAATAATCACATTTTGTTGCTTTGCAGCCTGAAATGAAGACAGACACAGTTTTTGTTTTATCCAGCTGTATTTACTCAGTGCAACTTATAACACTCAAGTGAAAGTTACAACACCAACATGTCAGAAAACAGAATTACCGAGTTAGAAAAAGGATCACCCCCGCCTAAAAATGACTTGTAAAGTCAATCAGGTGTAGCAAATCACCTTTTCGAAGGCACACAAAGCCATTTGACTTTCAACTGTGATCAGCTGTGGTCATTTTGATTAGCTCAGCATGAAAAGAGATTTCCTGGAGCATGTCAGTCCCTGGTAGTGCAACTGAAGCAAACAATCAACTATGGGCAACAAGGCACTGTCAAAATATCTCCAGGATAAAGTTGTGGACAGGCAAAAGCCAGAACATGGATACACAATTTTATAACTTTATCAATGCCTAGAAGCACAGTGAAGTTTAATATTAAGTGGAAGGCATTTGGTACAACACAGCACCCCCCTGGATCAGGACGTCACTCCAAACTGGATGGAAGAGCCAGGAGGAAACTGGTCAGAAAGGCTACCAAGTGGCCTTTAGCAACTCTGAAGCAGTTGCAGGAATTTATGACAGAGTGGTCATTGAGTGCATGTGACAACAATATCACAAATTCTCCACAAATGTGGATTGTATGGGAAGGTTGCAAGAAAAAAAACACTCCTCAAGAAAGGCCACATTCAGTCATGACTGAGCTTTGCCAAATGCACCTTGAAGATTCTGAGGCCACATAGAAAAAGGTGTTATCCACAACCTTATGAGAGTTCTCTGTGGAATCCACATCAGTTGGGACAATAGTTACTTCATATAGAAACATAAAAATATATATAATAACACATAAATGTCCTTCCATTCGTGGATTCCTACACACAAAAAAATCCTTTTTGGGTCAGGACTAGTGGTTTAAACATATATCCAATATTAGCATACTTTAGAAATATTTTCTTTGTCATGTGATTACTTAAATATGTTTATTGATTATTTGAAATACATCCACGGTCCTGATAAGTGCAGTATAGTTTTTTTGTGAACAACATATTTTTAATATTGTTGGAATTGTTCATTCATTATGTCATTTAGTCTTGACCAATCACTAAAAAAGCTTTTATTATAGTCTTAGATTAGTCTCTCTATGTCACTGCTATGATTGAGTAAAATCTCTCATTTTCACTTTTCTGTTATAGATCGGACTTGTTTCTTGAGCTAAATTTCTGCCCATGAAAAGCTACCAACATTGTTTCATTCCTGTATTTTTCCTTGTCAAAAGAAGTTTATTGAGTATACAATATTATAAAGATACATAAAGTAAGTTTACAAGGATCTATAAAGTAAGCTCATTGTTTTACAGTAGGGTTTATATAGGTAAATATCATGAAATTTCAAATATTAAACATTGGGTTCACGCATTCCTGTATTTTTCAACACACAGCTGTATTATCATCAACAGTTAATGTTAGCTACTTTTTATATAGAAGAATAGTAACGGATGGCATCTGTTTTACGTTCCTTTTTTCTTTCTTTTTCTTTTTTCCTTCCCATCCACTGACATCCGTGTTCTCTATATATATCTTACACAGACTGAAACAAGTTTTCACACATCCAGCCTATGAATGGACAAAGGCAGACACATGTACACATACAAGCCTATTTGGATAATATTTCATCTCGGCTTTTCTGTTTGCTGCTGATAGCGATCCTTGCTTCTGTTAGAAAGATTTTTATTAATTAATCTTCCTCTCATTTATATTCTCACATTTATCCTGGCCGGCATTGCATTGACATGAGTGTTCTGCTCGGCACTGCGGACCAGGATGTAAGTCAAACTTTGGTCGCTTATGAGAACATACACTAGCCGATCCTCATTCAGATCTAAACACTATGACTTTTAAACACATATATCGTATATGGCAGACACATGCACACAAGTAAGCCACTTTAAACATGAGTCATCCTGGCTTCTTAGCTTGTTGCTGACAGCGATCTTTGCTTTTGTCAGAAAGATTTTTATTAATCAAACCTCTTTTCATTTATATTCTTACATTCATCCTGGCCGGCACTGCTTTGACATGAGCGTTCTACTCAGCACTGCGGACCAAGATTTGAAATTCAAAATTTAAATCTTGGTCGCTCATGAGAACATATACAAGCCGATTCTCATTCAGATCCAAGTACTATGGCTTTTAAAGGCATATATCATACAATGCCATTTAGTACTATGGCTTTTAAAGGCATATATCATACAATGCCATTTAGTACTATGGCTTTTAAACACATGTCACATAATGCCACCTTACTAATCTAATTCTTTTCTTTCACTCAACAATATTATTCATTAAAATCATTATTTTCCACTTCTAATTTATTTGAACATATATGGCACATATTTATTGGTTCCATTTCTTAGTTTTACTACATATATCGCTCCTTGCAAGCGATTTTTCCGTGCACACTTCACATGATCATACATGTATGATCCACTGACATCCGTGTTCTCTATATATATCTTACACAGACATGTATAAATGTTATATGCACGATATAAGAGAAAAATGTAAAAAAAAAAAAAAAAATGTATATAAAAAATATATATGAAAAAACATGTAATAATGAATTGACATGATTGATTTCCAGCTGCTGTCAATGATTAATACTATCACATGACCATATAGGTTTTCAACTTAGGCTATAAATATGTTATGTACCCCCATATATGTCAGCTATGAATAAGCACTCATTGTGAGTGTAAAACGCGTCAGATGTTTTTGTATGCTTCTGCTGTTATGTTTTGTGTTTCTTCATGATTCAGCTTTTCAAATAAAGCGTTCATTATTATACCGGTGTGTGGCTTCCAGCTTTCCTTGATTTGCCTGCTCTTCCCATATACAGTGGGTATAGAAACAAATCACCCTCCCCCCTTTGAAATAATCACATTTTGTTGCTTTGCAGCCTGAAATGAAGACAGACACAGTTTTTGTTTTATCCAGCTGTATTTACTCAGTGCAACTTATAACACTCAAGTGAAAGATATAACACCAACATGTCAGAAAACAGAATTACTGAGTTAGAAAAAGGATTACCCCGCCTAAAAATGACTTGTAAACTCAATCAGGTGTAGCAAATCACCTTCTCGAAGGCACACAAAGCCATTTGACTTTCAACTGTGATCAGCTGTGGTCATTTTGATTAGCTCAGCATGAAAATAGATTTCCTGGAGCATGTCAGACCCTGGTAGTGCAACTGAAGCAAACAATCAACTATGGGCAACAAGGCACTGTCAAAATATCTCCAGGATAAAGTTCTGGACAGGCACAAGCCAGGAGATGGATACAGAATTTTATAACTTTATCAATGCCTAGAAGCACAGTGAAGTTTAATATTTAAGTGGAATATAAGTGGAAGGTATTTGGTACAACACAGCACCCCCCTGGATCAGGACGTCACCCCAAACTGGATGGAAGAGCCAGGAGGAAACTGGTCAGAAAGGCTACCAAGTGGCCTTTAGTAACTCTGAAGCAGTTGCAGGAATTTATGACAAAGAGTGGTCATTGAGTGCATGTGACAACAATATCACAAATTCTCCACAAATGTGGATTGTATGGGAAGGTTGCAAGAAAAAAAACACTCCTCAAGAAAGGCCACATGCAGTCATGACTGAGCTTTGCCAAATGCACCTTGAAGATTCTGAGGCCACATAGAAAAAGGTGTTATGGTCAGATGAGACTAAGGCTGGCCATACATTGTACAACTTTTTTGTATTTTGAACTTTGCTTTAGATTTACCAAAACCATATAATATGAGGACAAACCTAAACACTTTCAATTTGTATGCCATCAGATAGGCCCTTGTACTACATAGCTGAAGGTAAATCTAAAGGTAATGAAAATAAGAAAATTGTATAATGTACAGTATGGCTAGCCTAAAATTGAATTGTTTGGCCTCAACACCAAACGATATGTTTGGTGGAAATCCAATACAGCTCACCATCCAAATAACACCATTCCTACAGTAAAGCATGGAGGTGGTAATATCCTGTTATGGGGGTGTTTCTCTGCAGCAGGGACTGGAACTCTTGTCAGGATAGAAGGAAAAATGGACGGGGCAAAGTACTGTCAAATTCTTAGGAAAATCTGCTGCCCTCTGCCAGAAAGTTGTCAATGGGAAGAAGGTTTACCTTCCAACATGACAATGACCCAAAGCATGCAGAACAGTGGTTGAAGGAGAATAAGGTGAATGTAGTCAGAGCCTAGACATTGAAAATCTGTGGAATGACTTGAAGACTGCAGTCCACAGTCACCATCAAATTTAACTGAACTTGAGCAGTTCTGCAAAGAAGAGTTGGCAAATATTGCAAAGTCTAGATGTGCAAAGTTAGTAGAGACATAAAGGCTGTAATTAAAGCAAAAGGTGGTTCAACAAAATACTGACATAAGGGGGTGATTCTTTTTCCAACTCAGTGATTCTGTTTTTGATTTTTTTTTCCTGACTTGTTGATGGTGTTATATCTTTCACTTGGATGTTATAAGTTGCACTGAATAATTACAGTTGGATAAAACAAAAACTGTGTCTGTCTTCATTTCAGGCTGAAAAAGCAACACAATGGGAATAATTTAAAGGGAAGTGATTCTTTTCTATACCCACTGTATGCATGTCTTTTATTGGTAACCTGCTGGCGTACCCACAGAAGGGCAGCCTTGTCTGTGGTGAGCAACCAATCTTGAGTCAGTGGGCTCTTAAAATGTTTCTTTCCCTCTCACTACCTTGTTTAAACTCATATCAAAGTCCCAGTTCGTTTTGGATGCCCCTTTTTTCATTGGAGAACTAGTTCTTGAGGGAGTGTATGCCACATTTTCACAGCTCTTACTGTGAAGTAGCCTTTCCATATTTGGAAGTTAAATCTATTTTCCTCCAGGTGTAAAGAGTCTCTCCTTGTCCTCTGTAAGGAACTGAACGTTAACTCAACACCAAGTTCCCAATATGGACCAATTGTGTATTTATACATGGCGAACATATTCCTATTAATCGTCTCTTCCCAAGGGAATAAGTTCCATTCAGCTAATATTTCCTCATAGTTGATTTCCTCCATGTCTCTTATCAGTTTGTCTGTCTTTCTCCGGTTCTCTAATATCCTTTTTTTGAACTGCCCTGTGAAAGTCAATACAGCCACAAGCCCTGGAATTGATAAAATCAAAATTCACCTTAATGTAAAGTTAAGAAGCATGACATGTAAGAGTGCCCTGACTGAGATATCACAAAGCCAGTGGAGAGTAGAAACACATAATCCCAAAAGCTGAAGGTGGCACATAATTCGAGACCCAATAGTAGGTTACGCTGCCCAGGAGCCTCAGGACAGTCGGACAAATGTGTGGATCCCGTGGTTGCCAGTCACTGGTTGCAGGGCTTTTCGTGGTGGTGAGTGTCCATTGAAACAACTGAGTGCAGGGGCATGATGGCAGCACTGACCTGGATGGTTGCTATGGACAACAACACTTAGTGACAATTCTGCATTTGGTTGCTATTGGCAATGACATTTGGCAAAAATCAATTTAGGAGCAAACATAGTCTTTTTCCCTAGTTGTACCCCCAAACTTGGCAAAACAGACAAAGTCTCCCTTGGCTTTTGCGGTCGCTAGGGGTGACGGCCAGCAGGTTAACCGTGAAGGCAAATCTTGGTGGGACCTCCAAATGTAGCCATGGTGTTGTAGCTAGTAACAAACAATCTGCCAAATCACCCACTGCCAGACTTCATACATCACTTCCAGAGACAATGAACAGTCTTTTGCAAGCTTTGTTTTTGTTGTTTTATTTGGGGGTACAACTTGGATAGGGATAGGAATATGGGATGCCCATTGGATAAATATTTGCCATCTTATTTAAGGATTTTGAGTACATTCTGAATAAAGTTGGAGCAGAAAGAATTAATGTGCATATAGAATTTAGTATTATTCTCCTCCTGTATCTCCATGCAGACTGTTGCTCCTCCTGCGGCTCAACCTCCACAGACTACTGTCCCTAATAGTTCTCCACCCATCACCGTGTGTTAGATAGAGACATCACTTGGGACCATGTCCAAATGATGGTCTTAGATCTCCTTCATCTCCCACCCAAAACTTGTTTCCTTCTGTACAGACTTAGTTCCTCCTGCACAAAATTTGTAGTTATTAGTTGAAGTATGACACATTCTCTTCTTTTGGATAGTAGAGGCCCACTCTGAATGAACCCGTCTACTGGCTCTGGTTTCTCACTGCCACTAGGCCTAAGGCCTGCAGAACCTCTCCCTGGAGGCCTAGTGGGTTAAAAGCGTGTCTTCTAGGAAAATGGACTACTGTTCCCAGCCAGCCCAACTTGCAAATCATGAGCCCGCAGGCTACATCGCCTTGACACAGATCCCCAAAGTCTCTTTTCTGATTTAGGACTCCCCATCATCTACCGTGTGTTTGATGAAGACTCTGCTAACGACCGTGTTATAGCAGAGTGCCCTCACAGACTCCTTGGCACTTCCAGCCCTCCACTGAGGTAACACTCACCGACCTTCCAACAGCCCTGGGTCCTTGATGAGAAACTTTGACTGGACCATGCGTACCAACAGCTTCACCTGCCCCTCTGCTGCAGGAGTTCCCTGCCATCTGACCGTGTGGTGGCAGAGACATTGCCAATGACCATGTAGAGGCAATGTTCCCTCGCAGTTCTCCCCGGGCCTCCTCCTGCGGCTGTCTAACATGCCATTCCTCACTTCACTCAGCCGGCTTCTCCCCCCCCAGTGGCATATCACCTCAGCTTATATATGAGGCCCGCCCCCTGCCAATACAGATTGAGGATTGGTCATGGCTCACACACAAGCTACCTGCCACTCCAGTTCCAGGCCCAGCCCCTCTTCTAGAACATTCTTCTCAGAAGCAGGGTAGGTGCCTCAGAACTGAAGTGCAGGTGGTCACACCCACTGCTACTCTGACCACTCCCAGCCCCCAGATCAAAACAGACAGGCCTAGCTTGCAGCATAGGCCTGCCTAAATTTGCCTGTGCTGAAAAACCCTAGTAAATAACAATTACTAGCACCTACCTATTGGTAGAGGGTGCTACATATAGGAAGGGTCGGGGGAATGTGTCAGCCTTAATGACTGACCACAAATATTAACTCCCCCAAGACTAACCCCTCTAAGGGCACTTTCACACTGGGACGTCGGCAGTAAAGTGATGCTTTACTGTAGTTTTTGTGGCTCTTTTCGGCCGCTAGTGGCTGAAAAAGGGTTAAAAGCACCCACAAAGTGCTTTGCCAGCTGTGTTTGCCAGCGCTTCGGCGGCGCTGCCCATTGATTTGAGGGGCACCTCAAAGATGCTGCTTAAAGGACTTTTTTTAGCGTCCTGCCAGTGCGCCGCTCCAGTATAAAAGCACTCGGGCTTTCACACTGGAATGACAGGAGATGCTCATTTTCAGGCACTTTGCAGGCATTATTTTTAGCACTATAGCGCTTGTAAAGTGCCTCAGTGTGAAAGTAGCCTATAGCTAAATAAAAAATGTATTAAAAACAAAGAACAAGTCTTTACAATAATGAATAAATACAATTTTGGGGAAAAATATTTAGAACTGTGTATCACCCCCAGGGGTTTGAGAATTAAACACATGCCGACCGGGCCATAGCCGAAAGATGGCTTATTCTGGGTGGGCGTCCATGGATGTCCTCCCAGAATCCCGCTCTCGCGCCCCCCTGGGGCGCGCACCCGAGAACATCCGTGACCGCCGGGTCCTCCAGATCACATGGTAAATGGCTTTGACGGAGCGATCACATGTAAACAAAAAACTGGCGTCATGTTATGACGCCGGTTCCTCCCTCCCCTCTCTGTACCGTTCGGTACAGTGTGAGAGGAGAGGGGGAGAGATCGGATGGCAGCAGCATTGTGGGCTGGATCTGTAGTGCCCACAGCGCTGCTCTGTGACAAATGCAGTCACATGCAGCCATCCATCCATCCATGCTCAGCCATCCCTCCATACTCTAATACCCTGCAATGCCCTGCACTACTCTGCAATACCCAGCAATACTCTGCAATACCAAGCAATACTCTGCACTACTCTGCAATACCCCGCAATACTCTACAACACCCTGCAATACCCCGCAATACTGTGCAATACCCCACAATACTCTGCAATACCCTGCAATACCCCGCAATACTCTGCAATACCCCGCAATACTCCGCAATACTCTGCAATGCCCCGCAATACTCTGCAATACTCTGCAATACCCCGCAATACTCTGCAATACCCTGCCATACTTTGCCATACCCTGCCATACCATGCCATACTCTGCAATACCATGCCATACTCTGCAATACCCTGCCATACCCAGCCATACTCTGCAATACCCAGCCATACTCTGCAATATCCAGCCATTCTCTGCAGTACCCATCTATACTCTGCCATACCCAATCATACTCGGTGATACCCTGCAATACCCTGCCATGCTCAGCCATACTTGGCCATACTCAGCCATACCCAGCCATGCACAGCCATACTCGGCTGTACTCGGCCTCTGTATGTGGCCAGGCTGTGGAAGTCTCACACATGTGATATCGCTGTACTCAGGAGGAGTAGGAGAATCTATTTTGGGGTGTCATTTTTGGTATGTACGTGCTATGTGTTAGAAATATTGTATAAATGGACAACTTTGTGTTAAAAAAAATGCGTTTTAACCACTTGCCGCCCACCGGCCGTCATATGACCGCCTTGACTTTGTGCGGGGATATCTGAATGATGCCTGCAGCTACAGGCATCATTCAGATATCATCTCTTTCAGCCGGCGATTCCCTACACCATAAGAATGATCATAGTGGCTGTTCCACTGCTTGGTCGTTCTTACGGGAGGCGAGAGGGGACATCCCTCCCTTCCCGCCGCCCTTCGGTGCTTCTACCGACTCACCGCTATGATTGAAGCCAGGATCGTTTTTTTTTTTTATTTAAGGCTTCCCAGCCTAGAGGTGAGATGTGGGGTCTTATTGACCCCATATCTCACTGTAAAGAGGACCCGTCATGCCATATTCCTATTACAAGGGATGTTTGCATTCCTTGTAATAGGAATAAAAAGGATCAAAAAATTTTGTTTTTGGAAAAAAGTGTCAAACCAAAACAAATAAAGTAAAATGAACAATAAAAAAAAAAAAAAAATTTAAAGCGCCCCCGTCCATGTGCTCGCATGCAGAAGCGAACGCATATGTAAGTCCCGCCCACATATGAAAACAGTGTTCAAACCACACATGTGAAGTATCGCTGCAAACGTTAGAGCGAGAGCAATAATTTTGGCCCTAGACCTCCTCTGTAACTCAAAACATGTAACCAGTAAAAAATTTTAAAGCGTCGTCTATGGGGATTTTTAAGTTGCGAAGTTTGGCGCCATTCCACGAGCGTGTGCAATTTTGAAGGTTGACATGTTAGGTATCTACTTACTCGGCGTAACTTCTTGTTTCACATTATGCAAAAACATTGGGCTAACTTTACTGTTTTTTTTTTTTTTTTTTTAAGCCCAAAACTGTTTTTTTCCCAAAAAAAATTGTTCGAAAAATTGCTGCAGAAATACTGTGCGAGATAAAAAGTTGCATCAACCGCCATTGTATTCTCTAGGGTCTTTGCTAAAAAAACATATATAATATTTTGGGGTTCTATGTAATTTTCTAGCATATAAATGATGATTTTTACATGTAGGAGAGAAATGTCAGAATTGGCCTGGGTGCTCCAGAACGCCTGAAGGTGCTCCCTGCATGTTGGGCCTCTGTATGTGGCCACGCTGTGTAAAAGTCTCACACATGTGGTATCGCCATACTCGGAAGTAATAGCAGAATGTGTTTTGGGGTGTAATTTGTGGTATGCATATGCTGTGAGAAATACCCTTCTAATATGACAATTTTGTGAAAAAAAAAAAGAAAAAAAAATTTGACTTTGCAAAGAATTGTGGGAAAAAAATGACAACTTCGTAAAACTCACCATGCATCTTTCTAAATACCTTGGAATGTCTTCTTTCCAAAAAGGGGTCATTTGGGGGGTATTTGTACTTTTCTGGCATGTTAGGGTCTCAAGAAATTAAATAGGCCGTCAGTACTTCAGGTGTGATCAATTTTCAGTTATTGGCACCATAGCTTTTGGACTCTATGACTTTCAAAAAGACCAAATAATATACACCAATTTGTACATATGTTTACCAAATATATATATAGCAGTATAAATTTTGGCCAAAATTTACGAAGAAAAATGACTAATTTGCTAAATTTTATAACAGAAACAAAGAAAAATTATTTTTTTTACTGAATTTTCAATCTTTTTTCTTTTATAGCGCAAAAAGTTAAAACCCCAAAGGTGATTAAATACCACCAAAAGAAAGCTCTATTTGTGTAAAAAAAGGACAAAAATTTCATATGGGTACAGTGTTCTATGACTGAGTAATTGTCATTCAAAATGAGAGAGCACCGAAAGCTGAAAATTGGTCTGGTTAGGAAGGGGGTTTGAGTGCCCAGTGGTCAAGTGGTTAAAAAACAATGCAGCTTTCTGGATGAAGATCTGAAAAAGGACTTTTCAGAGTTCTGCACAATAAAATTGATTTAACTTATTCGGTTACCATCCTACATTAGATTTAGGCCATGTTATTGATATCCTTCGGACAGGTGGGAGATTCAGTATTTCTGGGCATCCCTTGATGTTTGCTCTCTTTATACCTCTATCCCACATGATTTAGGCCGTAGGGTCCTCAATCATTTTCTTTGTAGAGAATCTCACATGAATTTCTGCCAAGTCTAGTTCCAACTAGAGGGGATACAGTTTTGTCTAGAACATAAATATTTCTCTCAAATCCAGGATTATGTCTCACAAAATAGGGTTTTGATTGCTAAATTCAAAGAAGAGGGATATCCAGAGGATCTGATTAGGTCCGCTTATGAATCATATTTAGGTAATTCTCCCACCAATAGTAAGTCAATTGTTTCACAGGATGACAATATAAGATTAATCACAGGCTCCAAAGGCGATTATAAAGCCCTATCCAATATCTTGAGAAAACATTGGCACATTTTACGCTCTGACGCAAAATTGGGCCCCCATTTACCACTAGTACCTCAGATTGTATTTAGATGAGAACTGACTTTGAGAAATATTATTGCACCCAGCAAGCCTAGAAGATCTGTTAATAAACATTCCACAGATATCATAAGCTTTTTTTGACAGTTGTGTTGGCATATTCCAACGTAAAACGTTGCCTAACCTGTCAATTTATTATTCATGGTCAGTCATCCTTTAATTACTTTTATGTTTTGTGGTGCTTTTGTGGTCTTCTCTATTTGGGACGAACAAAACACACATTGTGTAAAAGAATAGGTGAGCACCGTAGACTCATTGAAGAGGGTAAAGATAAACGGAGTGTCCCATGCCCTTTTGCAGCTTGCCATGGGAAGAAAAACCAAGTTATGTCTGTACTAGCTATCAAACATATCCCCAAAGGGTCCCTTACTGATAATTAAACATTTTTGTTATTATGCAGGGGAGAAACATTTTGGATTTAAAAGCTGGGCACACTTTCTCCTCAAGGTTTGAATGGGGAGTTGGATATCCAAACCCATTGTGTGGTTTATTTTGGTAAACGCTTTCAACTTGCATGCATTTCTTCATTTTAATATGCATTTATTTGATATGCATTTACTTATGTGTTTCCAGATGTTGCACACTTATGTGTTTCCAAACGTTATACATTTATGTATTTCCAAATGTGTTTCCAAATGTTTACAAATTTGCATGCACTTTTTATTGAAATGCTTCCCGCTTACTGTATTGTTGAATGACGGTTGGGCAGGACTGCTCTTGTTCTGGGAGGACGTCATATGACTAGCGGCATTTGCTGGTGCACTGTATCTGGGGGATCAGCGCAGCCCCATCTGTGTCCATCAGTGTAGCATATCATTGCCTATCAATGCTGCATATTAGTGCTCATCAGTGCTGAATATCAGTGCCCATCAGTGCTGCATATCAGTGTCATCAGTGCAACATATCAGTGTCCATCAGTGCAGCATATTAGTGCCCATTAATGCCGACCCTAACAGCTCAGCCTCATCAGTGCCTCTTCATCAGTGCCCATCAGTGAAGCTCATCAGTGCCCATCAGTGCAGCCTCATCAGTGCAGCCTCAGCAGTGCCCAGCAGTGCATCCTCATCAATTCATACCAGTACAGCCTCATCAGTGCCCATCCTTGCAGCCTATCAGTGTCCATCAGTGCAGCCTCATCAGCAAACATCAGTGAAGAAGAAAAATTACTTATTTGCAAAAATTTACAACAGAAACAAGGAAAAATGTTTGTTTTATTTTTTCAAAATTTTCGGTCTTTTTTCATTTGTTTAGCAAAAAAACAGTGGTGATTAAATACTACCAAAAGAAAGCTCTATTTGTTTGAAACAAATGTAATTTGTGTGCAGTGTTCCATGACCACGCAATTGTCATTTAAAGTGCGACAGCACTGAAAGCTGAAAATTGGTCTGGGTGGGATTGGGGTGAAAGTGCCCTGTATTGAAGTGTCAATATGCATTTACTTGATATGCACTTTCAAATGTTGCACACTTATATGTGTTTTCAAATGAGCACATTTTTCTCCTCAAGGTTTGAATGAGGAGCTGGAAATCCTTACCAATATGTTATCTATTATGGTTAACCTTTTCAACTTACATGTGTTGTTTTTTTTTATTATTATTAATATTTGATATGCATTCATTTGATATTTTTTTATGTGTTTTCATATATTCATGTGTCCAGCTACCATTATCTTTTTTCTTTGCTACTGCTTGTATGCATTTTTTACCTTCCTGCATTTTTATTTTGTGTTGTTATTTTTTCATTTATATTTGTTTATTCTTATTTTTCTTTTCTCATTTATTTAAGGTTTTCTAGTAAGCTCATTTGTAATATGAGGCCATGATGCACTATCACCTTCTATTTTCATTCATTGTTGGAAAGTCTTGTTCTTTGCTTTTAATACATCATCTATTTAGCCTTAGAGGGGTTAATATCTATGGATGGTTATTAAGGATGACACACTTCCCCCGGCCCTTCCTGTATATATTTTCATTGCCGGTTCCTAATCACATGATCTGAGGAAGGGGCATACCCCCGAACCATGCTAGCATAGTGACCGGCTCCTCTCCTTTGGTTTGACATGGTTTGAGTGCTCTCGAGGACTTCCAGATTGCCCTTACTAGCCAATGTTTGGGTGATCTTCAGCCAAGTGTATGACATCACATACAGTTCCGGGAAATGTGACTTCCAGCGGACACGCCATCTCAGCAACCCCAGAGATCCAGAATCCACACACTTCTTCCACTGTCCTGAGGCTCCTGGGCACTGTAACCCACTGTTGGGTCCAGGATCATGTGTCATCCTTCAGTTTTTGGGATTATGTGTTTCTCCTCTCTACAGGCTTGGTTAAAAATCAGTCTGGGCACTTTTGCATGTCATGCTTTTTAAGTTTACATTGAATTAATTATAATTTGATCTATTCCTGGGCTTGTGACTCTATTGACTTCCACAGTCCTGAGAGCACTCCTTTATTTGTTATTTTGTGATCATGTCTCATTGCTGGTCAGATGAGTAGTTGGAGCTGCCCTTACTGTGATTATCTACATATCCCCTTGGAACCTCATTGCGATTGGTACTTGCGTTTTTTTTCCAAAACAGAACTGCACATCCCTAATGGGGGTCTTACTAATGATTTGTACAGGGCAAAGCAGTGTCTCCCTCTCTCTCTTGGAGTCTATACCGCTTTTATCTCATTTAATACAAGAATCATAAGATTATATATATATATATATATATATATATATATATATATATATATATATATATAACACTTGTATTCCCTCTTTTTTATGAAGATGATCAGAATTATAATCCTAAATAGCTTCTTGCACAGCTCTGCTGTGCGGTCACGTGATCTTCATCCGCTCTCCTTACCCAATCTACGGAGAGTAGAGGAAGGGGCTGATATTCTGCTCTAACGTATGCCAGCCAACAGAGGGAGGTCACGTGATCACACAGCAGTGTTGTGCATGAGGGTATTTTGGATTATAATTTAAATGTACTGCCACCCCTGTAGGGGCCGCTGGAAGATAACTGTCCCCAATGGTCGCCCTGCAAGCCCTCTGACACCTCTGACACCCTGGGTTCAGACATAATTCACATAAGAACACAATTGCAAAAACACCAGACTGTAGCAAAGCAAATGAGCATTTATTAACAATTCTTAAATTGTAAACCCTCACCTTGTAAAACAACCCATTCAGTTTAAAATAGAAAAGAAAGGCAAAACATTGTGTATACATAACATTGTAAATACCTTTTTTTCCTCTTTTTTTATAAGTGATCACATTCCTTCTGTTCTCAGCTGCATAAGAAGCTTGGAGAGCTAGGGGAGGAGAAACAGCAGCACACTGAGCTTCCTATTGAATGGCTGTGCAAGGGGGGTGAGTCAGTACAAGTCTAATCATTGGAGGAGAGCAGATTGAGTTCCCAGCACAGCTTGAGACCTGACCACGGTGTGTTCTCCTTCCTAGTGTGGTCAGTTTTTAAAAGAAAAGAAGAGGGACTGGTAGTGTCATGTACCTGATGGCTGAGCCTGACCTGCAGAGGGAAGGCCTCTCATACAACCCTGGCTCAGGGTCCACTGATGTTGTAACAGTGGCCTTGAGAGTACAGTGGTGTAAGGGTGCCTGTACTGTCTTCCATGTGAAGGATGCATCACCAGGGTGGATCAGAAAGCTAGACAGCAGACATTGGTAGATCAGCAGACTCTGGGCTAGTGGCAGCAGGTAGCTAGGGATAGGCAGGTGTATGCCAGGCAGAAGAGACACCGGAAGCCTTGTCAGCCAAGCCAGGTTGGTAACAGACGGTCAAGGTACAGGCAGAGGTTGGCAAGGTGAGTTCAGGTAGATAAGCAAAAGACAAAGTCAAAGTCCAAATACAGGCCAAGGTCAGGATAGGAGAGGTTTAACTAAGTCAGAGGCAAGCCATGCCAAATACAGGAATCAACAGGATCAGGTTTTAGGAACACAGGTACAGCTGCATACCAGACAGCAAAGTACTAGTAAACCTGCTCCCCTTATATATGGCATTTGGCACCAACGTCATTGGCGCGTGTGCATTGTGAATGCTTCTCTCTCCAGCCAGCTAGAACTTGTAGTTTGCAGCAGCACTGGCTACAGGTGAAACCTGTCTCTCTGGACCACATGCCCCAGGATCCCTTGTTTTCAGTAGTTCTCTCTCTCTCTCTCTCTCTCTCTCTCTCTCTCTCTCTCTCTCTCTCTCTCTCTCTCCTCTCTCTCTCCTCTCTCTCTCCTCTCCTCTCTCTCTCCTCTCTCTCTCCTCTCTCTCTCCTCTTAGGAAATGATGTTGCAATTGCCAGGCTGAACACTAGAGGGAAGCAAATTCAAGGTAGTCTTTGTTAAAGAATGTCCCACGATGACACAGGCAGACTAGCCAGCACCTGGCTACATAAAAAAAAACCTGACATGCTGTGCTTTATATCTTTATATAACAGAGGGGATACAAATGTTTTTTATACATTACTTTACAGAAATAGCTGCAGAGGTGAGGGGAGGGGCGAGGAGGAGATCAGCTCTTACTACACAGATTATTGAGCTGACAAGCAGGGAGGGAGAGACTGACCACACAGTGTGATAACGGAGGGACATAAACTGACCACGGTATCATGGATCAGTACTGTGGTCAGTATACATAGAGGGACACAGGAACAAGTAGGATAAACCAGGTATTTTACAACATAGAAAGGGACAAATGACATGGCACAAGCTCTATGCTATAGATCATGCTTTAAAGGAACAAGAGCATTTTTTTTTAGGGTTATAACCACTTTAAGTCTATGATCTACCAAAACACCCAGATTCTGCTTCACCACTGATTCCTTAGATTTTCTTCTCCTAGAATGTGTGATGCATGTGTGTTTTTTGCCCCCAAGTGCATAACTTTACATTTATCAACATTTAACCTCATTTGCCACATAGTTGCCCAATTAAATAGTGCATTGAGGCTGGCTTGTAAGTTGGAGAAGTTTTGTAAGGACATTATTTCACTGCATAGCTTGGTGTTATCTGCAAACATGGAAATGGTACTTTCACTCACAAAATCTATATAATTTAAAAATATGTTGTAAGGGCCCCAACACTGAACCTTGGGGTACAATCACTAATACCTTAGACGATTCAGTGTAAGAATCATTAATCACTACTCTCTGAATATGGTCTTTTAGCCAGTTGTCTATCCATTTAAAAAATGAATTTTCTATGTTTACAGACTTTTAAGCATAAGTTCACCTTTGGGAACTTGTTACGTGTTCCACCCATTTTTAGGGTTGTACAAGTGACATGTTCCCATTCCTCCAGCTGCCGCCCTCTCCGCTGCCTCTAGTGACAGCAAGCGAGAGATCTTCTCCCCCCACTCGCTGTCACTATTTAAAAAAATAGCCTTGTCCGAAGGGCATTGGCCCAAACCTGTCTTGCATACACACGGCCACACAATTGTTGGCCAACAAATACGAACATAGTGACATACTACATTGTTTTTCAGTTCTTTAGCACCACCCTTCTGCTAATTTCATGTTAGTAGAAGTCTGGTGAGTGTTTATTCGCACTTTTCATTTTGCACTTTTCAGTTTGAGCTTTACAGTTCGTGCTTTTCAGTTAGTTTCTGAACGGCCATTCGTCAACCAGACATGTTGCGGAATCGGAGGAGATAACGTGTTATTTATTATTGGCCTTGGAGTTATAGCTTTGACATTGTTTTTTTGGTTGAATAATGATTTGATTTGGTATATTTTCTATATTTTTGGATGCATAGAATGCACTTTTTGGTTAAGTTCTATTGCCAGATAGCACGTCTAATTTTATTTGTTTTCTTTTTTTAATGCACAATAAAAAAATTGTGGAGAATAATACTTGGCTATGTATTTTACTTCAAATGACAGTTTGGGAGTAGGCAGTTACATTTAAAAAAATACAATGTAAAATTGACAAGGGACACCAACATAGTTGTATCTTTGATCTTAAAAACTATGGGATAATGGTGTCGTGGTAACTTACCCAAATAAAAAAAAAAAAGCATAATAATATTATTCTTGATATCACTAGAAAAAAAAAAAGCCTTTGAAAATTTGTTTGCAATAGCTCCATCAGTATCAGCAGCAAAGCAGCTTCATTATTTATCCCATTAAAGAAGAAGAGAATGCGCGCTGCATTTCGAGATTTCATCATTTGCCACGTGACGAATGTTAATTCTCCATTACAAACGCTAGTTTACAAGACCGACCGCTTCTGGCTTGTCGTGAATAATAAGTCAGAATAAGTATGTGCCTTTTTAAGGACAGGTTTCCCGCACAATAATTATCATTGAGTTATTTTTAACGAGGATATTTTTAAGATACAAAATCAATCTATATGACACAGTCTATGCATATGAAACTTATTCACAGAGACATGTGAGCATACGAAATAGTCATTTATTGGTTGACAAACACAAATAATCATTTGAAATTAAGATACCGATTGCGTTGCATGAATGTCTTGAAAATCAATAAAAACTTGCAAAAATGGGCATACCGTCCCTTTGACATAATACCACCATGACAACTTCTCGGTAGAATCAATAACCTTGTGAACTTGACAATTAAACAGAACGTCTGTATTTCACACGTACAACCGTTACTATACTGAAGGTAAGTAAGTGGTTAACAATGTGAAATAGATTAGACGTTTGCTTTGTCAATAAATGTGGCAACTATGCAAAAAGAAAAATATAATGAAAAATGTGAATCTTTAGAGAAAAATCTACAAGGTGGTTATTGATTCGGGAGAATGATTATCAATTGTATAATATTCAATACATCAATATTTGAGAGAACATATCAATATTTGAGAGAACATACAAGATAAAATCAACATGACATAATTACCCATTCCAGGATGGCTACTGTTCCTATTGGCTGGTTACCAGAGTTAAAATGGCTGTCGTGGCTTTCAAAATGGATACTCTTAAAGAGGATTTACTTCTTGTGACCTCACAGTTCTAAGTATTAGGTGTTGAGGAATCTTCATGAATGTAAAGATATGTATTCATGCATGGTGCATGAGTGTCAGTCTGGGAGTGTGCATATCTCCCAGTGTCCCCCCCTCAGGGTGGATCCCTGAGCTTCCTTCTGAGCTCTCCCCCTGAGCTCACTTCCTCTCCATCTTTTTCTCTCTCTCTTCCATGGCATCTCACTTGCCTCTAAATACCATTTCAGATAATGAGACCATAAAAATTATAATGGCTCTGCCTAAAAGGATGTGGCTTCTTTTCTACTGGTTAAGGAGAAACGTAATCATTTACCTTTCCCGGAAATTAAATGAGTTCAAATAATACCACCTTTAACTACCAGGTGTCTCACATGTGTTTTGAGTTTGTCCTTTTAAATGAATACGTTCTATTTTCATGTGTATAGTGTTGAGAAGAGTATATACCTTTAAATATTCTGGTAATCGGTCTAATGTAAAATACACTCAGTATAAGTCTGATTAGTCACCATTACATAACTTGGTTATATATATGTATCTCTATAAATGTATATCTATAAAGACTGGTCTATGAAAGACACATGTTATATATACTAATCAATACTACCTAAAATTATTATCTATATGAATACCTGTATAATTCTGGTATCTCCAATGGATGTTTGTTTATCTAAACATAGGCTACAGTCTTATATAGTTATAATCATAATGATACGTTTTTCCTAATACTAATTCATTTCCTAAAACACTTCTACTTAAAAAATCACACCTTCATATATACTCTCCCCATACCAAAGCCGTTGGGTCCGCTAAAGTTATAATATGTCTTTGTGACTTACATTATCATACATTACTTGAAATGACTTATAATAACCATATAGGTACTTTTTAAAATATTTTTGACTGGCACAAGATTCATCACTTTCTAACATGTGTTTGAGATGGACGTTTAACATTCCCACTGGATGTTTAGAGATGACTTGTTTGTCTAAACAGTTCCTAAAAATTCACACAATGGGTTTTGTTAGCCAAGGTGTTAGCTATTTAAACAGCCCCTCACTTGAACACAATAGGTTTAGGCCAGGTGAGGTTATTTCTATTTGAGAATAGTCTGTGTAACCTTGTTTCCTATGGTTGTAAGGGTAGTTTTCCTTTATTCACTAATACCATGTAAATATCTCCTTGTTTTGTGACGAGAGCAGCCATTGTTCCATCGAGTTTTCCTTACAACACATGCTTGTAAAAGTCTTCAATACTTGATGTAGTAGAATAACTTGGAAAAACATGAGAACGTCTATTTTGTTTTAAAGGTCTCCAAAAGGGCAACAGTTCAATGACTGCAATAATCATGGTTCATCTGCTTTCTTTTGAAGCCTAAGAAACAGGCTCATCCTTGCATCCAAGCATGCATGTTTGTACTTCGGACTTGTGTACACACGCTCTGAAAATCCGGCAACACACATTTGTCCGCGGAAAATTTGAAAACCTGCTAGCCAACATTTGTTGGCGGAAAGTCCGACAACAATTGTCCGATGGAGCATACACATGGTCGGATTTAACGCCAACAGCCTGTCATCTAACATTTCCCGTCGTGTGTACGCGCCTTTAGTTTTTGCTCACCCCCTTATAGAAAGAAATCAGATTTGTTTGACAACTTCTGTCTTTCATGAATCTATGCTGTCTGTTGCTTAAAATATTGTTTTCCAGCAAGAACTCATCTATTTGGTCTTGTATTAATCTCTCAAGTATCTTCCTGACTATAGAAGTTAAGCTAAGTGGTCTTTAGTCACCTGGAAAAGACTTTGAACCTTTTTTTAAATTAGGCACCACAATAGCTATATGCCAATCCAATGGTATCATGCCAGTCAATGAACAGTCTTTAAAAATTAGAAACAATGGCTTTGAAATAACAGAGCTCAACTCTCTGAGAACATGTGGGTGTGGTGCAGGTGCTTTATTCACTTTTATTTAGTCTAAGGCTGGGTACATACCATCACCACATCTGTCTCACAGCAGGGGACCAGGGCAAGCTGGTTCACCATTTCAGGTACGATTTCAGTCTGAATTTTGGGCTGAATTCGGACCTGAAATGGACCAAAAGACACCCAGCGTTTTTGTGCAAAACGCACTGGATCTGCTGCGGAGATATGTGAACCGGCTCCATAGAGAGCCGGTCAAAATCTTCTGGTATTGCAAATTGGATGTGGGGAATCCACATCTGATTCGCAATAGTGTGAACCCAGCCTGAATGCTTTTGGATCATATCAGTTTTGAGCCACTGTGGTTCATTTGGGGCTAAGTTAATATTATCTATTACCCTATTTTCCTTTTTATACACAGAGCTGAAGAAGGGCCTCTCTTTGCCCCAGTCACCAACTCAAAATTCTTGTAAAGGCTCTAAATTCCAAGACCTTATCTTTTTACTATTAATATATTTTAATAATTTTTGGGGGTTTGTCCTACCCTTATTTGCAACCTGTCGTTCTTTTTGAGTTTTTGGGGTCTTGATTTTTGACTTTTAAATGATGATAGTGTTCCTTCATTTTTATATTTTTGAAATGCTTTTATCTTATTATTAATAGCTTTTTTTAAACACATAGCCACATTTTATCTTTAGCCGTTTAAACATATTGCCAATAGGAAAATACAATATTTTGTATTTTGTGTGATAGCATGCAGTCAATTTGACGCATTTCCATTTCTGTTCTGTGTTCTTTAATGACAAAATTCCCTCCTGGAAAAGCAGTCCTCAGCCTTGGAAAATGTGCTCACTTGAAATTAAATGTTATTATGTTTTTAGTATGAGCTTGTTGTTTACAGTTAACTTTTAATATAATCATGTTACCACCACCCAGATGTTCTTTTATATGAATATTTGTAATAAGCTCTGCCATTTGAGATTACCAGGTCCAGCAAAGCATCATTACTAGTTGGGGCCTCTATGAACTGCACCAAAAAAATTATCTTGTAACCTATCTTGTTTCTAAAATTTCTGCTCCGTTATTGTTAAAGTAGTGTCATTACTTCAGTTAATTTCAGGGTAGTTAGTCTGGTTGAAAAAAGACAAAAGTCCATCTAGTTCAACCAATAAAAAGGAAGAAAAAAAATGACAATCCTATATACATAATCCCATACCCTCAGTTGATCCAGAGGAAGGCGAAAAACTCCAGCAAAGCATGATCCAATTTGCTCCTGCAGAGGGAAAAATTCCTTCCTGATCCCACAAGAGACAATCGGATATTTCCCTGGATAGAGTTTACCTATGCAGGGAACAAAGGGGCGCCAAACTGAGTGCAGCTTTTAAAACCAATAATTTTATAAAAATGACAAATGGCAACTCACCAGATAGCTGAGTGATACAGGCGTAGTATATGTAAAGTGAACGTCTGTCTTAAAGCCTCTCCAAGCTGCAGCAGCCTCGGACACAAGCTCCCTGGATGGAAGTAGGAAGCAGCCGAACGCCGCCGTAACTAGTGTGGAATGCAAGATGGCACCGGGCCGGACGTGATGTCAAACGGAGATGCTGACGTGGAGTGGGCGGTAATGTGTTTTGAAGCAACAGCTTCTTCTTCAGACATAATTGTCCCACCTGTCAATCTTATATAAAGGAAAAAAATACAAAGGAACAGATGCAATTGGCTAACACATATGTCAGGTATTTATGGGGAAGTGAATGGAGAGGACAAGCTAGGAGGAGACAGGGTAATCTAGCTAGTAGGACAGAACTATCATATGTTTACGTGAAAAATAGAAATATAATAAATGGATATATGTAAAAAAATAGATAAAATACAATACATTGAAAAAGAAGGTGAGTTGGAAAGTCCAACCATAGGAATAAATATATATAAAAAAGGAAAAAATAAAATAATAATAAAATAAACGGGATGGTCTGTATATATTCTCTCATTGGTATGGGAACTGTCAAGAAAATGATAATTGATAGAGATTAAATACCGTATAAAAGATATTTAAATATGTTATATGTTTGTATACTCAGTCTAAACAATGTGCCCAGAGAAAAAGGAAAAAAACAGTTCATCTATATGCAACCAAATGGGCGATTATTCCATATTTGAAGAGACAAATCACTTTACATGTAGAGAAGTACCTAAAGGAGCAATTATTGCATGATCTCTGATTTATATAATCTGATGACAGAGTTCAAAAAATTATTTTTATCGGATTAGATATTGATAAATTCAATGGAACATTTCAGTATTGTAATGATCATGGTGTACAGTAGGGAGAATATATAAATAAATAATGGAGGGGGGGGGGATATAATAAAAGAAGAATATACCTGTAGAGAGGGAAGACCTCATAATGAAGTGAAAATATACTCCATTGTGATCATAATTCATATCAATGTAACAAGGCACTAATACAAGTAATGGTGCCTACATGAAGTAATATTCATGTGGCATATTTATATAATGGTTTGAGTATAAAATATTAAATCATATTGGAAGGGAGATAGCAGATGAATGTTTATTTATATATAAATATATATATATATATATATATATATATATATATATACACAAAAGGGCATGAATATTTCTATATTTTTGTATAATGGCAACCAATTTGTCCGCATAAGCCTTATTGTGAAGGTCCAGATATAGGGTTAAATGACAGTACTGACTTTGATTTCTTCGTTCATACCCTTTGTTGCCAAGGTATTGAAGGTAGAGAAGCAGTACATTTCTTGTTGGCACAGCCATTGGAAAAGTTCTGCTGGAGAAAAAGTATGGATTCAAGGACCCACACTTTTAAATCCCTAGAGGATTTTTTATGGTACTCCAGAAAGTGGCGGAGGACACTGTGTTTGGGGAGACCTGCCTCTACAAATCTACAGTGTTCTTCAAACCTAGCCCACAGGGTCCTAATGATAGGGCCCACATGTGACATACTACACGGGCAGGAAAGACAGTACACCACAAACATGGATAAACAATTGTGAAAGGTGTTAAAGTGAAGAGTTTTACTCTTATGACTGAATGATTTTTGTCCATGGGTTCATGTCAGAAATAGAGTTTTTTTTTACATTGAAACATCCCAATTAAAGGGATCAATGTTAGCTGAATTTTTTCGGTAGATGATCTGGTGGGTTTGATTTTACTAGGGGTGACTTTCCCTTTTATGTTTGGTGCCTTCCTGTAAGCAAATTGGGGGATCGCTCAGATGGTGCTTTTAGGTGAGGGTCCTGCTGTAATATGGACCAATGTTTTTTTAACACATTCTCAGATGTTTACTATGATACCGTGTGATGAATCTCACACCTTATTTTTCATACACTCGAAATTTGGCTTATCCTCAGTATTGCAGAAAAGATAAGCCTGATCGATAAGGTCTGGAGGATAACCTTTGTCAACAAATCTTTGTTTTAGAGAGACACTCTGCGTATTATAATCCTCCAACATTATGCAGTTATGCTGTAGACAGCATAATTGGCTTTTTGGGATGTTTTTTACCCATCTCGGATGGTGACAGCTTGGTGAGAAGGTATTTCCCGCTGTGGGCTTAGTGTAGTTTTTTGCTGTGATGGTGGATTCAGATTGGCTGAGTTCTAGGTCCAGTAAACAGAGAGAAGTGGTGTCTATCACCGAGGTTAGGGAGAGTCCGAAGTCATTTTTTTGCAATAGAAAAATAACAAAGTGCAGCGCTAATGAACGTTAATAGTGACATATATCTAAAAAAAGGGCAAAGTACAAAAAGGCAAATAACATATTAAAAATACATACTGTATATACTCTAATGAATATACATAAGAGGTAGTGATACCATGGGTCAATTAATAAAGTGCAATGTGCCCATAAATGAATATGTGCAAAACAAAGTGAAAAAGTCCAGATGTAAAAATTAGAGATGAAATCAGTTCAAGAAAAAATTAAGGCTATCCGATGTCCACTAAAGGAGTCACCAGGGCAGGTGCATCCCCACAGTGAAACATAGTGGTGGCAGCATCATGCTGTGGGGATGTTTTTTAGCGTCCGGGACCGGGAAACTGGTCAGAGTTGAGGGAAATATGGATGGTGCTAAATACAGGAATATTTTTGAGCAAAACCTGTACCACTCTGTGTATGATTTGAGGCTAGGACGGAGGTTCACCTTCCAGCAGGACAATGACCCCAAACACACTGCTAAAGCAACACTTGAGTAGTTTAACCTCCCTGGCAGTTTTGCCGAGTGTAGCTCGGGGTTAAATTTCAGCACCATTAGCGGTAACCCCAAACCACACTTGGGATTGCATTGTAGTATCCTGGTGCAGTATATTTACCGTATATACTCGAGTATAAGTCGTTCCGAGTATAAGTCGAGGCCCTAATTTACCACAAAAAAATGGGAAAAACTTATTGACCTGAGTATAAGAAGAGGGAGAGAAATGCAGCAACTACTGTAAGTGGAAAAAGAGGGTCAACAATGCCCATCTGCAGCTGTATACCTCCCTGTGTCCTGTGCATGTGTCCTTTGCATGTGTCATGTGTCCTGTGCATATGTGCATGTGTCATGTACCTGTGTCCTGTGTATATGTGCATGTGTCATGTGCTCTAACGCGTGTCGTCACGTCACGTGACTTCTTCAGAGGATCTTCTGAAGAAGTCACGTGACGTGACGACACGCGTTAGGAGCACGGGACGCTGCCACACAACAGCTGATGTTACGAGCACGGCGCTCGCGGAGTTTTACCCCCCAGCTGTCTGTTTTTTGTAAGTGTACCACTGTTTTTAACATAAATAAAGTGAGTTTACTGTACGGGATTACGCTATATGCGGTCTTCTTGTCTTTGCTACTACATTATCCTTATGACGGATGACGGGTGGAGAGCCACAGGAGATATGAGACGTTAGAGGGGTCTACGGCCAGCAGTGTGGATTATACGAGTTCGGCACTCGTGGATTGAGGCTTGCGCTCATCTGCCACAAAGTGAGTGCAACCCCCCTCCTCCTTCAGCTCGTCCATCCCCCCAGTGTCATATGGTATCACACTATATGCTGTCTATATGTTTTTTCCGCATGTGATATCACTGCATTTACAAGCCATACCGGCAGCCGCAACCATTCTGGATTCCCTATTCCACTGAGTGTCTTTTATGCTGTATACCTTACAGCTGTAAGGTAAGGGGCCTGTGTTCACTGAGGTGCCCCCATCAAAGACCACCCCCTTTCCTTCACCTGTCAATTTGTTTGGATGTTTACTTGAACTGTGACCCAGCATTAGTACACCTGGTGGTGGGACTGTCGTTTATATTCAACACCATCATTATATTTTTATATATACATTTTGAGATCCACGGTTTTTAGATTTATTTTTTTTGGTATTCTATTTTTATTTATTGATGTATTTTATTGGTCAAGCGCTTCTGATTTATGTTTATGACCATTTGCTTTTCTTTACTCACTAGTTCTTTTGTGCACCTAGTGAGATATGCATTATTTGTCATCAGTGTGATTGCCCTTCTTATCATGTGCATTGCTCATTTATATGTGATTCATTACCACTTTGCCTTTATACCTACACCATTTAGTGCTTTTTATTTATTCGTTTACTATATGCACTAGTCACCTTTTTATTCATTTTACACATTCACCAGTGTGCTGTGTTTGTTTTATTTATTTCACTTTCAGGTCACTCGGCACATTTGCCAGTTACACTCTAGTGTAGTTCCCCCCTTTTTTCCCATCCCCTTCCCCATCACAGCGCAACCACCACCCCCCTCTAAAATTTGGGATAAATCTTCTATAATACCCCGCAATGCCAAGAAAGGCCCTGACCTGCTTCTTGTTTGCAGGACGTGGCCATTCCTGGATAGCTTCTATTTTATTCACTTGAGGTTTTATGACACCACGCCCAATAGTGTAGCCCAAATACTTGGCTTCCTCTAGACCAATGGCACATTTCTTTGGATTTGCTGTAAAACCTTCTTTGAAGAGGGAATCAAGGAGAGCCTGGACACGGGGCAAGTGAGACTCCCAGTCAGTGCTATGTACCACTATGTCATCTAGATATGCTGCTGCATATTGTCGGTGGGGTCTTAGAGTCCTGTCCATGGCCCTTTGAAATGTGGCGGGGGCATTTTGCAACCAAAAAGGCATTTTTTTATAATGAAAGGAACCCTCCGGAGTCACAAATGCAGTCTTCTCTTTGGCGCTACCAGTCAGGGGTATTTACCAATAACCTTTTGTCAAGTCCAAAGTGGTCAGATAGCGAGCCTTGCCAAGTCGGTCTATAAGTTCGTCCACTCTGGGCATTGGGTACGTGTCAAACTTTGTCACTGCATTAAGCTTCCTGAAGTCATTACATAACCTCCAAGTGCCATCCGGTTTTGGGACTAACACGATGGGGCTAGACCAGTCACTATTGGATTCCTCAATGACATCTAGCTCCAACATTCTGTTAAGTCGTGCCAGGTAACTCTGAAAATTTCTCTCTATTTCTTATCAGGAATTCTCTAGTTTCCTGCTTTTGAGAATATGACAGGGTGTCTGGAATCGTGACCTCAGGGATCAGAGGGGACTCAGTACTCTTAGGCGTTACCGGGAGGGACCTCGCAGTTAACGCCAGTCTATCCTTCCAGGGCTTTAACAGGTTTATGTGGTAAATCTGTTCGGGCTTCCTTTTTCCTGGTTGATATATTTTGTAATTGACCTCCCCAACTCTTTCAATTACTTCAAAGGGACCCTGCCACTTAGCCAGGAACTTGCTCTCAACAGTGGGAACTAACACCAGGACCCTATCACCAGGTGAGAAAACACGGAGTTGGGCCCCCCTGTTGTATATCCTCTGTTGAGCTGTTTGGGCCTGCAGTAAGTGTTCTTTTACCAACGGCATGATTGCTGCAATCCTGTCCTGCATTTGAGCGATATGCTCAATGACACTTTTATGGGGTGTCTGCTCCCCCTCCCAAGTTTCTTTGGCTATGTCCAAGAGTCCCCGAGGGTGTCTCCCATAAAGCAACTCAAAGGGAGAGTACCCCGTGGAGGACTGGGGAACCTCCCTGATGGCAAACATCAAGTATGGTATCAGGAAGTCCCAGTTTTTCCCATCCTTGTCAACAACCTTTTTTAACATGCTCTTTAATGTTTTATTGAAGCGTTCCACCAAGCCATCCGTTTGAGGATGGTACACCGAGGTTCGCAATTGCGTCACCTTAAATAACTTGCACAGCTCTCTAGTTATTCGTGACATAAATGGGGTGCCCTGGTCTGTAAGGACTTCTTTAGGGATTCCAACACGACTGAACACCATAAACAGCTCTTTGGCAATGTTTTTAGCAGACGCGGTGCGTAAGGGAATTGCCTCTGGGTAACGAGTAGCATAATCCATGATTACGAGGATATGCTGATGACCTCGGGCAGACTTGGGGAGTGGACCCACAAGGTCCATGGCAATCCTCTCAAAGGGCACTTCAATAATGGGCAAGGGCACTAAAGGACTTCGGAAGTGTTGTAGTGGGGCTGACATCTGACACACAGGACAGGATTGACAATAATTCTCAATATCCTTCTGTATTCCGGGCCAATAAAACCTGCGCAACACCCTTTCAGTAGTTTTCTCAACCCCTAAATGACCTCCTAGCAAGTGCCCATGGGCAAGTTCCAACACCACCCGTCTGTATGGCTTAGGGACCACCAACTGTTCAACCACTTCATCATTTTTTTTACATACACGATACAGTAAATCCTCATTGCTGCTAAAATAAGGAAAACAGAGCCTGTCCCCTGATTCGACAGGTACATCATTAATCACCATTACATTTTCCCAGGCCCTGGCAAGGGTTGGGTCTTTTCTCTGCTCGGTACCAAAATTTTCCTTGTGTACTTTAAGGTCAGCAAACTCCAACGTAGGCTCAGATTCAGCAGATGGCTGTCCAGCTCCACTGGTTGTGGGGACCTCCTCAGGCTCCTCCAGCTCTCCTGCCATAACTGAGAAAGGAAAACCTGGGGAGCACTGAGAAGAGTCCCCTGAACCCACATTGTCAGTAGCGGCCAGGAAGTCTGGCTCTGTCACTGAGTCAGCTACTGCGACCGGGTCGGGACGATCCCACAGTTCCCAAAACTTAGGGAAGTCCCTACCAACGATGGCCTCATGCACCAAGTGGGGCACAAGTCCGACCGGATGGGTCACCGTACCTAAGCCAGTTTTAAACTGAACAGTGGCTATAGGATACTCGCGGGTATCCCCATGTATACAGATCACAGCAACTTTTTTAGCATGCAAATTCACAGTTTCAACCATCTCAGCTGTAACCAAAGTCACTAGACTTCCAGAGTCCAGCAAGGCCGTAATAGGCTTATTATTAACAGTCATTTGGCACATGTGTTTTCCCATACTTGGTGCTGCAGCGCATGAAACAGCAGCAAACATAGACTGCCTTCTAATAGATAGATCACACTGCATTGGTTCATCTGTCAATGGACAATTTGCTGCAACATGTCCCAGTTCTTGGCAACGAAAACACCTGATGTTTCCCCAGTTTGGTTTGCTGACAGGCAGTAGCTTCCCTTGTTTGGGACGCCAAACTTCAGTCCTGGCACCAAAAATCCTCCCCCCTATTTCATTAACTTTAGCAGGTGACCACTGTGCTAGCGTCTCCACAACTGCAGCCAAGGTTTTCCTATCCTCTTTTGCATCAGTGGCTAGCTGTTCAAACAGCCTCTGCGATAGCTCCTGTACAGCACCAATCTGTTGGCACAGCGCCTTGGTTTGCTCCTGTGCGATAGCGTTTGTTTGCTGCAGTGCAACGTTTGCTTGTTGCTGTGCAGCATTGGATTGTTGCTGTGCAGCATTGGATATCACCAATTGTTTTAGGATTTCCTCCATGTTTAGTCACTCTAGGTACTGGCCTTTTAAGTAGTAACTTACTACAGCTGGTCACAGTCTCCACCATATGTAACCTGGGAGACAGGTAGCAGGTACAAAGCTCCCTGGGATGAGCAGTCTTTCAGGCACAGATACCAAATCCAGTGAAGTAGTGACAAACAGTGCGGTGTTTATTTGTGATATATACAAGTCTATATACAGGTGCTGTACAGTGTTCCAAAAAAAACAAATAGGAACAAAAATAGCCAAAACAAAACCTAGCCGTGTCTCGGCACTAACTAAACAATATTTACAGATCCTAACTACTAAGCTGAGCAAGCCTACAGCTTGTCAGCTTCCACATACCTTTTTGCACTCTTACCCAGAAGTTCTCTGAGTATCCCAGGCCAAGAGCAAGGCTGTCTTGCTCAGGTGAGCTTTAAATTAGCCTGGGGGAGAGGACCAAGACCAGAACTGGACCATGGATCAGAGATCCCTGAACCTGTATGAGAGGAGCCTGGGAGATGTATAAACCCCGAACAGGACTTTTCCTGGCTCTCTCTGGGACGCTCTGCTACAATATATATATATATATATATATATATATATATATATATATATATATATATATCTGCATATTCATCTTTTGATAAAAGATATTCATCTCTTGATGAATATATTTTAGGAATATACTGTCCAAAAGCTGAATATGTGGATATATGTCAGACAATAAAAAATGAAATAAAAAAAAAAAAATATATAATATAATAAATAAATGGAAGATAGCATAACATTAAAATAAAAATAAATGAACAGTATAAAAAATATTACTAAATAAAACTATCCTCTTATATTTAGGGAAATAACACCCAAAAGCTAAAATTACACCCTAAATAACCATCAAGGGAGAACAAACAACAAAAGACACTCACATGAGTGTAGACGGGTAGGCACCCCATAAAGTGCATAAAAAATACAAAAGACCCCCTAACGGGGCTTTAAAGCAGCTAATGAAATGAAATATGAATAGTTGAAAAAATTCAATTTTATTGGTACAAAAATTATGTTAAAAAGGACATTGAGAATAAGTGCTGACTATTAGAGTCAGGACATGAACTGGATATGGCGTACAATAGCAGCGGACAAAGCATACAATTAAAACCAATACAAGACACAATGTGCCAAAGGGCAACCAGTGTATTCACAAGTGTTGAATCCTTAGTAAATAGCAACAAACAATGCCTATAAAATAAGGGCGATATACAATACGGTGTATGTGGAACAACGAAGATTGTATGTGTAAATCCTATATACAATACGGTGTATGTGGAACAACAAAGATTGTATGTGTAAATCCTGATGCGTTTCGACCCTTCCCGGGTCTTCTTCAGGGGATGGTTGTTCACTGTAAAAAGGTCGACATGTATCAAACATAGCATCAAACTCAACAATATCAAACCTAAACATGTATACCAAAATATGTAGCTGCCCAGGTCACATAATTACCTATTGCCGGAATTTTGACGTTATAAGGTCAGTTCTAACATTGTAGGGTATTTAGGGTGGTGCGATTTCTCCTCTGCTCCCCTGTCTCCCCCCTGCGCCAGACCAGCTCCCAGGCGAGCGGGTGGTGGGCCGAATGTATCTTGCGAGGGATCACGTCTACCAGCCCCCCATATAGGAGAGGGAAGGGAAGGGGAGAGGCAACAGGCAACCCAAATGCACCTGAATAGGTTCACGTTAAATGCTAAAAAATAAAAAAATTGAAAAAATATAATAAGTAAAGAGCAAGGGATCAGTAGGTTCGTCCACATAGATTTTTCACATCCCCTTTCCCCTCCCTTACATACACTCTAAGTTCATTCCCACACACTCCCCCTTTGCCCCTTATCCCCCCCTACACTTCCTATACTTTCCCATCACTCCCCACAGAACCGCACCCACCCCACACCCCAACCCCCACACCCCACCCTACACCCACCTCCCCTCCGGCGATTTTCCTCCCCTCGCTACCACCTTCCTCTCTTTTCCTTTCCCCTCCTTTCCCCTCTTTTCTTTCCCCTCCCCTCCTTTCCCCCTTCTCCCCTCCCCCTTTCCCCCTTCCCCCTTTTTCCTTTCCTCACTCATTTCACCTCCTGGTCATCCACTCCCCCCCTCCCCCCCCCTCTTTTTCACTGGGCTTACTCACTGGCAGTTAGTCGGTACTCTTACCCTAGTGCTTTTTCCACACATCCCTACCTTTGCATGGGTATTGATTGGAAGCAGGGCATTTGCTTTTCTTTAGTCCACTTTTGTCTCACATTCACTTTTTCCTTCACTAGTTCTTTTCTTTCCTTCCCCTCCTCCTCTCCCCTTTTCCCCTCCCCCCCCCTTTTTTTTTTTCCCTCTCTTCCCCCTTGTTCCTTCACATTTGTCCCGTTTTCCCTTTTCTAGCAATGCCCTTCTGCACACCCATGGATTTACTTATCCACACATCCTCCAATCTATGTGAACGAACCTACTGATCCCTTGCTCTTTACTTATTATATTTTTTCAATTTTTTTATTTTTTAGCATTTAACGTGAACCTATTCAGGTGCATTTGGGTTGCCTGCTGCCTCTCCCCTTCCCTTCCCTCTCCTATATGGGGGGCTGGTAGACGTGATCCCTCGCAAGATACATTCGGCCCACCACCCGCTCGCCTGGGAGCTGGTCTGGCGCAGGGGGGAAACAGGGGAGCAGAGGAGAAATCGCACCACCCTAAATACCCTATAATGTTAGAACAGACCTTATAACGTCAAAATTCCGGCAATAGGTAATTATGTGACCTGGGCAGCTACATCTTTTGGTATACATGTTTAGGTTTGATATTGTTGAGTTTGATGCTATGTTTGATACATGTCGACCTTTTTACAGTGAACAACCATCCTCTGAAGAAGACCCAGGAAGGGTCGAAACGCGTCAGGATTTACATATACAATCTTCGTTGTTCCACATACACCGTATTGTATATAGGATTTACACATACAATCTTCGTTGTTCCACATACACCGTATTGTATATCGCCCTTATTTTATAGGCATTGTTTGTTGCTATTTACTAAGGGTTCAACACTTGTGAATACACTGGTTGCCCTTTGGCACATTGTGTCTTGTATTGGTTTTGATTGTATGCTTTGTCCGCTGCTATTGTACGCCATATCCAGTTCATGTCCTGACTCTAATAGTCAGCACTTATTCTCAATGTCCTTTTTAACATAATTTTCGTACCAATAAAATTTAATTTTTTCAACTATTCATATTTCATTTCATTGGCTGCTTTAAAGCCCCGTTAGGGGGTCTTTTGTATTTTTTTTAACCATCAAGGGAGAGAACTATCAATATTTCATACTAGCAAAATAATTTCTATTTAAAAGATTTTTACTGCAATAGGCGACAAAATCCTGTACAGTATGGGTAGGGCCCATAGAAGACCAGGTGCGCCGCAAAAGGATTGTAATTCCAGATGCGGTCTCCCATAGGCCCATAGTCAATAATTGCCCATTTGGTTGCATATAAATGAACTGTTTTTCCCCTTTTCACTGAGCACATGCTTTTTATGTAGATATACATTATGCATATAATTTTTATATTTGTATATATATTTTTTAGACTGTGTATACATACATATAACATTTATAAATATCTTTTTTATATAATCTCTATCTATTATAATTTTCTTGACGATTCCCATACCAATGAGAGAATATATACAGACCATTCCCGGTTTATTTTATTTTTTCCTTTTTTATTTATAAATTATTCCTATGATTGGACCAGTCAACTCACATTCTTTTTCAATGTACTTTATTTTATACATTTTTTGCATATATCCGCATAAACATATGATAGTTCTGTCCTACTAGCTAGATTACCCTGTCTCCTGCTAGCTCGTCCTCTCCATTCATTCCCCATAATTATCTGACATATGTGTTAGCCAATCGTGCCCGTTCTTTTGTATTTTTTCTCTTATATAAGATCGACAGGTCTGTGGGCCAATTATGTCTGAAGAAGAAGCTGTTGCTTTGAAATGCATTAATGTCCACTTCACTTCAGCACCTCCAACACACTCTCCCTGTGACATCACGTCAAGCCCGGTGCCATCTTGTGTTCCACGCTGGTTACGGTGGCGTTCGACCAGTTCCTACTTCCATCCAGGAGCACAGCTTGTGTCCGCGGCTGCTGCGGCATTAGGACGGCTTGGAGAGGCTTTAAGAAGGACGGGGTTTTATGACTGGGTAGTCCTCGTTATAATACGGCACCTCATCCCGATGAAAATGGTAACAATGGTAAAGAGAGATAAGGGGATTATCGCGATGCCAGACAATTATTGGAATACATTGATTAAAAGTTATAATGTTTTATTAACAAACAATTTAAAAGAGTATACAATAATTATACACATCAAGGGTGTGATCATACAAAAGGGGAATGTACAAAACCAACTATACAGCAATGTTACAAAACCCAGCCTTAGATGTATTTATGTTATGCTTTCAAAGTTTATATCAACTTACATTTGTTACTACTGTAGGGCTGTCAGACATGGCCCCTAGCGGGACTACTGCGGGGACTTGGCCCTTGTTCCCCCAATTTGTTTGTGGGTGGCTCGTGGTCACTTGTCCCCAATGTATGTCCGGTCCCTCTCCCCATATTGTTGGGCCCCGGCCGCTGGCCTTCCTTCCCCCCCCCTCCCCGGTTCCTCCTCTGCCACCCTTGTGGTTCCCCTTCCTATGCCCCCCCTTTCCTACCCAACTTGGTGTCACGGCGATGTGCTTGGCTGGCCCCCCTTGTGGTGGATTGTGGTCCCTCATGCTGCCTTGGCTGTATGGACACCCAAGGGCGGCACTGTCCACCATCAGTGTCCGCCTGCCTTCAGCCAGACCTTTGTTTCTGGTGGGAACAGAATAGCAGTTGCTACCCGGTCTATCAGTCTGAAGGCCATGCGTTTGTGTCATTGTAGGATTTTAACAAGGAACATACAGAGTGATGCTACTCACCATATCCAGTTTTGATGTGATTACTGGTGGATGTTGATTATCGGTATCCTTAAAGAGATCCAGGTCGCAATCAGTCCCTTGGGAACCAGGCTCATTTGATCTCCTATAATTTAGAGGTCCATCGCATCTGGTAAGTGCATTTTTCTACTGGTTTGATGATTATTGGTGCTTGTGAGAACTACATCAACGTATTTCCATCATTGGCTTGGTTCATGAGATTATAAGGACATTTATTTTCATTCTTTGCGCTGCACTAACTTTGCATTATTTACTGACATGAAGATGATCCCTTGATCATCATGACATCTTCTGGTATACTATAGCGCCACCGCTTTGGCTGGCTCTACAGTCTATTGAACAATCCGCGTCTTTCACCATCTATGATGCGTCAGACTCTCCCGCACAGCCCCCTGGTCTATTGTAGGCCCACGGAGCTATTGACGGGCGCATGCTCAGTGGCTTCACATGTCCGCTCACACGTTTGGTGACGTCAGACGCCGCTCGTGTGTGGGGGGCATAAGAGGCCGGCTCCTCAGGCCATATTGCTGTCGGCGTTCAAGGGCACCCATACCCACTGTGCTATACATTGTGGTAAGCATAAGTTATTCCTGGTAATCGCTTTTGTCGGCTCCTTTGCTGCCCATGCTTCCTACATTCAGCCTGACTTTATGTCTCTTTTTTACAGCGCAGACTCTCTGTGCCATTTATATCATCCCCAATGACTGTACCTTTACAGCTCAAACTACTTTGAATAGTATTATTGGACCTAATGGGTGAGTTTGTTTATATCTCTCTCTATCCATCCAAGTACTCCTATGGGGCACTATACCTAATTGAACTTTGCTTATATACTGCCACTGCAAAGATCCCTTTGATGATGGTCCCATTACTATTTTTTACATGTCCTTACCCTTTCCTTTTTTCTCCTTACTTTTTAGTTATTTTTATCAGCCATACCTGTCAATATTTATGCCAGCTTACTGGGTGCCCAGATTCTTCCTCTGTTATTGTTATTTACACTGTGAGTATTGTTGAGGCCCAATTTCATTTTGGTCTGTATAACCAGATTGTTTCTGGGGTTGACCAGAATCATAAAATTCACACAAAATTCTTTTTACTTGCCAGGCCCTCTTTTTTGCCCCCGGCAGCCTCCAATTTGCGCAGTGGAGCCTTAAATTCACCCGGGGGACTGTTACGCCCACCCTCTGTAACCCATTGGTAGGTATTTTACAATCTAGGGCTATAAGGGTCCTTTTTGGGGTCACCTGCTGGGTGGAGAGCTGTTTCTTGGGGGTTGATGGTGTCTGGGATGGTCATTCGTTCCAGCAATCTTTATATGTGGGGAGATTTGTGATCATGTCTGACGGCCCTATAATGTATACTCATTTCATTTAATTTTATCTTGTTAGCTTGAGATACACACTGTTATATCCTTTCTGATTGTCATTTTTCTATTATAGAATTCAGGATACTAATACAGGTACAACCAACTGTCCCTGAGGAAGCCAATTTTGGCAAAAAAATGTAGGACTTCAATACCTGTTTACTAGACCTGCCACCGCGCCATAGGCTGGGTTTTGTAACATTGCTGTATAGTTGGTTTTGTACATTCCCCTTTTGTATGATCACACCCTTGATGTGTAAATTTATTGTATACTCTTTTAAATTGTTTGTTAATAAAACATTATAACTTTAATCAATGTATTCCAATAATTGTCTGGCATCGCGATAATCCCCTTATCTCTCTTTACCATTGTTACCTTTAAGAAGGACGTTCCTACTGTACATATACTACGCCTGTATCACTCAGCTATCTTGTGAGTTGCCATTTTCATTTTTATTAAATTATTGGTTTTAAATGCTTCACTTAGTCTGGAACCCCTCTGTTCCCTGCTTTTCACCCACAGAGTCTACTGCTTCTCTCTAAGGGAGCTGCCATCAAGTCCTCAGCTGACACCCCTCTATGGACTTTCTTCATGAACTGATATCACATTGTGATGTGTTTATAATTTTGTGATTTGCTATTTACCACCATACAGACTTTTTATGGACTGAGTCAATATATGATATTGGTTATTTGATATGTGCCTTTATAGACCCCTCTAGCGCCACTATATTCTCCTTTCTTGTTCAACTTTACCTATAAATACTAGTATCCAGTTATATTATATACATTTAGGAAATAATCCAGGCCTTTTTTAAAACAATCTACTGAGCTGAACAGAACCAGCTCTTAATGGAGTCTATTCAACATTTTCACAGCTCTTACTATGAAGAAGCCTTTTTGTATTTGGAAATGAAATCTCTTTTCCTCTAGATGTAAAGAGTGCCCCCTTGTCCTCTGTGATGACCTTTAAGTGAAGAAATTAACACCAAAATCACTATATGGACCACTTAATGTATTTATACATGTTGATCATATGCCCCCCCTTAATCTCCTCTTCTCAAGAGATAATAAATTCAGTTCCTCTCATCTCTCCTCATAGCTGAGCTCCTCCATGCCTCTTATCAGCTTGGCTGTCCTTCTCTGCACTTTCTCCAGTTCCCCGATATCCTTTTTGTGAACTGGTGCCCAAAACTGGCCTGTAACAAACTCCAATAATTAACTTTGAAGTTTGCACACCTATACAGTATGCAGGTTTACCCATAATGCTTCAGCATCATTACACTCTCCATAAACAAGATTTGCTCTCACATTTTCTTTAAGATCATGTCTCACATAATTACAGACACCACCCCTTTGACCCAATTTCTCTGAGAGTGAACATAGCCTTTTACTGTAAATTGGTACAAAACCTGAAAAGCAAGAAACATTCCTTGTGTAATACAGTATATCACATGTCTGGCTTACCTAGCTTGAAATGTCAGAAAAAAGTCCAAGCAAAACCTGAAAAACAATAGAAAAATACCATTGTTAAAGGAAATGTTCATATGCTGAAACAACAGAGGTTCCATATTTATGGAAAAGCACACAATTTATCAAAGCTTTAGGGCAACTGTTCTATAGTTACTACCTTAACCGATTCAGCCCCGGAAGATTTTACCCCCTTCCTGACCAGAGCACTTTTTGCGATTCGGCACTGCGTCACTTTAACTGACAATTGCAAGGCCGTGCGACATTGTACCCAAACAAAATTGATGTCCTTTTTTTCCCACAAATAGAGCTTTCTTTTGGTGGTATTTGATCATCTCTGCGGTTTTTATTTTTTGCGCTATAAACAAAAAAAGAGCGTCAATTTTGAAAAAAAAAACACAATATTTTGTACTTTTGCTATAATAAATATCCCCATTTTTTTTAAAAAAAGCAAATTTTTTCTCAGTTTAGGGCGATATGTATTCTTCTACATATTAAAATAAAAATCACAATAAGCGTATATTGATTGGTTTGCGCAAAAGTCATAGCGTCTACAAAATAGGGGATAGATTTATAGTATTTTTATTATTATTATTTTTTTACTAGTAATGGCGGTGATCTGCAATTTTTATAATGACTGCGACATTATGGCGGAAACTTCAAACAATTTTGACACATTTTTGGGACCATTGGCATTAATACAGCGATCAGTGCTATAAAAATGCATTGATTACTGTAAAAATGTCACTGGCAGTGAAGGGGTTAACACCAAGGGGCGATCAAGGGGTTAATTGTGTTCCCTAGCTTGTGTTCTAATTAAGGGGGGGGACTGACTAGGGAAGATGGCAAATCGCTGTTCATACTTTGTATGAACAGACGATCTGTCACTTCTCCCCTCAGAGAACCGGGATCTCTGTGTTTACACACAGGGACAAGTGATCCTGGGAGCCCGGGTGTCAACGAGACCGCCGGGCACTCGTATTGGCTCTGGGAGCGAGCTGCGGGCACACGCGCCCCTAATGGCCACCAGAGGGGGCAACGTAACATAACAGCGATTCGCCTGCCCGTGCCATTCTGCCGCAGTACAACTGCGGCGGCTGGCCGGCAAGTGGTTAATGCATTTTTTGCTCCCACTATCCCTAAGCACTTACCAGAGTCCTCTATTGATCCAGCGCTGTTCTCGGTTGCAATTCTTCTCTCTCCTATTCTTAGTCTCACAGAAGACTGGGCCATAGACTCCTGCTACTGTCAGTCAAATCCTGTGAGGAGAGCGCGGGCGGCATGGCCAAGCCGGCTGTGCATGTCTTTGGACTCACAGAGCCTGGCCTGGGAGATTGCGCACATTAATGACCCCATAGCACATGGCTTGCTACGGGGGCTTTTGGAGAAGAGGAGGAGGAGAAAGCGCCGACGATGGACCACCATGTGCAATATTCTTGCACAAAGCATGTAAGTATAACATGTTTTTTTTTATTTAAAACATTTTGAGACTTTAATATCACTTTAAGAACCAGGTCTGTAGTTGTGCACATACATACAGAACCTCGGCAGCTCTAAGCTTAATTTATATAACATGAGTTTTTAGGGGCAGCTGTAGCATGTTTGAACCATTTGCCAACTGCCCCATAGCACATTTAGTGCTACAGGCGGCCACGCTGTGCAGGATCACGTATATATATGTGATCCGGCATTTCTGGGTATCGGGTGTGATAGAGGTGCTCAAATACCACCAAATTAATGCTCTATTTGTGGGGAAAAAAGACATAACTTTTATTTTGGTACAGTGTTTCACGTCTACGAAATTGCCAGGTAAAGTAAGGCAGTGCCGTTTCGCAGAAAATGGCCTGGTCAGGAAGGGGGGTAAATCCAGAGGTGAAGTGGTTAACTAAAATATCCATAGTGAGCTCATGAACAGATAAATGCATATGTACAGTGCCTTGAAAAAGTATTCATACCCCTTGAAATGTTCCACATTTTGTCATGTTACAACCAAATTGTAAATGTATTTTATTTGGATTTTATGTGAAAGACCAACACAAAGTGGCACATAATTGTAAAGTGGAAGGAAAATGATAAATCTTTTTCAAAATATTTTACAAATAAATATGTGAAAAGTGTGGAAGTGTGGCGTGCATTTGTATTCAGCCCAATACAGTCAATACTTTGTAGAATTTGGATAACCATTTATCATGTTGAAAAATTCAAGGGGTATGAATATTTTTTTAAGGCATTGTAAACTGGAGCCCTAAAAACACATGAAAAACACGAGAAAGGAAGTCTGTGTACTACAGATTCTGAGTAGCATGATGATTTTTTAAAGCGACTTGGTGGCACTAATGCTTCTTTTGGTAAATATGCCATGTTATGGAGATGCGCATGGTTGGCATCTATAGTCTAATCTTCATTTTAGTAAACGTGACAGGGTCTGTTTGTTTAAAGGTGCAAAAACTTTAACACGTTTAAGGCAACACCCTATAATAAGAGCAATAATATATAGTCAAATATACATGGTAATATTTTTTAAACATTCTTTATTAAAATTTTTCCAAAAAATAGTGTTTACAGTGAAATATAACGAAAATAATACTGCTTTTATATATGAAAGAAACACCACAGAAAGTTCAACTGAGACAGATCTTGTACAAATGAATAGTGAAAGCTAGGGTAACAATACGAGATCTTGCATGAAGGTTGGTTAAGCATGTTAGAGATAATTAAACATTACATGCAGTGTGAGTGTTACATCATAGCTCCCAACTGTCCCTGATTTGGAGGGACTGTCCCTGATTTAGAACAAAGTGCTTCTGTCCCTCTTTCCTCCTCATTAGTCCCTCATTTTGGTCTGATCTATATAGCTGTGTATAAAATGTACTATTTATCTTTCAAAAAGTGTTTCCCAGTGCTAAACCTTTTATCCAAATTCTAAATTGCTGCATTTGTAAATTTCAAAACCCATTATAAAGGAATAGTAGTGGTAGAAAAAAGTAAATTTTTTGTATAAATCTCCTTTTAAGGGGGCAAGGCCAGAGGTGTGTCCTATGCCTAAATTATTTTGCTAATAAGTGTCCCTCGTCCCCATCTCAAAAAGTTGGGAGGTATGGTTACATGCAGGGAAGAGAGCTCCAATGTACTGAATTTTACAAACCCTGTAGTGGGAGACAACATTTTTCAAAGACTGTCAGGTTGAGTATAAGTGTACAAGAATGAAATAAAAGGGGGGAGGGAGGGGATAATGAGAGAGGGAACAAACATTAAATAAACAAAAAATAAAATCACAAATGCATCACCTCCAAAATGCCTATCTTTGTGTTCTGCAATATTGTCTAGAGAATACAGGCACACCCTTCACTTTAGATGTCTTGTGTATCAGGTAGAAGAAATGAGTATCTGGTATTTTAATGCAATTAATTCATGTTAATATTTAGAATACTTTGGCATCTGCTGCGTGTATGTAAGCAATTTAAGGAGTTTTTTTTTTCTTTCTTGTTTTTTTTTGTGAGGGTGATGAGAGTGTTTGGTATGTTAAAATGCTATATTTTTTACTTCCTTCATACTCATATATATTTTTTTCCCTCAATGCTCTGCACATTTAATATGAGGAATTTGCATATTTGTGTAAGCATGTTAAATGTCAATCCCCATCTGTCATGCATTGAGGAAACAACTATTTTATGAATATTTCTCAGAAAAACAATTACATTAAAAAAGAATCCATGTATAAATCTTTCTATGTTTTTAATGTTCCTTTGCAAGTACTCTCTATTTCAGTGAAAAGGGTACTCAAAAGAAAAACATCAAACATCATGGCAAGCAAAAGTTTATTTTCCCTATTCATATGCCGGGTCTTGGAGACCCTA
The DNA here is from genome assembly GCA_037952925.1 of Lithobates clamitans. NCBI lineage: Eukaryota > Metazoa > Chordata > Amphibia > Anura > Ranidae > Lithobates > Lithobates clamitans. Next base: position 4,737,881 of record JBBGZY010000053.1, on the reverse strand, counting down.
TTAAGGGTATTACGCTTCCACCGTAAAATTTGAATGCCAAACAACAGAACCTATGCTATATAAGGGACTGCCTTTGTTTTTATTGCTTTTCCTGAAACTATGCCAATTTGATTTGTGTCCCTGCTTTATGGCTATGAAGGCCCTGTGAGCCCATAGGGAAAAGGAGCCTTGAATGAGTTGTACTCAGTAATTGGGCGTGGACATATGCAACAATTTAACTCTAAGGGTATTGGCAACTTAGGCAAAAGGTGAGGGGGCTGGGTCTGAATGCTAATAAAATTACACTGAGGTAAATCATCACCGACCAGAGGTACTGCAACTTCAAAAGAGTTGATGCCCATCCTCTGTGTTTCATAATGGTTACAGAATTTCTTGTCTCCAAGGTCAGGGAGCTGCTAGAAAAAGGTCAGGCAGATTGGCTTCTCCCCTTTCTGTCCACAGAGCTGTCATCTCCTCCTGCCATTCCTCCTTTCTTAGGATTCTGTGGCAAGACTTGTGATTCCTGGGTAAGGTGGTGAAAGCGCCCACCATCCAGACTGAGCCCTAGTCTATTCTGGGTTGCTGACAGACATGACAGAGCTATTCATACATTTAGAGCCATTGGCACTGATGGTGCTGGGTCTCCTCCTTCCACTGCTCCCCACTCATCTGCCCAATGCCACAGGCACTGATAGTGCTGGGTCTCCACCCTCCACTGCCACCCCACTGCTCAGCCATTGGCACTGAAGGTTCTGGGTCTCCTTCTTCCACTGCTCCCCACTCATCTTCCCGATGCCACAGGGGTTACTCCAATCATAAGCAAAGTCATAAATGTTTCCCTCAGTCCCCCAGTACACCCTGCTTTCCCCATTGAAGGAGTTCTAGAACCACACTAACTACAGTGGATCCCATCTTCTTCCTGGCAACTGCTGTCCATAGCATAGTATCAGCTGCTGTGAGGTCCACATGGCTCTCTGCACTCTGTAGGGTGGGAGCCATTGACATCAGGCTGCTGGATTACACTGCTGCCATTCTGACAGTAATATGTAGCAAGTTCATAAATAAACCTCCCAATAATGCTATTATTAGGCTGCAGCTAGAGGGAGCTCAAATGATTTATCGTGTGACTTCAGGACTGAAACCAACAAGTTCACATTAAACTTGGAAAGCAAGTGAGAAACAGTGTTTTGTGTCTCCTCTTTGATATAGATACTGCAGGCTGCATCTTTGTCATACCTTGCACTCAGATCACTGAGAATCCTGTAACATTTGGGGGATCCGTCTGGGATTGGTCACAGTGCCACAGGTCACAGAGAATGGAATCGGCTATTACAGTAAAGTGACAGACTTCAGGGAGGCTGCACAGAACACAAATGGCTGATCCAACATCAGTCAAGAAGATGCAGTGGCACATTCAGAAGCTATTGCAAGCATTGGGGGTTATTCACTAAAACTGGAGCATTCAAAATCTGATGCAGCTTTGCATAGAAATCAATCAGCTTTAAAGTTTTATTGTCAAAGCTTAATTGAACAAGCTGAAGTTAGAAGTTGTTTGGCTACCATGCAAAGCTGCACTAAATTCTGAGTGCACCAGTTTGAGTAATTCTACCCCATTGCCTGACAGTCATCTGCACTCACTGGCTACCTTGATGCAGGAAAAAGAAGGTAAAGTGGTTCCTCATGCCACAGGTTCAAGTGAGATTGAGATCTGTGAGTACATCATGGAACACCTGCAAGGAGAAGAAGTATGCAATGCAGAGGCGAGAGGTATAGCACACCTTTTCCAGGTAAAAGAACAGGTTTTGTTCTTTGAAAGCAGCTAATAAAATCATAGGGGGGTCGAGTCACATTAAAGTGGTAGTAAACCACACTTTTTTTTTTAAACCCTGCAAGACAATGGCATAATGTGCTAGTATGCGATATTATGAAATACTTACCTTAGAACGAAACCATCCAGCAGTGCGCTTTCACAGCTGACAAGGCTTCCATCTCAACCCGGTCTTCCTTCTGGGTTGGCATCTTCCGGCTGTCTGATTGGCTGTGCCGCAATGACATCACTCCCACGCATGAGCGCGGGAGTCATGGATCGCGGCACGGAGCTCTGAAGGAACGGCACGGGTATGCCGTCTCTTCAGAGCGCATGCGCAGGGACATCACCAGCTGCATAAAGTGTGAATATCTCCTAAACAGTGCAAGTTTAGGAGATATTCACTGTACCTACAGGTAAGCCTTATTAGAGGCTTACCTGAGGGCACAAGTGCACAAGTAAAAAAAAGTGTTTACTTACACTTTAAGGGACATAGCAGCATACCTGCCAAGAAGGGAGTTTAAAATGTATGGTTGGCAAATATCAGACTGGGACTCTGAAATTACAACAATATATGTAAACAGGTAGGGGAAGGTGTGAAGGAAAAATACCCAGAATCAGAAATCATCAGAACTGTGCTAAAAATCATAAAACCTGGAACCTTTAAAGAAAGTGACTGCCCGTAATGCAGGGCACAAGGGTGCCGGACGCATGGATTCTAATGTTTTTTTTTTGTTTGTTTTTTTTAAGCATGTGATTAGAGATGGAGGCTATAATATACTTCAAAAAAGGGTGGGCTCAGACTATAGAGCACTTCACCCCAAGTCCACCCAGTTGTGTGACAATAGCAAATGAATATTCACTATTGTCACACTGATTCTCCTCCCCGCTAATCAGGAAGCGGGTCTTGTGATCCGTTTCCTGATTATCCAAAAGCAGAAGCGATCCTATTGGCCTAGAAGGAGGAGAAGGAGGGAGAAGAATCACGGCCATTGTGATGCCGAGGATGAGAGGCAGGAGAAGCCACAGCCCGTCACCCGGAGGGAAGCGCTGTCTGCACCCTAGATGGGGTAAGTGCGGGGCCGACCGACTGACCCCCTCTCCCCAAAAAATACACAGCAGCCGCCACTGTTTAATGCTAATTAATAAGGAGGACTTTTCTCTAGAAGTGCTTAAAAGGTTTTTATGCTCACACCTTAAGGACAGAAGCAGCACTGATCTGTTTCGGGAACTGATGAATGCTAACCAACAGGATAAAGAAACTCCGCAGCAGTTTGTTTACAGGATCATGGGACTAAAGCAAAAAGTACTGTGGCCATCTCAACAAGTGGGTGCTGCTATTTTTTAAGATAAGAACCTTATACAAGGCGTATTTCTTCAAACATTATACCAGACATTAAGTGAAACATGTAGTGATATTTGAAGAGATATCAAACCATACTGTACATTTCAGACTTATCAATCACTGATGATTCTATTTTTGAAAAAGTTACTAAAGCAGCCCAAGTAAAAGCAGAGAGGCAAGTCAGACTGAGTGACACTCTTAGGTCCAAATTAGCCTTGACACATGTCACACAGGCACCAGAAAGAGAAGAGATTGTAGACTGTGGCAATACCACTCATGCTTCACTTGTAGAATTAAAGGTGTTGTAAACCCTATTTTTTTTGTTTTTAAAAACAAACATTGTTTTTAAATAACAAACAACTTACCTCCACTGTGCAGTTCGTTTTACATAGAGTGGCCCTGATCCACCTCTTCTGGGGTCCCACGGTGGTGCTATAAGCTCCTCCCCACATATGTAAACCCCCTAAGAAAAGCGCACTCTCTGGGAGTTACCATGTGGGCACACTTCCAAGTCTGGCTTTTGCATCCATAGGCACAGAATTCCGAACTCAGCCCCGCCCCCTGGCGCCCATGTCATTGGATTTGATTGACAGCAGCGGGACCCAATGGCTGCCCTGCTATCAATCTATCCAATCAAGAGCCAAAACAACGTGCAGGGAGGTGTCTCTGCCGTGGGAATGAACGGGCTCAGGTGAGTAAAACGGGGGGGCCGGGGAGCTGGTCAGTGTCAGAAGTTTTTTCATCTTAATGCATAGGTTCATTAGGGTGGAAAAACATGAGGGTTTACAACCCCTTTAACTGCACAGGTTGCTGCCTTTGCAAAGTGTGAAGATGGTTGTCGGATCATAAAAGCAGGAATATGCAGATATTTAAACCATGTGTGAACCAAGGAAAAGAAAAATGTAGGCATTGATTTAATTGTGGACAAGAAGGTCATGTGGGTGCATAAAAAGAGAAGAGCTTCCGGGAAACGAGTGCTGCGGGACAACCAGTGACCAGCTATGATAAAAAATTCCCCGTCGCTGCAGAACCTAAAGAAGTCCGTCATTCATCTTGTCACTGTGAGTACAAACACGGGTTCCGGAGTAAGCATTGTAGCTGAAAGCTAGGTTAAACAACATCAGAAACAAACTGCAATTCAGCTAATTGACAAACTGTTAGGAAAAGACAGCAAGCTAACCATCCTAGCAGCAAATTATGGGATCGTAGACAGTATGACATGGACATAATAATAAACACAACATCAAAAATTAATTAAGATCTTTTATTATATATATATATATTTTTTTTTTAAACAAAAAATTTGAATTCTTTTGGTATATAATTTTGGCCGCGGCTATTTATCATTGTTTTATTTTAATACCATATAATTTAAGAAAATTGTATATCAGGATTAATACATATAACACCTTTTTCTAAAAACACCCAGCTCAGCCACTCTGACTCAAGCTGAAATAAACTTTCAATACTTAAACTTTATATTTCATTTTATATCAACAACTTTCCCAACCGACAGGTGGGTGTCATTTTATGACACCCCACCTGTCACACCACCCCTAAAGCCTGCGGCCAATTCTATACTAGTTTGGAAATCTAAATTTAGTATGTTCAAGCCAATTTCTGACAAATGAACCCCATCATCCCGGTATAGGCCCGGAAGTCCACCCTCCAAGTCAACATGTCTAAAAGACAAACCATAGACTGGATACATTAACTTTTTCATGGCTTTATTAATTCTCTTACGTACTCTTTCTAATGGTTTAAGCATTAAATATTCAATCCACTGTAACCGTGGTATAATCTCCGAAAAAACTACCACTAAATCAGGAAAAGATAGTTTAATTTGGTGAATAGCATGCTGGATATTCAAAATTAAATCCAGGTTTTTTTGTTGACCGACATCATTGCCTCCCAAATGTATTAAAAGGATATCCAGGGCAGGACAAACTAACAGAAGCCTACCAAATTCAATTAACAATTCCTCCCATGACATACCCCATCTCCCAAACCAATATACTTGAAAAGAAGGATCCAATCCTAGATTAGTAGAGCATGAACAAGATGCAGCTCTCTTGTCCACCCAATAAATGAACGAGTGTCCAATCAGGAAGACCACTCTCGGGAGACCTATAAAACAATCAAATAACGTTAAGGCCGAACATACAATTTATAGGAATCAGATTTCCATCTGCCCAATGTTTTAATATCCTTGCAATAAAAACCAATTCTAGCAGCTTCCGTAGCAGCTCCAATTCTGAAAGAATGTGATGAGATCTTGATATTATCTTTTAACTGCAAAGACTGGCAACATTTAGATAAAACCCTATTAAATTGGAATTTGGTTAAAGATGACCTATTTGCATGTATAAATAACAGACTCCCCAAATAAGGGCGAGTAGCTAAGTAAGTCTGTATATGCATCACAGGGCAAATTGGCAAACCGGGGCATGAAGATAAAATAAGCCAGGTACCTCTGCCCAATTGATCAGTTTTGCTGGAATGAATAAAGAGTTTTAGCTTCCTGTCCTCCATAACCACATATCGTTGCAGCAAACCCGATGGGTTCTTTTTATTAACAGAAATTATTTCAGAAATGCGCAATGCTGCGAAAAAAGCTAGAGTAAAAACAGCGTTAAACAGTATAGCCTCATAAATTGAAAAGCAAATTGAACTAGTCAACATGCATAAAGAAGTAAGAACATCAGGGTTAATAGGACTCCTGTCATCACCCTCCTTGTATCCATTCAATGCTTGATGAACTGTAAAGAAACTCAGACAAGACGTCAGATTGTTTATTTTTTGAAAAAAGGAAAATCCTGACAGTGTCTTGTATATATGAGTCAAGGAATAATGCTTACTCATTAGAGACTCCAAAAATAACAAAACTATATGTTCAGAACACAAAAACATGTCCATGTTATTAGTGTTCAAAAATTGCAACCATAACATCCAAGAAAATTTATAACCAACGCACGAAGAAGCAAGTGATTGTTTAACCGGTTCCCGACCGGCTCCTGTACTTTTACGTCGGCAGAATGGCACGGCTGTGCAAAGTAACGTACCTGTACGTTACTTTGAATTTGCCGCCGTGTGCCTGCTGCGATCTCCGTGAGTCGGGTCGCGGGTCCCGCGGACTCGATCGCCGCGGGCATACCCGCGATCGCCTCACGGAGAGGACGAACGGGGAGATGTTGTTGTAAACAGCATCTCCCCGTTCTGCCTAGTGACAAGTGTCACTTGATCTCTGCTCCCTGTCATCAGAGCAGAGATCAGTGACATCACACACCAGCCCATCCCCCTGACAGTTAGTAATCACTCCCCTAGGACACACTTAACCCCTCCCCGCCCCCTAGTGGTTAACCCCTTCACTGCCAGTGTCATTTATACAGGAATCAATGCATTTTTATAGCAATGATTGCTGTATAAATGACAATGGTCCCAAAAATGTGTAAAAAATGTCTGACATGTCCACCATAACGTCGCAGTCACAATAAAAATCGCTGATCGGCGCCATTACTAGTAAAAAAAAAAGTATTAATAAAAATGCCATAAAACTATCCCCTATTTTGTATCGCTATAACTTTTGCGCAAACAAATCAATAAACGCTTATTGCAATTTTTTTTTACCAAAAATATGTAGAAGAATACATATCAGCCTAAACTGAGGAAAAAAAAAAATTTATATATTTTTTGGGGATAATTATTATAGCAAAATGTAAAAAATAATGCGTTTTTTTTCAAAATTGTCGCTTTTATTTTATTTATGGCGCAAAAAATAAAAATCGCAGAGATGATCAAATACCACAAAAAGAAAGCTCTATTTGTGGTAAAAAAAGGACGTCAATTATGTTACGGAGCCACGTCGCAAGACCGCGCAATTGTCAAATAAAGCGGCGCAGTGCCGAATCGCAAAAAACACTCTGGTCAGGAAGGGGGTAAATCCTTCTGGGCCTGAAGTGGTTAATACAGTCAGAAACTATATGATTTCCCATAATCGTTGAGGACCTTGTGAATCTGCTGTTGGCAACAGGAAAAAGAACCGCTCCATCTGCGAACGAGAAAGTGCATCTGCAAGTGTATTCTTCTTTCCTGGAATATATTGTGCCTTGACCCAGATATTTAAACAAAGACACCTATATACCAAGTAGCGCAAAAGAGAAATAACCGGCTGTGACTTTGAAGAGAGACAATTAACAGCAAACAGAACACCCCTGTTATGTGCTAACATGGAACCTTCTATTCGCAAAATTTTCTATTCCCCAATTTTCAATAGCCACTATTAAAGGAAATAGTTCCTGCAACACAATATTGTTACAAAAACCTTTTCTTATCCAGTCAGCAGGCCATGGAGCCGAACACCAATGAGTGCCCCAAATAGCTCCAAAGCCAACGGATCGAGCAGAATCAGTAAACAATTGAAAGTTGCTATGTACAATGAATTCGTCTTGCCAAAAAGTTTTCCTTTTAAAATAAATTTAAAAATTAAACCAAATCAACATATCAAGTCAGTGGTCAATCTTATATGTGAAAACGGATTCTTCAATCCAGAAATAGCAATATAAAGTCTTCTGGAAAATATTCTACCTATTGGCCATATACGGGTAGCAAAAGCTAACAGCCCTAATAATGACTGCATGTCTTTCAAAAATATCTTCTTTTTACTGATTAATGACAACAGTAGATTGGTGATTTTTTAATTTTTTTCTAAAGGGAGCCTAAACTCTTTTTCAACAGTATTAATTGTGATACCTAAAAATTCAAGACATGTTGTGGGCCAAACTGTTTTTTCCACCCCCAAAGGAACCCTGAAATTCAGCACAAGTTTCACAAAAAAATTTTCAAAGGGAAATACATTGCGCTGAATTCGCGGCCCCCATAAATAAAAAATCATCAAGGTAATGTATTACAACCCCTGGCAAAAATTATGGAATCACCAGTCCCTGAGGATGTCCCTTCAGTTGTTTATTGTTGTAGAAAAAAAGCAGATCACAGACATGGCCAAAAACTAAAGGCATTTCAAATGGCAACTTTCTGGCTTTAAGAAACACTAAAAGAAATCAAGAAAAATAATTGTGGTGGCCAGTAACAGTTAGATTTATACAACAAGCACAGGGAATAAATTATGGAATCACTCAATTCTGAGGAAAGAAATATGGAATCACCCTGTAAATTTTCATTACAAACACTAACACCTGCATCAGATTAAATCTGCTTGTTAGTATGTAGGTAAAGAGGGTAAATCATCACGCAGTGTTGCGCAAAATGTTGGTTGTTCACAGTCGGCTGTGTCTAAAACATGGACCAAATACAAACAACATGGGGAGGTGGTTAAAGGCAAGCATACTGGTAGACCAAGGAAGACATCAAAGCGTCAAGACAGAAAACTTAAAGCAATATGCCTTGAAAACAGAAAATGTACAACAAAACAAATGAGGAACAAATGGGAGGAAACTGGAGTCAACATCTGTGACGGAACAGTAAGAAACCGCCCAAAGGAAATGGGATTTACATACAGAAAAGCTAAAAGAAAGCCATCTCTAACACCTAAACACAAAAAACAAGGTTACAATGGGCTAAGGAAAGCCAATTCTGGACTGTGGATGATTGGATGAAAATCATATTCAGTGATGAATCTCGAATCTCCATTGGGCAAGGTGATGATGCTGGAACTTGTTTGGTGCCGTTCCAGTGAGATTTATGCAGACGACTATCTGAAGAAAACATGCAAATTTCCACAGTCAATTATGATATGGGGCTGCATGTCAGGTAAAGGCACTGGGGAGATGGTTGTCATTAAATCTTCAATAAATGTACAGGTTTACATTGAAATTTTGGACACTTTTCTTATCCCATCTATTGAAAGGATGTTTGGGGATGATGAAATCATTTATCAAGATGATAATGCATCTTGCCATAGAGCAAAAACTGTGAAAAAATTCCTTGAAGAAAGACACATAAGGTCAATGTCATGGCCTGCAAACAGTCCGGATCTCAATCCAATTGAAAATCTGTGGTGGAAGTTAAAGAAAATGGTCCATAACAAGGCTCCAACCTGCAAAGATGATTTGGCAACAGCAATTAGAGAAGGCTGGAGCCAGATTGATGAAAAGTACTGTTTATCACTCATTAAGTCAATGCCTCAGAGACTGCAAGCAGTTTTAAAAGCCAGAGGCGGTGCAAAAAAGTACTAGTGATGTGTTGGAGTGTTATTTTGTTTGTTTGTTTTTCATGATTTCATAATTTTTTCCTCAGAGTTAAGTGGTTCCATAATTTATTCCCTGTGCTTGTTCTATAAATCTAACTGTTACTGGCCACCACAATTATTTTTCTTGATTTCTTTTAGTGTTTCTTAAAGCCAGAAAGTTGCCATTTGAAATGCCTTTAGTTTTTGGCCATGTCTGTGATCTGCTTTTTTTCTACAACAATAAACAACTGAACATCCTCAGGGACTGGTGATTCCATAATTTTTGCCAGGGGTTGTAGAAAAGGAGAACCCGACTTAACGAAACCACCCATTCTAAAAAAGTGGAAAACAATTCGAAATAAGAACAAGAAAGGGAGAACCCCATTGGAAGACATCTGTCAAAATAAAACTTACCGGCAAAATGAAAACCTAAGCAATTAATACAGCTGGGATTTATAGGGAGCAACAGAAAAGCTGCTTTTAGATCCGCCTTAGCTAATAAAGCATTGTCACCCAATAGTCTCATTTTTTCAAAAGAAGTATAATTAACCATAGAAAGATCATTATCAATTTGGTCATTTAAAGAAGAAAAGATAAATGATAGATTAAACGGTAAGAATGAGGTTCTTTTTTAGGTACCAGCAGCAGAGGGGATAATCGAAAATCTTTAAAGGGCAGGGAATCAAAGGGACCTGAAATCCTGCCCTCCAGAAGTTCTTTTTTTAAAAATTTTTGACACTACTTGTGATAACTCCGAAACTGAAGAAAGATTTTTTCCTGTAGAACAACCCAAATCTTCAAATGTTGGAAGAAGAAAACCATTTGAAAATCCGTCAATTAGCAATTAGTAGCATTGCCTTCTGCTGATTTGGATAACATTGGAGCCAGGGGAGGATGCTTTCCAATTTCACTGGGGTGGCTGCTTTTGAGAAAAAACTCTCTATTTGAATGTGATTGATTATTGTATGACATTTTTCTAAAACATTTAGACACTGGATGTGAACCAGCACATAAAGCACATTCATGCTTATATTTACAATTAGCATGCCATTTACACATGCTATCATTAAAAGCAAAACATATGCCTTTTTTGTATTGCATAGGCGTGCTAGTATTGGTAGGAGGTAATGATGGTCTAGAAAAATTGAATCGTGGAGGACTAAAAAGATTAAGCCAAAGACCAACATTTTTTGTACCCCACTGTACCCCACTGTAAACGTGGCTGTACTGCCAACTTTTGGCGGAATGCTTCATCATAAGTGTACCACGAAAAACCACCAAAATTCTTATAAGCTTCTTGTATAATATCTATATGCTGAAAGATACCCGGGCTCTTTTCCGGAAATCTCTCACATAATACACTAGCATACATACATATATAGCGTGTATATATAACATACATACACATCCCCTGTAACCAATTAGCAAAAGATTTTGCTACTGGCCTGCGTCTATCATCCTCATTTCTATCGTCCTTTTTTCTAATTTTAAAATGAATTCCTTAACTGATGGGAAAAGGGATAAAACATCCACAAATTCACCCGTCCATATTTTCTCTTTTATCCCTAAAGGAAGGTGGAAACCCAAAGGAGATAATACACAGGGTATTGTTTCCTTTAAACGAGATTCAGGGACCAGACCAGGATTAAAATACACCACTTCCTCATTTTCAGTAGTAGGAGAAATTAAACATTGAGGTAAAAATTCATTATTGGAACCTGAGCCAGCTGCCCAAACTGAAGCAGCAGGATCAGGAGACCCCTTTGTTGTAGGAGACGAACTAGCTGATTTGGAATGTAATTCTTTAATTAAATTAGAAAGAGAAGATGACAATTCACATAATAAACGTAATTGCTGAGACTCTGTGGAAACCAAATTCCTAGCTGAATCTGGCTGCTGGGGTGAACAAAGCACTGGAATGTTGCACCCAACTGAAGTGCTTCCCAGCTGGGCGGACACTGCTGAGCTGCCTGGTGTTGCTGTCTCCCTGCTCCTCAGCGCTGAACCTGTGGATATAGAATTAGACATCTGCTGCTGAGCAGAAAGTATCCTGTCACTAGGCAACCATCTGGCTCCTCTGCCCCTGCTGACTCCGCCAACCACATCACTCTGCGCAAGCTGCCGCTTGTTACGATGGGCTGGCTCTGCTCTGACTGCTGCCTCACATCTGGGCGGGGAAGGAGAGAATCTTCGGTGCTGCACGTGCTGCCACTTGCTCAGCGGCTCGCCTTCTGCTCCACCCTAAGCTCCGCCCATTTCTCCGCCCAACATTCCAGCTTCCCCTCCACCTTACGCTCCTACTTCCACTCCTCCTTCTCACTCATCTTCAGTGACGCTGATACCCCTCCGTCCAGGAACCGGAAACTCCGCTTCAGATGACTCTTCTTCATGCAGGATGGCAGCTACATCTGTCAGCTCTGCCGTCTCTCCTGCAGTCGACCCAGCATTCACCACCGCAGCCACTTGATCAGAAGGTAAGGCAAGGCACTGCCGCAGCCAATCTTCTCCCTTCTCGGCTTCCGTGCATTCCAGAAGTTGTCTCAAAAGGGTCTTCATGTTGCTGACAGGAAAAAATCCAGTGTACTTATGTATTATAGCCCACTATTATAGCCCAAGACCTAGCTGACCTATAATGAACCCACCCACTAGTTACAGCAGGAGGGGGGCCTTGAAACTGCCCCTGTCACGATCCCATAAGGAAAAGGGGGCCTTAAGACAGGCTTTCCCTCCTTTTCCCTGTATTCTGTTGTTTCTTTTGATGTGTGGGTGAAATTAGAACTAAAAATTGAAAGTTGAAGTGGAAATAGGGTAATAATCCTTGTCCCAATGCTACTGGTAGTTAGCCAGACTTGCTCTGTCACTCAAATTCATTTAAAGAACAGATAAAAGAGCATTCTGACAGTTCAAATGCCGGTAATAATGACATGACAATGTTATTGAGTGAAACATGGTGTATAAAAAAGTAACGCAAATGCATTAGTAACCCTTGTGCTGTCTTCTTTAACTAAGATTTATGAGTTTATATGAAATATATACAGTACATTGAAAGCAAAACCATAAAACTCCATAAAGGAGAAGTGTCGCGGACACTGGCTGTAGGGACTTTTTCGGTCCACATTCACCCTGTAATTTGGTATTGCTATATTAATTCTTTTTTTTTTTACATTCTTGAGAGACTGTTTTCTTGGACTTGCCCAAAGACTATTCTTGGTTGTTAATTCTGAACAATACATGATCCTTGAAAGAGCTGATCACATTGACCTGCAGAGACGGACTGTCTGGTCATCTAGGCTGCCTTAAGTGCTGTGTTAATTAACATGTCAATTATATAATTGTCTACTAAGTTGTTGCTAGGGGGGGGGGTATCCATGAGCCAGCTCTACCTCATTATCCAACCCCTTGTGTTAAAAGTGTATAAAAAGGCTGTATTCTGCCCATAAAATCATTCAAGATTCTATAAGCTATTTTCGGCTAGACTTGTATTCAATGCAGCTATAAAAATATATCTCTCTGATGGTCAGACTGGAGGAAGCGGTATTACTGACGGAAGCACTCAGCGGAGTGTGGGATAGGATCCGTCACAATTGGTGGCAAGCTGTGGGATGCTTCCTCTTGCCTAGGCACACCCAAACCACCTCCGGGACCCCTTGCTCCTAACAGCAGATGGAACATCACTACGCCAGACTCGAGGCTCCAAGGTGTCCATAAGGCAGATTGGGTCAAGCTCCTGGTCAGCCGGCTCACAGGAAGGGCTGCAGAGGCGTACAAAAATGTCCCAGACGAGATCAGCCAGGACTATGACCGGGTAAAAAAAAGACTATTGGCTCGCTTCAGCATTACTCCGGAGGCAACCTCCGCCGAAAGGAGAGAGAGCCTTACACAGAATGGGCTCATCAAATGACCCGAGCAGCGGAGAGTTGGATGACCGGGCGCCAAGCTGTTACCATGGCAGATGCAATCCAGCTAATCCTCCTGGAACAATTCTACGATCATACCCCCACATGAAGTTAGAGACTGGGTAAAGGATCGGCGGCCAGTCACAGTAGATAAAACTGCCACCCTAGTTGACCAATACGTAGATTCAAGGCGGACTGTACAACCAGAGCCTAAGACCCCAGCGCAGCCTGTCCTCAACATTCCACGGAGCGTTGCCCCTCCACACCAGCCATCGATCTCCGATCCCACTCAACTACCATCTTCACGAGGGAAAGGGGACCTCTGCAACAGATACAACCAAGCAGGGCATGTTAGGAGGTGTTGTCCTCAGAATTTTTCCCAGGACGTGTGGAACAACAGGCCCCTTGGACCTGCCCAGGCTGCTGCACACTGTCTGGAGAGAGATTATGTGAGTTACCCAAGTGACGAAAATATTGGAATTCTACATGAGGCAGAACCTGTGCAAGCTGCCGCTACGGATAATCATTTGCACCATCGACAAGCCGTGTGGATTAATGGTCTGGCTGCCCAGGGACTGTGGGACATGGGAGCCACTATTACCCTGATACAGTCCTGGATGATAACCCCAGCAGAGCAGACGGGATGGTCTGTGGCTGTGCGGGTGGCCGGGGGAAATGATATGCGGTTCCCCACTGCCAGGGTTCACCTTGATTGGGGTTCGGGGCCAAAGAAGTGGAAGTTGGAATAATGCAGAACTTACTTGCAGAGGTTTTGTTGGGCAATGATTTGGGATGTTTAAATTCAGCCTTCTCCCTGGATGTATCCCCAGAAGCCTGCCCTGTTACCACCCACCAGCAAGCCCAGATGGAGGTGCGCTCCCTTGAGGATGGGACCCAGGTAAGAACTGTCACCCCTGACCTAGACTGTACTACCCCAGCTATTCCTACCCCGACTTGGGCTTCTCGAGACTTTGCACAGGCAACTCTCAGTGACTCTTCCCTAGCTAGCTGTAGGGTAAGAGCAGGATTGGACCCGGGCGGTTGCAGGGGGAGCGGGTAGAGTGGGTACAGGGATTACTCTATCGGGTTACTGAGGGAAAGACAGCCTTCCATCCACCCAAGCGGCAGCTGGTTGTGCCGCAAAAATATCGGCATGACCTGCTGCGCATTGGGCATGACATACTCTTAGCCGGACACCTGGGGATTTCCCGGACTCTACACCGTCTGACTCAGTCGTTTTTTTGGCCTGGAATTACAGGAGATGTCCGACAGTATTGCCGGACTTGTGACACATGCTAGCAGGTGAGTAAGCATGGGGGCCCAGTGAAAGCTCCCCTACACCCTTTACCAATCATTAATGAACCCTTTAGCCGCATTGCCAAAGACCTGGTTGGACCATTGCCCCCACCTAGTCCTTCTGGGAAGAGATATATCCTTACTGTGGTGGCTTATGCCACCCGGTACCTGGAGGACATTCCCCTGGCAAATATCCACGCAGAAACCGTGGCTGATGCCCTGCTCCGGATCTTTGCCAGGGTGGGTTTCCCTCGGGAAATCATCTCCGACTAGGGAAGCCAGTTCGCTGTTGAGCTAACTCAGCAGTTATGGAGGCTCTGTGGGATAAAGCACCTACAGAGCTCTCCTTATCACTCCCAGACCAACGGACTGTGTGAGAGGTTCAATGGAACACTGAAACAGCTGCTTAGGACATTCACAACCTCTCACAGGGATTGGGAGAGATATCTGCTGCACCTTCTCTTTGCTTATCGGGAGGTGCCGCAGGAATCTACCTGGTTCTCCCTGTTTGAGTTACTGTATGGGAGGCGGGTGAGGGGGCCACAAGATCTAGTGTCAGGACCTTGGTAGGAGACCGAGTTGCTGAGAGGGCTCCCCTTGCGGCCGAGTGCAGCACAACCCTGAATGTGGTACAGGGATGTGGTGCTCACAGAAGCACGGGTTACCTGGAAGTAGGAGCCGGTGTTGGTGGCTTGACAGAGAAAGTCCGTAGAGGCAACGTGCTTAGGATCCAAGGAGGGGACCAATGGAAGTCCAATAGGAAAATCAGAGGCCAGGCCAAGGGGTCAAACACAGTAAGCAGTCCGAGAATCAAAGCAACAAGTCCAGGTACAGGAGATTGAGGAATGTGGAGTCCGTTTAGCCAAGCCGGGGTCAGATGCAGGAAGCAGGCAGGGAGAGTCAGAAGCAAACCGGTTGAATAAGCCAGGAGGTTCAGAGGAGTCGATAACAAGCCGGGTCGGTACACAGGAAGTCAGGACAACAGGAAACACAATCACAGGAACACAGGAAGAGCTGACGATAATCCAGCAATGTGGCACTATCAGTGGGACGTTTAAATAGACAAGGCGTAGTATCACGTCGTACGCACACCGTTCCATTCGTGCGTTCGTAACATCGCGACGTTGCTATGCACGCGCATTCGTCCGAATGTGGCGCCAGGCGTCCGCCTAGTAGAAACATTGCACACCCGTGTGCGTTGATGCGCGTTAGCGCGGCCTTGCCTGTGCTGGTTTGCTAGCTTATTTCCCTGACAGTGCCCCCCCAAGGGGCAGCCTCTGGATGCCTAAACGTGCCCATTTTTCGGGGTACCTACTGCGAAATCTCTGAATTAGCCTAGGAGCGTGTACATAACTTGCGGGCTCCCAAGAGTTCTCTTCTGCAGAATACCCCTTCCACTTGACTAGAAATTGAATTGTCCTACCTCTCCGACGACAGTCAAGGATAGATTCAACTTCAAATTCTGCTTCATCTCCAACCTGGACCAGAGGTGGGGGCACTTCTTCTCTCCCTGGAAAAGGACTAGAAACAACATGTTTAAGAAGTGACACATGAAAAACAGGATGGATCTTGAAAGATTCGGGTAAAGTGAGTTCAAAGGCTACAGGGTTGATTTTGCGTTTGATCTCGAAAGGACCCAGGAACTTGGGTCCCAATTTCCGAGATGGGCATGGTAGCTTGAGATTTATAGATGAGAGCCAGACCTTGTCCCCTATCTTAAAGGTAGGGCTCGCTCTTCTCTTCCTATCGTACTGCTTCTTATATTCTTCTTGGGCTTTCTTCATGGTATCCTGGAGTGTCTGATAATTAGTATGGATGAAATCCACTCTGTCCTGAACCGCCGGTACTGAAGATTCCGGAATGACGTTGGGTAGGAATGAGGGGTGGAAGCCGTAATTCGCCCAGAAGGGTGATTGGTTGGTAGAAGTGTGTATTGAGTTATTATAAGCAAATTCTGCACAAGGTAATAGTTGAATCCAGTCGTCTTGAGAAAAGGAACAGAAGCACCGCAGATACTGTTCCAGCGTTTGGTTGGTCCTTTCGGTCTGACCGTTACTCTGTGGGTGGTAAGCTGTGGACCAACACATTTCAATAGAAAGTAATTTGCAGAGGTTTCTCCAAAACCTAGAAGTAAATTGTACCCCTCTATCTGATACGATGTTATTTGGTAATCCGTGTAGTCGAACAATTTCCTTAATAAAGATTTTTGCTGTATCTAAGGCAGAGGGGGTACCTTTCATAGGTAAAAAATGCGCCATTTTGGACAGGCGGTCTACTACCACCAAGATGATAGTAAATTCTTCTGAGGGGGGTAAATCCACGATAAAGTCCATGGAAATCTTCCTCCATGGTTGTTCTGGGACTGGCAATGGTCTTAACAAGCCCCAAGACCTGGCGTTGGATCCTTTGTTCCGTTGGCAGATGATGCAGGAGCTGACGTAGGTTTTACAATCAAGTTTCAAAGTGGGCCACCATAGGGACCGCTGAACTAGCTCAGTTGTTTTTCGAACCCCAAAATGACCAGCTAGCTGATGGTCATGAAAGGTCTTCAATACTTGTAATCTGGCTTGCTGGGGAACGAAAATCTTATCTTGGTGCCATAGGAGTCCCTCTTGGCTTCTCGGGGAGGAGACTTCCGCTTCAGTACACTGACTAGAGGCCTGCTCAATAGAGGATCTTAGGTCGGGTTGGATCAGTAGGAAGTTTTAGGGAGACAAAATTGTACTAGGTGCAATTTCTTCAGGAGTGTCCGGAAACATCCGGGATAAGGCGTCTGCCTTTCCATTCTTCGACCCTGGGCGATAGGTTAAGTGAAAATTAAACCGAGAGAAAAATAGTGCCCATCGAGCCTGTCGGGGTCTTAGGCATTTGGCCGTACGGAGATATTCTAAGTTCTTGTGGTCCGTAAAAATCAGGATGGGATGAGTGGCACCTTCCAGGAGATACCTCCATTCCTCGAGAGCTGTCTTGATTGCCAAAAGTTCCTGATCCCCCACATCGTAATTCCTCTCAGGAGGGCTCATTTTCCGTGAGAAAAAGGCCACGGGATGCAGCAGTGCTTTGGGACCCTGACGCTGAGATAGAATCGCCCCTGTGGCGACTTCTGAGGCGTCGACTTCCAGGACGTAGGGTAGAGCAGGGTCAGGGTGTTGCAGAATTGGGGCAGAAGTGAAGAAGGTCTTAAGCTGATCGAAGGCGGACTGTGCCGCTGCTGACCACTTAAACTTGGTATGTTGGCGGGTTGTCTGAGTAATAGGTGCTACAATGGTGGAGAAATTCTTTATAAACCTTCTGTAGAAGTTGGCGAAGCCAATGAATCTCTGTACACCCTTCTTGTCAGAAGGGGCCGGCCAATCAAGGATGGACTTTACTTTTTGAGGATCCATGGCGATTCCACCTGTGGTGATGATAAGACCCAGAAATTGAATTGAAGTTTTTTCGAAATTGCACTTTTCAGATTTGACAAATAACCCATGGGTTCTGAGGATGCTCAGTACCTTCTTCACGTGTATTCTATGGAGTTCCAGAGTGGCAGAAAAAATAAGAATGTCGTCAAGGTAGACAACAACAAAATGATCTAAATGTTCCCGGAAGATGTCATTTATGAAATGCTGAAAGGTCGCCGGGGGATTGCACAACCCAAACGGCATGACTAGGTACTCAAAATGTCCAAATCTTGTTCTGAAAGCCGTTTTCCACTCGTCCCCCTCTTGGATGCGGACGAGATTATAGGCACCACGGAGGTCGAGTTTGGTAAAGATGTGTGCTGTGCGGAACCTTTGAAAAAGCTCAGGGATGAGCGGGAGTGGGTAGCGGTTCTTAAGGGTAATTTTGTTTAACTACCTGTAGTCCACACATGGTCTCAGTGTGTTGTCCTTCTTCTCAACGAAGAAGATTCCGGCACCAGCAGGGGAAGAAGAAGGACGGATAAAACCTTTTTCAAGATTCTCATCAATATATTGTCTCAAGGTCTCAAGCTCAGTCTCGGAGAGGGGGAATATACGACCAAAAGGAATAGTAGCTCCTGGTAGTAACTCGATGGGGCAGTCGTAAGGACGGTGTGGCGGTAAGGTGTCTGCTTTCTTTTTATCGAAGACATCAAGAAATTCCAGGTAAGCTGCTGGTACATTAGGATCCGGACTCGGTGTGGATTGTACAGTCAGGCAACTGGAAAAGTCCTGGAATTCGGGGGTCAAACAATGTTGTTGGCAATAGGGAGATGTAAGGAGTACCTCCTTCTTGGACCAATCAATCTGAGGATTGTGTGCTTGTAGCCATGGGATTCCCAGGATGACCGGGAACATAGGGGAACTTAAGACATCAAATCTGAGAAATTCCTGATGACCAGAATTGGTAGTGGTAAGAATAGGTACGGTTTCCTGGGTGACATGACCCGAGCTTGGCAAGGAGCCGTCAGCCAGATGAACTGTTAGTCTCTGTTCCTTATAGTTCAACGGAATAGCTAGATCTTTAGCCAAGGCCAAGTCCAAGAAGCAACTACACGCCCCCGAATCCAGTATTGCTTGGAGGTGGATCTCCTTACCTGCCACTAGCAATGTAACAGGAAGTGAGATATGGGCAGAGGAAGACCTGGATACTTGAAGGTGAGTACGGAGGGTCGGTTCTCTTGGTCTTATGGGGCAGTAATCTATGAAATGTCCTGATTCCCCGCAGTAGAAGCAAAGTCTCGCCTGCCGGCGATAAAGTCTCACCCCAGGAGTTAATGCTGGATGGAACATGCCGACTTGTAAGGGAGCTGATGCAGACTGAACTTGGGGCAGGTTCCGAGTGGAGCAAGAGGCCTGGTCACGTTCACCCTGACGTTCCCGTAAACGTCTGTCAAGCTGAATAGTTAACTGAATGAGATCTTCAAGTGTGGCCGGACCCTGTAACCTGGCTAACTCATCCTTGAGGGCCTCTGATAACCCCATTCGATATTGGTATTTTAATGCTGCCTCATTCCAACCAGAATCCATGGACCATGTGCGGAACTCCACTGTATAGTCCTCCGCAGGGCGCTGACCCTGACGGAGGGAATGTAGATTTGCTTCGGCAGTGGCTACCCGTAGGGGATCATCATATAACCGAGCCATGACTTCAAAGAACTGATCCATAGTGTTGATGGAGGGGCTGCTTTGTTCCAACAAGCCATGGGCCCAGGTCTGTGGCTCACCACGTAATAGGGAGATAGTGAACCCCACCTTGACTGTTTCACTGAAAAAAGTCTGTGGTTGCAAGTCGAAGTATAAGTAGCAGGAGTTTTTAAAAGACCTAAATTTTCTTCGATCGCCACGGAAACATTCTGGCGTTGGGACACGTGGTTCTGGAGGGACCATGATCCCAGCAGCTGCCGCTGGAGGTGGACCTTGAACCGAGGAGGAGGATGACTCAGGTAGGTGCTGCAGACGTTCCTCCAACCGGAAGTATTCCTCCTGAAGCTTCTGAATGACTGGGGTAAAGGCCGTGATTTGCTGGAGAATGGCCTTCATCGGGGAGTCACCTCCGTCGGTCTCTGACATGGCTGGATTATACTGTCAGGACCTTGGTAGGAGACCGAGTTGCTGAGAGGGCTCCCCTTGCGGCCGAGTGCAGCACAACCCTGAATGTCGTACAGGGATGTGGTGCTCACAGAAGCACGGGTTGCCTGGAAGTAGGAGCCGGTGTTGATGGCTTAAAAGAGAAAGTCCGTAGAGGTAACGTGCTTAGGATCCAAGGAGGGGACCAATGGAAGTCCAATAGGAAAATCAGAGGCCAGTAAGCAGTCCGAGAATCAAAGCAACAAGTCCAGGTACAGGAGACAGAGGAATGCGGAGTCCGTTTAGCCAAGCCGGGGTCAGATGCAGGAAGCAGGCAGGGAGAGTCAGAAGCAAGCCGGTTGAATAAGCCAGGAGGTCCAGAGGAGTCGATAACAAGCCGGGTCGGTACACAGGAAGTCAGGACAACAGGAAGTCAGGACAACAGGAAACACAATCACAGGAACACAGGAAGAGCTGACGATAATCCAGCAATGTGGCACTATCAGTGGGACGTTTAAATAGACAAGGCGTAGTATCACGTCGTACGCACACCGTTCCATTCGTGCGTTCGTAACATTGCGACGTTGCTACGCACGCGCATTCGTCCGAATGTGGCGCCAGGCGTCCGCCTAGTAGAAACATTGCACACCCGTGTGCGTTGATGCGCGTTAGCGCGGCCTTGCCTGTGCTGGTTTGCTAGCTTATTTCCCTGACATCTAGTCAGAGCCCACTGGGAAAGGGGAATTGATCCTCAAGGTTCCCTTATCATAGCATACATTCTTGTGTTTAGAGACAGACTGAAGGAGCTCACGGACACTGTCCAAGAGAACCTTCGGGCTGCCCAAAGGCGGCAGAAACAATAGTACGATCGTACTGCTCGGATCTGCACTCTGGAGGTTGGGCAGAAAGTTCTTGCCCTCAGGCCAACCAAGCAGGACAAGTTCTAGGCCACCTGGCAGGTACCTTACAGGGTTGTGGCAAAGCTCTGTGACACCTACCTAGTGGCTAAATGTTCAGATGAAAGGGTCTGATGGACCTTTCATCTGAACATGTTGAAAGCATACTGGGAAAGATCAGGAGAGGTAGCTGCTATATGTGCTCCAGCTGTGGAAGAAGAGTCTGAGAACCTTCCCCTGCTGGTGCTCCCGGAGCTAAATAGAATTACTGCAGAGATAGAGACGATAAAGCTTGATGACCAGCTAGGGCCAAGAGAACAAGGGAGAACAAGCTAGACAGGTCCTTATTTAGAGAAGGGAAATGTTCTCCACGGTCCCTGGGTACACTACTATGGCAGTGCACCGAGTGGAGACCCCGGGACAACTGCCACTAAGACAGGCGGCTAACCGGATACCTGACGCAGTGAGAGAGGGAATGCGTCATTAGATTAAGGAGATGCTTGAGTTGGGAGTCATTGAGCCATCCAGCAGCCCCTAGGTTTCCCCGGTGGTCCTTGTACCGAAGCGGGATGGCACAACTCGCTTCTGCATAGGCTACCGCAGATTAAATGAGTGCACCACCACTGATGCTTACTCTATGCCCCAGGTAGATGATCTGTTAGATTGCATTGCTCTGGGAAAATTTCTGACAACCCCCGACCTATGCAAAGGGTACTGGCAAATTTCTCTGGTTGCGGAATCTATTCCAAAATCGGCATTCATTACCCCATTTGGCCTATACCAGTCTAAAGTAATGCCATCGAGGAGATGGTAGACCAACTCCTCGATGGCCTCCAGGACTATGCTTGTGCATATCTTGATGACATTGCGATCTACAGTGATACCTGGGAAGACCGTCTGGTTCACCTAAGTGTCATGTTAGACTGCATCAAGGCTGCAGGACTAACCCTTAAGCCAGAAAAATGCAGCATTGGGATGTCCGAGATACAGTACCTTGGACATCGAGTAGGCAGTGGACAACAACGACCCGAGCCTGCTAAGATTGAGGCAGTTGCCAAGTGGCCGACCCCCCGTACTAAAACCCAGGTCCTGGCATTCCTCGGCACAGCTGGATACTATAGGAAGTTTGTCCCGCAATATAGTTCCATCGCTAAGCCCCTGACAGACCTGACTAAGAAGCACCCTCCCGACAGGTACTGTGGTCCCCAGAGTGTGAAGCTGCCTTCCAACAATTAAAGAACGCACTAACTTCAACTCCTGTTCTAGTTGACTCTGACCCAACCAAATGTTTTTATGTCCACACATTTGGGCTGGGGTCAGTACTGAGCCAAGTAGGACATGATGGCAGTGAGTACCCAGTGGCCTACATCAGTCAGAAGTTGCAACCAAGGGAAGTCGGTTATGCAGCCGTGGAGAAGGAGTGTTTAGCGCTGGTGTGGGCTCTCAAGAAATTCCAATCTTATCTCTGCGGACGATCTTTTACGTTGCTCACTGACCACAATCCATTGATCTGGCTTAATCAGGGATAATGGACGTTTGTTACGATGGAGCTTGGCCCTTCAGCCTTACAATTTTACCTTCCAGTATCGGCCAGAAAAGCAGAATTGGAATGCTGATGGACTTACCTGGCAAACTGAACTATAAGACTCTCCCGGACAGCCCCAAGCTGACCCGTAGTGGATCTAGTTGGGTCTGCCGGACTATGGGACAGAGGGGGCCACTGTCGCGGACACTGGCTGCAGGGACCTTTTCTGTCCACATTCACCCTGTTATTTGGTAATGCTATATTAATCTTTTTTTTGTTGTTACATTTTTAAGAGACTGTTTTCTTGGACTTGCCCAAAGACTATTCTTGGTTGTTAATTCTGAACAGTACATGATCCTTGAAAGAGCTGATCACATTGACCTGCGGAGACGGACTGTCTGGTCACCTAGGCTACCTTAAGTGCTGTGTTAATTAACATGTTAATTATATACTTGTCTACTAAGTTTTTTTTTTTCTTTTTCTAAGCTACTTCAGCGGATTCTTTTGGGAGACTTAATTCACCATTATAGTTCATTTTTGTTCCGTCTCATCGTCACATCATAGTAGCTTTTGTCTTTTCTTTACCCCCCCATTTAATCTTTATTCAATTTTTCTTTCCCTTCCCCTTCTCTTTCTCCAAGAGTTAACAAATCAGTTAAAAAGTAAATGCACAAACATTCGCTTACACAATAACATTGATAAATCATCAAGAAGTGAAGGCAGATTATGCTAAATAACAGTAACATGAATGATAGAAACCAAAGGGATCAAAGCTCTCTTCCATCCCACTCGTTTCACCTATTTCCAGTGTTATAAACCAAGCATCGCCCCTTAACCCCCCCCCCTCTTTCCTACCCCTCCCATTAATTTTTCACTCTATAGGGGGGAACCCATTTTTTCCACCCAGCGCCTCCACATCACATCAAATTCCTTAAGATTGCCTCTCTTTGTATACACTGCTCTTTCTTTACATATAGACTCATTTATTTCCCAAATCCAATCTTTCGCTGTAGGGGTTGTTCTAGATTGCCATCTAGTTGCAATAATTTTTCTGGCTTGGAACAAGTACCTTAATATTGCAATTGTGGTACTTTTCCTCTCCCCCCGTTCCTTTCTGTACCCCAATATGCATACCACAGCATCCATTTTCAGTGTTATTTCAAATATATCACTTATGGTTTTAAGCACTTCCTCCCAGTACCGATACAGTTTGGGGCACCTCCACACCATGTGGAAAAGATCACCGGTACCCTGACATCTGGGGCATTTGTCATCTAATCTTCTGCCAAACTTAACCACTTGACAACTGGGCACTTAAACCCCCTTCCTAACCAGACCAATTTTCAGCTTTTGGTGCTCTCACATTTTGAATGACAATTACTCAGTCATGCAACACTGTATCTATATGAAATTTTTGTCCTTTTTTTCACACAAATGGAGCTTTCTTTTGGTGGTATTTAATCACTGCTGGGTTCTTTATTTTTTGCGCCGTAAAAGAAAAAAGACCGAAAAATCTGTAAAAAAATACATTTTTCTTCATTTCTGTTATAATAGTGTGCAAATTAGTAATTTTTCTTTATATATTTTGGCCAAAATTTATACCGCTACATATCTTTGGTAAAATTAACCCAAATCGGTGGATATTATTTGGTCTTTGTGAAAGTTATAGAGTCCAAAAGCTATGGTGCGAATATCTGAAAATTGATCACACCTGAAGTACTGACGGCCTATCTAATTTCTTGAGACCCTAACATTCCAGAAAAGTACAAGTACCCCCCAAATGACCCCTTTTTGGAATGAAGACATTCCAAGGTATTTAGAAAGATGCATGGTGAGTTTTTTGAAGTTGTCATTTTTTCCCACAATTCTTTGCAAAATCAAGGTTTTTTTTTTACTTTTTTTTTTTTCCCACAAAATTGTCATATTAGCAGGTTATTTCTCACACACCGCATATGCATACCACATACCAGTTTGGAAAAAAAACTCTTTTGTGCTTTACAAAAACCAAAACAGTAAAGTTAGCGTAGTTATTGTTTTTGCATAATGTGAAAGATGAAGATACGCCGAGTAAATAGATACCCAACATGTCACCTTTCAAAATTGCACGCGCTTGTGGAATGGCGCCAAACTTTGCTACTCAAAAATCCCTATAGGCGACGCTTTAAAATTTTTTACTGGTTACATGTTTTAAGTTACAGAGGAGGTCTAGGGCCAAAATTATTACTCTCGCTCTACCGATCGCAGCGATACCTCACATGTGTGGTTTGAACACCGTTTTCATATGTGGGCGGGACTTACGTATGCGTTCGCTTCTGCATGCGAGCACGCAGGGACAGGGGCGCTTTAATTTTTTTTTTCTTTTTTCTTGCTCATTTTACTTTATTTATTTTAGTTTGATGCTTTATTCCAAAAAAAAAAAAAAAAAAATTTTGACCACTTTTATTCCTATTACAAGTAATATAAACATCCTTGTAATAGGAATATGGCATGACAGGTCCTCTATACAGTGAGATATGGGGTCAATAAGACCCCACATCACACCTCTATGCTGGGAAGCCTGAAATTAAAATAAAAAAAAAAACGATCCTGGCTTCGATCGTAGCGGTGAGTCGGTAGAAGCGCAGGAGGGGGGGGACATCTCCTCTCGCCTCCCGTAAGAACGATCAAGCAGTGGAACAGCCGTTATGATCATTCTCATGGTGTAGGGAATCGCCGGCTGAAAAAGCTGATATCTGAATGATGCCTGTAGCTGCAACCATCATTCAGATATCCCCGCACAAAGTCAAGGACGTTGTATGACGGCCGGCGGGCGGGAAGTGGTTAAAACGCTTTTTTTTTTTTTAACACAAAGTTGTCCATTTATACAATATTTCTACCACATAACATGTACATACCAAAAATGACACCCCAAAATAGATTCCCTTGCTCCTCCTGAGTACGGCGATACCACATGTGTGAGACTTCCACAGCCTGGCCACATACAGAGGGCGAGTACAGCTGAGCATGGCTCAGCATGGCAGGGTATGGCGGGGTATTGCGGAGTATGGCGGGGTATTGCGGAGTATTGCGGAGTATGGCAGAGTATTGCGGAGTATGGCAGAGTATTGCGGAGTATGGCGGAGTATGGCGGGGTATTGCGGAGTATGGCGGGGCATGGCAGAGTATGGCGGGGCATGGCAGAGTATGGCGGGGGCATTGCAGAGTATGGCGGGGGCATTGCAGAGTATGGCGGGGGCATTGCAGAGTATTGCACAGCATTGCAGAGTATTGTGGGGGCATTGCAGAGTATTGCACAGCATTGCAGAGTATTGTGGGGGCATTGCAGAGTATTGTGGGGGTATTGCAGAGTATTGCACAGCATTGCAGAGTATTGTGGGGGCATTGCAGAGTATTGCACAGCATTGCAGAGTATTGTGGGGGTATTTCAGAGTATTGTGGGGGTATTGCAGAGTATTGCACAGCATTGCAGAGTATTGTGGGGGTATTGCAGAGTATTGCACAGCATTGCAGAGTATTGTGGGGGCATTGCAGAGTATTGCACAGCATTGCAGAGTATTGTGGGGGCATTGCAGAGTATTGCACAGCATTGCAGAGTATTGTGGGGGCATTGCAGAGTATTGCACAGCATTGCAGAGTATTGTGGGGGTATTGCAGAGTATTGCACAGCATTGCAGAGTATTGTGGGGGTATTGCAGAGTATTGCACAGCATTGCAGAGTATTGTGGGGGTATTGCAGAGTATTGCACAGCATTGCAGTGTAGTGGGGATGGCTGAGCATGGATGGATGGATGGCTGGATGTCTCTGTGCAGCGCTGTGGGCACTACACATACAGCCCACAGCGCTGCAGACATCCATCCATCCCCCTCCCCGCTCACAGTGTACCGATCGGTACACGGGAGGGGAGGAGAGGAACCGGCGTCATCAGATGACGCCGGTCTGTTTACATGTGATCGCGCCGTCATTTGACGGCGCGATCACATGGTAAACGGCCGCGATCAGCGGCCATTTACCGGGATCCGTGATGCGCCGGGTCCGGATGTGTTCGGGTGCGCGCCCCAGGGGGCGCGCGAGAGGGGAATTCTGGGAGGACGTCATAGTACGCCCTCCCAGAGTTATCCAACCGCCCTGCAGCCGTCATTCGGCTATGGGCCGGTTGGTAAGTGGTTAAACAGCCTCTTAGGAGTATAATAAGCTCTATTTATCAACATCAGATGGGATATCTTCTGTGAGGGTGAGACCTATACCCTCGGGCCCATTTCTAGGATTCTTTTACACTGCTCCTGTGTTATTATCCCTATATCCTCTTTCCGTCTTTTTTTCTCCTTGCAGAGTTTCCCCTCAGCATTAGCTTCTTTGCTTATCTGTCCATATAATTCAGATATAAGTCCCTTAGTGGAGCCTACCTGGAGTATACTATGAAAAAGGGGCATTTTCTTCCACACTAGAGGCTGTTTCCTAAATTGGACTTCAAGGGCATGCCTCAGCTGTAAGTAGGTATAAAATGAGCGTTGCGATATATTAAACTCTCGTCTCAAATCTGAGAATTTTTTTAAAATATTACCCATATACAGTTGACTTTTGATGCCATGTATTTCCCATTCTCTTACTTTTCCTATCAAGAAGGTTTTCCCGCAGGTTGTAATTATTCCAAAGGGGAGTGTATTCAGTTAGCCCATTATATCCCATCTGTTTTTTAACAGTTTTCCATATTTTAGTTATCATTTTTAATGTTGGAGACCTATAACCAAAGGAATCCACCTCTAGTGCTTCAATAATTGTATTATGTAGAGCGCCAGTTAATATTATTCTCCCATTGGGGGTACCTCCACCCGGAACGTCACATCCCATTAGGTTCTGCAACTGTGACGACAGATAGTAACGCTCAGGGTGAGGTAATGCCAGCCCTCCTTCCCCCGCCGGTAGTTGTAGCGTTCGAAGTCGGATCCTGGCTTGTCCCCCCTTCCACATTAGTTCCCTGAAAAGGGACTCAATTTTATTAAACCATTTCTTACAAATCCAGACTGGAGAATTATGCAGCAGGTACGATAATTGGGGCATCCAGATCATCTTTATAAGGCTGCATCTGCCTGCCACCGATAATGGAAATCGTTTCCAAATCCCTTTTTTTTGTTTAAATTTGGCCAGCTGTGGTATAAGGTTTTTACATATTATTATTATTATTATTATTATACAGGATTTATATAGCGCCAACAGTTTACGCAGCGCTTTACAACATTAGGGCAGACAATACAAGTACAACGCAATTCAATACAGGAAGAATCAGAGGGCCCTGCTCGTTAGAGCTTACAATCTAGGAGGGAGGGTCAAGTTATACAAAAGGGTAATAGCTGTGGGGGATAAGCTAATGGAGAAAATAGTGCAGTTGTTAGATGGAGGCAGGATAGGTTTCTGTGAAGAGGAAAGTTTTCAGGGATCGCCTAAAGGTGGATAAATTTGGAGACAGTCTGACAGATTGGGGTAGCGAATTCCAGAGGATGGGCGAGGCTCGGGAGAAGTCCTGGAGGTGGATATGGGAGGAGGTGATGAGGGAGCTAGAGAGCAGAAGGTCTTGGGAGGAACGGAGGTGGCGATTAGGTTGGTATTTTGAGGCTAGGCTAGTGATGTAGCTGGGGGCAGAGTTGTGGATGGCTTTGTAACTTATTGTTAGTATTTTGAATTGAATTCATTGGGTGAGTGGTAGCCAGTGGAGGGATTGGCAGAGAGGGGTAGCAGACACTGAGCGGTTTGTAAGGTGGATGAGTCTGGCAGCAGCATTCATGATGGACTGAAGGGGGAAAAGTCAATTTAAAGGTAAGCCAATGAGGAGGGAGTTGCAGTAGTCGAGGCGAGAGATAACCAGGGACTGAATCAGGAGCTTTGTGGTTTCATTGGTTAGAAAGGGACGTAGTTTAGAGATGTTGCGGAGGTTGAGGCGGCAAGCTTTGGAAAGTGATTGGATGTGGGGCCGAAAGGAGAGTTCAGAATCCAGGATAACACCTAGCACCCTGACATGTGGGGACGGGTGGATGGTTTTGCCATTGCTCTTGACAGAGAAGTCAGGGGAAGAGGCACGTGGGGGAGGAAATATTATAAGCTCGGTTTTGAACAAGTTGAGTTTGAGGAAGTGGTGTGACATCCATACAGATATGTCGGTTAGTAAGTTAGTGATGCGTGAGCAGACTGATGGAGTGAGTTGAGGGGTGGAGAGATAGATTTGTGTGTCGTCAGCGTAGAAATGATATTGAAAGCCATGAGAGGCTATCAGCTGAACCAGGGAAGAGGTTTAGATTGAAAATAAAAGAGGTCCAAGAACAGAACCTTGGGGGACCCCAACAGAGAAGGGAAGAGGAGTGGAGGAAGTAGAATTGTAAGTGACACTGAATGTGCGTTGGGATAGGTAGGATGAGAGCCACTGAAGAGCACAGTCACAGAGACCAAGGGAGTAATGTTTTTTGAGGAGGAGGGGGTGGTCAACCGTGTCAAAGGCAGCTGAAATATCCAGAAGTAGGAGTACAGAATAGTGTCCGTTGGTTTTTGCAGTTAGTAGGTCATTTGTGAGTTTTAAAAGAGCAGTTTCTGTGGAGTGTTGAGGGCGAAATCCAGATTGAAGGGGATCAAGAAGGTTGTTTTTAATGAGGTGGTCACTCAGTTGGTTGTAAACCAGGCGCTCAAGTAGTTTAGAGGAAAAGGGGAGCAAGGAGATAGGGCGTAGGTTGTTAAGATTGGTAGGGTCCAAGGACGGCTTTTTAAGTATGGGAGTGACCAGTGCATGTTTTAGAGCATTGGGGAAGATGCCAGAGGTGAGGAAGAGATTGAAGATGTGGGTTAGAGAGTGTAGGATGGGGTCAGAGGGCGACCGTAGCATTTGAGAGGGAATAGGGTCCAGGGGACAGGTGGTTAGGTGGGAGATAGAAAGGAGTTTAGCAACTTCGTCTGTAGTAGAAGATTTGAATAGGGGGAGTGTCAGTTGTACCTGTTGACATGGGGTCTTAGCTAGGGGAGATACCTGTAGAGTGGAGATTTCATCACGGATTGTATCAATCTTGTTTTTGAAGTGATTAGCGATCTCCTGGGCAGTGAGTAAGTCAGTGGGTGGAGGACAAAGTAGAAAGTTGAAGGTAGAGAAGAGTTTACGGGGATTGGATGAGAAGGTGTTAATAAGAGGTGTAAAATAGGTTTGCTTGGCAGTGTGGAGGAAAGAATAGTATTTTTGGAGGGCAGATTTGTATTGGTTGAAGTCTTTGAGAGACTTATGCCCCATACACACGGTCGGATTCTCTGATGGAAAATGTCCGATCGGAGCGTGTTGTCGGAAATTCCGACCGTGTGTGGGCGCCATCGGACATTTTCCATCGGATTTTCCGACACACAAAGTTGGACAGCAGGAGATAAAATTTTCCGACAACAAAATCCGATCGCGTCAATTCCGACCGTGTGTGGCCTGTTCCGACGCACAAAGTGCCACGCATGCTCAGAAGAAATTCCGACACGGGACAGCTCGTTCTGGTAAACTTAGCGTTCGTAATGGATAAAGCACTTTCGTCACGCTGCAATGTAAAAAATGGTTTAATACAGCGCACTCTCTTCTTTATAATGTGACAAGAATTAAGTCGTTTTGATGCTCATATTCACACACACTTCTCACAAACTTCTTTCGTTACTATTTATCGGGATTCCCTCAATATATTTTGATTTCTCACATCTGACAACAAATTTTTTTTATTTTTTTTTTTTACTTTAATGTAGAATCTTTTTTTGTGTTTCTCTTTTTTTTTTTTTGTTGATTTTGATTTGTACTCCCGAAAATGTTTGTGTGTTTTTTGTGACAAGTTCCCACAACACCATTGATATGTTGTTCTATTTAATCTGTAGGAGGAGATTGTTTGGTGTTGTTGTCCCTTGTTAATTTCACATTGTACTTTAGAAATGTACCTGAATACTCACCAACAAACTGTCCTTTTTGGATGAAAACACACACAGGAGAGTAGAATTTACCTAAAAATATTTTATTAAGGGGGTCACAACTATAAAAAAACAAAGAGGGAGGCAACGCTGGAGAAAGTGCAGAAGTGGGCGAAGCCTTGGACCCCCAGGGCAGACATCAATTATTTAAAAGCAAAATTGGTGGCCTGAGGAGTCCATATCTAAGGGAGGGCAGACTGGTCCAGAAGTCCCAGAGATCCGGAAAGCAGCAGATGACATCTGTGTCCCCAGGCTGTGGTCATACGAGAGACTGCAGCTTCTGTCAGACCAAACTGAACCCAGGGTCATCACTCTCAGGTCTGCTTTCCACGCTTCCTTCCAGCCTTTGGCTGTGGTGGTGGAGTTGTGGCAGCAGGAGGAGGAGGAGGAGGATCGTCCCTCTCCATGACATCCGTCTTGTGTGTCAGTTCCCCACTCTCCCCCTTCCGAAGGACTTTATACATCAGGTCCTCAGAAATCTTGCGTTGGCCCTCCTGCATGCCCAGCAATTTGGTGGCAGCCATGCAGGCAAAGGCCTCTGCAGGACTGGGGAAGGCTCTGAGGGACGCCGAAGCCTCCTGGATCAGCCTGTACACTGAATCCTGCACAGGACTGGGAGTGGCCTTCCTGGCCCTTTTATATGGCAGGCGGAGGGGAGGGACCTGAGACTCAGTCATGCTGCGACTTGTCCCAGGCTTCTCTTGGCTGCCACTTAGCCCCGCCTCCTCCTGGCTGCCACTAATCCCCGCCTCCTCCTGGCTGCCACTAATCCCCGCCTCCTCCTGACTGCCATATTCCACAGCCTCCTCCTGGCTGAGGTCTTCCTGTGTATGAAAAAGGGACATAGTTTTAGTATTGTTTTCATCAATCACACACAATTTTCACCTCCTGACTGCTGCAAATTCAATGTTAACAAATATAACAGACTATCCTTCTGAGCCCAGCAGTTTTCATTCTTGTCCCAATTTTGGGTGCCCACTACTGTCTATTGATATGTAAAACACTTTTTTTTAATCAGCAATTAATGATCAATAATAACATCTAGTAAACATCATTTATTTATTGCCCAGAAATCTGTAGAAGAATGCTATACCTGGCTCCAGCTGGGCTCCTCCACTTCTTCCTGGCTGGAAGGCCCAGGTTGGACATCGGAAGCCTCAGCTGGGATGGAAGGAAGCGTGGAAGGAAGAGTGGAGAGGGATTCCCTGACTTCAGTGTGGTCTGACAGAAATCGCAGTCTCTCATAGTACCACAGCCTGGGGACATAAACGTCATCTGCTGCAGCTCCGGACCTCTGGGAATCTGTGACCTTCTTGCGCTCCCTAAGATACGTGCTCCTCAGGCCCCCAATTTTAGCTTTTAAATAGGGGATGGTTGCTGTGGGGACCACCGGCTTCACCAACTCCAGCAGTTTCTCCAGCGCTGCCTGCCTCTTCTGTTTGTGGTTATAGTGGGGGTGTCTCACTTGCCACAGACAGGGTAGCTCCCTGTACTTGTCTATGAACAGGGGCAGGAAATTGTGGTCGTTGAACCCATCCATTTTCTCTGCAAGACACAACACAAGACAAACCCTAATGTCAGGCCAAACTCCCCTAATCTTGTTACAATATAGGCTTCAATTTCGAAGCAGTATAGGTCCAAGTTTAGATCCTACCTTCGTTAGCACGATCGGCGTCTCCGATGCTCCTTCCTCCGCTCACAGATCGTACGTAAGACGCGCGCGTTACGATTTATACACACTGCGCATGCGTATAACTCTGCCCGCCCCTGACGTTCTTTCTATTCTATTCCCCGCCCCTTTTCGTTCGGCGCAGTGGAGGAAGAGCACATGGCGGAGAGACAGCAGGATAGTGCTAAGTACAGCAACGAGGAGGAGGAGGAAAGGCTGGAGCCTGAAACGTCCCGATCCAGAAGGAGATTGAAGGACTCAAATATGTCCTTTGGGGAGATGTTGGAAATGGTGGACATCCTGAAGAGGGCCGACTATGATGGAAAGTATGGGCCTTACCCCAACCACAATGTCCGAAAGGCCAAGATCATGGCGAATGTGGTCAGGAGTCTGCAACGGAAATTCGGGGTACGACAATCGAAAGATGAGCTCAGGAAGCGGTGGTCAGACCTGAAATTACGAGAACATGAGCAGTACAGAAAGATCCGGAGAGTGCTGCAAAAAAGTAAGTAGTTGTGCTGTGTTCCTATTGTTCTTGTGTTTATTACGTTCGTGCTGCTCCATGTGCTTTTAGGAACTGTTGTACAGTTTAAAATGGCAACTTTCATGTTCATGGGCACATTATTCGTTCGGATCACACATTTTTCGTTGCAAATATAAAATACCATTGTTTAGCCCATATGCATTTGGCCACCATTTTGACGCCCTAGACTTGTCTTCAAAGAATTGGGTTGTGTAGATGGCTTTGTTACTAGAATGAAATGCAAACTAGATTGTGTGTAAGGAGAGGACACTGAGCAGCTGCTTTCACATCTGGACACTGGAGCACTAGTGTGGGACCCCAGAACACCCTTTTTATTAGGGGGCCACACAGGTGCTCCAGTGTATACTATAGGGGGGTCTCCATCTGTGAAGCTTGTACCAAACAGGTAAAGTATTGCAGCTTGACAAAGGACACTAAAAAAGCTACATCTTGGAACTCGGCTAAAATAGATCATTGTACCCCACTTCCAAGCAATGTTTCATCTTTATAGTTCTGCCATCAAATATCTGTGTGCTAATTATACCATTTTTGTTTGACATAGGGGAGAAAAGACTCGGAGGACACCCCTCATCCGAGGAGACCAGAGCCCCCCCCCTCTGGAAGAAGGGAAAATCCCCCCAACACAAGATGAGCAGGAGGAAGAAGACGTGGTGGAACTAGTCACCACAACAGGTGAGTGTCTGCGACCACAGGCTCAGATAGGAGATGGATGCCGGCATTTTTTTTAGACCTAATTTATTTTGGGTTTCCTTTCTTTTTAGGTGATCGTGAGGTTGTGGATGAAGATCCTTTCACATCCGAAAGTGCCCAGATCCTGATCGGGGAGATCATGGGGTGTAATTTACAATTGGAAAACATCAAGCAAAACATCAATGATGTTATTCCAAAATATAAAAACATCATTGATGTTTTGGGGCGAGTTTAAAACCCCTCCAAATCACTTTCTTCTTTTGTCTGCTACAATGTGCGAAATGTTTTTGTGATTTTTCCAAAAGCCAAATTAGGAGGATGCACACAGTGTGCCAACATGTGCTATCTGCCATCACGGGAGATCAATGGACGCGTTTTGGGGGTACAACCCCTTCCTCAATAATAAAGTAGCGGTGAGGAAGGGCTTGCTCCCCCAAAACACATCCCTTGATCCCCCCTGATGGCAGATAGCACATGTTGACATTGGTAAATTTGTGTGCATCCTCCAAATTTGGCTTTTCCAGGGGTGATTTCCCCCCATCTGAATGCTATATCAAACACAGTTCCTAAATACTCATGTCTGATATTGCCTTCAAGTTCTACCAAATGTGAACTTTGTAAGATCAAGATTTGTGTCTTTCTTGTGGGTTTTACACAGGCCTGTTTTCTATAAAACGCACATTTTGATTTTGGATAATGACACCACAAAATATGTTATACAACAAACATGTCGGTTTGTCAGAAAAACCTTTGGTAAATGCACATGTGATTGTGCTGGTATTAAAAAGATTGTTCATCAAGAATGTGTGGATTATTGTCTCACGCTACAACACTTTTGGGGTGATGTAATTGTTGTTTTAGGAGAAAATGGGGGTAATTTCCTAAGGGCAAATCCACTTTGCACTACAAGTGCAGTTTCAGTGCAGTTGCAAGTGCACTTGTAGTGAAAAGTGTCTTTGCATTTAGTAAATAACAGCCAACAGTGCTTTGTATAATAAGGTTACACAATCACGACATTTTCTGGACTCCACACATTTCTGTCAGGGTCAGCTAAAACAAACACAAGCAGTAAATGTCCACAAAGAAGAGCCTGGGGGGAGATGCCTGTCAAGAACTTGAGGTCCTGCAGGCTTCTCCCTGTCGCCAAATACCGCAAGGTAGCGACCAACCTCTGCTCCGGAGTGATGGCTTGCCTCATGCAGGTATCCTGCCTGCTGATATAGGGGGTCAGCGAAGCCAACAAACGGTGAAACACGGGGTCCGTCATCCTGAGAAAGTTCCTGAAATCATCAGGATTATTCTCACGGATCTCACGGAGCAAAGGCATATGACAGAACTGGTCACGCTGAAGCAACCAATTCTTGGTCCATTAACTCCTCCCCACCCTGTTCATGGACTGGACTTGTGTCAAGGTCAGGACCCCAACACCAAGCCCCCGCACAGCACGAACTGTACGAGGAGTACGCATACGAAACATGGCTAGAAAACGGTCGGCTGCTCAGAACGAAGTAACAAAACAAACTGAAGAACAGCAAGGCCTGTGAAGAGCGACCTGAAAAACAGCAACGAGCGGACAAGATCGCACAGAAAACTCCGATACGAACTGACTGCACGCACTGAAGAGCAGATACAAACCCACAAGCACAAACTGAACGGCAGAAAACTATCTGAAAGCCACAAGTCTGAAAAAGCGCGAATCGTCTCTCACCAAACTTTTACTAACACGAGATTAGCAAAAGGAGCCCAAAGGGTGCCGCGCTTGGTTCTGAACCGGCCTTTTCTAGTCTCGTCGTACGTGATTGACGTCACCGCGTTCTTGGCGATCGGAAATTCCGACAACTTTGTGCGACCGTGTGTAGGCAAAACAAGTTTGAGCCAACATCCGTAGGAAAAAATCTGAGGATTTTGTTGTCGGAATGTCCGATCAATGTCCGACCGTGTGTACGGGGCATTAGTCTTGTGCCACAGATGCTCAAGAGCGCGACTACGTTTTTTGAGAATTTCAGTGTCATCTGTTTGCCAGGGTTGTAGGGGTCGAGGCCTGATTTTGCGTGTAGTGAGGGGAGCGAGCTTGTCCAGGGTGGAGGACAGGGATTTGTTGTAGTTGGACGTGGCTTGGTTGGGGCAGGACAGGGGAGAGATTTTGTCATAGAGGTGGTCAGTAGCAGAATAGAGGAGTTGAAGTTGCGAAAGTTTCTACGGGTGATGGTTAGGCGATTGGAGGGAGAGTTGGTGGAAGTAAGTGGGGGGAGAGAAACTAATAAAGTGATGGTCGGAGAGAGGAAAAGGATTTTTTGAGAAGTTGCATGGAGTGCATAGGTAGGAGAATACAAGGTCAAGGGTGTTGCCATCAGAGTGAGTAGAAGCTTGTACCCATTGCTTCAGGTCAAATGAAGAGGTTAGACTAAGAAGTTTAGAAGTAGCAGGAGTGTTTTTATTAGCAGGGATGTTGAAATCACCGAGAAAGATTGTGGGAATTTCCAAAGAGAGAAAGTAGGGTAGCCAGGCAGAGAACTCATCAAGGAAAGTCGATAATGGTCCAGGGGGCCGGTAGATCACAGCAATTCTTAGGGAAGTAGGAGAGAATAGACGTATACAGTGGGCTTCGAATGAAGAGAGAGAAAAAGAGGGAGGAGAGTGAATAACCTGGAAGGTGCTCTGGGGGGATAGGAGGAATCCCACTCCACCTCCTTTGCATCCATTAGGCCTAGGGGAGTGAGTCCAGTGAAGGCTACCCTGGGATAGGGAAGCAGGAGAAGGGGTGTCAGATTCGTGGAGCCAGGTTTTGGTGAGAGCAAGTAGATTAAAGGAATTAGTGACAAAGAGGTCATGAACAGCAGTGAGTTTGTTGCAGACAGAGTGGGCGTTCCAGAGGGCGCAGGAGAGAGGGAGGCTGGTGTTGGGAAGAAGAGGAATGGAGACTAGATTGCTTCTACTGTCAGATGGTGTAGGGTGATGGTGATGGGTGTGTTGGGTACAATTAAATAAGGGAGGCCCAGGATTTGGGGAAATATCTCCAGCGATTAGGAGAAGCAGAAGAGTAAGGGAGGTAGTATAAGAATGTGATTTGTATGAGGGGATATGCTTCAGTGTCCTGGGGGGGTTGTTAGCAAG
Source organism: Lithobates clamitans (assembly GCA_037952925.1). Lineage (NCBI taxonomy): Eukaryota > Metazoa > Chordata > Amphibia > Anura > Ranidae > Lithobates > Lithobates clamitans. The sequence goes on along the minus strand of JBBGZY010000053.1, from coordinate 4,701,457 downwards.
TGGGCTTAGAGTTAGAAAGAGGTGATGAGTGCAGTAATAGGGGGAGGGGAGAAGTGAGGGTGATATGTACAGATTGTGGGGTGGAGCAGAGGGTTGAAGAAAAGAGAGTTTGAGGAGAGAGGCAGCAATTGTGAAAAGGAAGATAGGTAAAGAGTGCATGTTTCAGGGAGGGAGGAGAGATAATTTGAAACTGGGGTCACCTGCAGTCTTTTGTAGTTTGCTTTTTGCAAATCGCTGAATTGCAAGAGCAGAAGTGCCACTTATTTAAAGAACCCCACTTCTTTGGAAGAACCCCTGTATGTGCAGCCCCCTGTATGTGCTCCCCCGTTAAGAAATCCTTGTTAAATACTGTGTTGGGTGTGGATGGAATCTGGCAATTAATCAATTAGGAGGTGATATAAAGGCACACAGCTAGTAGAGCAAAGCTTTCACAATCAAATTGCAGGACGACCAAGAGGCCAAAACTGTAAAGATAAGGGAGCCCATAATTTAGGTAAGACTTAAAAGCTAAAAAAAACATTGAAATAATGTGAACATGGCTACAGATGGAGTTGAAACAGCGGTGACAAACAGATTTACCAAGTATATATGTAAGCAGTCAGTCAATTTTCAGTTTGCATGACATGGGGTATAAACGCAGATTACCAAGTATATATGTCAGCAGTCAGTCAATTTTCAGTTTGAAGGACATGGGGTATAAACGCAGATTACCTGTGAGGAGAGAAGAAAATGTTCAGATTGATGGTGCAAGAGCAGAAGTGCCACTTATTTAAAGAACCCTACTTCTTTGGAAGAACCCCTGTATGTGCAATATAAATTGATTAGGGTTTTTCGTCAGAGCTATCCCCAAATATTTCAATGTATCCACTACTACTGTACCAACTGAGGCATTCCTGGTATTATTAACTTAGTAATGGAATCCAGTGGTAGGAGTTCAAATTTCTCCCAATTTATCTTTAACCCTGAAAAGCTTCCAAATTTCTCGACTAAGCTTATTGCTTTTGTCAGTAATTGCCCTGTGTCTCCCAGGTAGAGAAGAATACCATCTGCATATAGCGCGATTCTTTCATCTCCCGTCTTTCTCTGAAATCCAGTTATTTCAGAGCTTGATCCTATAGAAATGGCAAGCGGTTCCATTGCTAGGGCAAAGAGCAGGGGTGACAAAGGGCATCCCTGCCTCGTCCCCCTCTCAAGCTCAATGTTATCCAAGAGTTCATTATTAATTTCTAATGCCACGTACACACGAGCGGACTTTACGGCAGACTTTGCTCGGCGGACTTTTCTTCGTACTTTACGACGGACTTTCTGAATGAACTGACTTGCCTACACACAGTCCACCAAAGTCTGTCGAATTCATACATGATGACGTACGACCGGACTAAAACAAGGAAGTTCATAGCCAGTAGCCAATAGCTGCCCTAGCATGGCTTTTTGTCCGTCGAACTAGCATACAGACGAGCGGACTTTTCGACCAGACGCGATTTCGACGGATTAATTTAAAACATGTTTCAAATCTAAGTCCGTCCAACTTTTGAGAAAACAAAGTCCGCTGGAGCCCACACACGATCGTCTGACAAAATCCAGTCCGCTGGGCAAAGTCTACCGTAAAGTCTGCTCGTGTGTACGCGGCATAAGCCTAGCACTGGGCCTGTGGTACAGCATCTTTATCCACCCAATAAAGGAGGGGCCAAATCCAAATCTCCCTAAAACCCTCCAGATGTATCCCCACTCCACGCTGTCAAAAGCTTTAGTCATGTCAAGTGACAGCACAGCTCTTGAACCTACATTCTCCGTTGGAGTCTGTATATTTAAGAATGTCCTTCTGATATTCATACTTGTAGATCTATTAGCTATAAATCCCGCCTGATCTGGGTGGATCAGTTTTGAAATAAATCTATTCAGCCTAGCTGCCAGAACCTTGGCTAGAATTTTATCATCTAAACATAAAAGAGAAATTGGTCTATATGCCGCTACATCCAGAGCATCCTTCCCTTCTTTTTGTATAAGTATAATGGTTGCTTCTAGCATTGAAGTGGTCAGTCTTTCCTCCGTGGATGCTCCCCCCAATGCTTTTAGGAGCTCCGGGAGTAATATTTCTCCATAATACTTATATGCCTTAGTCGGAAGACCATCTAGACCAGGGAACTTTTGATTTGCCATACTCGTTACTGCCTGTTGAAGTTCTACTAAAGTTATTGGGGATTCCAGCTCTTCTCTTTCCTCTTGCGCAATGGTTGGGATTTCCAAGATGCCTAGGAAGTCTTCCATTACGCCCTCTACCCCCACCTTTTGAGCTGTATAAAGATTTTAATAATAAACATCTTTCCCACACTTTCACCCTCTGCAAAGGTAGACTGCCGCAGAAGAGTCGTCTGGTCTCAACCTTCCGCATAATCGCAATCTTGTAGTCTTGTTTATCCAACCATATTTTTTCCTTTTCAGATGATGGATCTGTTACATAGTTATTCTTGGCCTCTAGTACCTCTCTTCAGATATTTTCTTCCCATACCTTAGCCTCCTTATTTTTATTTTTTTTTTCTTTGCCACATCAGTTAACTTTGTCCAGAGACTATTTTCAGAGTGATGTTCATATATGTCTCTAATCCAGTCACATCATTATGGCCTTTATCCAAATTTACCCCCCCCTTTTTTTTTTCTTTTTTTTTTTTTCCCTTTTCTTTTTTTTTTTTTCTTTTTTTTTTCTCCCTTTTTTTTTTTTTTTTTTCCTAACTGTAAGTGCTATTGCAGTATACATTTCGGCATATATATAATTACAATAGTGCCACGTTGCAGGGTGCATAGCGTACGTCCTGTGTCTCAAAACCGCTTAACCGCATACCCTCATATTACTACTATGCGTATTGTGTATTGATACTTTTCTTTCTAAAGAACCCGCCCCCCCTCCTATAACCCCCCCCCCTGCCCTCCTATAACCCCCCCCTTTAAACCCCTATGGTTCCAAGGCGCGTCCGGTGGTCGACATAGGGTCGTACATTATTCTCTCTCGGCTCTAGACTCTAAACTGCTCCTAGCTCAGCCTCTCCCCATTAATGGGGAGACGGGTATTCTCAGCACTAGGATAGCACTGATAACGGGCAAGGCATTGTTTGAACCCACTGGTTCCACATTCTTGTAAACTTATTATAGTTGCCAGACCTAGTGTAGAAAGTTCTTTCGCTCCACACTGTGGAGTTGACAGCTCCTATCCACTCTTCCGGGGTGGGGGGGGTCCTAGATTGCCAAGACTGTGCAATTAGTTTTCTAGCTTGGAACAGGCATCTTGCTACTGCTACCACCGTGCTGCTGTCTCTCAGTCCGTTGGTAACGTGTCCCAGCACACAGGTCTTAGTCTAGCTCTAGATTAACTTTAAACGTGGTATTTATTTTCTTTAGAATCTCGGGCCAATACCTGGCTAGTTTTGGGCACCTCCAGAACATATGGATCAAATCGCCTGTTCTTCTACATCTAGGGCACTCGTCGTTAGTTCGGCGGCCGAACAAAAAGAGCTTTTTTGGTGTATAGTAGGATCTGTGCAGCAGCATCAGATGGGAGGCCTTTTGTGAGGGAGAGACCGACACCTCTGGTCCCAGTTCCAGAATCCTTTTCCACTGTGTGTCTGTTATCTCCCCCACATCAGCCGCCCACCTGTCTCTACCCCCGGAAGAGCCCACCTGCGTGTTTATTTTCTTTATTAGCTGAGTGTATATCTCTGTGGTTAACCCCTTGGAGGTCTCTGATTTAATTATTGTTTGTAGTAGTGGGATCTTACACCATGTGGGGGGTCGCCTTCCAAACTACTTTCCCAAGGCGTGTCTAATCTGTAAGTAGCTATAGAATATACAATTTGGCAGCCCGTACTCGTGCCTCAGTTCCTCAAAGGGTTTCAGGGTGTCCCCTTCGTATATCTGTATCAACCGACATATCCCATTCCTCTCCCAAAGCTTATTCCTGTCAACAGATAGTAGTTCCTGCAAGTTCTTATTGTTCCAGATTGGTGAGTATTCTGAGATTCCCTTATACCCCATTATTCGCTTGGCCGTCTGCCAAACCCTGATGATCATTTTAAGTGTCGGAATCTCTCTTTGTAATGAATCTGCCTCCAGTGTTTCAACTAATGAGCTATGTGGGCTTCCCTGTAGGATAGCCTGGGCGCTCTTGCTTCCCCCTCCATCAATGGCGCATCCCCCAAGTTGTTGTAGCTGGGCTGCCAGGAAGTAGGTAAACGGGTGGGGGACCCCCAGTCCCCCCTCCGTGACGGGGCACTGCAGTTTTTGTAGGCCTATCCTGGCCTGCCCTTTTTTCCAGATTAGTTCCCTGAAAAGGGATTGGGTTTTTTGAAACCACTTCTCCCCGATCCACACTGGGGAGTTGTGGAGCAAATATAACAACTGAGGCAGCCATACCATTTTGATCAAATTAGCCCGGCCCGCCACAGAGAGGGGAAGTCCACTCCAAATGTCACATTTTTTCCTAAATTTTAATAGGAGAGGGACCAAATTGTCCTCAATAAACGCACCAGGGTCCTTGGACAACACGACACCGAGGTACTTCATTTTCCCCATAATTCTCAGTTGGGGCAGGCTCGTTAGGATAGAATTGGCCAATGGATCGACCGGCAGGAGCGATGATTTCTCCCAATTGATAGTCAATCCTGAGAGTTTTCCGAAGTCCTTCACCAAGTGCATTACTTCCTCCAATGAGGAGGTCGTGTCCCCAAGGAAAAATAGGACATCGTCCGCAAAAAGGGCTATTCTCTCCTCCTCGCCCTTCCTGTGGATGCCCTGCAGTACAGATGATGATCTCACCGCTCCAGCCAATGGCTCCATGGCCAAAACAAACAACAAAGGAGACAAGGGGCAGCCCTGTCTAGTCCCTCTTTCAAGGGGGAAGCTTTCCGAGTAGTCGTTATTTATCTTAAATCTTGCCTTTGGGTGATTATATAGGATTTTTAACCAGCTAATAAATACGGGGCCGAAACCAAACCTCTCTAGCACCCACCAAAGATATTCCCACTCCAGGCTATCGAAGGCCTTGGCGGTGTCCAAAGACAGTATGGCTCTAGACCCCACATTCTCCGCTGGGACCTGGAGGTTCAGATACGCCCTTCTGATATTAGTGCTGGTGGACCGACCGGGGATAAACCCTGATTGGTCTGGATGTACAAGTTTTGCAATGCACTTGTTTAACCTGGACGCCAACACCCTTGCTACGATCTTGGCGTCCGAACACAGTAATGATATCGGTCTATATGAGGTGACTTCCAGTTGGTCTTTCCCCTCTTTTGGTATCACCACTATATCAGCTTCCAGCATTGATGGGGGTAACCTTCCATCCCTTGTCGTCTGTTCCAGTACTTTTAAAAGCTCCGGAAGTAAAACCTCCCCGTACTTCCTGTAGATTTCCAATGGCAAGCCATCCGGGCCAGGAGATTTCTGGCCTGACAGCTCTGCGACAGCCTTTTGCAACTCCTCCAGAGTCAGGGGAGACTCCATCTCACTCCTGTCCCCCTCCGAGAGCACAGGCAAAGCTACCCCTTCCAGAAATCCATCCATATCGCGCCGGTCCGACCCCCGGCGCGACCTATACAGGTCCCTATAAAACGTGGAAAAGGTCTTTAGGACCTCGGCGGGGTCTGAAGTAATCTCTCCAGCCGGCGTCCTAATTGAGAAAATGGCCGATGGGGATAGGTTAGACTTGGTTATAAGTGCCAACATCCGACCTACTTTCTCCCCTTCGCCGTAGTAATTTTGTTTCTGGAAGAGTCTTTTATTTTCTGTTCTTCTATTAATTAATTCTCTGTACTCTTGTTGTCTACTGAGCCAAACCTCCTGTTTTTCAGGGGTTGGGTCCGCCACGTATTGTGCTTCTGATTCCATGGCTTCCCTGCTAGCTCTCACCTCCCATTCCCTTGACGTTTTCTTTACTATGACAACCTGCTGGTGTAGCAGTCCCCTAAGGAATGCTTTTAAGGTGTCCCACACTACCCCCGCAGGGGCTGTACCTGAGTTAAATGTTACAAACTCTTTTAGTTTGGATGTTACTTCGTCTGGGCTGCTTATTAAATCCAACCATAGTGGCTTTATTGTCCACCTTTTCCGACTAGGTCTAACGCTTAAGTTCAGAGTCAAGGTCAAAGGAGAATGATCTGAGATACCCCTCGGCTTGTACTCTATATTCCCTATTAGTTGCAAAGCCTCATTATTGCCTACTGCCATATCTATACGCGAGAGAGTAGAATGCGATCCTGAATAGCAGGAATACTGCCGGGTTTTTGGGTTATGGGATCTCCATAGGTCGCACCACCCAACCTCTGCCAGGAGTTGGCTTAAACGGCCCTCCGATAGCCTTTCCGCCCGGTTCATAGGCGGAAACCGGTCCATTTTATTATTCAAAACTGCATTGAAATCCCCCACCAATATTATCGGTACATCTAACTTACTTTCCACAAATTCTAACAAATCCAAGATGGTCTCTGTTTTAAACGGAGGAGGAATATAAATGTTTGCTATTACCAGGGGCTTATTTTCCACAACGCAGCTCAAGAAAACATAGCGTCCCAACGCGTCAATTCTGGCTTCCCTGCAGGAAAACGAGATACTTCTCCCCACCAATATGCTCACCCCTCTTGAGTATGAAGTATAGACTGAGTGATACTGTTCTTGAAATTTGTGGTTCCGAACATGTAGTTTAGTGTCGTTGGTAAGGTGGGTTTCCTGCAGGCAAGCCAGCTCAACGCCGTAGGCTTCCAATGCCGTGAAAACTGCTGCCCTTTTGGCAGGATCAGCCATACCCCTGATGTTCCAGGAGCCTATCTTTAGCGTTTTAAAAAGCATCTAGTAAAAAAAAGGCAAGAAAAGTAACAGGAAAAGCCAAAAAAGAAGAAAAAGGAAAAAATGCCCAAAAAAAAAGAGAAAGGGCATTTCCTTAGTGCATTTGTAAATACCAAATTGGTCGTGGGCGCTATGATTGTGTTAACCAAAGAAGAAAAAGGAATAATAAATAAATAGAATGGGGAAGGGCAGGGGGCCCCCGCGTCCAGGGACCCCCCCCCCACATTTCCTAACTGCAAATGCAAACCACCAGTGCTAATATACTTTTCTTTTGCTATTGTGAGCCCACCCTTCGTAGCTCTGTGTACCTTACAATCACCCCATTGCCTAGCCCTATGCCTCGCTGTAAACCCCCCCTTCCCCCCCACCCTCTGCTTTATGCAACCCCCTTCTTACCACCCTTCTTCGTGACCCCCCTCCTGCCTAATTAGGCTAGCCCTGGGGGCTGTGCTTGTGACCTTTTTCCCCCCTCCCAACCACGCAAAAAATACCTCCCCACACATATACTGAAAAGATACATTGTGACTCACTACCACACTCATCCCCCCCTCCCCCTCTTCCACAACCCGCCCCCAAACCCCCAAAACAACACTTGAAACATGCAAAACTAGTGGGATCACATTTTTCATCCGTGCTTCCATCTCACATACCCCCCCTTCCCCCCTCCTCCGTGCCCGCTGCTCATTACTGTGAGAAAGGAAAAAAGAAAAAAAAAAAAAAAAAGATTATCGCATTTTCCTCCTTTCCTATCCAAGTTTAAATAGCCTTGTTTAACCCCTAGCTCTACAGGTCCGCTTTGCTATCATCCAGCCACTTTATTGCCCCTGCTGTTGTGTCAAAAAAAATGGGTGGACCCTAAGGCAGTGACGCGTAACCGTGCAGGATACAACAGGGCATATTCTATTTTATAAGTCCGTAGGTTACGCTTAATGTCCCTGAATTCAGCCCTCCGCTTCTGGAGGTCTGGGGAGTAATCAGGAAAAAATGAAATCTTGACTCCGTTGTATAGGATCTCCCCCAGCTCCCTGGCCCTGCGCATCAGTGTTACCTTGTCTCTGAAGTTGAAGAGCTTCATTATTATTGGCCTAGGATGCCCCCCTGACGGTGGGGCCCTAGTTGGCACCCTGTGGGCTCTTTCAATGGCAAAGAGGTGGGAGAAGGTTTCCGTCCCGAATATTCCCTTGAGCCACTTCTCCAAGAATTCCTCAGGGTGGGGGCCCTCACACCGCTCCGGTAGGCCTACCACCCTCACGTTGTTCCTGCGGGACCTATTTTCCATTTCCTCCATTTTAACTTTATGCAAACCCATCTGTGTTTTAAATGCCTTGAGCTCTTGCTTCAGTGGAGTTAATTCGTCCTCAGCCTGGCTAACTCTCTCCTCCAGAGCAGTAGTTCTAGCAATAGTCCTTTGCAGTTCTTGGCTTACTCTAATTAGCTCTTCCTTTAGTCCCGTCAGCTGGTCGCACAGATCGCTTAGGGAGGCCTTGCAGGAGTTAACGGCACATAGGACATCTTTCAGTGTGGGTTCCGCTTCTGCTGGTGCATCTTGCGCAGCAGCATTGTTAATTGCTGATCCCGCAAGCTCACCCGCGGAGCTTTTACTACTCGTCGTTTTTATTGTATGCATTGCTGCTGGTCCTTTTCCTAGGCTCTTCCTGTCCCCTGAACCCCCCGCGTGCGGTCTATCCTGCTGCTGCTGGTTGTTTTTAGATGGTGATGAGGTGGAGGGGTGCGCAAATTTTTCCAATTTGGCCGCTGCGGCAGCTGCTGCCTGGTTCACCTTTTCTTTTGAAGTACGGGTCATTTGGGAGCTAGTTTTGTCCTGCTGTTGGAGTTCCTCACCCTTTTTTCTAGTCATGGCTATTTATATAAGCAAGGGGAGTATGTAAAAGAGTTGAGCCACTCGTGGGGTTGGTGTCTGCCCCCCCCTCTCCTCACCCCTCTCTTCGCCTTTCCCTTACTCTACCTCCCTTCCCTCAGTACTGTCTCGGCCCCAGCAGTGCCCTTCTGGTTTGCAGCTATCACTAGACTGATTGCGCAGTTTAGAGTAGCCGGTATTTCAGCTCTATTGAGATTGTATAATGTGGCAAAAGGTTAGCGACTTTCTCATTTATGCAGCCCTCCACCAGCCATCGAGGGGTATCTTCTCCCTAGTGGACACAGATCGCTATGTGCCAGTGTGTCAGGCTGCCCAAGGGCAGGTCGTTGAGTGACAGTGTAGCCGGCTGCCTGGGCCCACCCGTACCTCCACCCCCCCTCATCCGTGGCAATAGGCTAGCCCTTGGGGAGAGGCAGTCCACCTCTGAATCAATCTGCGAGGGTTGGTACCTTGATGTTGCCGGGACCTGGGCAGTACAGGGACGCTTCTAATGGCAGATCCTCGCGCTGATGACACACGCCGTCCCCGGCGCCTATTCCTGTTGAAGCCTTTGCCGTTGCCCGGGCAACTTAGCCCGAGCTCCTCCTCGCCGCTCAGAGGGCTCTTGTCCGCGTCCTTTCCCAATCAGCTGTACCGAAGCACCGCCGGTACACTCCGGGCTGGGCGGTGATGTAAGAACCAGGCAGCCAGGCAGGCACGAGCACTTCGGGGGAAGGGAGGCTCAGACAGCCGGGCCAGAGCACTAGGTTAGCTCCAATGAGCACAGAGGCATCGGGCTGGGGGGAAGCTCACCCGCCCCTCCTCTCACTCCTGCATCCGGTCACGCCCCCTATTAGCCTCCTTATTAAATTTAGCTACCTGCTGGATCAGGACCCCTCTAAGGTATGCCTTCAGGGTGTCCCACAAAGTCCCAGCCGTTGCTGTACCTTCATTACATACTATAAATTCTCTCAATTGAGGCAGGACTCAGTCTGTTTTTTTAATTAATTTAAACCAATATGGGTTTATTTTCCACCCCCTCTGGGCCCTTTTCCCCCCTAATTTCAATGTAAGGACTATTGGAGAGTGATCTGATATTCCTCTTGGCATATATACAATCTTCTCTGTAATCTAGAGTGCTCTATCGTTACCCAATGCCATATCTATCCTAGAAAGCGTGAAGTATGAGGTTGAATAGCAGGAGTACTGTTGGACTCCCGGGTTCCGCACCCTCCAAATATCCATCAGCCACCACTTCATCCAAAAATTGACTCAATCGATCCCCTCCACACAGGCTCAGAGTGTATCCGTATAGGGAACCTATCCAACTTTTTATCTAGGATCTCATTGAAGTCCCATACTACTATAACTGGTACTTCTTCTTTATCTAACAAAAATGTGTTTAATCTAATCAAAACATCAATTTTAAATGGCGGAGGAATATAGATGTTTGCCACTACATACTCTCTGTTTCCAAAAAAATATATCGACCATTCTCGTCTATGCTGGTCTGACTACAGGAAAAAGTCACCCCAGATCTCACCATTAAACTTACCCCCCACAGTAATGCCCCGTACACACGGTCGGATTTTCCGATGGAAAATGTCCGATCGGAGCGTGTTGTCGGAAATTCCGACCGTGTGTGGGCTCCATCGGACATCACACACAAAGTTGGAGAGCAGGAGATAAAATTTTCTGACAACAAAATCCGATCGCGTCAATTCCGACCATGTGTGGCCTGTTCCGACGCACAAAGTGCCACGCATGCTCAGAAGAAATTCCAAGACGGAACAGCTCGTTCTGGTAAACTTAGCGTTCGCAATGGATACAGCACTTTCGTCACGCTGCAATGTTAAAAATGGTTTAATACAGCGCACTCTCTTCTTCTTTATAATGTGACAAGAATTAAGTAGTTTTGCTGCTCATATTCACACACACTTCTCACAAACTTATTTTGTTACTATTTATCGGGATTCCCTCAATATACTTTGATTTCTCACATCTGACAACATATTTTTGTATATTTTTTATATATTTTTTGGCTTTAATGTAGATTCTTTTTTTGTGTTTGTATTTTTTTTTTTTTTTTGGGCGATTTTGATTTGTACTCCTGAAAATTTTTGAAAATGTTTGTGTGTGTTTTTTGTGACAAGTTCCCACAACACCATTGATATGTTGTTCTATTTAATCTGTAGGAGATTGTTTGGTGTTGTTGTCCCTTGTTACTTTCACATTGTACTTTAGAAATGTACCTGAATCGTCACCAACACACTGTCATTTTTGGATGAAAACACACACAGGAGAGTAAAATTTACCTAAAAATTTTTATTAAGGGGTCACAACTAAACAAAGAGGGAGGCAACGCTGGAGAAACTGCAGAAGTGGGCGAAGCCTTGGACCCCCAGGGCACACATCAATAATTTTTAATCAAAATTGGTGGCCTGAGGAGTCCTTATCTAAGGGAGGGCAGTCTGGTCCAGAAGTCCCAGAGATCCGGAAAGCAGCAGATGACATCTGTGTCCCCAGGCTGTGGTCATACGAGAGACTGCATCTTCTGTCAGACCAGACTGAACCCAGGGCCATCACTCTTTGGTCTTCCTTCCACGCTTCCTTACACGCTGTGGCTCTGGTGGTGGAGTTGTGGCAGCAGGAGGAGGAGGAGGATGGTCCAACTCAATGACATCCGTCTTGGGTGTTAGTTCCCCACTCACCCCCTTACATAGGACTTTGTACAGAAGGTCCTCACAGAGCCTGCGTTGACCCTCCTGCATGCCCTGCAATTTGGTGGCAGCCATGCAGGCAAAGGCCTCTTCAGGAGTTGGTAAGGCTCTGAGGGACGCAGAAGCCTCCTGGATCAGCCTGAATGCTGAATCCTGCACGGGACTCGGAGTCGCCTTCCTGGCTCGTTTATGTGGCAGGCAGAGGGGAGGGACCTGAGACTCAGTCAGGCTGCGACTGGTCCCAGGCTTCTCCTGGCTGACACTTAGCCCTGCCTCCTCCTGGCTGCCACTAAACCCCACCTCCTCCTGACTGCCACATTCCACAACCTCCTCCTGGCTGAGGTCTTCCTGTGTATGAAAAAGGGACATAGTTTTAGTATTGTTTTCATCAATCACACACAATTTTCACCTCCTGACTGTTGCAAATTGAATGTTAACAAATATAACAGACTATCCTTCTGAGCCCAGCATTTATCATTTGTGTCCCAATTTTGGGTGCCCACTACTGTCTATTGATATGTAAAACACTTTCAAGCAGCAATTAGTGATCAATAATAACATCTAGTAAACATCATTTATTTATTGACCAGAAATCATTAGAACAATGCTATACCTGACTCCAGCTGGGCTCCTCCACTTCTGCCTGGCTGGAAGGCCCAGGTTGGACATCGGAAGCCTCAGCTGGGGTGGAAGGAAGAGTGGAAGGAAGAGTAGAGAGGGATTCCCTGACTTCAGTGTGGTCTGACAGAAATTGCAGTCTCTCATAGTACCACAGCCTGGGGACATAAACGTCATCTGCTGCAGCTCTGGACCTCTGGGAATCTGTGACCTTCTGCGCTTCCTAAGATAAGTGCTCCTCAGGCCACCAATTTTAGCTTTTAAATAAGGGATGGTTGCTGTGGGGACCACTGGCTTCACCAACTCCAGCAGTTTCTCCAGCGCTGCCTGCCTCTTCTGTTTGTGATTATAGTGGGGGTGTCTGACCTGCCACAGACAGGGCAGCTCCCTGTATTTGTCAATGAACAGGGGCAGGAAATTGTGGTCATTGAACCCATCCATTTTCTCTGCAAGACACAACACAAGACAAACCCTAATGTCAGGCCAAACTCCCCTAATCTTGTTACAATATAGGCTTCCATTTCGAAGCAGTATAGGCGCAAGTTTAGATCTTACCTTCGTTATCACGATCGGCGTCTCCGATGCTCCTTCCTCCGCTCACAGATCGTACGTAATACGCATGTGTGTTACGCTTTATACACACTGCGCATGCGTATAACTCTGCCCGCCCCTGACGTTCTTTCTAGTCTATTCCCCGCCCCTTTTTGTTCGGCGCAGTGGGGGAAGAGCACATGGTGGATAGACAGCAGGTGCGTGCTAATTGTAGCAACGAGGAGGAGGGGGAGGAAAGGCCGGAGCCTGAAACGTCCCAGTCCAGAAGGAGATTTAAGTACTCAAATATGTCCTTTGGGGAGATGTTGGAGATGGTGGACATCCTGAAGAAGTCCGACTATGATGGAAAGTATGGGCCTTACCCCAACCCCAATGTCTGAAAGGCCAAGATCATGGCGAAAGTGGTCAGGAGTCTGCACCGGAATTTCGGGGTACGGCGATCGAAAGATCAGCTCAGGATGCGGTGGTCGGACCTCAAATTACGAGAACATGAGCAGTACAGAAAGATCCGGAGAGTGCTGCAAAAAAGTAAGTAGTTGTGCTGTGTTCCTATTCTTTTTGTGTTTATTAGGTTCGTGCTGCTCCATGTGCTTTTAGGAACTGTTGTACCGTTTAAAATGGCAACTTTAATGTTCCTGGGCACATTATTCGTTCGGATCAAACATTTTTTGTTCAAACTATAAAATACCATTGTTTAGGCCATATGCACTTGGCCACCATTTTGACGCCCTATACTTGTCTTCAAAGAATTGGGTTGTGTAGATGGCTTTGTTACTAGAATGAAATGCAAACTAGATTGTGTGTAAGGAGAGGACACTTAGCAGCTGTTTTCACATCTGGACACTGGAGCACTAGTATGGGACAAAAGAACACCATTTTTATTAGGGGGCCACACAGGTGCTCCAGTGTATACTATAGGGGGGTCTCCATCTGTGAAGCTTGTACCAAACAGGTAAAGTATCGCAGCTTGACAAAGGCCACTAAAAAAGCTACATCTTGGAACTCTGCTAAAATAGACAATTGTACCCCACTTTCAAGCAATGTTTCATCTTTATAGTTCTGCCATCAAATATCTGTGTGTTAGTATACCATTTTTGTTTTACATAGGGGATAAAAGACTCGGAGGACACCCTTCATCCGAGGAGACCAGAGCCCCCCCCTCTGGAAGAAGGGGAAATCCCCCCAACACAAGCTGAGCAGGAGGAGGAAGACGTGGTGGAACTAGTCACCACAACAGGTGAGTGTCTGCGACCACAGGCTCAGATAAGAGATGGATGGCGGCATTTTTTTTTAGGGCGTGAGCTACACGACGCCGGAAGTGACGTTTGCGCTCCACCACAGCCTGTACTGCAACCAGGAAGTTAGAGATTGCTGCTTGGAAAGCGGAACCGGCTGGAGCTGACTATGGTGAAGTGCTGTGTCTAAATGCTTCCTTTTGATGTGCTCTTTTGATTGCATTAACAATGTACGTATAATGTTTGAAGGGGGGTCTTTGTGTGATGTGAAGGGCTTTGTATCAAATAAACAGGATTACGCTATGTGCGCTTTTCTTTTGTTGTCTGGTAATTTATGAGCCCTGACCATCTTGGATTCCTCCGGAGGGTTGCTGACAGTGGCTGGTGGCTTGGATTTCTCCTTTCTTGGATGCTTATGATTATTAGGCTTTGGTGAGTTTAACCCCCTGAGGGGATTGTGTTCTCACAGGGTGGAAGTGGATGGATCGGTGGAAGGTGCACGCTGAACTTCTATACTCTGATCACCTATGAACACTTTCTGAACCATTGTGCTTACTGCTCTTCTCTCTCTAAGGACTTTTTTTGCATGTGAAGTTGGCCACATTATCCGTTTAGCTCAACAATAGCGCTGTTTTTAGTGTGTTATAATGATCATTTTGCCGATTTTGTTATGCCATTATTTATGATGATTTCTCTGCAATTTAAACGGCTGCTTCTCTGTTTAGTCTTATTTGAGACTTCTGTCACTTTTTAACAAATCAGTGTCATCTGTATATATTTATTTATGTTCCCTCTTTTTCATCTATTTATTACTGCTTTGGAACTGCCAGGGCCCTTGGCGCTGAGTGGTGTATTTTTGGGCCTGTAAATACACCTTTTCACATTTGGCATTTTTTTTTTAGACCTAATTTATTTTGGGGTTCCTCTCTTTTTAGGTGATCGTGAGGTTGTGGATCCAGATCTTTTCACATCCGAAAGTGCCCAGATCCTGATCGGGGAGATCATGGGGTGTAATTTACAATTGGAAATCATCAAGCAAAACATCAATGATGTTATTCCAAAAAATAAAAAAATCATTGGTGTTTTGGGGCGAGTTTAAAGCCCCTCAAAATCACTTTCTTCTTTTGTGTGCTACAATGTGCGAAATGTTTTTGTGATTTTTCCCAAAGCCAAATTTGGAGGATGCACACAGTGTGTCAACATGTGCTATCTGCCATCACAGGAGATCAATGGACGCATTTTGGGGGTGCAACCCCTTCCTCAATTATAAAGTAGCTGAGAGGAAGGGCTTGCTCCCCCAAAACACATCCCTTGATCCCCCGTGATGGCAGCTAGTACATGTTGACATTGGCAAAATTGTGTGCATCTTCCAAATTTGGCTTTTCCAGGGGTGATTTCCCCCCATCTGAATGCAATATCAAACACAGTTCCTAAATACTCATGTATGATATTGCCTTCAAGTTCTACCAAATGTGAACTTTGTAAGTTCAAGATTTGTGTCTTTCTTGTTGGTTTTACACATACCTGTTTTATGTAAAATGGACATTTTGAGTTTTGATAATGCCACCACAAAAATTGGTATACCACAAACATGTTGGTTTTTTTTCTAAACCTTTGGTACATGCACATGTGATTGTGCAGGTATTAAAAAGATTGTTAATCAAGAATGTGTGGATTATTGTCCCAACGCTACAGCACTTTTGGGGTGATGTAATTGCTGTTTTCATTGCAAATGGGGGTTATTTACTAAGGGCAAATCCTCTTGGCACAGTTTCAGTGCATTTGCAAGTGCACTTGTAGTGAAATGTGTTTTTGCATTTAGGAAATAACAGCCAACAGTGCTTTGTATAAGGTTACACAATCACAACATTTTCTGCACTCAAAACATTTCTGTCAGGGTCAGCTAAAACAAACACAAGCAGTAAATGTCCACCAAGAATTTCTTTTTTTGTTTTATTATAAAAAGGCTTCACAGATTGTCTGGCATATTGATAGCCCCCCTACCCACAAAGAACTCCAGGTAGCGTAACCGGACATCACGGGCACTCAGGGAGGGCAAGCCAGGACGGCCACTTTCAAGCGCCGTCAGTGTGGTTTGATGTAGGATTCCGGCCTTAGGCCCAACTGAGCCAGCATAGTTGGCCGAATGTTTCCTTAAAAAGTTATGGAGAACACAGCACGCCAGTATAATATGGTTCAGTTTATACTCCGCCATATGGATGGGTGTCAGAAATAGTCGGAACCGGCTGGCCAGGATTCCAAATGTGTTCTCCACCACTCTTCGGGCTCTGGCCAGCCGGTAATTAAAAACCCTCTGTTCCGGGGTGAGGGTCCTCATTGGGAATGGCCGCATCAGGTGGTCCCCCAGCACAAACGCTTCATCAGCAACGAACACGAATGGGAGTCCTTCCACATTGTCCTCTGGAGCTGGCAAGTCCAAGCTGCCATTCTGGAGACGCCTGTAAAACTCCGTCTGGGCGATGACTCCACCATCGGACATCCGGCCATTCTTCCCCACGTCCACATACAAGAAGTCGTAATTAGCCGACACCACCGCCAACATCACTATACTATTAAACCCCTTGTAATTATAATAGTACGACCCCGAGTTGGATGGTGGGATGATGTGGACGTGTTTCCCATCAATTACCCCTCCGCAGTTAGGAAAGTCCCACCGCTGGGCAAAGTGGGAGGTCACAGTCTGCCATTCCTGTGGCGTAGAAGGAAACTGTTGAGGAAAAAACAATAAACATTACTATTTTTACTCAGAAACATGGCAAGCAGATTATACACAAACATTATGGGGCAACCTCCAGATAGCATTTACTAAGGGGAATTTAACAAGGCCAAACTATAAGGTACACCTATCATATTCCCCCTCCCCCCTCTAATGGGCCATTTCTAACATTATAGGGGGTGTGTGGAAATCTTGGACAGGTAACCCTCTTCACTTCATTGAGAGATGAATGCCTAAATAATGGGTATTACTTTGAACAGACCCTCCTTAGTTACACTATTGGCAGACCACTGGACAGGTAAGAAGTGTCATAATACAAAGATATAAATACACATTGTACACATTTGAGGACATTTGGACATTCTGCTATTACTTATAAAGATAATAATAGGATACAAAAACTTGAAATAGTACCATTGGAAAGTATACAGGCAGGCCCTTGCACTACATGCTTTGGGTAATTCATCCATAAATCTGAGCACTAAAGAGGTGGGTATAGTGTGTATGGGTTTGGCAAAGTCAGCAGATAGATTATTATTATTATTATTATACAGGATTTATATAGCGCCAACAGTTTGCGCAGCGCTTTACAACATGGGGCAGACAGTACACTTACAATACAAATCAATACAGGAGGGATCAGAGGGCCCTGCTCGCTAGAGCTTACAATCTAGAAGATTGAGGATAGAGAATTGGGATCAGCTGACTTAGCAGTTGGGGGAGGGAGGGTTACTAAAAATTTTTGGGGGACACCACAAAAAAAAAACCTCTGGAACTCTGCCTGATTTTAAATCAAAAATAACATTTCAAAACATTTTAGGGGGTGTTTGGGGTAAAGCACTACTATGGAGCTGATAAAATACATTGTTAAGTGACTACATGAGGTGAATATAGGGCAGGAGACACCATGCTGGGGAGGTTAGTGAAGGGCAAATATGTATGAAGGA
This sequence comes from Lithobates clamitans, assembly GCA_037952925.1. NCBI lineage: Eukaryota > Metazoa > Chordata > Amphibia > Anura > Ranidae > Lithobates > Lithobates clamitans. The sequence goes on along the minus strand of JBBGZY010000053.1, from coordinate 4,683,959 downwards.
CATAAAATAAGAATTACATAAAAATCCAGCATGCATGAGAACAAAGGGGACATTCACAGCATATTACAATCATGGTAATTAGGGAATGAGGAAAGAAATACAATATATTAGCAAACATTCAATACAATAAAATGTGATATAAAAGGATAAAAATCTTACCTTCATATACTCTTTCTGTAGGACCTGGATGATGGCAGAACAGGTCTCTGGGATAATGATCCCCAGAGCCTGGGGGGAGATGCCTGTCGACAACTTCAAGTCCTGCAGACTTCTCCCTGTCGCCAAATACCGCAGGGTAGCGACCAACCTCTGCTCCGGAGTGATGGCTTGCCTCATGCAGGTATCCTGCCTGCTGATATAGGGGGTCAGCGAAGCCAACAGACGGTGAAACACGGGGTCCGTCATCCTGAGAAAGTTCCTGAAATCATCGGGATTATTCTCACGGATCTCACGGAGCAAAGGCATATGACAGAACTGGTCACGCTGAAGCAACCAATTCTTGGTCCATGAACTCCTCCCCACCCTGTTCATGGACTGGACTTGTGTCAAGGTCAGGACCCCAACACCAAGCCCCCGCACAGCACGAACTCTACGAGGAGTACGCATACGAAACATGTCTAGAAAACGGTCGGCTGCTCAGAACGAAGTAACAGAACGCACTGAAGAACAGCAAGGCCTGTGAAGAGCGACCTGAAAAACAGCAACGAGCAGGCAAGATCACACAGAAAACTCCGATACGAACTGACTGCACGCACTGAAGAGCAGATACAAACCCACAAGCACAAACTGAATGGCAAAAAACGATCTGAAAGCCACGAGTCTGAAAAAGCGCAAATCGTCTCTCACCAAACTTTTACTAACACGAGATTAGCAAAAGGAGTCCAAAGGGTGCGGCACTTGGTTCTGAACCGGCCTTTTCTAGTCTCGTCGTACGTGGTGTACGTGACCGCGTGGTTGGCGATCGGAAATTCCGACAACTTTGTGCGACCGTGTGTAGACAAAATAAGTTTGAGCCAACATCCGTCAGAAAAAATCCTAGGATTTTGTTGTCGGAATGTCCGAACAAAGTCCGACCGTGTGTACGCCCTATAAGAGGAATATACCGAGTGAAACTGAAGTTGGTATTTCCTATTCCATAGTTGTTGGGCCGTATGTTTAATTATGCCGCGTACACACAGTCAGACTTTTCGACCGGACTGGTCCGACGTACCCCGACGGACCAAATCCGGTGGACAATCAGATCGTATGTGGGCTTCACCGGACCTACAGCGGACTTTTCCAGTCGCAATTCTGATGGACTTTAGATTTGGAACATGCTTCAAATCTTTACGTCGTAAAGGTCTTTACAGACCCAGAAATCCGCTCGTCTGTATGCTAGTCCGACGGACAAAAACCCACGCTAGGGCAGCTATTGGCTACTGGCTATCAACTTCCTCATTTTAGTCTGGTCGTACATCATCACGTACGAATCCGTTGGACTTTTGTGTGATCGTATGTAGTTAAGTCCGTTCCGTTATAAAGTCCGCCGCAAGTCCGCCAAAAGTCTTTCGAAAGTCTGTCTGTCGAAAGTCTGTCGGACGGGCTGTCGGACTTTTGTAGCCGAAAAGTCGGACCGTGTGTACGCGGCATTAGGTGTGTTTCCTGCCCGCAGACCAACTCAGCTCCATTATTCTCCAACATGGACAACACTGCTGCTTTTTTGGCCGGTGTCCCCAAACCCCTAATGTTCCAGGATCCTATATTGAGTGTTTTAGCTTGCATATAAAGGTAAGGAATATATAAAAAACTGTCGTATGTTCCTGTTCCAAAATAAATTTATGTTGAGTTCATATCTAATCTCTACGCTAATATCAAATATTTTGTGATGATATCCCACATCTCTTTTGCATTACCTTTTATAATTTTAAACAGTGCTTCTAATATAATTAACTTTGCCTTCCAAAGTAGGGCATGTGAGTTTCAAACAGTGTTTTCCTGTGCCAAAAATTATTACTTTGTGTATTATCTTGCAAGAACAACCATATTTTCCTATAAAAACCTTTGGTGACATACCCTTAGCGTTTTGACTCTCATTTAATCCACACTTTCCCCATGCTGGTAGTCGATCTTCACCTACCTTACCTCCCCTCTCCCCATACCAACCCTCCCCTCCTCCCTCCCATCCCCTCACCCCTTCCCTCCACCCTTCCCTCCACCACCTGTCTAGGTGTACCCTAAGGGACCTTATAGTGACCATTTCCCACACCATCTGTTCCTCATATACACTTCCATCCATCACTCTACATACCTCATCCGTGTGTATCTACCCCCCCCCCACCCATTTCTTCAAAAAAAATAAAGAGGGAAGTGATCATTTCAAACAATACAACCGAACCCCTTCTCCAATTGGGGAGTCAAAAATCTGGTTACCCCCAAAGCCGTTACATGTAACCTAGCTGGGTAAAGAAGGGCATAAGACAACTTGAATTTCTGTAAAGTATGTTTGATCTATATAAACTCTGCTCTGAAGTTCTGGCGAGAAGTCAGAGTATAATGATATCTTGCTGCCATTAAAAAAAATATTTCCCGCCTCCCTTGCCCTCCCTTGCTTTCTGCAACAATGTCACTTTATCTTTATAATTGAGAAACTTCATTAAAAGTAGCCTGGGATACCCACCTGCTGGCGGGGCCCTAAACAAGACCCTATGTGCTCTTTCAATAGCAAACATTGTTGAGAATGACTCTCTCCCAAAAATTTCAACAAGCCATTTTTCCAGGAACTCTATGGGATTAGGGCCCTCGCTCTTTTCCGGCAACCCCACCATCCTCACATTATCCCTTCAGTGCCTGTTTTCCAACTCGTCCATTTTTGATGTGTATCTAGCCATCTGTTCTTTCATATTTTTCACCTCTTTCATTAGTGGGAATATATCATCTTCTAATTGGCTTGTCTTCCCCTCCAGGGCTGTTGTTCTTTCCATTGTTTTTTGTAGGTCCTGTCTGACTAGTATCATATCTTCCTTTACCCCTTTCATTTGGTCACAGAGTTCTTTTAGTGATCCCTGACAAGCACTCCCTACCACAAATACATCCTTCAATGTTGGCTCTTTCTCTAGGGGTAAGCATGGATCGTTTGTTACTTCTTCAACTTGCTCAATTGGTTCTGAGCTCCTATTACTTGGTGTTTTTGTTGTCGTGGCCAGTGGCGTTGATTGGCCCTGGCTTTTTCTATCTGTCGTAGCCCCTTGTTGTGCTTTAGTCTGGGCCCCCTTCTTTGGTGGTGTCTGAGCAGGGGCGTGGGCATATTGCTCCAGTTTTGCTGCCGCTGCCATCTATTGGACAATTTTCTCCTTTGAGGAGCGTAGATGTTGCATCCTGTATTGTGCAGTTAATGAGGTGCTTTCCAAGTATATTATATCTCAAAAAAAAAAAAAAGTGGAGAAAAGGGATATCGGGAGTCGCCTGGTATCACAGGGATCAATGGACCCCTAATTAGTGTATCTACCTTTAACTATTATCCACCAGCAGGTCAACCACAGATGGGGAGAGAGCCGCAGGAAATTGATGTCTGTGACTTCCAAACACACCAAAGTCACAGGGGGTTGCTAAGGGGCTATGGAAAATTAACCCTTTTTATTTTAGTCCAAGATCAAAATGTGTAAATTTAGGTCAGAATAGAGGGGGGTAATAAATCAGCATAGAGGGGGGTATTTTAGGGCATCTATAGTGTGCATGTATGACAATCCTCAAGCTGACTTTATTACTTGTGCACATTCGGGCCACTACCACCTCTCCAGCCCAAGCTCTATGGGTCTAGTCTTGATCTTGATCTTCTCAGTACACACAGCCTCTATCCTCTAGACTCTAATCCACCATATGGCATGTCCTGCTATTCCCCCCTTTACTCATACGTCCTTCAAACAATTTAAAGGGTACCGAGCTCCAGAATAGCCTTTACTCACGTATCCACAGGGGGGGTTCCAGGCTTGCAGCTCTCTCAAAGTACGGATCTCTGCGTTGAGGTCACTGCCTTCCCATCCTTCTCCCTCCATCAGCCGTTTCCGGGTAATGCAGGCGGCTTGTGGCTCAAAGCACTCCTCTCAATCCCTGCTATCTGCTTGTTATCATCCCCGCCTCTCCACTCAAAAAAAACAGCCCCGCGAGCGTCAGCAGGAGCGGCTCTCACTCCGTTCCACTGCACAGCTGATCAGCTGGTCAGCCAAACCAAAAGGGGGAAAAAGCACACTGCGTATTAGATAGCCTTCCCGGCCAAGGTTCAGTGCTTATCAGTCAAGATCTCCGTGACCAGCAGCGGCAGCTGTCGACAGGCATCAGGTGAATGGAACAGGCATCAGGTGGACGGGAAGAGACACACACACATTACTCCTCACTCCCCACTCACACACACACACGCCGCTCCATCCGATCATGCCCCATTCGGCCCATCGGGGGTTTGGGGGGGGGCATCTACTAAGTTGTTGCTAGAGGGGAGGGGGAAGTATCCATGAGCCAGCCCTACCTAATTATCTAACCCCTTGTGTTAAAAGTGTATAAAAAGGCTGTATTCTGCCCAATAAATCATTCAAGATTCTACAAGCTATTTTCAGCTAGACTTGTATTCAATGCAGCTATAATAATATATCTCTCTGATGGTCAGACTGGAGGAAGCGGTATTACTGATGGAAGCACTCAGCGCCGGAGTGTGGGATAGGATCCGTCACAAGAAGTATGTACCATATTGTGTAACATTTGTTCCTGGCCTGGGGAGGGAACTGTGCCGTTTGAGCCATTACTATCCAGTCAGCTGCACAAGGATCTAGAAACATTCCCAGCACTTGTGAATTTACAAATTGGGTATAAAAAGAGGATCAAGATTCCTGTCCAGAACGCCACCAAACAAATGGTGTATATTTTACCAGGGACCATGCTGGGTACCCAGATAGCAAGGATAACCTGCCACAAATTTGCAGCAGTATTGAATTGTAAGTCTTGTTAACTTGCTGCACATTTTCACTGGCAAGTTGTACACTTGCAGAATATTTGAAGCACAAGGTCTAGTTGACACTTTTCCAATTTGTAGCAAATTTGTGTGGCAAGTCTCTAGCACGAGCAAAGTTGCAGTGGTGAGTTTACAGAGCCCTGCAAGTCTACAGCATGAAAATTCAGCCACAGTGACCCTTGTGGTGGGATGACTATTACACAACATAACTAAACAAGAACTTGCAGCAGACTTGCAGAATGTTAGCAAATAAAGTTGATCTGGAGTCATGCAATGAGAACTTGCTGCAATTGTGCAACAAACTTGTGAAGCCTGGAAAGTCATGCAACAGCTTAGCAAGTCATTTTTAAATTTGCAGCTCAATTGCTTGCTTTCTGGGTATGATCTACCCAGTTTTAGAAGAAATCTCATTGGTTGAAATGAAAACAAACTCCCAAGTCACACAAGGCCAAAAGTGGACTCCACCAGTGAATTTACAGCATCTCACAGAAGAACAACAGACACTTGCTAGGACAATGTTATATGAAGAGTCAGAAACTTTTGCAAAAGAGGAGGGGGGAATTGGATGTATTCTTCATTTAAATCTTTAGATATTGTTGATGGATAAGACACCAGTACAAAAGTCTTATAACCCCATACCAAAACCCATGTACCAGGAAGTAAAGGCCTACTTACAAAAGCTGTTGGAAAGGGGATGGATACAAAAGTCCAAATCTCCTTACTCCTCCACTGTAGTTAACTCAGATAGTGCTGAAACCTATATAATGACATGGGCCATTGTGTATCAGACAAGATAATTCAGCTTGCAAGAGAGAGATTTTATTGGCCATTAATGCAAAAGCAGAAAACCGATTATTCCATGAAAAGATGTAGTCTGAAAAAGAAATGCCCAACAGTGCCAGAGCAGGCACCTTTGGGTCACATTAAATCTAATGCTTGTTTTGAACTTGCCTCAGTGGATTTTCTTTGCCTATAGAAAAGCAGAGGTGGTTACGAATACATATTGGTTATCATTGATCACTTCACTCACTTTGCATCGGTCTACCCTACATGCAACAAATCAGGAAAAACTGCAACAGAGAAGATTTTCAATTACTTCATTCCCAGATTTGGATATCCTGAAAATTAAATCATGATCAGGACAGATAATTTGAAAATCAACATTTCAAAAGATTGAGACAATTGTCTGGAATAACACATTCTAGAACAACGCCATATCATCCTCAAAAGAACCCTGTTAAAAGATTGAACAGAACATTATTGCAAATGCTTCGTACTTTGGAAGAGGAAAAGAAAGCTCAGTGGAAAGAGTATTTACCACAAATAGTCCATGCATATGATTGTACTAGGCTTGAAACTACCGGCTATGCTCCTTTCTTTCTGTTGTATGGCAGAACACCCCATTTACCAGTGTTTATTCCTTTAAAGAGGGGAAGTATGTAGCAAGTAAATAAATAAACTTCACAGTAATGCTATTTTTAGGCTACAGCTAGAGGGAGCTCTAATTATTTGCAGTGTGACTTCAGGAGACTAAAACCAACAAGTTCACATTAAACTTGGAATGCAAGTGAGCAACAGTGTTTGTGTCTCTTCTTTAATACAGATACTACAGATACTGCATCTTTGTCATACCTTGCACTGAGATCACCGATAATCCAGAAACAAATACATAGCACTTTTTCTCTGTTTCACAGCTTCATACATAGCTATTTCACAGCTTCTTGCACCTGGCTGGGCAAGAGCCTTTGATCCCAGATTACAGGATCAAGAGATATGTATTAAGTCTCCAAAGGGCTGGTGGTGTGGAGTGATTAGATTCTGAGACACTATCACAGACGCATGGTCAGACCATTTGATCAATTCAATTATAGATAATGATGCGCTGTAAGGTCCACTTATCTGTTAAGAACATGTCAAACCTAGAGTCTGAGCAGTGCAAAACAGAATAGTATGTGTAATCATGCTCTGAACCATGTTGACAATGCCAAATGTCAAACAGATCATGTGTCTGTCCTATTGGCAGCTGTAGAGTCAATTCTAGGGTCTACAATGGTCTACAATGGAAGTTCACTTCCATAAGTAGTTGTCCCTGATGACAATTGTTTAGTTTTTGAAAATGTTTTGGATGAATTTGATCTGTTTAACTTTGAGTGCATAGACATTGACCAAGGTACACAAAATATTATTACGTTTACATACCAAGATTAAGTGTTGACCATTAGTATCTTCTACTACAATAACTGATAGAAGCTGAAAGGAAATGGATGAGTTTATAGCAATAACTTGTTTTTTTTAGGGGGGGAGAACTTTCTTTAAAACACAAGGGAAGTTCACCGTGAATCGGACCAGGGATTAATGGGGAGAGAAGAGATGCTAAAACTTTGACATATACCTTTAAGTCAATATTCAAAAGGGGGGAATTGATCTATATATAATTCTCATTTAGCCCCCGTAAACTATGCTCTACCTTTTACTATTGCATCCACCACTGCCTCCCCCAACTAACTAACTCACTGCTCAGGAGATCACCAATCACTTAAAAATAAGACTGACTCCATTTGTGATGAAATCTCCACTCTACAGAGATCCCCACTTAACACCCCATCTCCACAGGTACAATCAACACTCCCCTTATTCAATCCTGCTACTATAGACAAGGTTGCAAAACCTATTTCTTACACCCACCTACCCACTGGTCCTCTGGACCCAGTTCCTTCTTCAATACTGCGGTCACCCTCTGACTCTATCCTACCCTCTCTTACCCACATCTTCAATCTCTCCCTCTCTTCTGGCATCTTCCTCAACTCTGTAAAACATGCAGTACTCACCCTCAAGCCTTCCTTGGATCCCACCAATCCTAACAATCTATGCCCCATATCCTTGCTTACCCTTTCCTCTAAACTCCTTGAATGCCTGGTCTACAACCAACTGAATGACCACCTTCTTGATCCCTTCAGTCTGGATTTTACCCTCAACACTCCACAGAAACGGCTCTTCTTAAACTCACAGACTACTTACTAACAGCAAAAACCAATGGACACTATTCTATACTACTTCTGTACTTTTCGGCTGCCTTTGATATGGTTGACCACCCACTCCACCTCAAAAAACCTTACTCCTTTTTTCTCTGTGACTGTGTTCTTCATTGGCTCTCATCCTACCTATCCGCTCACACTTTCAGTATTACTTACAATTCTACTTCCTCCTCTACTCTTTCTTTCTCCACCCGGGTCCCCAAGGTCCTGTTCTTGGACCTCTCCTATTCTCAATCTACACATAGCGTCCCATGGCCTTCGATATGATTTCTATGCTTATGACACCCAAAACTACCTCTCTACCCCTCATCTCATTCCATCAGTCTGGTCATGCATCAGTAATTTACTAACAGACATATCAGGCTGGATGTCACACCACTTCCTCAAACTCAACATGTCCAAAACCGAGCTCATAGTATTTCCTTCCCCATGTGCCCCTTCCCCTGACTTCTCTGTGAAGATTAATGGCACAGACATCAACCCATCCCTGCATGCCAGGGTTCAAGGCATTATCCTGAAGTTATCCTAAACTCTCCTTTCAACCCCACATCCAATCACTTTCCAAAGCTTTCAACCTCCACACCATCTCCAAAATATGCCCATTCCTAACCAATGACACCTAATTCACTCCCTGGTTATCTCTCACCTCTACTACTGCAACTCTCTCCATATTTGTTGTTGTAAAGCGCTGCGTAAACTGTCGGCTCTATATAAATCCTGAATAATAATAATAATAATAATTTGCTTACTTTTATATAGGCTATCCCCTATTCAGTCTGTCATGAATGCTGCTGCTAGACTCATCCATCCTACAAACCACTCAGCGTCTGCAACCCCTCTCTGCCAATCCATCCATTGGCTACCACTCACCCAACAAATTAAATTCAAAATACCAACAATAACTTACAAAGCCATCCACAACTCGGCCCCCAGCTACATCACTAAACTAGTCTCAAAATACCAACTAAATCATTCTCTTCGTTCTTCCCAAGACCTCCTGCTCTCCAGTTGCCTTGTCATCTCCTCCCATGCTCGCCCCCAGGACTTCTCCTGAGCCTCTCCCATCCTTTAGAATCCCCTACCCCAATCTGTCTTTCTCCTACTCTATCCACTGTTCGGCGATCCCTGAAAACTTTTCTCTTCAGAGAAGCCTATCCTGCCTCCACCTTACAACTGTAATTTTATTTTCTCCATCAGCTCATCCCTCACAGTTACCACCTTTTGTATCACTTAACCCTTCCTTTTAGATTGTAAGCTCAAATGAGCAGGGCCATCTGATTCCACCTGTATTGAATTGTATTGTAACTGTACTGTTTGCCCTAATGTTGTAAAGCGCTGTGCAAACTGTTGGCACTATATAAATCCTGTATAATACCGTATATACTCGAGTATAAGTTAAGTTTTTCAGCACATTTTGTGCTGAAAGTGCCCCCCTCGACTTAGATTGGAGTCAAGCACTTTTCTGCAGCAAAAAATTTCATTTTCCAAACCGACTTTTGGGCCCCGTATCTCAGGGCCACTTGGTGCTAGGAACCCCAAATTTGGTGTGAAAACCCAGTGGAACTGGTACCACACATATCCAAATCTGAAGTTCCTAGCACTAAGTGGCCCCGAGATACGGGGCCCCAAAATTAGTTCGGAAAATGTCATTCTCTGCTGCAGAAAAGTTCTTGACATTTTCTGAACCGACTTTGGGGCCCCGTATCTCAGGGCCACTTGGTGCTAGGAACCCCAAATTTGGTGTGAAAACCCAGTGGTTCCATAACATATCCAAAGCTGGGGTTCCTAGTACTAAGTGGCCCTGAGATACGGGGCCCCAAAGCCGGTTCGGAAAATGTCATTCTCTGCTGCAGAAAAGTGCTTGACATTTTCTGAACTGATATTTGGGGCCCTGTATCTCGGGGCCACTTAGTGATAGAAACCCAAGCTTTGGAAATTTTATAGTGCTAGTTCCACTGGGTTTGCACACCACTGTGTCCATCTGCAGCAATGTCATTTCGGGACCCTTTGAGTTCAGAGACCCCAAATTTTGGCTGCAGCTTGGGGGCATCTAGGAACCCTTAACTACAGAGTTTGAAGTTCAGGGGACCTATGGCTGCAAATGGGCACAGTGAGGCATGCAAATGGGCACAGTGATGCTGCAAATGGGCATTGTTGAACCTCTTTTCCACTTACAGTAGCTGTGCATTTCTCACCCTCGTCTTATACTCGGGTGAATAAGTTTTTCCCATTTTTTTGTGGTAAAATTAGGGCCTCGACTTATACTCTGAGCGACTTATACTCGAGTATATACGGTAATAATAATATAGTTGCTACAGATCACAGGGTATTTCCCTAAGAGCAATGTTAGAAGACAAATGGTTAGGCGAGGGAAGATGTGTATCTTTAATACAGTTGAATGCTTGGGTCATTATGGGAGATAAAAGGGTAGCAAAAGATTTATAAAAACGAAGCATGAAGCCATCTTGACTGGGGCATTTACCTGATTTGAGGGCTTTAATGATAGTGAGAAATTTAGGTTCTGACAATGGTGAATCTAAGATGTCCACTGTTTGAGGATATAATGTGGGAAGAGAAGTTTCCTGCATACAAGAGAATAGAGGGTCAGCTGCTTCTCCAGTGCAGAGGGGAGGTGGGGTTCAGGGAGATTGCACAAAAGGAAAATGGTGTCAAAATTCTTCCATGATACCTAAAGTTATATATCTTATTTTTGGAAATGTAGAGAATGAAGGGTATGGAAGATCTGGGGGTCTCGGGTGTAGAACTCTTGAGAGGTGTGTGCCACATTTGTTGGCAAGAGCATAATGCGTTTTGGAGTTAGAGAGTTTGAGGAGAAAGGCTTTCATTAAATCTTTTTTTATGAAAAGATTCAAGGGATGCAATTTTAGAGAGTAATGAGTCAAATATTGTTTTTTGAGCCAGGCTCCGTGTTGCAAGAAGGGTGCATTTTAGAGCCTCCCACTTAACAAGTGGATGAGTGGTATCATTAGCATGGTTAGCTGAAAATTCACAAATGGCCCAATTGATGTCTGCTGAACACACAGTCAGCCAAAAGGTTATCATTAAGGCTCCATGAAAACCAATTCATGCACAAGGTGATTGAGCTTGAGGTAGATAAATAGGAACGTGGTCTGACTATAAACGCAAGCCAATGGTGGCTTTAGGGGCGCAATCAAGTAGTGACTTATATATAAGAAAATAATCAAACCTGCTGTAGGAGTTGTGGGAATTTGAGTAAAAGCTATTGTCCCTTTCAGTGGGATGTATATTATGCCAAATGTCCACAAGATATAGTTTTTGAGAAGTTTAATCTTGTGTAGTGAGAAAGAAAAAGTAGACTTACCAGACGATAAGTCCATGAGCAGAGACAGGGCAAAGATGAGATCACCCTGCAGAACAAGGTTGTGAAAGCCAAAGGTCTCAAGTTGGGGATAATAGAGGTAAGGGATTGAACGTGATCCTGGTTGGGAAGATGTGCGTTAGCCAGAATATGAGCAATGTTGATCTAAAGTGTCTATAACAGAGTCAAAAATTTCAGGACAAAAAGATTTATGGAAGGCCATGAAACCCCTTTGTATGTAGATAATGAAATGGTGCTGTGGAACAAATAGTGAAAATATTTGTTTTGTATAGATAGTATACAATTACATTGAAAATTACAATACAAGTGTGTTTCTTGTAAGATTAACATTTTTGTTCTGAAATTATGAAAATGATATAGAATTTGCCATCTCCTTTCCGGTTTAGAGATGAAATAGTTATCCAGGGAATAGACATAGCTATTTGTGATGGGGAAAAGGATTCCCATATGGTGTGACCACCGATTCAGACCATTTAAAGGGAGCAAAGGGGTGAAAGCAAGTGAGTAGATGAAAGCAATACTAGAGACATAAAAAAAAACAGAGTAAATTATAACTGTGAAAATGTGGACATAAATAAAGCCAGAAATTGACAAAATTCTGCCATCTAGAGGAGAACATGAGGAATACAATCAAATTGAAGATTGATAACATAATTTTCAATATGCGTCAAGACAGCGCAGCAAAGTACTGAAGGGCCTTGATGGAGTGAAGTGGGAGACACATGGTGTGACCCACTTTCACAAGGCTGTACTGGTTTAGTTGTGAAAAGAGGATAAACTATATGAATACTGGTAAAATAAATACTGAAATAATCTGAATGTATCAATGGTGAAGAGCAGAGAAAATTCAGTGCATAATGAGAATGAGGTTTGTGCATAAGTCAAAAAATCCTGATACATAAAAAAAGATAAAATAGGAACCAATAAGTTCCAAACTCATGCAAATCAATGACCAAAAAACAAATAAACTACAATAAAGAGCTGCATGTTATAAAGTTTAAAAACCACCTATAACGTGAAAAGAAACAAAGGAACCGCACTCTTATGCCCTGTACATACAGTCGGACATTGATCGGACATTTCGACAACAAAATCCGTGGATTTTTTCAGACGGATGTTGGCTCAAACTTGTCTTGCATACACACGGTCACACAAAGTTGTCGGAAAATCCGATCGTTCTGACGTAAAACAAGTACGTCGGGACTATAAACGGGGCAGTAGCCAATAACTTTAGTTTCTTAATTTATTCTGAGTAGGGATGAGCTTCGTGTTCGAGTCGAACCCATGTTCGACTCGAACATCGGCTGTTCGGTCGTTCGCCGAATTGCGAACGATATGGGCCGTTCGCGCCAAATTCGTGTGGCGCGTCACGGCCCATAATTCACTGCGGCATCGCAGTGCATTGCTGGCTGATGATTGGCCAAGCATGCACTATGACCCGCATGCTTGGCCAATCACAGCGCCGTCAGTAGAGAGAGCTGTAATTGGCCAAAGCCAGGGTGGCTTTGGCCAATTATGGCTCAGGGGATTTAGTACACACCCCACACTATATAAGGCCGCCTGCACGGCGGCCCTGTGTAGTGTGTGTTCCGGTGTGCTGAGAGATAGAGAGAGAGAGAGACAGTGTCATTTGATTTGAGTTAGATAGATTAGGCAGAACAGTCAGTCAGTTAGCTGCACTTACAGTGTATTGTGTATATATATGCATCCCAGGTGTTGCATATATATATATATACACTGTATTCAGTTTAGCTAGATCCGTTCCTGTTATCTTCTATCTAGACTATTTACATTTAGTGCAGTGTGTCCTGCTCACAGTGTTCAGCTAGATCCGTTCCTGCTATTTACATTCAGTGCAGTGCGTCCTGCTCACAGTGTTCAGCTAGATCCGTTCCTGGTATTTACATTTAGTGCAGTGCGTCCTGCTCACAGTGTTCAGCTAGATCCGTTCCTGCTATTTACATTCAGTGCAGTGCGTCCTGCTCACAGTGTTCAGCTAGATCCGTTCCTGGTATTTACATTTAGTGCAGTGCGTCCTGCTCACAGTGTTCAGCTAGATCCGTTCCTGCTATTTACATTCAGTGCAGTGCGTCCTGCTCACAGTGTTCAGCTAGATCCGTTCCTGCTATTTACATTCAGTGCAGTGCGTCCTGCTCACAGTGTTCAGCTAGATCCGTTCCTGGTATTTACATTTAGTGCAGTGCGTCCTGCTCACAGTGTTCAGCTAGATCCGTTCCTGCTATTTACATTCAGTGCAGTGCGTCCTGCTCACAGTGTTCAGCTAGATCCGTTCCTGGTATTTACATTTAGTGCAGTGCGTCCTGCTCACAGTGTTCAGCTAGATCCGTTCCTGCTATTTACATTCAGTGCAGTGCGTCCTGCTCACAGTGTTCAGCTAGATCCGTTCCTGCTATTTACATTCAGTGCAGTGCGTCCTGCTCACAGTGTTCAGCTAGATCCGTTCCTGCTATTTACATTCAGTGCAGTGCGTCCTGCTCACAGTGTTCAGCTAGATCCGTTCCTGGTATTTACATTTAGTGCAGTGCGTCCTGCTCACAGTGTTCAGCTACATCCGTTCCTGCTATTTACATTCAGTGCAGTGCGTCCTGCTCACAGTGTTCAGCTAGATCCGTTCCTGCTATTTACATTCAGTGCAGTGCGTCCTGCTCACAGTGTTCAGCTAGATCCGTTCCTGCTATTTACATTCAGTGCAGTGCGTCCTGCTCACAGTGTTCAGCTAGATCCGTTCCTGGTATTTACATTTAGTGCAGTGCGTCCTGCTCACAGTGTTCAGCTAGATCCGTTCCTGCTATTTACATTCAGTGCAGTGCGTCCTGCTCACAGTGTTCAGCTAGATCCGTTCCTGCTATATACATTTAGTGCAGTACGTCCTGCTCACAGTGTTCAGCTAGATCCGTTCCTGTTATCTTCCTACTGACAGGCAGGCTTGTCTGGTTACAGTATATAAAGCTACCTGAAGAAAATTACAGGTGTTCTTTTTGATCCTATTAGTACCACGGTCAGGCAGCTAGACTATTTACATTTAGTACAGTGTGTCCTGCTCACAGTGTTCAGCTAGATCCGTTCCTGTTATCTTCCTAATGACAGGCAGGCTTGTCTGGTTACAGTATATAAAGCTACCTTAAGAAAATTACAGGTGTTCTTTTTGATCCTATTAGTACCACGGTCAGGCAGCTAGACTATTTACATTTAGTACAGTGCGTCCTGCTCACAGTGTTCAGCTAGATCCGTTCCTGTTATCTTCCTACTGACAGGCAGGCTTGTCTGGTTACAGTATATAAAGCTACCTGAAGAAAATTACAGGTGTTCTTTTTGATCCTATTAGTACCACGGTCAGGCAGCTAGACTATTTACATTTAGTACAGTGTGTCCTGCTGACAGTGTTCAGCTAGATCCGTTCCTGTTATCTTCCTACTGACAGGCAGGCTTGTCTGGTTACAGTATATAAAGCTACCTTAAGAAAATTACAGGTGTTCTTTTTGATCCTATTAGTACCACGGTCAGGCAGCTAGACTATTTACATTTAGTACAGTGCGTCCTGCTCACAGTGTTCAGCTAGATCCGTTCCTGTTATCTTCCTACTGACAGGCAGGCTTGTCTGGTTACAGTATATAAAGCTACCTTAAGAAAATTACAGGTGTTCTTTTTGATCCTATTAGTACCACGGTCAGGCAGCTAGACTATTTACATTTAGTACAGTGTGTCCTGCTGACAGTGTTCAGCTAGATCCGTTCCTGTTATCTTCCTACTGACAGGCAGGCTTGTCTGGTTACAGTATATAAAGCTACCTTAAGAAAATTACAGGTGTTCTTTTTGATCCTATTAGTACCACGGTCAGGCAGCTAGACTATTTACATTTAGTACAGTGCGTCCTGCTCACAGTGTTCAGCTAGATCCGTTCCTGTTATCTTCCTACTGACAGGCAGGCTTGTCTGGTTACAGTATATAAAGCTACCTGAAGAAAATTACAGGTGTTCTTTTTGATCCTATTAGTACCACGGTCAGGCAGCTAGACTATTTACATTTAGTACAGTGTGTCCTGCTCACAGTGTTCAGCTAGATCCGTTCCTGTTATCTTCCTACTGACAGGCAGGCTTGTCTGGTTACAGTATATAAAGCTACCTTAAGAAAATTACAGGTGTTCTTTTTGATCCTATTAGTACCACGGTCAGGCAGCTAGACTATTTACATTTAGTACAGTGCGTCCTGCTCACAGTGTTCAGCTAGATCCGTTCTTGCTATTTACATTCAGTGCAGTGCGTCCTGCTCACAGTGTTCAGCTAGATCCGTTCCTGGTATTTACATTTAGTGCAGTGCGTCCTGCTCACAGTGTTCAGCTAGATCCGTTCCTGCTATTTACATTCAGTGCAGTGCGTCCTGCTCACAGTGTTCAGCTAGATCCGTTCCTGCTATATACATTTAGTGCAGTACGTCCTGCTCACAGTGTTCAGCTAGATCCGTTCCTGTTATCTTCCTACTGACAGGCAGGCTTGTCTGGTTACAGTATATAAAGCTACCTTAAGAAAATTACAGGTGTTCTTTTTGATCCTATTAGTACCACGGTCAGGCAGCTAGACTATTTACATTTAGTACAGTGCGTCCTGCTCACAGTGTTCAGCTAGATCCGTTCCTGTTATCTTCCTACTGACAGGCAGGCTTGTCTGGTTACAGTATATAAAGCTACCTTAAGAAAATTACAGGTGTTCTATCCCAGCTTAGTGCAGCTACAGGCCATTAGTATGTCTGGAAGGTTCAAGAAGGAGAGGCAGACAGTCACAAGCCAATAAGAGAGGGCAAGCAGGCTCTGTGTCTAGTGCTGGTCGTGGAGACGGTGCATCCTCATCAGCACGTGGCCATGGGACACGCTTGGCCTTTTTTTCGGCAGCTGGCCGTGTTGAGCCGCAACATGCGGAAGACTTGGTCGAGTGGATGACCAAGCCGTCCTCATCCTCCTCATCCTCTCTCACCCATGCCCAGGGTGCTTTGTCTGGCAAAGCAGCGGCCTCTTCCCTCAGCTCAATGTCATCAGTGACTCCTTCCCTAGCTCCACCATGTCCTCATGAGGATTCCCTCGAACTGTTTGACCACAGTGTTGGGTACATGCTCCAGGAGGATGCCCAGCGTTTGGAAGGCTCTGATGATGATACTGAGCTCAATGAAGGCAGTAACATGAGCACGGACAGAGGGGGTGCCCAAGAAGGACAGCAATCTGGCAGTCATGCTCCCCCTGCTGCAGCATACTGCCAGGTTTGCTCCAGTGATGAGGAGGGAGGGGATGATGAGGTCACTGACTCAACGTGGGTGCCTGATAGGAGAGAGGAGGAGGAGGAGGAGGAGGAGGAGGTGGCACATCACCAACTAGGCAGGATGCCCTCCAGGGGCCAGCCTAAGGGCAGCACATTGACTGCATCACACCCCAAAGCTCCACATGTGCAGGGCGCTGCAGTCTCTGCGCGTTATTCAAAAAGTTCCTTGGTGTGGGCCTTTTTTGAGACGAGTGCATCAGATCGCACCGCTGCTATTTGCAACATATGTCTCAAGCGTATCTCGCGTGGCCAAAACATCTCCCGCTTGGGTACCACATGCTTGACCAGACATATTTTGACCTGCCATGCAGTTCGTTGGCAAGCGTATCTAAAAGACCCACACCAAAGAACAAAGACGATCTCTCCTTGCTCCTCATCAGCTGAGATTTCCAACCCCACTAGACCTTCAGTCCTCTCTGAGACCTGCAGTGAGAGGAATGAAGGTGTAGAATTAGGTGTGTCACAGCCAAGTACTTGTGGGCAATCTGCTTTTGGTACACCGACGTCAGATTGTACCAGGCAAATTTCCCTGCCCCAGCTGCTGCACCGCCGAAAGAAGTTTGCTCCCAGCCATCCACATGCCCAGCGGTTGAATGCTAGCTTGGCAAAATTGCTAGCACTTCAACTGCTGCCTTTTCAGTTGGTAGACTCTGCCCCCTTCCGTGAGTTTGTGGAATGTGCGGTTCCTCAGTGGCAGGTACCCAAACGCCACTTTTTCTCACGGAAGGCGATTCCGGCTCTCTACCGGCATGTGGAAGGCAATGTCCATGCCTCGCTGGACAGGGCGGTCAGCGGTAAGGTGCATATTACCGCTGACTCATGGTCCAGCAGGCATGGACAGGGACGTTACTTAAGTTTCACGGCGCATTGGGTGACTCTGCTGGCAGCTGGGAAGGATGCAGGACAAGGTGCAGTAGTGTTGGAGGTTGTTCCGCCACCACGCCTCCAAAATGCTGATTGTGACACACCTCTCTCCTCCACCCCCTCCTCTTCTTCTTCCTCCATGGCCTCTTCCTCGGAACCAGCGGTGCTCCGTAGGCGTTCAAGGGGCTACGCAAGTACGCAGGCCAAAAGATGCCATGCGGTGCTTGAGCTGGTGTGCTTGGGGGACAGGAGCCACACTGGGGCAGAGGTTCTGTCAGCTCTGCAGGGGCAGGTTCAGAGGTGGTTGACGCCACGCCAACTTAAGGCAGGAATGGTGGTTTGCGACAATGGCACCAACCTCCTCTCTGCCCTCCGACAGGGACAACTGACCCATGTGCCCTGTTTGGCTCACGTCCTTAACTTGGTGGTGCAGCGGTTCTTGGGCAGGTACCCGGGCTTACAGGATGTCCTGAGGCAGGCCAGGAAAGTCTCTGTGCATTTCCACCGGTCATATAATGCCAGTGCTCGGCTGACGGACCTCCAAAAGGAGTTTAACCTGCCCAAGAACCGCCTAATCTGTGACATGCCCACCAGGTGGAACTCGACGTTGGCCATGCTGCAGCGGCTGCACACGCAGCAGAGGGCCATCAATGAGTACCTGTGCGACTATGGCACCAGGACAGGGTCAGGGGACCTTGGTTTTTTTTCCCCACGCCAGTGGGCCATGATCAGGGATGCATGCACTGTCCTGTCACCATTCGAGGAGGCCACGAGGATGGTGAGCACTGACAGTGCATGCATCAGTGACACTGTCCCCCTTGTCCACCTGTTGGAGCACACGCTGCGTGGAATAATGGACAGGGCACTTGAGGCAGAACAGAGGCAGGAAGAGGAGGACTTCCTTAGCTCTCAAGGCCCCCTTTATCCAGACAGTGTTCCTGCGTGCCCGCCGATCACACAGGAAGAGGACGAGGAGGAGGAGGAGGAGGAGGAGGAAGATTGTGTCAGTATGGAGGTGGAGCCTGGCACTCAGCATCAGCAGTCTTTAAGGGATCAGTCCCAAGGAACACATGGACTTGTACGTGGCTGGGAGGAGGTGGCTGCGGACGTTGTTGTCCTTAGTGACCCAGAGGACTCCGGACCGAATGCCTCAGCAAACCTACGCTGCATGGCCTCCCTGATCCTGCAAAGCCTGCGTAAGGATCCTCGTATTCGTGGTATCAAGGAGAAGGACCAATACTGGCTGGCAACCCTCCTTGATCCACGTTACAAGGGTAAGGTTGCGGACCTTATCTTGCCATCGCAGAGGGAGCAGAGGATGAAACATCTTCGGGAGGCCTTGCAGAAAGGTCTGTGCAACGCGTTCCCAGAGACTGGGAGGTTACAAACTCCTGTTTCTGGACAACGTGTTGCTGAGGCTTCGGTCAGTCAAAGAAGGAGCGGTGGAGAAGGTGGCCGTCTGACCGATGCGTTCAGACAATTTTTTGGTCCGCAGCCCCAAGGTATGATCGGTTCCAGCAACCATCGCCAGCGTCTGTTTTACATGGTGCAGGAATACCTAGGGGCAAGATCAGACTTGGACACCTTTCCCACCGAAAATCCTCTGGGTTACTGGGTCTTGAGGATGGATCACTGGCCAGAGCTTGCACAGTATGCAATTGAGCTACTGGCCTGTCCTGCATCCAGCGTTCTTTCGGAACGCACATTCAGTGCTGCTGGAGGCGTGGTAACCGATCACAGGGTGCGTCTGTCCACCGACTCGGTCGATCGGCTGACCTTCATAAAAATGAATCAGTCTTGGATCACCACCAGCTACCAAGCACCTGATGCAGATGTAACCGAATAATTTTTTTTGAAATCTCAGATCCCTTCAAAGACTGCCTATGCTGATGCTGAGTGACTATCCCTGAGTAATTATCCTCTTCCTCCTCAATCATCACGCTGATAGCTTGTAAGAACATTTTTGGTTCTGGGCGCCACCACCAGTGCCTAAGGCACAATTTTTCAGCCCCTGTTTAACAGGGGCGTGTAATTACAATTTTTGATGTAATACTTTGCAGCAGGGCTCGTTCCTGCATTCCAACTAGAGTGTCTGTGAGGGGTTGCAGTGTTGTGGCACCAGCACCAGTGCCTAAGACCCAATTTTTCAGCCCCTGTCTAACAGGAGCGTGTAATTACAATTTTTGATGCAATACTTTGCAGCAGGGCTTGTTCCTGCGTTTCAACTAGAGTGTCTGTGAGGGGTTGCAGTGTTGTGGCACCAGCACCAGTGCCTAAGACCCAATTTTTCTGCCCCTGTCTAACAGGGGCGTGTAATTACAATTTTTGATGCAATACTTTGCAGCAGGGCTCGTTCCTGCGTTCCAACTAGAGTGTCTGTGAGGGGTTGCAGTGTTGTGGCACCAGCACCAGTGCCTAAGACCCAATTTTTCAGCCCCTGTCTAACAGGGGCGTGTAATTACAATTTTTGATGCAATACTTTGCAGCAGGGCTTGTTCCTGCGTTTCAACTAGAGTGTCTGTGAGGGGTTGCAGTGTTGTGGCACCAGCACCAGTGCCTAAGACCCAATTTTTCAGCCCCTGTCTAACAGGGGCGTGTAATTACAATTTTTGATGCAATACTTTGCAGCAGGGCTTGTTCCTGCGTTTCAACTAGAGTGTCTGTGAGGGGTTGCAGTGTTGTGGCACCAGCACCAGTGCCTAAGACCCAATTTTTCTGCCCCTGTCTAACAGGGGCGTGTAATTACAATTTTTGATGCAATACTTTGCAGCAGGGCTCGTTCCTGCGTTCCAACTAGAGTGTCTGTGAGGGGTTGCAGTGTTGTGGCACCAGCACCAGTGCCTAAGGCCCAATTTTTCTGCCCCTGTCTAACAGGGGCGTGTAATTACAATTTTTGATGCAATACTTTGCAGCAGGGCTCGTTCCTGCGTTCCAACTAGAGTGTCTGTGAGGGGTTGCAGTGTTGTGGCACCAGCACCAGTGCCTAAGGCCTAATTTTTCAGCTCCTGTTCAACAGGGGCATGTAATTACAATTCTTGATCTAATATTTCACAGCAGGGCCCTGTGAGGGCTTACAGTGTTTTGGCCACAGCAACACCTAAGGCCCAAATTTCTGCTGAGTATATAGGGCAGGACCCTACTTTCAAACATCTAACTTACAAACGACTCCTACTTGCAAACGGAAGGAGACAACAGGAAGTGAGATGAAATCTACCCCTAAGGAAGGGAAATTCTCTCCTGTAAGAGTTAATATGGGAAAACAATTTCTCCTTTCCACTGATGCTTTCCAATCCTTGTTCCACAAAAAAACCCAAATTTTCAAAAAACATTTTTCATTGGGACAAAAAAGTGAGGTGAAATCTTCTGAAGAGGAGGAAAGACGCAAAACAAATGTCACAGGGGTGATAACCCTTCCCTATGTTTTCCAAAAAGCTTAGAAAAGATTTTTTGGCTGGAGCTAAACACATTAAAAATGTTCAAAATTACAAACAGATTCTACTTAACAACAAACCTACAGTCCCTGTCTTGTTTGCACCGCCTGAATACTGCTGTTCAGAGTATATAGGGACCTTTCCTTATTTTAATTTGGGTGCGGGGTTCCCCTTAATATCCATACAAGACCCAAAGGGCCTGGTAATGGACTGGGGGGTACCCATGCCGTTTGTCTCACTGATTTTCATCCATATTGCCATGACCCGACATGACATTAAACCCGCAAGCAGTTTTAAATGAGATTTTTTCCTTTAAAAATGACATTTGGTGCAGGGACTGTTCTAAACATGGGAAACACGCGTCACTTTACAGGCATACTATAGACACCCCCCAGGTACGATATTTAAAGGAATATTTCACTTTTTTTTTTTTACTTTAAGCATCATTAAAATCA
The DNA here is from genome assembly GCA_037952925.1 of Lithobates clamitans. NCBI lineage: Eukaryota > Metazoa > Chordata > Amphibia > Anura > Ranidae > Lithobates > Lithobates clamitans. The sequence goes on along the minus strand of JBBGZY010000053.1, from coordinate 4,662,508 downwards.
CTGCTCCCGAAAAAACGGCCGTTTTTAAAAGTTTTTTTTGCATTGATACATGTCCCCTGGGGTAGGACCCGGGTCCCCAAACCCTTTTTAGGACAATACCATGCAAATTAGCCTTTAAAATGAGCACTTTTGATTTCGAACGTTCGAGTCCCATAGACGTCAATGGGGTTCTAACGTTCGTGCGAACTTGCGGTCCGTTCGCGGGTTCTGGTGCGAACCGAACCGGGGGGTGTTCGGCTCATCCCTAATTCTGAGCATGCGTGGCACTTTGTGCATCGGATTTGTGTACACACTATCGGAATTTCCGACAACGGATTTTGTTGTCGGAAAATTTTATAGCAAGCTCTCAATCTTTGTGTGTTGGAAATTCCTATGGAAAATGTGTGATGGAGTCTACACACGGTCAGAATTTCTGACAACAAGGTCCTATCACACATTTTCCATCGGAAAATCCTATCGTGTGTACAGGGCATTTCAGTGCTTTGAAAAATAGTATTTTATTGGGATTTTATGTGATAGACCAACACAAAGTGGAACATAATTTTGAAGTGAAAGGAAAATGATAAATGGTTTTCGATATTTTTTACAAATAAATATGAGAAAAGTGTGGCATGCATTTGTATTCAGCCCCCCTGAGTCAATACTTTGTAGAACCACCTTTCACTTACAATTACAGCTGCAAGTGTTTTTGGGTATGTCTCTACCAGCTTTGCACATCTAGAGTGTGACATTTTTGCCCATTGTTTGCAAAATATCTCAAGCTTTACTGAATTGGATGGAGAGCGTCTGGGAACAGCAATTTTCAAGTCTTGCCACAGATTCTCAATTGGATTTAGGTCTGGACTTTGACTGGGCCATTCTAACACATGAATACATAGCTTCCAACTGTCCCTGATTTTGAGGGACTGTCCCTGATTTGGAACAATGTCCCTCTGTCCCTCTTACCCCCTTATTTGTCCCTCATTTTGGTCTGATCTATATAGTTGTATATAAAAATGCACTTTTTATCTTTCAAAAAGTGTTTCCCAGTTCTAAAGCTTTCATCCAAATTCTAAATTGCTGCATTTGTAAATGTTAAAAGCCAGTATAAAGGAATAGAAGTGGCAAAAAAAAGTTCTTGTGGTTTGATTAACCTTTTTTTGGGTTAATTCTCCTTTAAGGGGGTGTGTCGGGGGGCGTGTCCTATGCCTACATACGTTTGCAAGTAGGTTTCCCTAATTCCCATTTTAAAAAGTTGGGAGGTATGTGAATATGCTTTGCTCTAAGCCATTCCATTGTGGCTCTGGCTGTTTGTTTAGGGTTGTTGTCCTGCTGGAACGTGAACCTCTGCCCCAGTCTCAAGTCTTTTGCAGACTCACAGGCTGAGATGTTCAAATATTGGGATTTTTTTTAATAACTTAACCCTGCTTTAAACTTCTTCACAACTAGCAAGGGAACTTGAAAATTACTTCTCACTAAACGATACAGGAGAAGTAAGGGGGTCAACCTTGTAGGAGGCCCATAAGGCCTACATCAGGGGGATCCTGATCGAGTTAGGATCACGTAAATAAAAGGAGAGAACTGAGAAAATTTGCATACTTATGGATGATCTAGACAAAGCTGAACAAGAACATAAAAAACATCCGGCCCGTCACCAAGACTTATATCAAAAGGTAATAAATAAAAGAGCTGAGCTAAAGGCTTTATTAGACCACGAAACTAAGATGGTGCTGAATAGGACTGCAAGGGAAAGATACCAGTGGAGAAATGAACCCAGTAAACATCTGGCAAAAATATTACAAAAGAAAAAAGCCATCAATTATATAGAGAAAATTCAAACTAAGGATGGTAACATGGTCTATTCGCCCAAAGGAATTGCAGATATATTTAGAACTTATTACCAAGAACTATACTCAGTACAGCAGCAGGAAGTCCGACCTGGTGAAAAGAACAGAAAAATAACCAATTTTCTTAGGAATGCAGGACTCCCGAAAATAGCCAAAGAGGCCGGGGAAGCATTGGAGGCCCCGACCTCTGAGGAAGAAATAGGGAAGGCCCTGTCAGAATCGGTACCAGGGAAAAGTCTAGGGCTGGACGGATTCACAATATCTTATTATAAAAAGTTTAAAACTATCCTGGTCCCAAATCTTTGCCAATATATGAACGGCCTGGGGGTAGAGCATAATCTCAGTAAGGATGCACTATCAGCGGCTATCACCGTCATCTTAAAAGAAGGAAAGGAGGGGTCGTTGTGTTCTAGCTACAGGCCAATCTCATTACTTAACGCTGACATAAAACTTTTCGCTAAAGTCTTGGCTGGGAGGCTGAAGGGAGTAATGAACATACTAGTAAACCCGGATCAGGTCGGTTTTACCCCAAAAAGGGAAGGGAGGGATAATGGGGTAAAAACTGTACTTTTACTCCAAATGATAAAAGAGAGGGGTCCCCCAGGACTGGCACTGTCGATCGACGCCAAAAAGGCTTTTGACAGGGTAGACTGGGGGTTCATGATACAGACTCTGGAAACTATGGGCATCGGCCCAAAAATAATCGGCTGGATTAAATCATTGTACCACCACCCAACTGCATCCATAAAATTAAACAGTCTAGTGTCTCTGGCTTTTGAGATGAAAAATGGGACGAGGCAAAGGTGTCCCCTGTCCCCAATGCTATTCGTCCTCTACTTGGAACCACTTCTGGCCACGATACGTAATGACTCTAGCATATCTGGTTTTAAGCTGGGAAAGGAAGAACATAAACTCTCCGCTTTGGAAAAAGACGACATACTGTTTTATGTCACAAACCCCCGGAAGACAATGCGCAATTTAACAAATACCCTGAAACAATATGGGGAAATCTCCAACTTTAAAATAAATCTTGCAAAATCCGAGATATTAAATATCAACTTAAGCCAGACAGAAGAAAGAATATTAAAAAACGAGTTTAAATTTACTTGAACTAAAGAATTAAAATATCTGGGAATTAAATTAGCAAATACACGGGAGAAGAAGTACAAAATAAACTATATTCCCCTATTAGATGAAGTCAGGTCTGACTGTAAAAAATTCCTCGGAACGTCACTATCCTGGCTGGGAAGGATTAATATTATAAAAATGGTGATCCTCCCTAAAGTCATGTATAGATTTCAGATGGTGCCAATAGCCCTCCCTCAACAATACTTGAGAAAATTAAAAATGTTGCTAGTGAATTTAATTTGGAATTATAAAAAACAGAGAGTCTCCTTTCAAATGTTGAAACAGGGGAAAAGGAAGGGAGGTTTAGTGGTCCCTGACATCTCAATCTATTACAAAGCTGTTGTGTTGTCCAGAGTGGTAGAATGGGTCAAGGAAGAAAATGAGAAAAAATGTGTTAGTATAGAGAAAACACTAAGTAAAGCACAATTGGGTAGTATTATTTGGAACCCCCCACAATACAGAAGATTAGACGAAAACACTGATACACTGACACATAATGTCTTTAAAATTTGGGATGGGATATATAAACGGCTTAATGGCAAATACAATTCACCTTTAATTAGACTGTTAGATAATGAATACTTCCCACCAGGAATGAATAGTAAAGGAGGAGTTTGGTTAAAAAAGGGTGTCACACAATTAAGGGATATAATAAAAAAAGGAAAAATGATTCCTACACAGGATTTGATGCACAACAATCTTGCACGGGGGATGGTTGAATGGCGGTCCCTCCAGCTGAATCATTTCATTAAAAATTTACCTTAACCTATAGGATCCGGAGAAGACCTCTCCATTTTTGAACGACTGTTCGTGGAAAAGGATCCGAGAAATACTATATCAAAAATGTACAAAGTATTTTTTGAGGGCAGACGAAGCGGAGATACCGCCATTCATTAGAAAATGGGAGAGGGAATTGGGGACAATGCGAGACAAGAAGCTTATTGGAAAAATTTTGAACCTTGCCCATGCCTCGGCCGTGGATAGCATAACAGCAGAGATGAACTATAAGTGCCTAGTAAGATGGTACGCAACCCCAGAAAAAATCAGCAAATTTAAGGGCAATACATCAGCAGATTGTTGGAGAGACTGTAAAGAGGTTGGTTCCATGACACATCTGTAGTGGGACTGCCCTAAAATTAGGGAATACTGGAAAAAGATTCTGCAACTCATCAAGGGGATTACAAAAAAAAGAAGTAGTGGAAGACCCTTGGGTGGTGTTGTTCCATGGTGGGATGGGTGACATAAAGCAGTGTAAAAGGTCCCTGACCCCTCATCTCTTAAACGCCGCTAAGAGACTTATACCCAAGAACTGACAAAAGAAGGAAACCCCATTCATCTGGGAGTGGATAGATATGGCCGAGGAAACATATATAATAGAAAGCTGGGGAAGCAATAAGGATGAGGAGATCAACAGAGCCATGGCAAAATGGGAGGGATGGACAGCTTTCAAAAATACATGGAGTTTCGCCCAGGAATTGAGTATGTAAGATCTTTGGCAAGGAGTCAACCGGTATAGGTCTTAACTTAGCGATCGGTGGGATAGTAGAGGTGGGAAGGGTTTATTGGGGTAGGGTTAATGGGGGTATATTGGGTATTGTGTTTAGTTTGTTTAGGTTGAATAAATTGTTGGTAAATTTTGTTACTTTTAAAACTGCTACGATGATGTGACAATGACAGTCCCTTAACGCTGTCTGCTGAAGTGGCAATAAAAAGAGAAAAAATAAATAAATAAACTTCTCCACAACTTTATCCCTGACCTGCCTGGTGTATTCCTTGGCCTTCATGATGCTGTTTGTTCAATAAGGTCCTCTAACAAAGCTCTGAGGGATTCACAGAACAGCTGTATTTATACTGAGATTAAATTACACACAGGTGGACTCTATTTACTAATTAAGTGATTTCTGAAGGCAATTGGTTCCACTAGATTTTAGTTAGGGCTATCAGAGTAAAGGGGGTTGAATAAAAATGCATGCCATGCTTTTCAAATTTTTATTTGTAAAAAAATTTGAAAACCATTTATCATTTTCCTTCCACTTCACAATTATGTGCCGCTTTGTGTTTATCACACAAAATCCCAATAAAATACATTTACATTTTTGGTTGTAACATGACAAAATGTGGAAAATTTCAAGGTGTATGAATACTTTTTAAAGGCATTGTATATCATAAATTACATTTCATAAATCACCATAGTGAATAAAAAAATAAATCTTCATTTGAAATATAAAAAAATACATAACAATTGTGAAGTCCATGTATAGATCACACATATGAATAACGTCCTCAGACAGTATAGGAAAGGTTCCTCTCCACCCGCATGCAGACACACTATGCACTCACCAGGCTTAATTGACCCCTATTACAGGGAGTCAAATTGCGCATATGGGAAAATCCAAGATGTCATACATGAGGTCACAGGAATGAATCCAAACCGCTGCTGTCATTCATTCAGAATATATATATATATATATATATATATATTGTATGCAAAGCTCCAGTTTTGCCATATAGAAAGGGAGAGGAAAGGATACTCTCATGGTGTAGTAGTTCAAACAATTTATTTTAACCACTTGCCTACCGGGCACTATCACCCCCTTCCTGCTCAAGCCATTTTTCAGCTTTCAGCGCTGTCCCACTTTGAATGACAATTGCGCGGTCATGCTACACTGTACCCAAACACATTTTTTATCATTTTCTTCACACAAATGGAGCTTTTTTTGGTGGTATTTAATCACTGCTGGGTTTTTTATTTAAAAAAAAAAAAAGACCAAAAATTTTGAAAAATAAAACCTTTTTTTACTTTTTTCTGTCAGTAAATTTTGTAACTAAGTAATTTTTTGCCTTCACTGATGTGCGCTGATGAGGTGGCACTGATGGACACTGATAGGCTGAACTGGTGGGCATTAATAAGGTGGCACTTATGGGCACTGATGAGGCGGCACTTATGGGCACTGATGAGGTGGCACTAATATGCCACACTTATGGGCACTGATAGGTGGCACTGATATGTGGCACTGATGAGCACTGTTAGGTGACACTGATGGGCACTGTTAGGTGGCACTGATGGGCACTGATAGGCGGCACTGGTGGGCACGGATAGGCGGCACAGATAGGCGGTACAGATGGGCACTGATGGGCATTAATGGGTGGCACTGATGGGAGGCACTGATGGGCATTGATCAATAGCAGTGATGGGCATTGATGGGCAGCACTGATAGGTGGCACTGATTGCCAGCACTGACAGGCATGGCTAATGGGTACTGACTGGTGGCACTTGTGGGCACTGATTGCTGCCACTGGTGGGCAATGGTTGGCCCTTATTTGTGACACTATTTTTCTTTATTGTAATCAGGGCACTGATGAGCTTAAGCGACAGCTTAAAGCGGCCCCAGGGCAGGCGGCCTACCGGGAAATTTCCCGGTATCCCGGTAGGCCAGTACGGCCCTGGCATCACTCCTCCATGATGAGCCTGAAAGCTTTGTGCATAGTTAAACGAACATGTTATAATTACCTCCTCTGTGTACTGGTTCTGCACAGGGCAGTCCAGATCATCCTCTTCTCAGGTTCCTCTTTGGCTCCCCTGGCCCCTCCTTCCTGTCGAGTGCCCCCAGAGCAAGTAGCTTGCTCTGGGGTCACCCAAACTGAGCCGCAGCAACCTGTGTCCATTCAGACACTGAGTGCCGGTTCGGCCCCACCCCCTCTCTCTCCTGATTGGCTAACTGACTTTTATTGACAGCAGTGGGAACCAGTAGCGCTGATGCTATGTCTCAGTCCATCAAGAGGGAGAGTCCCAGATGGCCAAGGCACTCGTGGACATCACTGCATAGAATGCATTAAGATTAAAAACCTTTTGCCTTTACAATCTCTTTAGGGTTTGGCATCAAAAGTCAGGGAATAACTTCACTTGAGTAGCCTTGAATAAGATAGTGTCTTGTGTTTTCTTCCCATGGAGAATTTCATTTTTAACTTTGTAGAAACAAATTCTGCAAATTACATCCCTGGAGAGGGAGGGATATGGGCTCCTGGGTCCCAATGCCCTATGGATATGGTCAATCTCTATAAGGGAATCTTTAGATTTTTGTAACAGTTGACTGAAGATTTCCAGAGCCAAGAGGGAAAATCTTTCATATCAACCAATTCTGAAAGGCCACATATCCAGATATTATTGTGGCGATTATGGTTTTCTGTCATCCTGCTTTAGATGAGCTGGTTGACCACAGCAGTATGCTCATTCGAAAAAGCTTAATGGGAGTTTAAGACTTTATAGCATTCTTCAGCAGTGTGTTCTAAGTCCTCTATTCTAGCTCCCATTTCTTTCTTCAGATCAGCAACCTCCTGCTTGAAAATATGTTCTAGCCTTGTATGTAGGACTCAAAGTCTTGTTTAGTGGGCAAAGACTTGATATAACTCTCCATGTCCCATCCCTCCTTGGAGCATAAACAATGCTGTGAAAACGGAAAATTGTATACTCACCTTTCCGTAATTTTCCTTTCCTGACGCATCTTCATGGCAGCACACACTGGGTTGTGACTCCACAACCTGACAGGATTGGACTAGCTATAAAAGTTGAAGAGAGACACCCCCCCACTATTCTCTGTATATATCATCTAAAGATAGGGAGGGTTCCTGTGTGCTGCCATGAAGATGCGTCAGCAAAGGAAAATTACGGAAAGGTGAGTATACAATTTTCCGTTTTCCTGACGCCTTCATGGCAGCACACACTGGGAAATAACTCGTCAGACGGGTGGGTGCAAGAAAAAAGTTTTATTTATTAAAGAGCTGTAGAATTGGCTCTAATGATGGATCTGCCAAAGTCTGCTGTTGTTAGCTGAGCATAATCTATCTTATAGTGAGAAATGAATGTATTTCTGGACAACCAGGCTGCTGCTTTACAGATTGTTTCTGGTGAAACTCTACAGTATGCTGCCCATGAAGTCGCCACTGCCCTGGTTGAGTGTGCCCTGATGCCTTCCGGAATAGCCAGTTGTCGAATAGAGTAAGCCTTTTTTGATAGATATTAACCAGCCAGGATGCGATTGTTCAGGAAGTTGCTGGATGACCCTTCCTAGGTCCATGTGGAATTATGAGGAGAGTATCTGACTTCCTGAAGGAAGCTGTGGCTTCCAGGTAATTGGTAATGCTAGTTTTCACATCCAATGCATGGGGTTCACCTTGGTTTTTAGTAAAAGATGGAAGAATGATATCCTGATTGTAATGAAAAGAGGATGATACTTTGGGAATGAAATGATCCGAGGGTCTTACTACCACTCTATCGGGATAGAAGGAAGGAAGGTTATCTTCAAAGTTAGGTTCCAAAGAGAGATTGAGTCAGCCGGAAAAAAGGAGGGTTAGACAGCGCGTCAAGAACTGTAGAGAGATCCCATGCCGGACATTTTGTTGTTTTCGGAGGTCTGATGTTTAGGCAGGCCTTCATAAACTGGATTACCAGAGGATATAGAGCCCATCTAACGCCCGTTTTAGCTGGTAGGCCGGAAACGTGAACTTTAAGGGTACTCAAACTCAGTCCTTTATTAATACCCAATTGAAGGAACTCTAGAACTTGCGGCGGTTCTGGTGATATTGGGTTCCAGTTTCTTTGCTGGGCAAACGTACAAAACCTACTCCAGACTTGTGAGTATGTTTTGTTGGTGGTGCTTTTTCTGGCCTGTAGAAGAGTCAAAATTACATCCCTGCTCTAGCAGCCGAGTCCTCTCGATTTCCATGCTGTCAAGTATAACTTCTTCAGTGCTGGATGCAGGAATTGACCCTGGGATAGGAGGTCTGATGTTATCAGGAGAGGCAGAGGCTGTTGCAAGCTAAGCTGTAGTAGGGTTATAAACCAAGGCCTCCTCGGCCAAAAAGGCATCACTGCTATCACCGTGGCTGATGATCTCCAAAGCCTGGATAGGAATTTTGTGATTAAGGGAGTCGGTGGAAAAATGTAACCCAGTTTGAAATTCCATGGGTGGATCAGGCAGTCCATTCCCTTGGCCGATGGGAAGGCTGCTCTCGACAGAAATCTGTGGCATTTGGTGTTCATAGGAGTAGCTGCCAGGTCGATCTCCTGTATTCCCCAAGTTTCTGAAAGGAGAGAAAAAGCCTGCTGGCTTAATGACCACTCGTTGTTCGAGAGAAGTTCCCTGCTTAGATAGTCGGCCAGCATGTTCTGTGCTGCCGGGACATACACTATCCTTAGGTCTATCAGATGTACTTGTGCCCACTCCAAAACAGGGCGAACTTCTTCCATTAGTGTGCGACTCCTCGTACCTCCCTGCCTTTGAATATATGCTACAGCAACTCTGTTGTCCAGTTGAATCAGAACGCTCTTCCCCTTCAGGTATGGAGCAAAGGCCAGAAGCGCTTGAAAGGCTGCTCTGAGTTCCAGTATATTTGATACTATACCGTGAGCTCGAAACTGCCACTGTCCTTGGGCTGCAAGATTCTGGTGATGGGCTCCCCATCCCCTCTGACTGGCATCTGAAGTAACCACTTCCGGCAGAGGAGGAACTATATGCTTGTACCTCCTGAGGTTGCTGAAACGTGTCCACCACCACATTGATTGTTTCACATGTCTGTGAATGCAGATTGTCTGATGCATTGATGCTCCACTCCACTGCCTTAGAAAGGAATTCTGTAACACTCTTGTGTGCCACTGGGACCACTGGATCATGGGCAGAGTTGCCGACATGGAACCCAGGACGCTCATACAGACTCTGTATCAGTTACTCACCAGGCCTGAGATGCTGAGAGTGGCTTCCCTTGCAACTGAGTGCGCTATACACCTGGAGGTGGCACAGAAGGTATTGGGCACGGAGGGGCACGGGTCGCCAGCAGGTTGAGGAGGCTTGTGTGAAGAAACTTCTGGCAGAGAGAAGACTAGAATGCTGGACCGATGAGGAAAAACGGCTGAGGCTCAAACACCTTGATCTGGAGATGGTGACTGAAGCAAATTCTAATGAAGAGGCCGAGGGTCAAACACCGTGGCCCAGTAGAGGGGAAGTCCTCTAAGCAAGACAGGGTCATGCACGTTAATCAGGCAGAGGAGAAGTCTTTATAGCAGGCCGAGGATCAAACACAGGGATCAGGCAATAGCAAAGTCCTTAGAACAGGCTGAGGGTCAAACACAGGGATTAGGCAGGAAGAGAAGTCCGTAAGGCAAGCCGAGGTCAAGTGCAGGAGAAGTTCAGAGATGGTCAAGACGATCTGGGTCACAGCAGGCAGGCACAGGTAAACAAGACTTGGGAACAGGAACACTGGAAGCTGAAAAGACAAACCAGCAATGAGACAAGCAACAAGACTGCTTTATATAGGCCCGCCAGGAGACTCACGCCATGCGCACATTTTTGACATTTATATATAAAATTTTTTATCCATATGTAGGATGTTTAATTTTATTAGTTACGTTCTTCTTATGCACACCTCCTATGTTTTTGGAGTCATTTCTAAGTGGCTCTGATAGGATATATACTACCCAATAAAAATTTTTGAAAGTATATGATGTAATTAATGTTAATGCCTCGCATCTAACCACTGGTATAATCAAACTTCCTTTGGGATTATATTTATACCCCAATTAAGTAAAGGTGCGTGTTTGGTTGGAGTGCATTTTTTGTTTATTTTCATTTTATTTTCCAAGCTTACAGGCTGTTTCGGTATTAAGACCTTTTTACTTCCTGTTCTGGCAAATTTCCAATATCTAAGATGGTTTTGTAACACTCAGCTACGATTTGGTGAAGCGCAAGGTGATTTCCGGTCCCGTTTCATAATGAGGCTTGGTTTTACTGTGGTGTTATTTATGTGCGACACGTCAGTGCGTCGCCCGTGCCCCAGACGACGTTAGAGTGTGACGAAACGCGCGTCGGGAGGAGCTGACGTGCTGCATGTACCGTCTGCAGGACGGGTGATCGCTTAAGCCGGCCGGCTGAATTTTATGCTGTTTTTACTCTACTACACTGTAATGCCCCGTACACACGGTCGGATTTTCCGATGGAAAATGTCCGATCGGAGAGTGTTGTCGGAAATTCCGACCGTGTGTGGGCTCCATCGGACATTTTCCATTGGATTTTCCGACACACAAAGTTGGAGAGCGGGAGATAAAATTTTCCGACAACAAAATCCGATCGCGTCAATTCCGACCGTGTGTGGCCTGTTCCGACGCACAAAGTGCCACGCATGCTCAGAAGAAATTCCAAGACGGAGCAGCTCGTTCTGGTAAACTTAGCGTTCGCAATGGATACAGCACTTTCGTCACGCTGCAATGTTAAAAATGGTTTAATACAGCGCACTCTCTTCTTCTTTATAATGTGACAAGAATTAAGTAGTTTTGCTGCTCATATTCACACACACTTCTCACAAAGTTTTATTTTTGTTTTTTTTATTGGGATTCCCTGAATATATTGTTATTAGTTGTCACATCTGACAGAATTTTTTTTTTTATTTAATTTTTTTGGGGATTTTAAGCCTTTTTTTTTATTTAATGTTTGGATTTTTTCCAAGGCTGATCTTTGTTCAATGTTATTTTTTTTTTTACTCCAGAATATTTTTGTGTGTGTTTTGTGTGACAAGTTACCCCAACACCATTGATATCTTTTATTATTTAATCTCAAGGAGATTGTTTGTTGTTGGTGTCCCTTGTTCATTTCACATTGTATATTTGAAATGTACCTGAATCCTCACAAACAAACTGTCCTTTTTGAAGTAAAACACATAGAGTATAATTCAAAACAAAAATCCTTTATTAAGGGATCAGAACCAAACAAAGAGAAAGGCAACACTGGATCAACAGGAGAAATTAGCGAAGCCTGGGACCCCCACGGCAGACATCAATTCTTGAACATCAAAATTGGTGGCCTGAGGAGTCCATATGTAAGGGAGGGCAGTCTGGTCCAGAATTCGCAGAGATCCGGATAGCAGCAGATGACATGTGTGTCCCCAGGCTGTGGTACCACAAGAGGCTGCATTTTTTGGCGGACCAGACTGGATCCAGGGTCCTCACTTTCTGGTCTTCCTTTCACGTTTCCTTCCCGGCTGTGGCTGTGCAGTTGGAGATGTGGCAGGAGGAGGAGTAGGACCTGGAGGAGGACTGTGAGGACCTGGAGGAGAAGGAGGACCTGCAGGAGGAGGAGGAGGACCATCGCAAAGGTGTGTCTGTGCTGTCATTTGGCCCCTCATACCTTTGTTAAGAGCCTCCAATATGAGCGCCTCACACAAGACTTGTTGTCCCTCCTCCATCCTCTGCATTTTATATGCAATGAGGGCAGCAATGTCCTCCTCCACGGTCTGTGGTGCTCCCAGGACCTCTGTAGCCCTCCAAAAGAGTCCTCCGGTAGCCTCCTCTAGGGCACTCCTCCTACTGCCACTTTCTCTTTTCAGGGGGGGTTGGGGGACCTGCAGATCAGCCAGCCGGCTCGGCCCGGCCACCTCCTGGCTGAGACTTCCCTGTGTATGAAAAAGGGACATGGTTTTAGTTGTTGCTTCATCAATCACAATCCTAAATTAGTACTCCCAACTAACATCTAGTTAACATCATTGATTGGACAAGCAGAAATATTTAGAGGAATGCTATACCTGGCTCAATCTGGGCTCCTCCACATGTGGCCTGGAAGGGCCAGGTTGGGCGTCAGAAGCCTCAGCCGGGGGGGAAGGAAGCGTGGAAGGAAGACTGGAGAGGGATGACCTGGGTTCAGTCTGGCCTGCCAAAAAATGCAGCCTGTCATAGTACAACATCCTGGGGACATAGATGTCATCTGCTGCTCCGGATCTCTGTGAATCCAGGACTTTCTTTCGCTCCCTCAGATATGTACTCCTCAGGCCACCAATGAAGATCTTTAAATAGGTAATGTCTGCCGTGGGGATCACCTGCTTCACAATTTCACACAATTGCACCAGTGCTGCCTTCCTCTTTGCTTGGTTCTTGAAATGGGGGTGGTTAATCTCCCACAGACAGGGCAGCTCCCTTAAGATATCTATGAATACTGACATGAAGTCATTGTCTTTCACTAAGATATCCATGTTTACTGCAAGACACAACACAAGACAAAGCCTAATGTCAGACAAAACTCTCCTAATCTTGTTACAATATAGGCTTCAATGTAGAAGCAGTATAGGCACAAGTTTGTCTCTTACCTTCATTCTTACGATCGGCGCGTCCAATGCTCCTTCCTCCGCTCACAGATCGTACATAATACGCACGCGTGTTACGCTTTATACACACTGCGCATGCGTGTAACTCCGCCCGTCCCTGACGTTCTTTCTAGTCTATTCCCCGCCCCTTTTCGTTTGGCGCAGTGGGTGAAGAGCACATGGCGGAGTTAGAGCAGGTGTGTGCTAATTATAGCAACGAGGAGGAGGAGGAGGAGGAAAGCCCGGATCCGGACACGTCCCGATCCAGAAGGAGACGTTTTAAGGTCACAAATATGTCCTTTGGGGAGATGTTGGAGATGGTCGACATCATGAAGAAGTCCGACTATGACGGAAAGTATGGGCCTTACCCAAACCCCAACATCAGAAAGGCAAAGATCATGGCGAAAGTGGTCAAAAGCCTTCACAAGAATTTCGGGGTACGAAGATCGAAAGATCAGCTCAGGAAGCGGTGGTCGGACCTGAAGTTAAGAGAGCCAGAGCAGTACCGAAAGATCCGGAGAGTGCTGCAAAAAGTAAGTAGTTGTGCTGTGTTCCTATTCTTTCTGTTTTTATTGCGTTCGTGCTGCTCCATATGCTTTTATTAATTGTAACGTTTAAAAGGGCAACTTTAATGTTCATGGGCCCATTATTCGTTCGTATCAAACATTTTTCTTTCGGCCTCTAAAACACCATTGTTTAGGCCAGTGGTTCTCAACTCCAGTCCTCAGGACTCACCAACAGGCCAAATTTTAAGTATTACCTTGGGGAGATGCAGACTAGAATACTGCAATCACTGAGCAGCAAATTATATCACCTGTGATGTATTTCAGTTATCTTGCAAACCTGGCCTGTTAGTGGGTCCTGAGGACCGGAGTTGAGAACCACTGGTTTAGGCCATATGCATTTTCCCACATTTTTTTTGGGCCTACTTGGATGCCAAATATTTGTTTGTGTAGATGGGTTTGTTACTAGAATGAAATGCCAACTAGATTCTGTGTAAGGAGAGGACACTGAGCAGCTGTTTTCACATCTGGACACTGGAGCACTAGTGTGGGACACAAGAACACCATTTTTATTAGGGGGGCACACAGGTGCTCCAGTGTATACTATAGGGGGGGTCTACATCTGTAAAGCTTGTACTAAACAGGTAAAGTATTGCAGCTTGACAAAGGCCAATACAAAAAATACATCTTGAAACTCTGCTAAAATAGACAATTGTACCCCACTTCCAAGCAATGTTTCCTATTTATAGTTCTGCCATCAAATATCTGTGTGCTAAGTATACCATTTTTGTTTTACATAGGGGAGAAAAGACTCGGAGGACACCCCTCATCCGAGGAGACCAGAGACCCCCCACCTCTGGAAGAAGGTGAAATACCACCAACCCAAGCTGAGCAGGAGGAAGAAGAAGATGTGGTGGAGATTGGCACCACAACAGGTGAGTGTCTGCGACCACAGGCTCAGGTAAACGAGATGGATGGTGGCAGATTTTTGAGACCTGTTTTTGTTTTGTTTCTCTCTTTTTAGGTGATCGTGATGTGAGGAATCCAGAACGTTTCACATCAGAAAGTGCCCAGATTCTGATTGGGGAGATCATGGGGTGTAATGTAGAACTGCAAAACATACAGCAAAAAATCAATGATGTTATTAAAAAAATAATAATAACATCATTGATGTTTTGGGGCGAATTTAAAACCCCACAAAATCACTTTTTGGATTGTGGTCCAATCTTTTAAATTTTTTTGCAATGTTTTGAAAAGCCAAATTTGGAGGATGCACACAGTGTGCCAACATGTGCTATCTGCCATCACGGGAGATCAATGGACGCGTTTTGGGGGTGCAACCCTTCCTCAATTATAAAGTAGCGTTGAGGAAGGGCTTGCTCCCCCAAAACACGTCCCTTGATCCCCCCTGATGGCAGATAGCACATGTTGACATTCGTAAATTGGTGTGCATCTTCCAAATTTGGCTTTTCCAGGGGTGATTTCCCCCCATCTGAACGCTATATCAAACCCAGTTCCTAAATACTGATGTCTGATATAGCCTTCAGGTTTTACCTAATGTGAACTTTGTAAGTTCAAGTTTTTTGGCTTTCTTGTTGGTTTTACACAGGCCTGTTTTATCTGAAATGGACATTTCGATTTTTGATAATGCCCCCCCCCCAAAAATTGTTATACAACAAACATGTTGGTTTGTTTTAAAAACCTTTGGTAAATGCACATGTGATTGTGCAGGTATAAAAAAGTTGCTTACTCAAGAATGTGTGGATTATTGTCTCAACACTACAATACAACACTTTTGGGGTGATGTAATTGCTGTTTTCTGCAAAAATGGGTGTTATTTCCTAAGGGCAAATCCTCTTGGCACTACAAGTGCAGTTTCAGTGCAGTTGCAAGTGCACTTGTAGTGAAATGTGTTTTTGCATTTAGGAAATAACAGCCAACAGTGCTTTGTATAAGGTTACACAATCACGACATTTTCTGGACTCAACACATTTCTGTCAGGGTCAGCTAAAACAAACACAAGCAGTAAATGTCCACCAAGAATTTCTTTTTTTTTTTTATTATAAAAAGGCTTCACAGATTGTCTGGCATGTTGATAGCCCTCCTACCAGCAAAGAACTCCAGGTAGCGTAACCGGACATCACGGGCACTCAGGGAGGGCAAGCCAGGACGGCCACTTTCAAGCGCCGTCAGTGTGGTTTGATGTAGGATTCCGGCCTCAGGCCCAACTGAGCCAGCATAGTTGGCCGAATGTTTCCTTAAAAAGTTATGGAGAACACAGCACGCCAGTATAATATGGTTCAGTTTATACTCCGCCATATGGACAGGTGTCAGAAATAGTCGGAACCGGCTGGCCAGGATTCCAAATGTGTTCTCCACCACTCTTCGGGCTCTGGCCAGCCGGTAATTAAAAACCCTCTGTTCAGGGGTGAGGGTCCTCATTGGGAATGGCCGCATCAGGTGGTCCCCCAGCGCAAATGCTTCATCAGCAACGAACACAAATGGGAGTCCTTCCACATTGTCCTCTGGAGCTGGCAAGTCCAAGCTGCCATTCTGGAGATGCCTGTAGAACTCCGTCTGGGTGATGACTCCACCATTGGACATCCGGCCATTCTTCCCCACGTCCACATACAAGAAGTCATAATTAGCCAACACCACCGCCAACATCACTATACTATTAAACCCCTTGTAATTATAATAGTACGACCCCGAGTTGGGTGGTGGGACGATGTGGACGTGTTTCCCATCAATTTCCCCTCCGCAGTTAGGAAAGTCCCACCGCTCAGCAAAGTGGGAGGCCACAGTCTGCCATTCCTGTGGCGTGGAAGGAAACTGTTGAGGAAAAAACAATAAACATTACTATTTTTACTCAGAAACATGGCAAGCAGATTATACACAAACATTATGGGGCAATCTCCAGATAGCATTTACTAAGGGGAATTTAACAACACCAAAGTGTAAGGTACACCTATCATATTCCCTCTCCCCCCCCTCTCATGGGCCATTTCTAACATTATAGGGGGTGTGTGGAAATCTTGGACAGGTAACCCTCTTCACTTTATTGAGAGATGAATGCCTAAATAATGGGTATTACTTTGAACAGCCCCTCCTTAGTTACACTATTGGCAGACCACTGGACAGGTAAGAAGTGTCTGAATACAAAGATATAAATACACACTGTACACATTTGAGGACATTTGGACATTCTGCTATTACCTATCAAGATAATAATAGGATACAAAAACTTTAAACAGTACCATTGGAAAGTATACAGGCAGGCCCTTGCACTACATGCTTTGGGGAATTCATCCATAAATCTGAGCACTAAAGAGGTGGGTATAGTGTGTATGGGTTTGGCAAAGTCAGCAGATAGATGATTGAGGATAGAGAATTGGGATCAGCTGACTTAGCAGTTGGGGGAGGGAGGGTTACTAAAAATTATTTGGGGACACCACAAAAAAAAAGCCTCTGGCACTCTGCCTGAATTTAAATCAAAAATAACATTTCCAAACATTTTAGGGGGTTTTTGGGATAAAGCACTACTATGGAGCTGATAAAATACATTGTTAAGTGACTACATGAGGTGAATATAGGGCAGGAGACACCATGCTGGGGAGGTTAGTGA
This sequence comes from Lithobates clamitans, assembly GCA_037952925.1. Lineage (NCBI taxonomy): Eukaryota > Metazoa > Chordata > Amphibia > Anura > Ranidae > Lithobates > Lithobates clamitans. The sequence goes on along the minus strand of JBBGZY010000053.1, from coordinate 4,645,304 downwards.
AGGGCAAATATGTATGAAGGACCTAAAATAATAATTACATACAAATCCAGCATGCATTGGGACAAAGGGGACATTCACAGCATATTACAAGCATGGTAATTAGGGAATGAGGAAAGAAATACAATATATTATCAAACATTCAATACAATAAAATGTGATATAAAAGGATAAAAATCTTACCTTCATATACTCCTTCTGCAGGACCTGGATGATGGCAGAACAGGTCTCTGGGATAATGATCCCCAGAGCCTGGGGGGAGATGCCTGTCGAGAACTTCAAGTCCTGCAGACTTCTCCCTGTGGCCAAATACCGCAGGGTAGCGACCAACCTCTGCTCCGGAGTGATGGCTTGCCTCATGCAGGTATCCTGCCTGCTGATATAGGGGGTCAGCGAAGCCAACAAACGGTGAAACACGGGGTCCGTCATCCGGAGAAAGTTCCTGAAATCATCAGGATTATTCTCACGGATCTCACGGAGCAAAGGCATATGAGAGAACTGGTCACGCTGAAGCAACCAATTCTTGGTCCATGAACTCCTCCCCACCCTGTTCATGGACTGGACTTGTGTCAAGGTCAGGACCCCAACACCAAGCCCCCGCACAGCACGAACTCTACGAGGAGTACGCATACGAAACATGGCTAGAAAACGGTCGGCTGCTCAGAACGAAGTAACAGAACGCACTGAAGAACAGCAAGGCCTGTGAAGAGCGACCTGAAAAACAGCAACGGGCGGGCAAGATCACACAGAAAACTCCGATATGAACTGACTGCATGCACTGAAGAGCAGATACAAACCCACAAGCACAAACTGAAAGGCAGAAAACGATCTGAAAGCCACGAGTCTGAAAAAGCGCGAATCGTCTCTCACCAAACTTTTACTAACACGAGATTAGCAAAAGGAGCCCAAAGGGTGCCGCGCTTGGTTCTGAACCGGCCTTTTCTAGTCTCGTCGTACGTGGTGTACGTGACCGCGTGGTTGGCGATCGGAAATTCCGACAACTTTGTGCGACCGTGTGTAGACAAAAAAAGTTTGAGCCAACATCCGTCGGAAAAAATCCTAGGATTTTGTTGTCGGAATGTCCGAAAAAAAACCTATAAGTGTTTTTTACTATTCTTAATAAACTGAAATACCAGGATTATGCTATGGTGTTTCCCTTTCTTTTCCCGGGGAACCTCTGAATGGGAACCATCCCTCACATTTGGAGTTACATATACATCCCTCCATGGTGTGACCGATCCCCTGTGGCTTGGTGGAGAAGTGTCATTCATCATCCCCTCTGGCTATAGGAAGTGGAGATTGTTCCCTACCAGTCCATCCAGATAAAGGCCCCGACCGGGTTAAGGTCACAAGCTCCTTTGGGCTTGCTTTGTGGTAATTCTATATTGAGCCATCACAGTGGTGCGGTGGAGGAATGTTTACCCAATCACCTATTTGTATACTGTGAAGACCGGAATTTGAGCCCAGGCCTTCTCACAACACTTTTTATGGGCTATTCTTTTGCTTTGCTAGGGCTTTATTAATAATTTTTGGTTCATTATATTAAGCAATTTTGTATTAATTTTTTTGTGGTTAATTATCAAGGTGTATTTTATTATTTGACATCAATCATTCACTTAGGGATATTAGCGCTGCTACCTTTGTTGCTATTATGATATTGTGTGTATCTCACATAGTGCGGCTGCTTTTTTAGGGATTTTTTTCAGAACTCTAACACTGATTTAATTTTTTGGTTGTTTTGTTTTTACACTATTATTCTTTGAGGCACGATTTGTAAAGATTTTTTGTGTACTACAGCGCGGTATTTTTCCCACTATACATTCGTGCGCGCCAACCCGCAGTATCATGCACTCATATGCGCCGTAGTGCTACTGTCCCGCGCAGGCACACTAGGAAGCGCGGACGCAGACAGGTGAGGTTTCCACTATTTCTCTTACAGTGCCCCACCAAGGGGCAGCCTCCGGATGCCCAACCTAGCCAAGATCCCGGGGTGTCTTCTGTGAAATTTTTGCACTAAGCGAGGAGCATAGACATTGCTAGAAGGTTCCCAAGAATTGTCCTCTGGGGGATACCCCTTCCACTTAACTAAGTATTAACTTAACTAAGTATTGTACCCGTCCCCCCCTCTTTCTGCACTCTACTATTGCCTCCACTTTGAATTTCTCTTCTCCTTCAATCCTAATTGGTGGAGGAGGTATCTCTCCTCTTCCTGGGAAAGAGTTGGGGATGACCGGCTTTAGTAAAGAGACATGAAACACTGGGTGTATCCTATAAGAGCTAGGCAAGATCAGTTCAAAAGCCACAGGATTTACTACCCTCCTAATTTCAAAAGGACCAATGAACTTGGGGCCTAATTTACGTAACGGGCAAGGTAGTTTAAAATTGATAGCAGATAGCCACACTTTATCTCAAACTTTGAAACTTGGGTTACTCTTTCTTCCTCTATTATAGTATTCTTCGTAGCTCTTTTGGGCTTTCTTCATGGCTTCTTGAATCTGCAAGAAATTTGTTTGGATAAAATGTATTCGATCTTGTACTGCAGGAGTTGCACCTTCAGGAATGGAATCTGGTAGAAAAGAAGAGAGAAAACCGAAGTTTGCCCAGAAAGGCATTTGGTTGATGGCAGAATGTATGGAGTTGTTGTAGGCAAACTCTGCGCAAGGTAAAAGAGAAGACCAGTCATCTTGGGAGCAGGAGCAGAAACAATGGAGGTATTGCTCTAGAGTTTGATTCGTCCTCTCTGTCTGGCCATTGCTTTGTGGACGATATGCAGAAGAGAGGGAGGTCTTGATTTCTAGAGATTTGCACAGATCCTTCCAAAATTTTGAAGTGAATTGAATTCCCCTGTCGGATACAATATTGTGAGGAACACCATGAAGTCTTACCACTTCTTTTATAAAGATATTTGCGGTTGTTGAAGCAGAAGGAGTGCCTATTATGGGCAGGAAGTGTGTCATTTTTGAGAGGTGGTCAACAACCACTAGGATGGTAGTAAACTTCTCAGAGGGGGGCAGGTCAGTGATAAAGTCCATAGAGACCTCTTTCCAGAGATGTTCAGGAACGGGTAAAGATCTTAAAAGTCCCCATGCCTTGGCAATTGACCCCTTACTGTGTTGGCAAAAAATACAAGATTGTTCAAACTCTTTGCAGTCTTGTCTCCAGACCCGGCCACCAGAGGGAGCGATTGATTCGTTCAGAGGTTTTCTGTATTCCAAAGTGTCCTGCCAGCTTGTGGTCATGAAAAGTTTCCAAAATCTGAAGTCTTAGCAGAGGAGGAACGAATACTTTCTCTTGGACCTATAACAAACCGTCTCTCTTTTCCAGGGAGGATACTTCGGGTTCAGTACATTGACTGGAGGCCTGTTTAATGGCTGATCTGAGATTGGGCTGAATGAGGCTAAGGAAGTTGTGTGGAAATAGGATGGTTCCAGGTTCTTTTGATTAATTGATTTCTGGGAATACGGGAGAGTGCATCCGCCTTCCCGTTCTTAGAGCCAGGTCGGTAGGAGATATGGAAGTTGAACCTGGAGAAGAATAAGGCCCAATGGGCCTGACGAGGTCTAAGGCGCTTGGCTGTTCGGAGATATTCCAGGTTATGGTGGTCTGTGAAAATCATGATGGGTTGGGATGCCCCTTCCAGCAAATATCCCCACTCTTCCAAGGCAAATTTTATGGCTAGTAACTCTCGGTCCCCGACATCATAATTTTTCTCCAGAGGGCTGAGTTTACGAGAGGCAAAGGCCACCGGGTGGAGCAGAGCTTTTTTGGCCACTTCTTTGAGACAGGATTACATAGAGCAAAACTGGATTGGGATGTTGGAGAATAGGAGCGGACATGAAAAGTCTCTTTAATTCATTGAAAGCTTCCTGGGCTTCCTGGGACCTTTGGAACCTAGTCTGCTGGCGGGTTAGTTGAGTGATGGGGGAAATGATGGAAGAGAATCCTTTAATGAATCTGCGATAAAAATTGTCAAAGCCAACAAATCGCTGAACCACCTTTTTATCTGAAGGGGCTGGCCATTCCTGGATGGCTCTAACTTTCTATGGGTCCATTGCGACTCCTCCTACAGAGATGATGAACCCGAGGAACTGGATGGTATCTTTCTCAAATTCACATTTCTCCCCTTTCAAGTATAGGCCATGTTTTCTGAGGATCGAGAGCACCTTCTTCACATGGATACAATGTATTTCTACTGTGGTGGAAAAGATCAAGATAAACAATTACAAAGTTATCCAGATACTCACGTAAGATGTCGTTGACCAGATGTTGAAATGTAGCCGAGACGCTACAGAGCCCAAAAGGCATCACTAAATATTCAAAGTGCCCAAATCTGGACCTGCAGGCTGTCTTCCACTTGTCTCCATCACATATCCGAACAAGATTGTATGCTCCCCGGAGATCTAGTTTGGTAAATACTTGAGCGGTTCGGAGACATTGCAAAAGTTCAGGAATAAGAGGGAGCGGATTCCTGTTCTATATAGTAATTTTATTAAGCTCCCTTATAGTCCACACAAGGCCTCAGGGATCCGTCTTTTTTTTCAACGAAAAAGATTTCTGCTCCAGCTGGGGAAGAAGGACAGATTAATCCTTTTTCAAAATTTTCGTCGGTGTAGGAACGGAGGGCTTCTAGTTCGATCTCTGATAGAGGAAAAATGTGGCTGAAGGGGATCTCGGACCTGGGTAGGAGATTAATAGGGCAATCATAAGGCCGATGGGGTGGCAAACTGTTTGCTTTCTTTTTATCAAAAATGTCCAGAAATTCATGATATGCTGAGGGGACATGCTGGAGGTTATCTGGTACTGGTTGTAGAGCTAAGCAAGGAGCGGTTCTGTCGTATTTTGGCAAAGGGCAATGCTGAGAGCAATACGTGGAGGAGAAAAGAATTTCTCTTTTGCTCCAAATGATCTGAGGATCATGGGCCTGCAACCATGGATATCCCAGGATAATTGGAAACATAGGTGAACTTATAATGTTAAAGCGTAAAAATTCTTTATAGCCAGAGTCCGTGGAAGTAAGAATAGGCTTAGTTTCCTGAGTGACGGCCCAGAGCAGGGAAGGGACCCATCTGCCAGATGTATTTGCAGACATTGTTTCTTGACTTGTAGGGGGGTGTGCAGGCTTTGGGCTAGAGATGCATCCAGAAAGCAACTGCAAGCTCCTGAGTCAACAATGGCTGGCAGCCAGACCTCCTCTTCTGCCACCTGCAATGAGACCGGGAGGACAAGGTAAGATTGGTTTGAGCTAGCAACTTGGAAGTTCATGGCAGACTGTGGACGGCACTTACTAGGTCTGATGGGGCAGTTGCGTAAGAAGTGGCTGGCCTCCCCACAGTACAGTCAAAGGTTGGCTTGGCGCCGGCAGAGTCTTTCATCAGGAGAGAGCAGGGACATAACTAAACCCAGTTGCATGGGCTCACAGTTGGGGGATGAGGAAGGGGCCACAGAAGGTGCAGGAACAGGTGGCACCCGTGGCAGCATCCAGGTAGGTCTTGAGGACTGGAAGCACTCAGAGCGAAGCTACCATAGGTGTCTTTCAAGATTGGTGGCAAGTTGGATCAGGTCTTCCAAGGAGGCAGGAGTATCCACCTGAGCCAGTTCATCGTTTAGGGTTTCCAAGAGACCTTGGCGATACTGGTTTTTAAGAGCGGCCTCATTCCAGTTAGTGTCTCCAGACCATTTTCGGAATTCCACAGTGTAGTCCTCAACAGGTCTCTTTCCCTGGGTTAGAGTGTGCAGAATGGACTCGGCCGTGGCAGTGCGCTGTGGGTCGTCATATATAATTGGGCCATTGAGTCAAAGAAGGTGTCCACCGAGTTGAGAAGGAGGCTCTTCTGCTCAAGGAGGTAGTGAGCCCAAGATTGCGGTTTGTCAGATAGTAAGGAGATGATAAATCCCACCTTCACAGATTCTGAAAGAAAAGTCCTGGGTTGGAGGGCTAAATACAACAGACAAGCATTTTTGAATGCCCTGCACTTCTTCCGGGTCCCGGAAAACCATTCCGGAGTGGGGACACTGGGTTCAGGAAGGGTCATTACCACTGCGGGAGCTGGGTTAGCTTGACTCTGTGGGGGAGATGTCCCGCTGGCAGATGCTGACGTGGTGTCTGAAAGGCTTGAAGACAGCGTTGAAGACGGTGTTGAAGACGGCCTTCAATCTGAAAATAGCCACCTTGGAGTCTCTGAACAGTCTGGGTAAGGGCTCAAACCTGCTGGCAGAGCGCCTCAAGGGGAGAGCCAGCTCTGTCGGCCTCACTCATGGCTGGTTTGTACTATCAGGTACTCACCAGGGCCAAGATGCTGAGAGTGGCTTCCCTTGCAACTGAGTGCGCTATACCCCTGGAGGTGGCACAGAAGTTATTGGGCACGGAGGGGCACGGGCCGCCAGCAGGTTGAGAAGGCTTGCGTGAAGGAACTTCTGGCAGAGAGAAGACTAGAATGCTGGACCGATGAGGAAAAATGGCTGAGGCTCAAACACCTTGATCTGGAGATGGTGACTGAAGCAAAGTCTAATGAAGAGGCTGAGGGTCAAACACCATGGTCCAGTAGAGGGGAAGTCCTTTAAGCAAGCCGGGGTCATGCACTTTAATCAGGCAGAGGAGAAGTCTTTATAGCAGGCCGAGGATCAAACACAGGGATCAGGCAATAGCAAAGTCCTTAGAACAGGCCGAGGGTAAAACACAGGGATCAGGCAGGAAGAGAAGTCTGTAAGGCAAGCCAAGGTCAAGTGCAGGAGAAGTTCAGAGATGGTCAAGACGATCCGGGCCACAGCAGGCAGGCACAGGTAAACAAGACTTGGGAACAGGAACACTGGAAGCTGAAAAGACAAACCAGCAATGAGACAAGCAACAAGACTGCTTTATATAGGCCCGTCAGGAGACTCACGGCGTGCGCACAGTAGTGTGTGCGTGCACACTCGCGTGCGCCGACCTGCAGTATCGCGCACTTGTATGCGCCGTAGCGCTACTCTCCCACGCAGGCGCACTGGGAAGAGCCGACGCTGACAGGTGAGGTTTCTACTATTTCTCTGACACTCTGGCTGGTAAATGTGTTGCTGAGATTAGCCTCTGTATTTTTTACTAGAGGCATAAGCTTCTCCTGAGGACGGTGTCCAATTCCGCCCCCAGGAATATCATCTTCTGTGTGGGCAGTAGGGATGAGCCGAACACCCCCTGGTTCGGTTCGCACCAGAACCTGCGAACGGACCGAAAAATTTGCACGAACGTTAGAACCCCATTGAAGTCTATATGACTCGAACGTTCAAAATCAAAAGTGCTAATTTTAAAGGCTAATTTGCATGGTATTGTCCTAAAAAGGGTTTGGGGACCCGAGTCCTGCCCCAGGGGACATGTATCAATGCAAAAAAAAGTTTTAAAAACGTCCGTTTTTTGGGAGCAGTGATTTTAATGATGCTTAAAGTGAAAAAAAAAGTGAAATATTCCTTTAAATATCGTACCTGGGGGGTGTCTATAGTATGCCTGTAAAGTGGCGCATGTTCCCCATGCTTAGAACAATCCCTGCACAAAATGACATTTTTAAAGGAATAAAAGTCATTTAAAACTGCTTGCAGCTTTAATGTAATGTCGGGTCCCGACAATATGGATGAAAATCAGTGAGACAAATGGCATGGGTACCCCCCCCCCCCTGTCCATTACCAGGCCCTTTGGGTCTTGCATGGATATTAAGGGGAACCCCACACCCAAATTAAAAAAAGGAAAGGCAGGGGGCCCCCAGGCCCTATATACTCTGAACAGCAGTATACAGGCTGTGCAAACAAGACAGGGACTGTAGCTTTATTGTTAAGTAGAATCTGTTTGTAATTTTGAACTGGTACATTTTTAAAGTGTAGCTCCAGCCAAAAAATCTATTTTTAAGCTTTTTGGAAAACATAGGGAAGGGTTATCACTACTGTGACATTTGTTTTGCTGTCTGTGCTCCTCTTCAGAATATTTCACCTCACTTTCTGTCCCAATGACAAATGTTTTTAGAAAATTTGGGTTTTTTAGTAAAACAAGGATTGGTGATAAAGCATCAATGGAAAGGAGAAATGTTTTTCCCATATTAACTCTTACAGGAGAGAATTTCTCTTCCTAGGGGTAGATTTCATCTGTTGTCTCCTTCTGTTTGCAAGTAGGAGTCGTTTGTAAGTTGGATGTTTGAAAGTAGGGGCCTGCCCTATATACTCTGCAGAAATTGTGGCCTTAGGTGTTGGTGTTGCCACAACACTGTAAGCCCTCACAGGGCCCTGCTGTGAAATATTAGATCAATAATTGTAATTACATGCCCCTGTTGAACAGGAGCAGAAAAATAGGGCCTTTGATGATGGTGGTAGTGCTGGTGCCACAACACTGTAAGTCCTCACAGTTACTCTTGGTGGGTGCTGGAACGGGCCCTACTGTGAAATATTAGATCAAGAATTGTAATTACATGCACCTGTTGAACAGGGGCAGAAAAATTGGGCCTTTGGTGCTAGTGGTTGTGGTGGTGCTGGTGCTACAACACTGTAAGTCCTCACAGTTAGTCTTGGTGGGTGCTGGAACAGGCCCTGCTGTGAAATATTAGATCAAGAATTGTAATTACATGTCCCTGTTGAACAGGGACAGAAAAATTGGGCCTTAGGCACTGGTGCTGGAGCCACAACACTGCAACCCCTTACAGATACTATAGTTGGAGTGCAAGAACGAGCCCTGCTGCAAAGAATTGCATCAAAAATTTTAATTACACGCCCCTGTTAAACAGGGGCTGAAAAATTGGGCCTTATGCACTGGTGCTGGTGCCACAATACTGTAACCCCTCACAGATACTTTAGTTGGAGCTCAGGAACGAGCCCTGCTGCAAAGTATTGCATCAAAAATTGTAATTACACGCCCCTGTTAAACAGGGGCTGAAAAATTGGGCCTTACCCACTGGTGGCAGCACCCAGAAACAAAAATATTCTTACAAGCTATCAGCATGATCATTGAGGAGGAAGAGGATAGTCACTCAGCATAACAGGATAGTCACTCAGCATCAGCAAAGGCAGTCTTGAAGGGATCTGACATTTCAAAAAAATTTATTCGGTTACATCAGCATCAGGTGCTTGGTATCTGGTGGTGATCCAAGACTGATTCATTCTTATGAAGGTCAGTCGATCGACCGAGTCGGTGGACAGATGCACCCTGTGATCGGTTACAAAGCCTCCAGCAGCACTGAATGTGCGTTCCGAAAGAACGCTGGATGCAGGACAGTCCAGTAGCTCAATTGCATACTGTGCAAGCTCTGGCCAGTGATCCATCCTCAAGACACAGTAACCCAGATGATTTTCGGTGGGAAAGATGTCCAAGTCAGATCTTGCCCCTAGGTATTCCTGCACCATGTAAAACAGAAGCTGGCGATGGTTGCCTGAAACCAATAATACCTTGGGGCTGCGGACTAAAAAATTGTCTGAACGCATGGCCACCTTCTCCACTGCTCCTTATTTGACTGACCGAAGCCTCGGCAACACGTTGTCCAGGAACAGGAGTTTGTATCCTCCCAGTCTCTGGGAACACGTTGCACAGACCTTTCTGCAAGGCCTCTCGAAGATGTTTCATCCTCTGCTCCCTCTGCGACGGCAAGATAAGGTCTGCAACCTTACTCTTGTAACGTAGATCAAGGAGGGTTGCCAGCCAGTAGCGATCCCTCTCCTTGATACCACGAATACGAGGATCCTTCCGCAGGCTTTGCAGGATCAGGGAGGCCATGCAGCGTAGGTTTGCTGAGGCATTCAGTCCGGAGTCCTCTGGGTCACTAAGGACGACATGATCTGCAGCCACCTCCTCCCAGCCATGTATAAGTCCATGGGTTTCTTTGGACTGTAAATGATCCCTTGAAGATTGCTGCTGATGCTGAGTGCCAGGCTCCACCTCCATGCTGACACAATCCTCCTCCTCCTCCTTCTTGTCCTCTTCCTGTGTGATCAGCGGGCACGGAGGAAGACTGTCTGGATAAAGGGGGCCTTGAGAGCTAAGGAAATCCTCCTCTTCCTGCCTCTGTTCTGCCTCAAGTGCCCTGTTAATTATTCCACGCAGCATGTTCTCCAACAGGTGGACAAGGGGGAAAGTGTCACTGATGCATGCACTGTCAGTGCTTACCATCCTCGTGGCCTCCTGAAATGGTGACAGGACAGTGCATGCATCCCTGATCATGGCCCACTGGGTGGGGAAAAAAAAACAAGCTCCCCTGACCCTGTCCTGGTGCCATCGTCGCACAGGTACTCATTGATGGCCCTCTGCTGCATGTGCAGCCACAGTAGCATGGCCAAGGTTGAGTTCCACCTGGTGGGCATGTCACAGATTAGGCGGTTCTTGGGCAGGTTAAGTTCCTTTTGGAGGTCTGCCAGCCGAGCACTGGCATTATATAACCGGCGGAAATGCACACAGACTTTCCTGGCCTGCCTCAGGACATCCTGTAAGCCCGGGTACCTGCCCAAGAACCGCTGCACCACCAAGTTAAGGATGTGAGCCAAACAAGGCACATAGGTCAGTTGTCCCTGTCGGAGGGCGGAGAGGAGGTTGGTGCCATTGTCACAAACCACCATTCCTGGCTTAAGTAGTATAATGGGGGATTGGGACTTTAAATGAGGCACTTCAAAAGAAGTGCCTCCATCCCGGGTTCAATAGGGCAAAAACAAAGGAAGTTTGGGACTTTAAATGAGGTGGTTGACACGTGTAGATAAAAATATAACAAATTTATTGTTGAAATACAAAATAGATAGTTAATTTGATGACAGTGGTGTAATACATAATAAATCATTGAGTAATTAATGGCATATTAATACAAATAGTACCGCCGTATTCGCAGTTCTGTATATTCAGCACGTCATAACAATAGATTGATAAAATTTGTATAAAACAGTAGGTATGCATGACAGTTAGCAGTTCTGAGAAGTAAAAAAGGTATAGCATATAACATATCTATGAGTAGGTGAGTATCTTAGTAGGGCACATAGCTAGGTCTTGGGAGCCTAGTGGGGCACAGAGCTTTGTCCCTAGAGCCCGACGCGTTTCTGTGTATATAACACTTCTTCAGGGGCAGATAATGTATAAGATCTGTAAAAGACATACACATGACGTGGAGGTTAGTCCCGAAGTTAGAATAGGTACAACAGGACCAACCAGGGCTATAAGCCCTATGTACTTGCATGCCAGCAAATGAAGACAGCGAGCATCATGAACAGAACGGACTGCAGAGATGGTCTATCCCAGGAGCTGAGGTGGTCATTTACCCCACACCCAAAGGGGCGCACCGTCCGGCCACCCAGAGAAACGCAGATCCTTATTCTCCAAAATGTAACCCAGATGGTAAAGAAAAACAAGGGTAGCTGTGTAATCTGTAGGAATGAATGAAGTGACTATGAGTTGATGAAGATAGGTGGAAATGTAGAACTGAGTGGCAGGTGAAGTGTTGTGTGTGCAGTGAGGGAGTGAAAGAAATGTAGATGTGGTTGAAAAATAAAATAAAATTGTAAATAAAAAATAAAAAATAATAAAAAATAAATAAATGAACATTATAAAAATTGTGGTATAAAAGAATATAAAAAATGAAAAAATTAAAAATATAAAAAATTGAAAAGTGTATTGGATATGTGAAATGTGTGACAGCAGTGGTGATATGAACCACCTATATGTTTTAAATAGAAAGAAAAATCACAGTACAATGAGAAAGCATTGTAAATGGAGCATGTTGGGGAAGCACTGAAGTAGAATATTGTATGAGTATACCTGGGGTAAAAGTAGTAGAAGGCTTCCAAGCGGTAGACATGCTGTCATGTCTGTGAGGAGAGGGGAACACATATAGGTGGTTCATATCACCACTGCTGTCACACATTTCACATATCCAACACACTTTTCTATTTTTTATATTTTTCATTTTTTCATTTTTTTCATTTTTTATATTCTTTTATACCACAATTTTTATAATGTTCATTTATTTATTTTTTATTATTTTTTATTTTTTCTTTACAATTTTATTTTATTTTTTAATCACATCTACATTTCTTTCACTCCCTCACTGCACACACAACACTTCACCTGCCACTCAGTTCTACATTTCCACCTATCTTCATCAACTCATAGTCACTTCATTCATTCCTACAGATTACACAGCTACCCTTGTTTTTCTTTACCATCTGGGTTACATTTTGGAGAATAAGAATCTGCGTTTCTCTGGGTGGCCGGACAGTGCGCCCCTTTGGGTGTGGGGTAAATGACCACCTCAGCTCCCGGGATAGACCATCTCTGCAGTCCGTTCTGTTCATGATGCTCGCTGTCTTCATTTGCTGGCATGTAAGTACATAGGGCTTATAGCCCTGGTTTGTCCTGTTGTACCTATTCTAACTTCGGGACTAACCTCCACGTCATGTGTATGTCTTTTACAGATCTTATACATTATCTGCCCCTGAAGAAGTGTAATATACACAGAAACGCGTTGGGCTCTAGGGACAAAGCTCTGTGCCCCACTAGGCTCCCAAGACCTAGCTATGTGCCCTACTAAGATACTCACCTACTCATGGATATGTTATATGCTATACCTTTTTTACTTCTCAGAACTGCTAACTGTCATGCATACCTACTGTTTTATACAAATTTTATCAATCTATTGTTATGACGTGCTGAATATACAGAACTGCGAATATGACGGTACTATTTGTATTAATATGCCATTAATTACTCAATGATTTATTATGTATTACACCACTGTCATCAAATTAACTATCTATTTTGTATTTCAACAATAAATTTGTTAGATTTTTATCTACACGTGTTAACCACCTCATTTGAAGTCCCAAATTTCCTTTGTTTATTTCTGGCTTAAGTTGGTGTGGCGTCAACCAGCTCTGAACCTGCCCCTGCAGAGCTGACAGAATCTCTGCCCCAGTGTGGCTCCTGTCCCCAAAGCACACCAGCTCAAGCACCGCATGGCATCTTTTGGCCTGCGTACTTGTGTAGCCCCTTGAACACCTACGGAGCAACGCTGGTTCCGAGGACAAATTAGCCCAGGAAGAGGCCACGGAGGAAGAAGAAGAGGAGGGGGTGGAGGAGAGAGGTGAATCACCAGGAGTGGCATTTTGTAGGCGTAGTGGGGGAACAACCTCCAACACTACTGCACCTTGTCCTGCATCCTTCCCAGCTGCCAGCAGAGTCACCCAATGCGCCGTGAAACTTAGGTAACGTCCCTGTCCATGCCTGCTGGACCATGAGTCAGTGGTAATATGCACCTTACCGCTGACCAACCTGTCCAGCGAGGCCAAGACACTGCTTTCCACATGCCGTTAGAGAGCCGGAATTTCCTTCTGTGAGAAAAAGTGACGTTTGGGAACCTGCCACTAAGGAACCGCACATTCCACAAACTCATGGAAGGGGGCAGAGTCTACCCACTGAAAATGTAGCAGTTGAAGTGCTAGCAATTTTGCCAAGCTAGTATTTAAACGCTGGGCATGTGGATGGCTGGGAGCGAACTTCTTTCAGAGGTGCAGCAGCTGGGGCATGGAAATTTGCTTGGTACAATCTGACGTCGGTGTACCGATAGCAGATTGCCCGCAAGTACTTGGCTGTGACACACCTAATTCTACACCTTCATTCCTCTCAGTGCAGGTCTCAGAGAGGACTCAAGGTATAGTGGGGTTGAAGATCCCAGCTGATGAGGAGCAAGGAGAGATCCACTTTGTTCTTTGGTGTGGGTCTTTTAGGTACGCTTGGCAACGAACTGCATGGCAGGTCAACATATGTCTGATCAAGCATGTGGTGCCCAAGCGGGAGATGTTTTGGCCACACAAGATACGCTTGAGACATATGTTGCAAATAGCAGTGGTGGGATCTGATGCACTCGTCTCAAAAAAGGCCCACACCAAAGAACTTTTGGAATAACACGCATAGACAGAAGCGCCCTACACATGCGGAGCTCTGCTGTGTGATGCAGTCAGTGTGCTGCCCTTAGGCTGGCACCTGGAGGGCATCCTGCCTCTTTGGTGATGTGCCTCCTCCTCTCTCCTATCAGGCACCCACGTGGAGTCATCATCCCCTCCCTCCTCATCACTGGAGCAAACCTGGCAGTATGTTGCAGCAGGGGGAACATGACTGCCAGATTGCTGTCCTTCTTGGGCACCCCCTCTGTCTGGGCTCACGTTACTGCCTTCCTCTAGCAGAGTACCATCATCGGAGCCTTCAAAACACTGGGCATCCTCCTGGAGCATGTACCCAACACTGTTGTCAAACAGTTTGGGGGACTCCTCAGAAGGACATGGTGGGGCTAGGGAAGGAGTCACTGATGCCATTGAGCCGAGGGATTAGGCCGCGTGAGCCTGGGTGAGAGAGGATGAGGAGGAGGATGAGGACGGCTTGGTCATCCACTCGAACAAGTCTTCCGCATGTTGCGGTTCAACACGGCCAGCTGCCGAAAAAAAGGCCAAACGTGTCCCACGGTCACGTGCTGATGAGGATGCATCATGTCCATGGCCAGCACTGTTGCCTCCAGACACAGAACCCTCTTTTATTGGCTTGGGACTGTCTGCCTCTCCTTGTTGGCCTTCCAGACATACTATTGGCCTGCAGTGAGATGTAGCTGCACAAAACTGGGATGTATATATATATACTGATTATACTGCAGCTAGCAGAATCAACTGCCTGCCTGTAGTATTATTAGTATGAAAACACCTGCACTTGTCTTCAGGTAGCTATACTGTAGGTGCAACTGTGCAGGGTACACAGTACAGTAACTGGAAATACATCAAGAGCCTACACAAGCACCTGGCTTCAGGTAGCTATACTGTAGGTGCAACTGTGCAGGGTACACAGTACAGTAACTGGAAATACGTCAAGAGCCTACACAAGCACCTGGCTTCAGGTAGTTATACTGTAGGTGCAACTGTGCAGGGTACACAGTACAGTAACTGGAAATACGTCAAGAGCCTACATAAGCACCTGGCTTCAGGTAGTTATACTGTAGGTGCAACTGTGCAGGGTACACAGTACAGTAACTGGAAATATGTCAAGAGCCTACACAAGCACCTGGCTTCAGGTAGCTATACTGTAGGTGCAACTGTGCAGGGTACACAGTACAGTAACTGGAAATACGTCAAGAGCCTACACAAGCACCTGGCTTCAGGTAGCTATACTGTAGGTGCAACTGTGCAGGGTACACAGTACATTAACTGGAAATACGTCAAGAGGCTACACAAGCACCTGGCTTCAGGTAGCTATACTATAGCTGCAACTGTGCAGGGTACACAGTACAGTAACTGTAAATACCTCAAGAGCCTACACAAGCACCTGGCTTCAGTTAGTTATACTGTAGGTGCAACTGTGCAGGGTACACAGTACAATAACTGGAAATATGTCAAGAGCCTACACAAGCACCTGGCTTCAGGTAGCTATACTGTAGGTGCAACTGTGCAGGGTACACAGTACAGTAACTGGAAATATGTCAAGAGCCTACACAAGCACCTGGCTTCAGGTAGCTATACTGTAGGTGCAACTGTGCAGGGTACACAGTACAGTAACTGGAAATACGTCAAGAGCCTACACAAGCACCTGGCTTCAGGTAGCTATACTATAGGTGCAACTGTGCAGGGTATACAATACAGTAACTGGAAATACATCAAGAGCCTACACAAGCACCTGGCTTCAGGTAGCTATACTGTAGGTGCAACTGTGCAGAGTACACAGTACAGTAACTGGAAATACATCAAGAGCCTACACAAGCACCTGGCTTCAGGTAGTTATACTGTAGGTGCAACTGTGCAGGGTACACAGTACAGTAACTGGAAATACGTCAAGAGCCTACACAAGCACCTGGCTTCAGGTAGTCATACTGTAGGTGCAACTGTACAGGGTACACAGTACAGTAACTGGAAATACTGTAAAAACACCTGCCTGCCTGTCAGTATATTAGGAAGAGAAGAACAGGATCTAGCTAAACTGAATTTCAGTGTGTGTGTATATATATATATATATATATATATATATATATATATATATATATACACACACAACACCTGGGATGCATATATATATACACAATACACTGCAAGTGCAGCTAACTGACTCGACCTACCTACTCTATCTAACTTAAATCAAATAACATTGTCTCTCAGTCTATCTATCTCTCTCCACTGCAACACACTACACAGGGCCGATGTGCAGGCGGCCTTATATAGTGTGGGGCGTGTACTAAACCCCCTGAGCCATAATTGCAGTTACGGCCAATTACGGCTCTCTGTACACATGGCGCTGTGATTGGCCAAGCATGTGGGTCATAGTGCATGCTTGGCCAATCATCAGCCAGCAATGCACTGTGATGCCGCAGTAAATTATGGGTCGTGACGCGCCCCTCGAATTTGGCGCGAACGGCCCATAACATTGGTAATTTGGCAAACGACCGAACACACGATGTTCGAGTCGAACATGCGTTCGATTCGAACACCAAGCTCATCCCTAGTGGGCAGCAGTTTGCTTTTCTGCCAGTTGATAAGCCAACCGAAATCTTGCAATGTTGTCAGTAGGATCTTCCGGTGCTGGATCAAGATCTGGCGATTTTCTGCTAGTAGTAGTATGTCGTCCAGATAATGGTGTATTCTTATACCCTTTTCTCTGAGATATGCAATGATGGGCAGAAGAACTTTGGTGAAGGTTCTGGGAGCCGACAAAATGCCAAATGGCAGGCACTGGAACTGGAAGTGATAGTGGTTGATCGAAAAACAGAGAAATCTTTGAAAGGCAGGATGTATTGGGATGTGTAGATAGGCATCCGATAAATCTACGGATAGCATTCCAGTCTTTTAGATTCACTGCTAATAGTATGGACTGGAGGCTTTCCATCTTGAAGGATTCTAATTTGATGTTCTTGTTGAGTCTCTTTAAGTCCAGTATGGGACAAAAATCCCCTGTTTTCTTTTTTACAAGAAATAGGGGAGAGTAAAATCCCTTTAACACAATGGAATTTCCAGGATAGCCTCCTTTTGTTTTAACTCCGTTATATGTTCTAGAAGGATCTTCCTTTTGATTGGAGAAGATGGGGAGCTTGGTTGGGCAGAAGTGGTTTCTGGGAATTTGGTTTAAGAACCTCCACTTGTGACCAAACTTGATTGTGGAGATGGACCAAGGGTCTTTGATGTTTTTTGACCATATTTGAGTGAATCTCTTGAGTCTGGCGCCTACCCTTGGAGGATGGGCGGGCGTTCCTTCAAAAGGACTTCTGTTGTTCGCCCGAAGGGGTGGTTTTGGTTTTTTGCATTTTCAGAAAAGATGACTGTGTGTTTCCCCAGTGTTGCTTAAACTGTTTACCTGGTCTATAGGTCTTGGCTTCTCTGTATCTTTCAGGAAGGTTGCGTTTGTAGGTAGGACCTTTTGGTGTTTTGGTTCACCTGTCAGATGGAATAAGGCCTGACTTGCCCCCCGTCACCTTGGAGATGGCTGTATCCAATTTGGAGCCGAAGAGATTAGTTCCGTCATAGGGAATTTTGCACCAATTTGATTTTGATGCAGCGTCGGCAATCCAAGGCTTTAGCCACAAAGTCCTTCTTGCCATCACCAAGGCTAGCATTGTCTGGGCCGAGCATCTGATAACATCCACTGAGGCTTCTGCGACGAAATCGCCTGCCAACTTGAGTTCTTGCAGAGAAGTAATTATTCTCTCCTGATCCGCTCCCTTCTATGAGCTATGAGTAAGCACTCATTGTGAGTGTTAAATGCGTCAGCTGTGTCTGTGCGCCTCTGCTGTAGTGTTTTTGTGTTCCGCTATGATTTAGATTTTCATCAATAAAAGCATTCATCATTACACCAGTGTGCGGCTTCCAGCTTTTCTTGATTGTCCTGCGTGCGCAATGCAGTGAGACAGAAGCGGTGGCCATGATGGGGAGGATCGAGTGTTTGTGGGATTACAGATCCCAGAAGGAAGGAGGAAAGCATAAATTTATTGCCACACTGGAAAAAAAAGGAATAGTGATTAAAAGAGGAGACCACTGCAATATTAAAAGCTTTTTTAACCACTTCAGCCCCGGAAGGTTTTACCCCCTTCCTGACCAGAGCACTTTTTACAATTCGGCACTGCGTCGCTTTAACTGCTAATTGCGCGGTCATGCAATGCTGTACCCAAACGAAATTTGCGTCCTTTTCTTCCCACAAATAGAGCTTTCTTTTGATGGTATTTGATCACCTCTGCCGTTTTTATTTTTTGCGCTATACGCGGAAAAAGACCGAAAATTTTGAAAAAAAATGATATTTTCTACTTTTTGTTCTAAAAAAAATCCAATAAACTCAATTTTAGTCATACATTTAGGCCAAAATGTATTCGGCCACATGTCTTTGGTAAAAAAAATGTCAATAAGTGTATATTTATTGGTTTGCGCAAAAGTTATAGCGTCTACAAACTAGGGTACATTTTCTGGAATTTACACAGCCTTTAATTTATGACTGCCTATGTCGTTTCTTGAGGTGCTAAAATGGCAGGGCAGTACAAAACCCCCACAAATGACCCCATTTTGGAAAGTAGACACCCCAAGGAATTTGCTGAGAGGCATGTTGAGCCCATTGAATATTCATTTTTTTTGTCCCAAGTGATTGAATAATGACAAAAAAAAAAAAAAAAAAAAAAAATTACAAAAAGTTGTCACTAAATGATATATTGCTCACACAGGCCATGGGCATATGTGGAATTGCACCCCAAAATACATTTAGCTGCTTCTCCTGAGTACGGGGATACCACATGTGTGGGACTTTTTGGGAGCCTAGCCGCGTACGGGGCCCCGAAAACCAAGCACCGCCTTCAGGATTTCTAAGGGCGTACATTTTTGATTTTATTCCTCACTACCTATCACAGTTTTGAAGGCCATAAAATGCCCAGATGACATAAAACCCCCCCAAATGACCCCATTTTGGAAAGTAGACACCCCAAGCTATTTGCTTTGAGGCATGTTGAGTCCATGGAATGTTTTATATTTTGACACAAGTTGCGGGAAAGTGACAAATTTTTTTTTTTTTTTTTTTTTTTTGCACAAAGTTGTCACTAAATGATATATTGCTCACAAAGGCCATGGGCATATGTGGAATTGCACCCCAAAATACATTTAGCTGCTTCTCCTGAGTACGGGGATACCACATGTGTGGGACTTTTTAGGAGCCTAGCCGCGTACGGGACCCCGAAAACCAAGCACCGCCTTCAGGATTTCTAAGGGCGTACATTTTTGATTTTACTCCTCACTGCCTATCACAGTTTCGGAGGCCATGGAATGCCCAGGTGGCACAAACCCCCCCCAAATGACCCCATTTTGGAAAGTAGACACCCCAAGCTATTTGCTGAGAGGCATGGTGAGTATTTTGCAGCTCTCATTTGTTTTTGAAAATAAAGAAAGACGAGAAAAAAATTTTTTTTTTTTCTTTTTTCAATTTTCAAAACTTTGTGACAAAAAGTGAGGTCTGCAAAATACTCACTATACCTCTCATCAAAAAGCTTGGGGTGTCTACTTTCCAAAATGGGGTCATTTGGGGGGGTTTTGTGCCACCTGGGCATTCCATGGCCTCCGAAACTGTGATAGGCAGTGAAGAGTGAAATCAAAAATTTACGGCCTTAGAAAGCCTGAAGGCGGTGCTTGGTTTTCGGGGTCCCGTACGTGGCTAGGCTCCCAAAAAGTCCCACACATGTGGTATCCCCGTACTCAGGAGAAGCAACAGAATGTATTTTGGGGTGTAATTTCACATATTCCCATGGCATGTTTGAGCAATATATCATTTAGTGACAACTTTGCGCAAAAAAAAATAAAAAAAATAAAAAATTGTCTCTTTCCCGCAACTTGTGTCACAATATAAATTATTCCATGGACTCAACATGACTCTCAGCAAATAGCTTGGGGTGTCTACTTTCCAAAATGGGGTCATTTGGGGGGGGTTTGAACTGTCCTGGCATTTTATGCACAACATCTAGAAGCTTATGTCACACATCACCCACTCTTCTAACCACTTGAAGACAAAGCCCTTTCTGACACTTATTGTTTACATAAAAAAATAATTTTTTTTTGCAAGAAAATTACTTTGAACCCCCAAACATTATATATTTTTTTTAAAGCAAATGCCCTACAGATTAAAATGGTGGGTGTTTCATTTTTTTTTTTCACACAGTATTTGCGCAGCGATTTTTCAAACGCATTTTTTGGGGAAAAAACACACTTTTTTACATTTTAATGCACTAAAACACACTATATTGCCAAAATGTTTGATGAGATAAAAAAGATGATCTTAGGCCGAGTACATGGATACCAAACATGACATGCTTTAAAATTGCGCACAAACGTGCAGTGGCGACAAACTAAATACATTTTTAAAAGCCTTTAAAAGCCTTTACAGGTTACCACTTTAGATTTACAGAGGAGGTCTACTGCTAAACTTACTGCCCTCGATCTGACCTTCGCGGCGATACCTCACATGCATGGTGCAATTGCTGTTTACATTTGACGCCAGACCAACGCTTGCGTTCACCTTAGCGCGAGAGCAGGGGGGACAGGGGTGCTTTTTTTTTTTTTTTTTTTTTTTCTTTATTATTATTATTTTTTTATCTTATTTTTAAACTGTTCCTTTCATTTTTTTTTTTTTAAATCATTTTTATTGTTATCTCAGGGAATATAAATATCCCCTATGATAGCAATAGGTAGTGACAGGTACTCTTTTTTGCAAAAATTGGGGTCTATTAGACCCTAGATTTCTCCTCTGCCCTCAAAGCATCTGATCACACCAAGATCGGTGTGATAAAATGCTTTCCCAATTTCCCAATGGCGCTGTTTACATCCGGCGAAATCTACGTCATAAAATGCTCGTAGCTTCCGGTTTCTTAGGTCATAGAGATGTTTGGAGCCACTCTGGTCTCTGATCAGCTCTATGGTCAGCTGGCTGAATCACCGGCTGCATTTTCAGGTTCCCTGTTGAGACAGGAGAGCCAGAGAAAAACACGGAAGATGTTGGGGGGGGGGGGGGGCATTCCCTCCCACTGCTTGTAAAAACAGTCTAGAGCAGTGGTTCTCAACTCCAGTCCTCAGGACCCACCAACAGGCCAGATTTTATGTATTACCTTGAGGAGATGCAGACTAGACTACTGCAATCACTGAGCAGCAAATGATATCACCTGTGATGTATTTCAGTTATCTTGCAAACCTGGCCTGTTAGTGGGCCCTGAGGACCGGAGTTGAGAACCACTGGTCTAGAGGCTAATTAGCCACTAGGATTGCTTTTACATGAAAGCCGACCGCTGGCTGAAAAGAATGATACCAAGATGATACCTAAAGCTGCAGGCATCATTCTGGTATAACCACTCAAAGTCGTGAATGGCGTACCTGAAGACAAAAAAATGGTTAACAATGGTTAACAATAAAGCACAGTAAAGTGTAAATAATTACACACCTGAAAAACAAACATGATAAAACATAATAACAATAACAATAACAATCAATAACAATAACAATAACAATAACAATCAATAACAATAACAATAACAATAAAACATTGCAGAATAGAATACAGTAAAAAAGAGCAGAACAATAGAGAGAGAGAATAGAGAGAGAGAGAACAATAAAACAACAACTATTTTTTTTATTTCATATATTTTTTTTTTTTTTACACTTTTTTTGTAACTAACTTTTATAACGGTAACCGGTTCCAGGTTCGGGTCTCTCAAAATGCGATGGCATCTTGGGAGACCCTGTGAAAGTGCGCCTAGTCTGTGCAATGCTGTACCCTACGCTAATAGTCAACTAGTGCATGGTAGCGTTCAAAACATTCACCAATGCAAAGACCAGGATTGTCAGGACAGGAGGGACAATAATAGCGGGTGTCACGTCTATATCCGCGCTTGCTGCAGACACAACATCTTTTTTTGGGGGGTTCGCTGGGTAGGGGTACTCGGGAGGACATAAAAATGCCTCTCATGCAGCCGACTGCATTTGGTTGGGGATGTGAATGGGGAAGTACGGGCGCTGCAGAAGCGGTGGGTTCCCAATTAGGATTGGCGAATGCAGCAGGAAGGGCACTATGGGCACGACGGGCCTGTGTTTGTCTTTTTGGTGGCAGCGGGACACTACTTGTGCTTGCCACCTCACCAGCTTGAACTGCACTTATGGGACTCGCCACGTCACCACGTGTTACTGCAGTGCTGGTTTGACTACGACCGGGGTGTACTAGGCCGCTGGCGCTTGCCAGTTCACCAAAACGCTACCAAAAAAACTGTTAGCGATCGCAGGGATCAGGCCTGACTCTGCGAACGCTGCAGTTATGCGTTTAGTATTTTGTAAGTGACAGTGATCGATCGATACTGCACTTGGGTGGGCTGGGCCGGGCTGGGCGGAGGGGCAAAACGCAGGTGCTAGCAGGTATCTGGGCTGATCCCGCTAACACTGCGTTTTTGGGAACCCTAAACTGCTGGGGACACTAGTATAGATCTAATCGGATCAGATATTGATCCGATCAGATACTATACCACTAAGGGTGGTGTACAGTGCGTGCGTGGGTGTTAGCGGTACTGGCGCTAATCTGACGCTGCCTGGGGCTGGTGCTTGCCAGTTCACCAAAACGCTACCAAAAAAACTGTTAGCGATCGCAGGGATCAGGCCTGACTCTGCGAACGCTGCAGTTATGCGTTTAGTGTTTTGTAAGTGACAGTGATCGATCGATACTGCACTTGGGTGGGCTGGGCTGGGCCGGGCGGAGGGGCAAAACGCAGGTGCTAGCAGGTATCTGGGCTGATCCCGCTAACACTGCGTTTTTGGGAACCCTAAACTGCTGGGGACGCTAGTATAGATTTGATCGGATCAGATATTGATCCGATCAGATACTATACCACTAAGGGAGGTATACGGTGCGTGCGTGGGTGTTAGCGGTACTGGCGCTAACCTGACGCTGCCTGGGGCTGGTGCTTGCCAGTTCACCAAAACGCTACCAAAAAAACTGTTAGCGATCGCAGGGATCAGGCCTGACTCTGCGAACGCTGCAGTTATGCGTTTAGTGTTTTGTAAGTGACAGTGATCGATCGATACTGCACTTGGGTGGGCTGGGCTGGGCGGAGGGGCAAAACGCAGGTGCTAGCGGGTATCTGGGCTGATCCTGCTAACACTGCGTTTTCGGGAACCCTAAACTGCTGGGGACGCTAGTATAGATTTGATCGGATCAGATATTGATCCGATCAGATACTATACCACTAAGGGAGGCATATGCTGCGTGCGTGGGTGTTCGCGGTACTGGCGCTAATTTGACGCTGCCTGGGGCGACGCATATCACCGCCGGGCGATCGGGGGGCTAAACCTTTATTCGGTAATAAACGGCGGGTGTCCTGACACTATAAAAAATAAACGAACTAACCAGCGTCAACCGTAACGGTTATACAGTGATCAGTGGTGAAAGGGTTAACTAGGGGGCAATCAAGGGGTTAAAACATTTATTAGGTAGTATAGGGGGGTCCCTGACGCTATAAAACACTGACGGCGAACCTAAATATTTACGTTCCTAACTACCGTCACCAGCGACACTAATACAGCGATCAGAAAAATGATCGCTTAGCGACACTGGTGACAGGGGGTGATCAAGGGGTTAAAACTTTATTAGGGGGGGTTAGGGGGGTATCCTAGACCTAAAGGGGGGTAATACTCACTGCCCTAACACTAACTGTCACAAACTGACACTATGCAGTAATCAGAAAAAAAAAAAAAAAAAAATACTGCTAATGTCAGTTTGTGACAGGGGGGGGGGGGGTGATTGGGGGGGGATCGGGGGGCGATCGGGGGGGGATCGGGGGTGTAAAGTATGCCTGGCATGTTCTACTGTGTGTGTGAGTGTTGTGTGCACTCACTTGTCATCTCCCCTCGGCGCTGGAACGGAAACTGCCAGACCGAGGAGAGATGACATCACATCCTCTGCCTGTGTGAAACGACACACAGGCAGAGGAGCATTTCCATTGGCTGGGAGCGATCGCGAGGGGGGGGCCACGATCGGATGGTCTCCCCCTCGCCTCCCGACGCTCCCAGTCAGATGCCGACCGCCGATGGCACCGGGGGGGGGTCCGATCGGACCCCCCGCCCGCGGGAGGCAGATCACGTACGGGTACGTGATTTTGCCTGCCCGTGCCGCTCTGCCGCAGTATATCTGCGTTAGGCGGTCGGCAAGTGGTTAAAGCTTACTTTCGTGCCAGATGATACCAATGTTGCTGCCCCTGAGACCACCAGAGCAGGGTTCCCTCCATAGAAGCTCCTTTAGAGACTGTACAGGAGGGACTTCCAAACAGGAGAGGCATGAACCTGTTGGGGCGATGCAGTAAGAGGCTGTGATGTCCATCCAATCTTGTTCAGGGGGGGGCGTCTCTCTTCAACTTTTATAGTTAGTCCAATCCTGTCAGGTTGTGGAGGCGGAGTCACAACCCAGTGTGTGCTGCCATAAAGGCGTCAGGAAAAAGTATTTGCCCCTTTCTGATTTTTTTTTTTTTTTGCATATTTGTCACACTTAAATGACTCATCAAACTAATTTTAATTATTACACAAAGATAACCTGAGTAAATACAAAATGCATTTTTTAAATGATGGTTTTTAATTATTAAGGCAAAAAAGCTGTCCAAACCTGCCTGGCTCTATGTGAAAAAGTATTGGCCCCTAAACCTAATAACTGGTCGTGTCACCCTTGGTGACAACAACTGCAATAAAGCGTTTGCGATAACTGGCAATGAGTCTTTCACATTGCTGTGGAGCAATTTTGGCCCACTCTTCATTGCAGAATTGTTTTTTAAATTCAGCCACATTGGAGGGTTTTCCAGCATGAACGGCATATTCTTTTATACCACAATTTTTATAATGTTCATTTATTTATTTTTTATTATTTTTTATTTTTTCTTTACAATTTTATTTTATTTTTCAATCACATCTACATTTCTTTCACTCCCTCACTGCACACACAACACTTCACCTGCCACTCAGTTCTACATTTCCACCTATCTTCATCAACTCATAGTCACTTCATTCATTCCTACAGATTACACAGCTACCCTTGTTTTTCTTTACCATCTGGGTTACATTTTGGAGAATAAGAATCTGCGTTTCTCTGGGTGGCCGGACAGTGCGCCCCTTTGGGTGTGGGGTAAATGACCACCTCAGCTCCCGGGATAGACCATCTCTGCAGTCCGTTCTGTTCATGATGCTCGCTGTCTTCATTTGCTGGCATGTAAGTACATAGGGCTTATAGCCCTGGTTTGTCCTGTTGTACCTATTCTAACTTCGGGACTAACCTCCACGTCATGTGTATGTCTTTTACAGATCTTATACATTATCTGCCCCTGAAGAAGTGTAATATACACAGAAACGCGTTGGGCTCTAGGGACAAAGCTCTGTGCCCCACTAGGCTCCCAAGACCTAGCTATGTGCCCTACTAAGATACTCACCTACTCATGGATATGTTATATGCTATACCTTTTTTACTTCTCAGAACTGCTAACTGTCATGCATACCTACTGTTTTATACAAATTTTATCAATCTATTGTTATGACGTGCTGAATATACAGAACTGCGAATATGACGGTACTATTTGTATTAATATGCCATTAATTACTCAATGATTTATTATGTATTACACCACTGTCATCAAATTAACTATCTATTTTGTATTTCAACAATAAATTTGTTAGATTTTTATCTACACGTGTTAACCACCTCATTTGAAGTCCCAAATTTCCTTTGTTTATTTCTGGCTTAAGT
Organism: Lithobates clamitans; assembly: GCA_037952925.1. Lineage (NCBI taxonomy): Eukaryota > Metazoa > Chordata > Amphibia > Anura > Ranidae > Lithobates > Lithobates clamitans. The sequence goes on along the minus strand of JBBGZY010000053.1, from coordinate 4,619,584 downwards.
TGGTGTGGCGTCAACCAGCTCTGAACCTGCCCCTGCAGAGCTGACAGAATCTCTGCCCCAGTGTGGCTCCTGTCCCCAAAGCACACCAGCTCAAGCACCGCATGGCATCTTTTGGCCTGCGTACTTGTGTAGCCCCTTGAACACCTACGGAGCAACGCTGGTTCCGAGGACAAATTAGCCCAGGAAGAGGCCACGGAGGAAGAAGAAGAGGAGGGGGTGGAGGAGAGAGGTGAATCACCAGGAGTGGCATTTTGTAGGCGTAGTGGGGGAACAACCTCCAACACTACTGCACCTTGTCCTGCATCCTTCCCAGCTGCCAGCAGAGTCACCCAATGCGCCGTGAAACTTAGGTAACGTCCCTGTCCATGCCTGCTGGACCATGAGTCAGTGGTAATATGCACCTTACCGCTGACCAACCTGTCCAGCGAGGCCAAGACACTGCTTTCCACATGCCGTTAGAGAGCCGGAATTTCCTTCTGTGAGAAAAAGTGACGTTTGGGAACCTGCCACTAAGGAACCGCACATTCCACAAACTCATGGAAGGGGGCAGAGTCTACCCACTGAAAATGTAGCAGTTGAAGTGCTAGCAATTTTGCCAAGCTAGTATTTAAACGCTGGGCATGTGGATGGCTGGGAGCGAACTTCTTTCAGAGGTGCAGCAGCTGGGGCATGGAAATTTGCTTGGTACAATCTGACGTCGGTGTACCGATAGCAGATTGCCCGCAAGTACTTGGCTGTGACACACCTAATTCTACACCTTCATTCCTCTCAGTGCAGGTCTCAGAGAGGACTCAAGGTATAGTGGGGTTGAAGATCCCAGCTGATGAGGAGCAAGGAGAGATCCACTTTGTTCTTTGGTGTGGGTCTTTTAGGTACGCTTGGCAACGAACTGCATGGCAGGTCAACATATGTCTGATCAAGCATGTGGTGCCCAAGCGGGAGATGTTTTGGCCACACAAGATACGCTTGAGACATATGTTGCAAATAGCAGTGGTGGGATCTGATGCACTCGTCTCAAAAAAGGCCCACACCAAAGAACTTTTGGAATAACACGCATAGACAGAAGCGCCCTACACATGCGGAGCTCTGCTGTGTGATGCAGTCAGTGTGCTGCCCTTAGGCTGGCACCTGGAGGGCATCCTGCCTCTTTGGTGATGTGCCTCCTCCTCTCTCCTATCAGGCACCCACGTGGAGTCATCATCCCCTCCCTCCTCATCACTGGAGCAAACCTGGCAGTATGTTGCAGCAGGGGGAACATGACTGCCAGATTGCTGTCCTTCTTGGGCACCCCCTCTGTCTGGGCTCACGTTACTGCCTTCCTCTAGCAGAGTACCATCATCGGAGCCTTCAAAACACTGGGCATCCTCCTGGAGCATGTACCCAACACTGTTGTCAAACAGTTTGGGGGACTCCTCAGGAGGACATGGTGGGGCTAGGGAAGGAGTCACTGATGCCATTGAGCCGAGGGATTAGGCCGCGTGAGCCTGGGTGAGAGAGGATGAGGAGGAGGATGAGGACGGCTTGGTCATCCACTCGAACAAGTCTTCCGCATGTTGCGGTTCAACACGGCCAGCTGCCGAAAAAAAGGCCAAACGTGTCCCACGGTCACGTGCTGATGAGGATGCATCATGTCCATGGCCAGCACTGTTGCCTCCAGACACAGAACCCTCTTTTATTGGCTTGGGACTGTCTGCCTCTCCTTGTTGGCCTTCCAGACATACTATTGGCCTGCAGTGAGATGTAGCTGCACAAAACTGGGATGTATATATATATACTGATTATACTGCAGCTAGCAGAATCAACTGCCTGCCTGTAGTATTATTAGTATGAAAACACCTGCACTTGTCTTCAGGTAGCTATACTGTAGGTGCAACTGTGCAGGGTACACAGTACAGTAACTGGAAATACATCAAGAGCCTACACAAGCACCTGGCTTCAGGTAGCTATACTGTAGGTGCAACTGTGCAGGGTACACAGTACAGTAACTGGAAATACGTCAAGAGCCTACACAAGCACCTGGCTTCAGGTAGTTATACTGTAGGTGCAACTGTGCAGGGTACACAGTACAGTAACTGGAAATACGTCAAGAGCCTACATAAGCACCTGGCTTCAGGTAGTTATACTGTAGGTGCAACTGTGCAGGGTACACAGTACAGTAACTGGAAATATGTCAAGAGCCTACACAAGCACCTGGCTTCAGGTAGCTATACTGTAGGTGCAACTGTGCAGGGTACACAGTACAGTAACTGGAAATACGTCAAGAGCCTACACAAGCACCTGGCTTCAGGTAGCTATACTGTAGGTGCAACTGTGCAGGGTACACAGTACATTAACTGGAAATACGTCAAGAGGCTACACAAGCACCTGGCTTCAGGTAGCTATACTATAGCTGCAACTGTGCAGGGTACACAGTACAGTAACTGTAAATACCTCAAGAGCCTACACAAGCACCTGGCTTCAGTTAGTTATACTGTAGGTGCAACTGTGCAGGGTACACAGTACAATAACTGGAAATATGTCAAGAGCCTACACAAGCACCTGGCTTCAGGTAGCTATACTGTAGGTGCAACTGTACAGGGTACACAGTACAGTAACTGGAAATATGTCAAGAGCCTACACAAGCACCTGGCTTCAGGTAGCTATACTGTAGGTGCAACTGTGCAGGGTACACAGTACAGTAACTGGAAATACGTCAAGAGCCTACACAAGCACCTGGCTTCAGGTAGCTATACTATAGGTGCAACTGTGCAGGGTATACAATACAGTAACTGGAAATACATCAAGAGCCTACACAAGCACCTGGCTTCAGGTAGCTATACTGTAGGTGCAACTGTGCAGAGTACACAGTACAGTAACTGGAAATACATCAAGAGCCTACACAAGCACCTGGCTTCAGGTAGTTATACTGTAGGTGCAACTGTGCAGGGTACACAGTACAGTAACTGGAAATACGTCAAGAGCCTACACAAGCACCTGGCTTCAGGTAGTCATACTGTAGGTGCAACTGTACAGGGTACACAGTACAGTAACTGGAAATACTGTAAAAACACCTGCCTGCCTGTCAGTATATTAGGAAGAGAAGAACAGGATCTAGCTAAACTGAATTTCAGTGTGTGTGTATATATATATATATATATATATATATATATATATATATATATATATATATATACACACACAACACCTGGGATGCATATATATATACACAATACACTGCAAGTGCAGCTAACTGACTCGACCTACCTACTCTATCTAACTTAAATCAAATAACATTGTCTCTCAGTCTATCTATCTCTCTCCACTGCAACACACTACACAGGGCCGATGTGCAGGCGGCCTTATATAGTGTGGGGCGTGTACTAAACCCCCTGAGCCATAATTGCAGTTACGGCCAATTACGGCTCTCTGTACACATGGCGCTGTGATTGGCCAAGCATGTGGGTCATAGTGCATGCTTGGCCAATCATCAGCCAGCAATGCACTGTGATGCCGCAGTAAATTATGGGTCGTGACGCGCCCCTCGAATTTGGCGCGAACGGCCCATAACATTGGTAATTTGGCAAACGACCGAACACACGATGTTCGAGTCGAACATGCGTTCGATTCGAACACCAAGCTCATCCCTAGTGGGCAGCAGTTTGCTTTTCTGCCAGTTGATAAGCCAACCGAAATCTTGCAATGTTGTCAGTAGGATCTTCCGGTGCTGGATCAAGATCTGGCGATTTTCTGCTAGTAGTAGTATGTCGTCCAGATAATGGTGTATTCTTATACCCTTTTCTCTGAGATATGCAATGATGGGCAGAAGAACTTTGGTGAAGGTTCTGGGAGCCGACAAAATGCCAAATGGCAGGCACTGGAACTGGAAGTGATAGTGGTTGATCGAAAAACAGAGAAATCTTTGAAAGGCAGGATGTATTGGGATGTGTAGATAGGCATCCGATAAATCTACGGATAGCATTCCAGTCTTTTAGATTCACTGCTAATAGTATGGACTGGAGGCTTTCCATCTTGAAGGATTCTAATTTGATGTTCTTGTTGAGTCTCTTTAAGTCCAGTATGGGACAAAAATCCCCTGTTTTCTTTTTTACAAGAAATAGGGGAGAGTAAAATCCCTTTAACACAATGGAACTTCCAGGATAGCCTCCTTTTGTTTTAACTCCGTTATATGTTCTAGAAGGATCTTCCTTTTGATTGGAGAAGATGGGGAGCTTGGTTGGGCAGAAGTGGTTTCTGGGAATTTGGTTTAAGAACCTCCACTTGTGACCAAACTTGATTGTGGAGATGGACCAAGGGTCTTTGATGTTTTTTGACCATATTTGAGTGAATCTCTTGAGTCTGGCGCCTACCCTTGGAGGATGGGCGGGCGTTCCTTCAAAAGGACTTCTGTTGTTCGCCCGAAGGGGTGGTTTTGGTTTTTTGCATTTTCAGAAAAGATGACTGTGTGTTTCCCCAGTGTTGCTTAAACTGTTTACCTGGTCTATAGGTCTTGGCTTCTCTGTATCTTTCAGGAAGGTTGCGTTTGTAGGTAGGACCTTTTGGTGTTTTGGTTCACCTGTCAGATGGAATAAGGCCTGACTTGCCCCCCGTCACCTTGGAGATGGCTGTATCCAATTTGGAGCCGAAGAGATTAGTTCCGTCATAGGGAATTTTGCACCAATTTGATTTTGATGCAGCGTCGGCAATCCAAGGCTTTAGCCACAAAGTCCTTCTTGCCATCACCAAGGCTAGCATTGTCTGGGCCGAGCATCTGATAACATCCACTGAGGCTTCTGCGACGAAATCGCCTGCCAACTTGAGTTCTTGCAGAGAAGTAATTATTCTCTCCTGATCCGCTCCCTTCTATGAGCTATGAGTAAGCACTCATTGTGAGTGTTAAATGCGTCAGCTGTGTCTGTGCGCCTCTGCTGTAGTGTTTTTGTGTTCCGCTATGATTTAGATTTTCATCAATAAAAGCATTCATCATTACACCAGTGTGCGGCTTCCAGCTTTTCTTGATTGTCCTGCGTGCGCAATGCAGTGAGACAGAAGCGGTGGCCATGATGGGGAGGATCGAGTGTTTGTGGGATTACAGATCCCAGAAGGAAGGAGGAAAGCATAAATTTATTGCCACACTGGAAAAAAAAGGAATAGTGATTAAAAGAGGAGACCACTGCAATATTAAAAGCTTTTTTAAAGCTTACTTTCGTGCCAGATGATACCAATGTTGCTGCCCCTGAGACCACCAGAGCAGGGTTCCCTCCATAGAAGCTCCTTTAGAGACTGTACAGGAGGGACTTCCAAACAGGAGAGGCATGAACCTGTTGGGGCGATGCAGTAAGAGGCTGTGATGTCCATCCAATCTTGTTCAGGGGGGGGCGTCTCTCTTCAACTTTTATAGTTAGTCCAATCCTGTCAGGTTGTGGAGGCGGAGTCACAACCCAGTGTGTGCTGCCATAAAGGCGTCAGGAAAAAGTATTTGCCCCTTTCTGATTTTTTTTTTTTTTTGCATATTTGTCACACTTAAATGACTCATCAAACTAATTTTAATTATTACACAAAGATAACCTGAGTAAATACAAAATGCATTTTTTAAATGATGGTTTTTAATTATTAAGGCAAAAAAGCTGTCCAAACCTGCCTGGCTCTATGTGAAAAAGTATTGGCCCCTAAACCTAATAACTGGTCGTGTCACCCTTGGTGACAACAACTGCAATAAAGCGTTTGCGATAACTGGCAATGAGTCTTTCACATTGCTGTGGAGCAATTTTGGCCCACTCTTCATTGCAGAATTGTTTTTTAAATTCAGCCACATTGGAGGGTTTTCCAGCATGAACGGCATGTGTAAGGTCAAGATACAGCATCTCAATTGGATTTAAGTCCGGGCTTTGACTAGGCCACTCCAAAACCTACATTTTGCTTTGTTTGAACCATTTGGAAGTGGACTTGCAGTTGTGTTTCGGATCATTGTCCTGCTGCACAACCCAAGTGCCCTTGAGCTTGAGGTCACAAACTGATGGCCGGACATTCTCCTTTAGGATTTTCTGGTAGAGCTCAGAATTCATGTTTCCATCAATTCATGGTTCCATCAATTATGGTAAGCTGCAAAGCAGCCCCAGACCATCCCTCTACCACCACAATGTCTGACTGTTGTTATGATGTTCTTGTTATGAAATGCTGTATTAGTTTTATGCCAGATGTAACAGGACGCACACCTTCCAAAAAGTTAAATTTTTGTCTCATCAGTCCACAGAATATTTGCCTAAAAGTCTTGGGGATAATCAAGATTTTTTTTGGCAAATGTGAGATGAGCCTTTGTGTTCTTTTTGATCAGCAGTGGCTTTGGCCTTGGAACTCTCCCATGGATGCCATTTTTGCCCAGTCTCTTTGTTATTGTTGAATCACTGATCTTACCTGAGGCAAGTGAAGCCTGCAGTTCTTTAGATGTTGTTCTTGGTGCTTGTTCTTTTATGACCTCCTGGATGAGTCGTCGTCATGCTCTTGGAGTAACTTTTGTAGGCCGGCCACTCCTGGGAAGGTTCAGTGCTGTTCCAAGTTATCTCCATTTGTGGATAATGGCTCTCCCCATGGTTCACTGGAGTTCCAAAACCTTAGAAATGGCTTTGAAACCCTTCCTAGACTGTTCTTGAATTTTTTTAGATTGTGGCATGATGTGTGGCTTTTTGTGATCTGTTAGTGTGCTTCACTTTGTCAGACAGCTACTATTTATGTGATTTCTTGATTCAACGCGTCTGGCAGTAATCAGGCCTGGGTGTAGCAAGTGAAATTTAAACTCAGCTTTCCAAAAAATTGTGGTTAATCACAGTTCATTCATGATTTACCCTGGGAGGGGGCAATTACTTTTTCCCCTATTTAAATTAAATAATAATCTAAAAACTGCATCTTGGATTTACTCGGGTTATCTTTGTGTAATATTAAAATTTGTTTGATGATCTGAATCATTCAGGTGTGAGAAATAAGCAAAAAAATAAATAAAAAAACAGAAAGGGGCATATTTTTCACAACACTGTAGGTGTTTGTGATTCCAGGGTTGGGATGATACTCTGTCTGAACCTGCTGGAGAGGGAGAGCAGTTCTGTGTGTTCACCTGCAGAGTTGAGTTGGAGCATGCTGGGCAAAGTGGAGCTGGCACCATCTTGGCTGCCCCCCCCCCCCCCCCCCCCAGTCAGAGGAGACAGATCAGGTGAGGAATTTATTGAAATTTGCTGAGCTGCTGCTCTTTTTGTCTTCCCTGGTACCTACTTTGCCCCTTGGAGCTCTCTGTCAGGTGAGAAGGGGACTGGGAGCTGGGGGGAAAACAGAAAACCACACATGTGCATTGTGTGTGGCTTGCTGTTTTCCCTCTGCTTGTACCCTACTAGCCTGACAGCCTTCATCCACCTCTTTGGCCAAGAGGCAGCTGTGCGATCTATCCATCCAGGTCTGACTCACTTTACACCATGCAGCTGGCTGTTTGTTATGTTCCTTGGAATTGGATAATCTGTGTTTAATTTGTGGAAACTTTGGTTTTTAATAAACGATTTATACAGACCACGAGTTCCTCCACTCCATCTGTTTATATACAAGCCAAGGCTGAGCTGATACACACATTGAGGATCTGACTCACAGTATAGGCTTATTGCCCCCAGATCACATCTAACAGATTCCATCTCATGGTCTATGAGACTTTGAATACATGTGATTTTGTCAGTCATTGTGAATCCATACACACTGTAGGACTCTAGTGTACATTAGGTTATGGTTTTTACTGCACTGTGTGTGGGTTTTTTTTTTGTATTAGAATTAGCTACACCAGCAAATGACAGGCCCCAGTTAACTATCCCTTGGCATACTCACATCTATTTTAGACATATTGCTTCTGCATTGGGCTGGCTGATGTCACAGGGTATCTGGACCCCAGAATGCAGGGGTAACAGACTGCTAGGACCTGTCTATTGGGGTTTCTGAGCCTGCAGGAGTGAATGATCACCTAAGATTACCTGCTTGACCCAACCCCCCTTGCCACAAACAAGCATCTAGCCATTGCAGTGGTGGGACACCAACACTGCAAGAGAAGATGCATTATTGTCACCAGAAAAAAATACAGAGATTCTGAAAGGATTAGCACTCTTGGGAGGTTTGCCTGCAGCCAAACACAAACATCCTAATATTTCACCTGACAACTTTTTCTGTCTTCTACCTTTTAAAGGATAGAAACTGGGGTCAATCTTAAACAGAAAAAGAAAGCAAATAACAAATGTTTTGGCAATGAAAGTAGTGCAAAGTTAAAAAAACAGGACAACTTTTCCTTTGAGCTTTTGTCCATGCAGAATACTCTGCCTCACTTCTTGTCTATCACCATATGAGACACAGGCCCTAAGTAATGTAAAACTTCTATAATGAACACAAAGATAACATCTAAACCTGACAGGGTCTGAATTTCCTTCCATATTGTATCTGATATGATTGACAACAAGTATATTATATAAATGTCTAGTTACCCCTTAAATGTCTTTACGTTTAGTGTTCTGCCTTCAGCAGGTTAATCATTAAGTTGTTTTGCTGCAATATTAGATTTGACCACAAGATGGAGCCAGTGGTAAATTTACTGTTTTTGTTAGTTAAAGTGGAGGGCCACCCTGAAAAAAAAAAATTCACCAAAAATCCTAAAAAAAAAAAAAAAAAAAAAAATCATTTGAAAAAAAAAAAAGTTTAAACTTACCTAAACCCTTGTTGCTAGGCAGTCTTCCTAATCTGCCTCTTCCTATTCCACGGCGTGTTCTGCTCCTCGGTGAGCGGCCCCGTTGTCTTCTGGGAACTGTCTGTGTTCCCAGAACACCACAGGGCCATCCACAGAACGCCGTGCCGCTCGCGCATGCGCAGTAGGAAACTCTCAGTGAAGCCACAAGGCTCCACTGCCTGTTTCCCTTACCTAGGATAGCGGTACCGGGACCCGAGAGCCGAGGGATGGGTCAGCCTCGGGCGGCCGACATCGCGGGCACCAAGGACAGGTAAGTACTTATTTAAAGTCAGCAGCTGCTGACTGTGAATTTTTTTTTTTTACGGCCGGAATCCCGCTTTAAAAAAAAAAAGACTGTTTTTGCAGAATCTAGAAACTGTTCAACTTTAACCACTTCAGCCCCCAGAAGGTTTCACCCACTTCCTGACCTGGCCATTTTTTGCAATACAGCGCTGTGTTGCTTTAACTGACAATTGTGCGGTCGTGTGAGGCTGTATCCAAATAAAATTGATGCCCTTTTTTCCCACAAATAGAGCTTTCTTTTGATGGTATTTGATCACCTCTGCGTTTTAAATTTTACTTTTTATTTTTTGCGCTATAAGCAAAAAAAAGACCAACAATTTTGAATAAACAATATTCCTTACTTTCTGCTATAAAACATTCCCAATAAAAAAATAAATAAAATAAAATGTCTTTATCAGTTTAGGCCAATATGTATTCTGCTACATAAAAAAAATCCCAATAAGCGTTTATTGATTGGTTTGCTCAAAAGTTATGGGTTAGATTTATGGCATTTTTTTTTTTTTACAGGACTGCAACATTGTGGTGGACAAATCTGACCCTAAGTGACACTTTTTGGGGACCAATGACACCAATACAGTGATCAGTGCTAAAAAAATGCAGTTACTGTATAAATGACACTGGCAGGGAAGAGGTTAACACCAGGGGCGATCAAAGGGTTAAGTGTGTCCTAGGGAGGTGCTTTCTAACTGTGGGGGGAGTGTTACACTGGCGGAAAAAAGAGATCATGTTTTAGCTTAGCTGAAACAGAAGATCTCTCTTCTCCTCACTGAAAGATCAGCAGTGTACCTTGTTTACATAGGCACACTGGTGCTCCGTGTCATCTGTGAATGATCTGCAGGTCGCTACGGCCATTGTGGCCGCCGGACGCAATGATTGGTTCCCGCTGTGTCCGCTGAAGTGGCGGCGCTCCAGTGGCGTGCACGCACCCCCTTCACAGTGTGCAAAAAATCATGTACAGGTATTTGATTTTGTGCAGCCGGGCCCCCGTGCAGCATTATATTTATGGTGGGCGGTCCGGAAGTGTTTAAAGTGGTGGCAAACTCACTTTTTTTACTTGTACCTACAGGAAAGCCTATAATAAGGCTTACCTGTAGGTACAGTGAATATCTCCTAAATTTTCACTATTTAGGAGATATTCACTCTGCATGCAGCTGGTGACGTCATCATCACATGCACTCTGAAGGTTCAGCATACCATGCCGGACCTTCGGAACTCAGACCGTAAATGAGGGCTCCTGCGTGCATGCGCAGGAGAGATGTCCTCATGGTTACAGCCACTCATGTAGATGAAGGTCACGAACCCGGAAGGAAGACCAGGTGAAGATGTAAGCCCTGTCAGTGGTGACAGCGCGCCGCTGGAGGGCTTAGTTTTCAGGTATGTCTTGCATAATGTGCTGGTATGCAATGCATACTAGCACATTATGACATTGCCTTGCAGGGGATTTTTTTTTTGAGCTGCAGTTTACTATCGCTTTAATAAAAGTTCCTATAATTCTTCAGTCTGAGGAGAGAGACAGGTGCATCCTGGGAGCTCAGACTCCATCTTAGGCTTGATTCACATCTATACATGTTGCCTTTGAGCATTTCTGCAGTGCTTTTTGGTGTACTTTCCAAGTTTTTTTACAACAATTTTACCACAATGTTGGCGCAATTTGCGTTTTTTATGCTTTTTTTTAGGGGGGGATTTGTTGTTGGGCAGATTTAAAACCGCAAATTGCGATAAAAACGCACTGCATGTTTTACTGCAGCTTCTCCATTGTAGTCTATTAAACCAAAAAAAGCACCATTTTGCATTTAAAAAAAGTCTCTGACCCTTTCCAAAAAGGCAGAGGCACAAAAATGCATTGATGTTAACATGTTCCACAGAAACGCATGTTAAAAAAATGTCCTGCAATAAATTTCTGCAATAAAGCAAAAAGCATGAAAAAACACATTGGTGTGAATAGAGCCTTATGCCCTGTACACATGATTGGCCTTTCCGACGGAAAATGTGCGATCGGAGCTTGTTGTCAGAAATTCCGACCGTGTGTAGGCTCTATCGGACTTTTTCCATCGGAATTTCCGACACACAAAGTTTGAGAGCTGGATCTAAAATTTTCTGACAACAAAATCCGTTTGCGTAAATTCCGATCGTGTGTAGATGATTCCGACACACAAAGTGCAACGCATGTTCAGAATCAAGCAGAAGAGCCGCACTGGCTATTGAACTTATTTTTCTCGGCTTGTCGTACGTGTTGTACGTCACTGCGTTCTTGACGTTCGGAATTTCCGTCCAACTTTGTGTGACCGTATGTATGCAAGACAAGTTTGAGCCAACATCTGTTGGAAAAAATCCAATGGATTTTGTTGTCGGAATGTCTGATCGTGTGTACAGGGCATAGGAGACTAGAGAGTCAGCGACAAGTTTTAAATCTGCAAATAAGGGGACTCCTAGCAAAGTGAAATCTCTTATGGCAGACATCTTACATGCAAGGCACCAGAATCTACAAATTTTCCTCCGGGTCCTGCCTTCACATCAGAACGGTGCCAAGGACTGGGTTAAACCAGAGACTCTTATGCCGTGTACACATGACTGGACTTTTCAGCATCAAAGGTCTGACGGTCTTTTCCGACGGACTTTCGACAGAGTTACAACGGACTTTCGAACGACCGGACTTGGCCACACACGAACGGATTAAAGTCCGTTCGAAAGTCCGTTGTTTTGAACGTGATGATGTACGAAGGGACTAGAATAAGGAGGTTTATAGCCAGTAGCCAATAGCTGCCCTTGCGTCCTAGTTTGTCCGTCGGACTAGCATACAAACAAACGGATTTTTCGACCGGACTGGAGATCGTCGAAAAGATTTCAAACATGTTCCAAATCTAAAGTCCGTCTGATTTTCGACAGAAAAAGTCAGCTGAAGGTCCGATGAAGCCCACACACGGTCGGATTGTCCAATGGATTTGTTCCGTCGGACCAGTCCGGTCGAAAAGTCTGTTTGTGTGTACACGGCATTAGAAGGTATGATCACACACCACCTTTTTCATGATAGTAATACACAGCCAGCTAATCAAGCCAAGTTCAAGCGAGTTAGTCAAATAGGACTTGAAAAGTTTAATGACCACCCTGAAAGCTACAGAGCCTGGCGATCTTCTTTCCAAAACACTATCAGAGGCTTAGACCTGTCAAATGCAGTGAAGAGGTAAACCTCCTGATCAAATGGCTTGGAAACGAGTCAGCTGAACATGCCAAGCAAATCAGGACAATAACTATGCTGTAAACTATCCAGACACCGTCCTTAAAATGATCTGGGATAGACTTGACGAATGTTATGGCTCAGCAGAAGCAGTAGAAAGTGCACTATTTAAGAGACTTGATAGCTTTTCTAAGATACCTAACAAGGTCTATAAGAAACTCAAGGAACTAAGTGACTTACTAATGGAACTTCAGGTAGCCAAAGCTGAAGGGGACTTACAAGGACACAGCCAGAGGTGTCAACCCCACTTTACAAAAGCTACCCTATAACTTACAAGAGCAGTGGATCACACATGGCTTCAGATATAAAAGACAGTCTAATGTTCCATTCCCCCCTTTCTCTGTTTTTATGGACATTGTAAGCCAGCAAGCTGAAACAAGAAATGATCCTAGTTTTGACTTCACATTGTCATGTGCTGCTCCTACAGGACTGAACCCTCGCAAACATCCAGAAGCGTTACACAAAACTAATGTGACCCCTCTAGATTCTTTTCACAGGTCTGCCAGACCCTCTAACTCAGAAATAAAAGTCAAAGATACTGGTAAGTAGTGTCCCTTGCACCTAAAGCCACATCCTCTTCTAAAGTGCAGAGTCTTCAAAAACAAGTCCACAGAGGATCGCAAAGTCTTCCTGAACGAGAACAACATTTGCTTCATGTGTTGCTCATCGACATTTCACTTTGCCAAGGATTATAAAGTCAGTGTAAAATGCACAGAACGTGACAGCTCACATCACAACACAGCTCTACACCCAGAGCCAGCCCCATGGACTTTAAAATGCACCGACAGCACTAATGAGCACAGCGGGGAGGAGGAACACACTGTTGCAACTACACCAGAGATCACCTCACAATGCACAGAGGTCAGCAAAGGAACGATAGGTGGCAGTTACTGTTCCAAAATCTGTCTGGTCAGAGTTTATCCAGCAGGCCAAAGGAACAAAGTCATTAAGCTTTATGCAATTCTTGATGATCAAAGTAACAAGTCATTAGCCAGCTCAACCTTCTTTTTCGCCATTAAAGGCTTCAACATTCCCTACTCCTTAATAGGGATGGTAAATGGGTGACCCCGCTCCCTTCTGACACCACGGGGAAAGCCATAGGGAAGTCCCCCTGCGTCAGAGGGGGGCGGGGTCACCCTCAGTTATAAAAGAGCTGTCACAAGAACAGAAGCGTCACACAGCGGGAGACTCCCATTGAGGCAGATCGTCCGGGGAAGAAGAAGCCAGAGGAAGATGCCGGAGGAGAAGGCCAGAGGAAGAAGCAGAGGACCAGAGGAAGAAGCAGAGGAAGATAGAGGAAGAAGTGGAGAAGAACAACATGGAGGAAGAAGAACAAAATCGAAGAAAGACCAGAAGAAGCGGGGAAAGAAGAAGACATTAATAAAGGAATTGTCAAAAACCGACTATTGTCTTTTTTAACATTTTTGACACTGGGATACTTGTACCCCATTACCAATTCAATGCAGGCGGGATCTGGGGGTCCCCTTGTTAAAGGGGGCTTCCAGATTCCGATAAGCCCCCCACCCGCATACCCCCACAGAAGGGGGGGCACTCTCTAGTCCTCCCTCTTTTCCTTGCATGCTCGGATAAAGGTCTGGTATGGATTTTTGGGGGGACCCCCACGCCATTTTTTTTTTATTTTGGTGCGGGGTTCCCCTTAAAATCCATACCAGACCCCTCAGGTCTGGTATGGATTTTGAGGGGGACCCCCACGCCATGTTTTTTTAAAATTTTGGCGCGGGGTTCCCCTTAATATCCATACCAGATCTGAAGGGCCTGGTATGGAATTTGGGGGGACCCCACACAATTTCTTTTTACAATTTTGGTTCAGGGTTGCCCTTAATATTCATACCAGACCCAAAGGGCCTGGTAATGGACTGTGGGGAATCCCATGCCATTTTTTTCAATGACTTTTATGTGTATTGCGAGACCCGACAATTCATTATTAGCCGAGAGTACTTTTAAATTACCTTTTTTCCTTTAGAAATGTCATTTTGCTCTTGGACTGTTCTAAACACGCGAAACATTGGCCACTTTACAGGCATACTATAGACACCCCCCAGGTACGAAATTTAAAGGAATATTTCACTGTTATGCCCTGTACACACGATAGGATTTTCCATTGGAAAATGTTTGATAGGACCTTGTTGTCAGAAATTCCGACTGTGTGTAGGCTCCATCACACATTTTCCATAGGAATTTCTGACACACAAAGTTTGAGAGCTTGCTATAAAATTTTCTGACAATATCCGTTGTCGGAAACTCCAATCGTGTGTACACAAATCCGATGCACAAAGTGCCACGCATGCTCAGAATAAATTAAGAGACGAAAGCTATTGGCTACTGCCCCGTTTATAGTCCCGACGTACGTGTTTTACGCCACTGCGTTCAGAACGATTGGATTTTCCGACAACTTTATGTGACTGTGTGTATGCAAGACAAGTTTGAGCCAACATCCGTCGGAAAAAATCCATATGTCCGACCGTGTGTACAGGGCATTACTGTTTCACTTTAAGCATAATTAAAATCATTGCTCCCGAAAAAACAGGTGTTTTTAAAACTTTTTTTTGCATTGATACGTGTACCCTGGGGCAGGCCCGAGGTCCCCAAACACTTTTTATGACAACAACTTGCATATAAGCCTTTAAAATGAGCATTTTTGATTATTCATGTTAGTGTCCCAAGAGGTGTTTAGGTGTTCGCGTGTTTGAACCAATATTTTGCCTGTTCGCATGTTCTGCTGCAAACCGAACTGGGGGGGGGGGGGGTGTTCGGCTCATCCCTACTCCTTAAGAACTTGTTCGGGAATAGTTGAGACAGCAGGGAGGAGAGCATCTGGCTACCTAGTAGAGTCTATTGATGGGCAAACATTCCTGTCCTTGCCAACTCTTATTGAATGCAATCAGATCCCTGATAACAGATCTGAAATTCCTACACCAGATGTAGCGATTCATCACCCACACTTGAAACACATAGCACACCGGAAACCAGAACTTGATCCTCAGGCTCAGATAATCCTACTCCTTGGGAGAGATATCTTACAAGTACATAAAGAAGGAGCTCAAATGAATTTTCCTGGAAAACAAAATATACCGCGCTGTCAAAAAACGTGAAAAAGCAGCCAGAACAGCAGTGTAAAATGTGACAATAAAAAGGGAAAAATATTGTGCAGCGCTAAAAACTAATGTCAAGAATGAAAATTATCGACAATATTGAATATGAGAGTGGTCAAAAATTCAAACATGTGAGAATATTAAAAAATATAGTATATTGTTTATGGTATAGTATATTGTATATAGTATATTGTCGATAATTTTCATTCTTGACATTAGTTTGTTTATAGTGCTGCACATTTTTTTCCCCAAATGAATGGTTCTCACAATGCTCCTTTTGCCCAGAGGTTAGACCTAGGTGGGTCATTATAGGAGATGTCTGTCTAGGACACATGCACAAACCTACCTCTTTTAACATCATGCTTACAAGTACATTAGAAAGAAGACATCCCTATCTTTTCCAGCCATGCCACAACCACTTCCTCCTAAAGAAATTGCCATACACTACCCACTTGCCTTGTCCCTTCATAGGCCCCTCTAATGACAACCTTGCCTGTTACAGTGACCAAGACCATTTAGGGAGCATAGACTTTCAAAGAACAAAATAGGACAATCAGGTGGCAATGTCTATTGAGGACAAACTCTTCTTGGACATAATAGAGCAGGGACTAGCCAAAGATGACACCAACAGCTGGGTCGCACCTCTTCCCTTCAGACCACAGTGGCAATGCCTACCTAATAACAGAGACCATGTACAAAGGCATTTCTCTACTCTTCAATGTATTTTTCAAAGAAAGCCAGAGATGAGAGACCACTTCTTTTTTTCATGGAGAAAATCTTTGAGAATGGCCATGCAGAAATACAGTAGCCCCCACCCTTAAAGACTATGAGGAGTGCTGGTACCTACTGATATTTGGAGTATACCACCCCAGGAAGCCAGGTCAGATCAGAGTAGTGTTTGACTCTAATCCCAAATTGGAGGGTGTCTCCCTACATTTTGTCCTCTTAACAGGTCCAGACCTTAATACAAAACTACTGGGAGTGCTCTTACGCTTTCGCAGAGACTGCATCCAATAGATGTTCCATTGCTTCCTTGTCAGAGAGAAAGACAGAAACTTCTTGAGATTTCTTTGGTTTAGAGATAATGACCGCTCCAAAGACATCACTGAGAACACATCTTTGGCAACAGCCCTTCTCTTGCAGTTGCTATCTATGGGCTCAGAAGTTACGCTCAAGAGGGTGAGCCTGAGTACGGCTCAGATGGCAGATAATTCATAGAAAATGACTTTTATGCAGATGACTGTTTAAAATCTCTACCTTCCAATAAGTCTGCAATTAGTCTCCTAAAAAGAGCACAGCAAATGCTAGCCTGCTCCAACCTCAAGCTTCACAAGATTGCTTCCAACAGTATAGAAGTAATGAAAGCTTTCCCTTCCCAAGACCTCTCTAATGATCTAAGAGGCTTATGCCGCGTACACACGAGCGGAATGTCCGTCAGAAAAAGTCAGATGGGAGCTTTTCATCGTATTTTCCAATCGTGTGTATGCCCCATCTGACTTTTTCAGCCGAAAATTCTGACGGACTTAGATAGTGAACATGTTTTACTGTTTTACTATCGGTAAAACCGCTCGTCTGTATGCTGTTCTGATGGACCAAAAATGACGCATGCTCTGAAGCAAGTACGAGACGGAAGCTATTGGCTACTGGCTCTTGAACTTCCTTTTTCTAGTCCTGTCGTACGTGGTGTACGTCACATCGTTCTGGACGGTCGGAATTTGGTATGATCGTGTGTATGCAAGACAGCTTGAGCAAAATTCCGTCGGAACTCCGTCGGAAAAACCGCCAGAGTTTATTCCGATGACAAAACCAGTCGTGTGTACAGGGCATTAGACTTAGGGACAGACTCTTTACCTGTTCAATGCAGTCTTGGTCTGCTATGGGACTTAAAATTGGATTTGTTTACCTTCCAAATAAGCACAGAGGAAAAACATTTCAGTCGCAGAGGTGTCTTGTCTACGATTAATAACCTGTATGACCCATTACGATTTGCAGCCCCTGCCGCCATTCAAGATAAAGCGCTGCTTAGAGAGTTAACTTGTGGAACAGCAGCCAGGGTTGTCCTCTTTCCCCCTTACTCTTTGCACTGGTGATAGTACCACTGACCATAGCCATTGCCAGACACCCAGATATCAAAGTTACTCTACTGGGAAATCTCAATTTAAATTATGCATGTATGCTGACATGTTATCCTTTTCTTAACCCAACCTTTGTTAGAGTTACCTAACTTGCTGTCGGTACTGCATGATTTTGTTTCCTTGACAGGGCAGCCCATTAATGTTTCTAAATCCTCTGCAATATTTCCTCTGCTCAGTACAAAACGCTTAAAACATCCTTCCCATTTTTATGGTCAAGAGATACCATCTCTTATCTTTGGGTTTTTATTACACCCAATATTGCATCCTTTTTCACTAGTAACTACTTCCCCTGCCTGTCACGTATTTGCAATGTATTTAAACTATGGTGGTCGTATCCCATTTCCGTTCTGAGCAGAGTTACAGCAATTAAAATAAGCTTTTTACCAAAACTACTATATCTATTTGGGGGCTTACCAATTTCAATTCCAAAACCATTCAAAGACAAACTTCAAGTGGAAATTAACAAATTAATCTGGCTTAAAAAAAAACAACCTAGATTTTCCAGACACATCCTATACAAGCCACAATCCAAAGGAGGCATTGGTTTACCTAACTACTGGCTATATTATATGGCCTAAAGATATTCTCAATTGGCTCAGTGGGACATTGTGAATTCTAAGGTTCCTTGGATTAAATTTGAAGCAGGATCCATACACCCTGTTTACCTTTCTGGTATTCTATGGCCTTCTTCCATTTTATATAACACAGGGGCCTCACTTAATGTTTTGGAAGCCCAGTCGCATCAGCTTTGGTCATTATACAAGCCTAAATTACACTTAGGCTCTTCTATCTCCCCTTGGATCTTGTTCTTAGCTTTTGTTGCTGCTGGAGGTTTCTCTTGGTGGCAAACAAATAAATTAACTACCCTTTCATTTCTCCAAGATGGCTCAACATTTATCTCTTATTTGCATGTCTGATCTCTCTATAAAGCTCTTTTATTAGCTGCCTCTTCCCTTTATCCCTCCCATATACTATGTGTAGATTGGAAGAAAACTGACTCCCTCTTTACCCCTGAATACTGGGAAAACATGCTATATAATTTGCGTAATTGCACTAAAGCCTTAACCATTAGTTCCTTATCAGATGATTCTACACCCCAGTTAAACTTCATGCTATCTTTCCTGATGCATCAGATCTATGCTTTAGGAGATGCCCATCCAAGGGTTCTTTAAATCATAGTTTCTGGTCCCGTGACAAAGTGCAACCAGTATAGCGTAAAAATGTATGATATTGCCTCAAACATTTCAGATGACACCCTGCAATTGAACCTTCTGCAGACAATCCAATGTGGATTGGCAGGCGACATAGCAAGTGACAATCTGCATCTGGTGGCAGGTGACCTGGCAAGTGACAATCCACATCTGGTGGCAGTCGTCGTGGCAAGTGACAATCTGCATCTGGTGGCAGGCGACCTGACAAGGCTTCATCTGGTGGCAGGTGATGTGGTAAGTGACAATCCGCATCTGGTGGCAGGCGACATGGCAAGTGACAAGCTGCATCTAGTGGCAGGTGATGTGGCAAGTGACAATCCGCATCTGGTGGCAGGCGACGGTGGCAAGTGACATGCTCAGGGCCCCCACTGATTCTGCTTTATGGTAAGTTGAACTATTTAAGTTTTTATTACAATGTAATAATAGAAATAATGCACTTCAATCACCCTGATACCATATCAACCATGGTGCCATGATGATTGAAGCTCTAACACCAGCCATTGCCCCAATAAATTGGCTGAGAAAACTTGCATACCCCCCCGCGCGAATCCCTACCCCCCAGGCCTTGGCACAATTTTCTTCCACACAGCTGGTCCCAAAAAGGTTTGGGATCACTGCTTTAGAATTTATAGTGTAATGTACAGTGTATGGTCAGTTTTACTGATACTGCTCTATTTCATACTCTCTGCATTCATCTCCTGCACATACTACCTGCTGCTATACCCTCCACACCTCTCCAGCATGTATTTCTTGCTGTCACACCCTCCACATTCCTCTACTGCACATAAAACTGGTTAAAAATACTTTTTTCGTCTGGTGTTGGTCTTGAGGGGGGAGCCCCACGCCAAAATTAAAAAAAAAACAAAAAGGTTTCCCCTTCAGGGTTGGTGCCAGGCTTGGGGGGCCTGATGTGGTCGGGGTTGGGTCTTGTCCGTCGGGGTCGCATGGAAGTCGGACATGAAGTTGTAGGGCAAAGTTGGATCAGAGGCCATCTGACTTCCATGTCGGAGCAGTGTACACCTGGCCTAATGCATGATATTCTGATTCAATAACTTATTACTATGGATGAGGTGAACACCCTCCTGTTCGGTTCACAGTAGAACATGCAAACAGGCAAAAAATTTGGCAGAACACCCGAACACTGTTGAATCTTTGGGACACGAACATGAATCATCAAAAAGTGTTCATTTTAAAGGATTATATGGAAGTTATTGTCATAAAAAGTGTTTGGGGACCTGGGTCCTGCCCCAGGGGACATGTATCAATGCAATTGTTTCTTTTAAATGGCTGTTTTTTGGGGAGCAGTGATTTTTTTAATACTTAAAGTGAAACAATAAAAATGAAATATTCCTTTAAATATTGTGCCTGGGGGGTGTCTATTGTGTGCCTGTAAAGTGGCGCATTTTTCCAATGCTTAGAACAGTACCACAACAAAATGACATTTGTAAAGGAAAAATTGTCAATTAAAACTGATCGCGGCTGTAATGAATTGTCAGGTCTCAGCAATATAGATAAAACTAATTGAAAAAAAGAGCATGGGATCTTTGGGTCTGGTATGAATATTAAGGGGAACCCTGAACCAAAATTAAAAAAAAAAATTGCTTGGGGGTCCCCCTAAAATCCATACCAGGCCCTTTGGGTCTGATATGGAAATTATGGGAACCCCGCGCCAAATTTTTTAAAAAAATGACATAGGTGTCCCTCCCAAAATCCATACCAGACCTAAGGGCCTGGTATGGATTTTAAGGGGTACCCTGCACCAAAATTTAAAAAAATGGCATAGGGGCCCACCAAAACCCATACCAGGCCCTTTACCAAGTACGCAACCAGGCAGGCTGCAGGAAAAGAGGGGGGGGCGAGAGAGCGCACCCTCCCCTCCTGAAATGACAATTTTTCCTTTAGAAATGTAATTTTGCTGTGGTACTGTGCTAAACACGGGAAAAATGCGCCACTATAGACACCCCCCAGGCACAATATTTAAAGGAATATTTCATTTTTATTGTTTCACTTTAAGCATTAAAAAAAATCACTGCTCCCGAAAAAATGGCAGTTTTAAAAAAAAAATGTTTTCATTGATAATGTCCCCTGGGGCAGGACCCGGGTCTCCAAACACTTTTTATGACAATAACTTGCATATAAGCCTTTAAAATGAGCACTTTTGATTATTCATGTTCGTGTCCCATAGACTTTAACGGTGTTCTGGCGGCTTTTGAATTTGCCCTGAACACTGCATTTTGTTTCTTAAATTTAAGCACAGATCAATAGGGCATAAAGACACCATTGTCCTGGATATGCAGTCATGTTTGTCTGTCAGTTTACCTCTCCATGTGTTCAGCTTTAGGGCCAGCCACTCTCACCTGGCTGCTTAAGTAATCTCTCCTCAAAGCATGGCTTCACCCCAGCCCCTATCAGGGAACTCTATATTAACCTGTGCACTGCAAGCTAGCTGATCAATATTGTGTTTTTGGCTTCCATGTTCCTCTCTACCTCCCTGTAGTCTACCCTGAGCGTTACCCGAGAGGCCCTAGGGGCCACGACCTGGAGCCAGACTGTAGCTAAATCCATCCCCACCAATAGGGGCCTCTGGTGAACTCCCACTGGCTCTTAGATTCCACGCCCTGGGAAATCTCATGCTCTAGCTCCCAGTGTCATCCGTGTTGGTACTACAGAGTACCTGCTCTCCTGTATCACCTAGAGCTCCATCCGCAGCAGTCAGCCATAGGGTCCACTACCTTGCGGTGCACTCCAGACCCCAACAGGGTGCTTCTGTCATCTGGACTCAGGTGACCTGACAGTTTGATCAGCCATGGACCCGGGTGACGTGCCGCTACCCGCAGATGATTTATTGCAGGGCATAGTACGCAGACTTGAGACCCAGGAATCGAATCAGACTCAGGTGATGCGATTGCTCCAGGATCTGGCTTCCCTCTTCGAGCAGCTTCAGGCCTCCTTGGGAACCCAGAGTCAGCAACCTCAAGTACAATCGGCGGCTACACCTATTCCAGTGGCAGTCACAGTCACACATTCACTACAATTGCCAGCTCTGTCTCATTTCTCTGGGGACTCCAAGGCCTGCAGGGGGTTCCTCAGCCAATGCACTATTCATTTTGAGCTCCAGACTCAAAACTTCCTGTCTGATCGGGCAAAGGTAGCCTATATAATTTCCCTCCTCTCCGGTGAAGCTTTAGCCTGGGCTGCCCCCCTGTGGGAGAAGAATGATTCTGTGATTTCCAGCCTGTCTGACTTCTTGAAGCTCTTTCGTAACATCTGGCTCGGGTTTCTTCAGCGACCAGTGCCCTTTTACGTCCTCGCCAATAATCTTCCTCAGTGGGACAATATGCTCTTCAGTTCCGTATCCTCACAGCTGAGTTGAGCCGAACCAATGAGGCCCTCTTTGCAACCTTTTTACATGGCCTCTCTGACTGAGTGGAAGACGAATTAGCGGGAAGAGCCATCCACACCGGTCTGGACAATGTAATTTCCTTGTGTTACCAGATCGACATTCGTTTTCAGGAGAGGTCCCTATATAAAAGACGCCAGCACTCCCTGGGCCCTAGCCAGTCTGAGCGTTCCTCCCTTCATCCCGTGGAGCATCTTCTGCCTGCAGCTGGGCCGGACCGGGCTAACCCCCAAAGAACATGCTAGGCGCAGAACTCTGGGCTTGTGTCTCTATTGTAGGGGCAAAGGTCATTTTTGTGACTCGTTTCATCTGGGAAACGATTGGGCCTAATACATCTGGAAGGTGGAATATTGGCCCCATAAACATCATCTTATTGTCTTCTTCTTACGGTGTTCCTTCATGTAGGCGCTTCTCCTCAATTGACCTTTGCATATCTGGATTCTGGGGCTTTTGGCAATTTTATGGACTGGAGAACTGCCTCTTCCATGAAGCTTACCCTTTCGCCCCTCACTACCCCACTGGTAGTCTCGGCAATTGATGGCACTGTTCTCCCAGGGGGCCCTATCCGCTTCCAGACTCTACCTATTAAGATGTCTGTAGAGATACTCCACCAGGCGTGGATATCCTTCCTCAGTCTACCCAAGGCCTCTACCCCCATTGTATTGGGCCTTCCTTGGCTACAGCTCCACTCTCCACATGTAGACTGGGTCTCTGGGCAGATCCTGGCTTGGGGTCCCTCATGTTTCTCGTCCTGCCTTCTCAAGGTGGTCCCCAAGGAGAGACTTTCGGTTCCTACCACATCTGTATCTTCTGATCTTTCCGCTGCATACAGCGATTACCGGGATGTGTTATGTAAGAAATCAGCTGAGGTGCTTCCTTCCCACAGGTCTTTTGACTGTGCTATTGACCTTGTCCCTGGAGCAACTCTGCTCAGGGGTAGGGATGAGCCGAACAACCCCCGGTTCGGATCGCATCAGAACATTCAAACGGACTGAAAGTTTGCGCAAACTTTCGAACCCTGTTAAAGTCTATGGGACTTGAGCGTGAGAAAAAGTGCAAATTTGAAAGGCTAATATGCAAGTTATTATCCTTAATAGGGTTTGGGGACCCAGGTCCTGTCCCAGGGTACATGTATCAATGCAAAAATAAGTTTTAAAAACGTCAGTTTTTTCCGGGAGCAGTGATTTTAATGATGCTTAAAGTGAAAAGATAAAAGTGAAATATTCCTTTAAATATCCTGCCTGGGGGGTGTCTATACTATGCTTGTAAAGTGGCACTTGTTTCCCGTGTTTAGAACAGTCCCTGCTCAAAATGACATTTCTAAAGGAATAAAAGTCACTTAAAACTGCTTGCGGCTTTAATGTCATGTCTAGTCCCGACAATATGGATGAAAATAATTGAGCAAGCCCCCCAGCCCATTACCAGCCCCTTTTGGGTCTTGTATGGATATTAAGGGGAACCCCACACCCAAATAAAAAAAAAGGAGAGGCGTGGGGCCCCCAGGCCCTATATACTTTGAACAGCAGTATACAGGCGGTGCAAACAAGACAGGGACTGTTGGAGTAAATGTAAATGATTGCCTCACATCTAGCACAAATATTGGCACCACATCCCTTAGGTATACAATATAAAAAACATAAAGGGAACTGGGATTTTAAAGGTGCAATAGGTGACACAAGATTTATGTAAAAAAAATTCACATTTTATTTAGAAAAATTGATAAAAACATGTCTATAAAAAAGAGTTTACATTCAATGTAACAATACAATCGTTGATAGTGCAACCGAAAGAATTGTTTCTCAACATGTTTCACCACATGCCGTGGCTTCTTCAGGAGAGTAATATCTATCAGGCACTAAAGAGAGTAATACAAGAATTACACAATGAACAATAACAATTTATAGAACAGTCAAAAAATCAATATAAATACAAATCAAGAATAATACCACATATCTGATCTGCCAATGGAATACTCCAGCCAAAGAGTAATGTATTTACCTGTATATAGATCTTTCAAAAAATTCAATAATAAATTGAATATAAACTCTAATGTTTGAACCGCTTAAATCAGGAAGCGAACCCAGCCAAAGGATCATCTGATGACCACAGAGAGTAAATAAGATTGCATTTTTAACTGATGAAAGAGGACCTAAAATGAGGATGGAGAAAGAAATAAAGGAATTTTTATTGTTGCACTTTTTGATTTTTAAATGTCTTACTTCCTTGTTTTTATCTTTTATTTTTATTAAAAAAAAAAAAAAGGGTTTGTACCTGTGATAAAAGGTCTAATATCAAACCACCAGTCCAAGCTACTTTACTGCATTGGTTAGTGTCATCCCCAAAGCAGAGCCCCAGGAGGGGAAAAGACAACCAAGAGCCTAAAAAAGCAAATCAATTAAAATCAAATCAAAAAACCCTGGACCAAAAAAGGTCTCTCAATGACTAACTTAGGATTTCCTCAAAATAACATTGAATACCTGGGTCAAATGGTGTGTGAAGAAAATGACATCCTCCTCCTCTCAGGCTGGCTCTCTATTAAAAGACCACCAGAGTGCTTAAATACCCTCCCCCTCTCCAAATTTGGCGCCAAAAAACAGTGCCAAAAACTAGGGGAGGGGTGGACGCTGCAGGGGCATCTACCCATAGGCAGTAACACCAGAAGTGACACTTCTAGCTAAACCAGGAAGAGAAATACATTAATCAGATCAGCATAGTCAATGGTACAAGGCATTAAATAAGTAGGAATACCACGCTCAGACTATAACTTCTAAAAACCAAAGCCGCAACAATAAACCATCTAATATCTAATGGTAGTAATCAAAAATAAAATAAAAAAGTTGCACTAAATTAATACCATGCAAAAATGACTGGCATATAAAATCTTAAACTGATATATGTGGACACCTATGAATGAACTAGGAATCAATAAAAAGTGAATACAGGTGACAAAAAATCAAATAAGGAAAATCAAAACCTCAATAAATCATTCAAAGTGTCCATAAAGTAATGCAATAAAAGCGTGTCTTCCCTTAGATGAGAAGGGCTAGTGTATAAACATATATGTGTAATAAAGTCCACAATAGCAAAATCTTGATGATGAACTCTGTACTTTAGTGTAAACAAACGAAAGGCAACTCAGGTGTGTGACTCTGTAATGGTACAAGGCACACCGGAAGTGACACTAGGTGGCGCACCGGACGTGATGAAACATCACCTCTAAGGACTGTAAGCAGTGATGTAGATATCCATAGAGGCCAAAAAGGCATAAAAAAATATATAAATCCATTAATAGAAAAAGAAAGAAGTGTAACCGGATCAGAAGGAAAAAAATAACTGCAGCCAATTATATGGACAAGGTCCAAATAAGGGTTTAGGGAAGACGCAATTGGCGCCAACCAGTGGAAACAAAATTACCACTAGGATTGGCGCCCTGGGCGTCCGTATGGTCACCTAATCCTGGTAGGTGCTTCTTTAGTATAAAACATTATTATAAATCTAAGACTCTTGGGGAGAAAAAATAAAAAATAAAGTTTCTCCCTTTCTTCTGTTTCTCTTTATATATTCAAAATATATTAATAGATGAAATATGTATAATTAATAGGTAATCAATAATCCCAATGACCAGAAATAAAGTAAAAGCAGTTCAGATGAGGGTGTACATAGGAGCCTAACAAAGGGTCCCAACACATAACAAATAATAGTGGAAACCAAAAGTAACCACTCAAAGGAGCAACTGAAAAAATGACCAAACAAAATCCCTGGAGGAAAGGCTTGAAGCTAATGGATTCATTGAGCCCGGGAGACGAGGTGGCAGCCAAAGAGTAGATCTACCTCGTTTCCTTCTGTAAAAGAATTCTATCTACATCTCCCCCCCTCTCATGAGTAGGTATGAATTCTAGGGCAAATAATTTCATCTTTGTTAGATCAAATGAATGGTATAAACCCATATGTCAACTAATGGGTGTTTCCATCTTTTTCTTTTGGACGAGGGACACATGGTCCCTAATCCTGTGGAAAAAGGGTCTCTTAGTTTTATCTATATAAAAGGCCCTGCAAGTGCACCTCATATAATAAACCACCCCAATGGATTGGCAGCTAGTAAAGAAATTGGGTTGATATAGAGTCCCATCTGGAAGGGTTATCTCTTCTGAATCTAGAATATAGCTGCAAAAATCGCACCTGCCACACGGGGCAGTGCCTTTCCGAATATCTCTCCCAGATCTTTGTCAAGTGGCTATGGACCAATTGATCCTTTAAAGACCTAGACCTATTATAAGTAATAGAAGGAGTTGGATTGACATACTGTACTTGGAGATTACTTTATCATTGGATAATAGAGACCAATATTTCTGGATAATTTCACTGACTTTTTTATGTATGTTTAGAATATGTCATTATCAGCCGTACCTGCTGGTCCGATTTTCGGGTTTTGATGAATGGATTAATTCAGTTCGACTGTCTAGTTTGGCCCTATGATATGCCTTTTTGAGGGTGGAGCGACTGTAGCCCCTGTCTAACAGGCGTAGCTGCAAGGCCAATACTTCCATTTCAAAGTCCTGGTCACGACAACAATTCCTCGTTATTCGTAGATATTGACTAGGGATGAGCTTCGAGTTCGGTTCGACTTAAACATCGGCTGTTCGCCAGTTTCTTTGAACAGCGAACAATTTGGGGTGTTCGCGGCAAATTTGAAAGCCGCGGAACACCCTTAAAAAGTCTATGGGAGAAATCGAAAGTGCTCATTTTAAAGGCTAATATGCATGGTATTGTCATAAAAAGTGTTTGGGGACCCGAGTCCTGCCCCAGGGGACATAGATCAATGCAAAAAAAAGTTTTAAAAACGGCCGTTTTTTCGGGAGCAGTGATTTTAATAATGCTTAAAGTCAGATAATAAAAGTGTAATATTACTTTAAATTTTGTACTTGGGGGGTGTCTATAGTATGCCTGTAAAGGGGTGCATGTTTCCCATGCTTAGAACAGTCTGACAGCAAAATGACATTTCAAAGGTAAAAAAGTCATTTAAAACTACTCGCAGCTATTAATGAATTGCCGGTCCCGAGTCTTCCAACAATACACATAAAAGTTCATTGATAAAAACGGCATGGGAATTCCCCACAGGGGAACCCCGAACCAAAATTTAAAAAAAAATGACGTGGGGGTCCCCCTAAATTCAATACCAGACCCTTCAGGTCTGGTATGGATATTAAGGGGAACCCCGTGCCAAAATTTAAAAAAAAATCACATAGGGGTCCCCCTCAAAATTCATACCAGACCCTTCAGGTCTGGTATGGATTTTAAGGGGAACCCCGCGCCAAAATTAAAAAAAAAAATTTTGTGGGGTTCCCCCAAAAAATCCATACCAGACCCTTATCTGAGCACGCAACCTGGCAGGCCGCAGGAAAAGAGGGGGGACGAGAGAGCGCCCCCCCTCCTGAACCGTACCAGGTCACATGTCCTCAACATTGGGAGGGTGCTTTGGCTTTGACAATTCCTTTATTTCTTCTATCTTCTTTCTTCTAACTTCTTTCTTCCTTCATGCTTCGGTTTCTTCCTCCATCTTCTTCCTCTTCTGGTTGTTATGGTTCTTCTGGTGTTCTCGTCCAGCATCTTCCTCCGCGGCACCTCCTTGTCTTCATCTTCTTTTCTTCATCTTCTTCTCGGGCCGCTACGCATCCACGATTGGATGGAAGGCTCCCGCTGTGTGACGCTTCTCCTCTTCTGACGGTTCTTATATAATGGAGGGCGGGGCCACCCGGTGACCCCGCCCCCTCTTACGCACGGGGACTTCCCTGTGGCATTCCCCGTGACGTCAGAGGGGGTCACCCGTTACGCTACGGGTAACCCCGCCCTCCTCTGATGTCACAGGGAATGCCATAGGGAAGTCCCCGTGCATCAGAGGGGGCGGGGTCACCGGGTGGCCCCGCCCTCCTCCATTATATAAGAACCGTCAGAAGAGGAGAAGCGTCACACAGCGGGGGCCTTCCATCCAATCGTGGATGCATAGCGGCCCGAGAAGAAGATGAAGAAAAGAAGATGAAGACAAGGAGGTGCCACGGAGGAAGTTGCTGGACGAGAACACCAGAAGAACCATAACAACCAGAAGAACCAGAAGAGGAAGAAGATGGAGGAAGAAACCGATGCATGAAGGAAGAAAGAAGTTAGAAGAAAGAAGATAGAAGAAATAAAGGAATTGTCAAAAACTGTCTTGTCATTTTTAACATTTTTGACAGTTTGTTTGTGAAATGGTAGGGGTATTTTTGTACCCCCTTACCATTTCCCAGAGGGGGATGGCAGGGATCTGGGGGTCCCCTTGTTAAAGGGGGCTTCCAGATTCCGATAAGCCCCCACCTGCAGACCCCCACAACCACCGGCCAGGGTTATGGGGATGAGGCCCTTGTCCTCATCAACATGGGGAAAAGGTGCTTTAGGGGGGACCCCAAAACACCCTCCCAATGTTGAGGGCATGTGGCCTGGTACGGTTCAGGAGGGGCGGCGCTCTCTCGTCCCCCCTCTTTTCCTGTTTTCCTGCGGCCTGCCAGGTTGTGTGCTCAGATAAGGGTCTGGTATGGATTTTTGGGGGAACCCCACGCCGTTTTTTTTTTTTGGCGCGGGGTTCCCCTTAAAATACATACCAGACCTGAAGGGTCTGGTATGGAATTTAGGGGGAACCCCACGTCATTTTTTTAAAAAATTTTGGCCGGGGTTCCCCTTAATATCCATACCAGACCTGAAGGGCCTGGTATGGAATTTAGGAGGACCCCCCCACGTCATTTTTTTTTTTTTTTTTTTGGTTCGGGGTTTCCCTGTGGGGAATTCCCATGCCGTTTTTATCAATGAACTTTTATGTGTATTGTCGGGAGACTCGGGACCGGCAATTTATTAATAGCTGTGAGTAGTTTTAAATGACTTTTTTTCCTTTGAAACGTCATTTTGCTGTCAGACTGTTCTAAGCATGGGAAAGATGCGCCCCTTTACAGGCATACTATAGACACCCCCCAGGTACGTAATTTAAAGGAATATTACACTTTTATTGTTTGACTTTAAGCATTATTAAAATCACTGCTCCCGAAGAAACGGCCGTTTTTAAAACTTTTTTTTGCATTGATCCATGTCCCCTGGGGCAGGACCCGGGTCACCAAACACTTTTTAGGACAATACCATGCATATTAGCCTTTAAAATGAGCACTTTTGATTTTGAACGTTCGAGTCCCGTAGACTTCAATGGGGTTCTAAAGTGCTTGCGAAGTTTTGGTCTGTTCGCAAGTTCTGGTGTGAACCGAACCGGGGGGTGTTCGGCTCATCCTTAATATTGACTATAGGGAATGCTTGCCACCAAGTACTTAGGGTGGGAGCTGGCCGCGTGTAAAATGGTATTCCCTGATGAGGATTTCCTAAACAGGGAGGAACCAAGTGTGCCGTCTGAATTGACATAGATAGAAATATCCAAGAAATTGATCATGTTTTGATCGTAAGTCATAGTAAATTTAAGATTATATGAATTGGCCTCAAGTTTATCCAAAAAAAGAAGTTCCTCCTTGGAGCCAGTCCACACCACAAAAATGTTGTCGATGAATCGACGCCAAATCAAAACATTGTTAAAAAATTCACAAATATCATCTGAGGAGAAAATCTCCCACTCCCACCCCCCCAGGTACAGATTGGCGTACGATGGGGCACATTTAGTCCCCATCACAACACCCTGCACCTGGAGGTAGTGGGAGTGGTCGAAAAGAAAAATGTTGTTGGTTAGGATGAAGAGTAGGAGATCCAAGATGAAACGATTATACGCAAAAGCCCCAGGGCCCCTTTCCGATAGGAAACCCTCCACAACTCCAACTCCTCGTTCATGAGGGATGGAGTTGTAGAGGGCCTCAACGTCAATCGCGACCAATAGAGAACCCGGTGGTACACAAATACCATCCAGGGATCTCAAGAGGTCAGCAGTGTCCTGTATGTAGGAGCTAAGCGAGCCGACATGTGGTCGCAAATAATCGTCCACAAGTTTGCTAGCGGGCTCCGTTAAACACCCGTTGCCCGACTATCGGGCGGCCAGGGGGAGATTTAAGATGCTTGTGGACTTTAGGCAAGGCGTATAGGGTGGGAGTCCTGGGAGTTTCAACAATCAAGAAATCAAATTTCTTCCTGTCAATAAGGTCATTGTGAAATGCCCAACTGACAAGAATTTTGAACTTCGTCTCTGCATATTTGACCTAAAATGAGTGAACGGGCCGATACCAACTGCGATTCCACAAGAGATCCAGGACCATTTTCTTGTAGGAATCCCTATTCATAACTACTATGTTCCCCCCTTTATCTGAGGGTTTGATGACAATATGATCATTATGTTTCAAGGAGGATAAAGCTCTGCGAAAAGCAGGTTTCAGATTGGAGCGACCTGTAGATCGCTTCCAAACCGAGGCATTAATCTCTTTGGTAACTATTTGGGTAAAGGCCCAAATGCTTGGATTACCCCGTAAGGCAGGGATGAAAGTAAATTTTGGTCTGTAGAAATTGGGTGGAGGAAAAATCCTCTCAGGTGGAGACAGTGACTGTTGGTTTGTTTTTAAGTAGAATCTGTTTGTAATTTTGAACTGGTACATTTTTTACGTGTAGCTCCAGCCAAAAAAAATCTATTTTTAAGCTTTTTGGAAAACATAGGGAAGCATTATCACCCCTGTAACATTTGTCTGTGCACCTGTTCAGAAGATTTCACCTCACTTTCTGTTCCAATGACAATTGGATTTTGAAAATTTGGGGTTTTTAGTAAAACAAGGAACTCTTACAGGAGAGAATTTCCCTTCCTAGGGGTACATTTTCTCTCACTTCCTGTTGTCTCCTCCCGTTTGCAAGTAGGAGTCGTTTGTATAAATTTGGGCCTTGGTGTTGGTGTTGCCACAACACTGTAAGCCCTCACAGTTACTGGTGGGTGCAAGAACGGGCCCTGCTGTGAAATATTAGATCAAGAATAGTAATTACATGCCCCTGTTGGACAGGGTCAGAAAAATTGGGCCTTTGGTGGTGGACGGTGTGGTGGTGTTGCCACAACACTGTAAGGCCTCACAGTTACTCTTGGTGGGCACAGGAACGGGCCCTGCTGTGAAATATTAGATCAAGAATTGTAATTACATGCCCCTGTAAAAACAGGGGCTGAAAAATTGGGCCTTAGCCACTGGTGGCGGCGCCCAGAACCAAAAATGTTCTTACAAGCTTGGGCCTAAGGCACTGGTGCTGGTGCCACAACACTGCAACCCCTCACAGATACTCTAGTTGGAGAGCAGGAATGAGCCCCGCTGCAAAGTATTGCATTAAAAATTGTAATTAAACGCCCCTGGTAAACAGGGACTGAAAAATTGGGCCTTAGCCACTGGTGGCGGGGCCCAGAACCAAAAATGTTCTTACAAGCTATCAGCATGAACATTGAGGATGAAGAGGATAGTCACTCAGCATAACAGGATAGTCACTCAGCATCAGCATAGGCAGTCTTGAAGGGATCTCACATTTTAAAAAAAATGATTTGGTTACATCAGCATCAGGTGCTTGGTAGCTGGTGATCCAAGACTGATTCCTTTTTATGAAGGTCAGCCGATTGACCAATTCGGTGGACAGGCGCACCCTGTGATCAGTTACAAAGCCTCCAGCAGCACTGAATGTGCATTCCGAAAGAACGCTGGATGCAGGACAGGCCAGTAGCTCAATTGCATACTGTGCAAGATCTGGCCAGTGATCCATCCTCAAGACCCAGTAACCCAAAGGATTTTCGATGGGAAAGGTGTCCAAGTCTGATTTTGCCCCAGGTATTCCTGCACCATGTGAATCAGACACTGGCGATGGTTGCTGGAACCCATCATACCTTGGGGCTGAGGACTAAAAAATTGTTTGAACGCATCGGTCAGGTGGCCACCTTCTCCACCGCTCCTTCTGTGACTGACCGAAGCCTCAGCAACACATTGTCCAGTAGGACCAGGAAATTGTAATCTTCCAGGCTCTGGAAACGCGTTGCACAAACCTTTCTGCAAGGCCTCCTGAAGATATTTCATCCTCTGCTCCCTCTGCGACGGCAAGATAAGGTCCACAACCTTACCCTTGTAATGTGGATCAAGGAGGGTTGCCAGCCATTAATGATCCCTCTCCTTGATACCAGGATCCTTCCGCAGGCTTTGCAGGATCAGGGAGGCCATGCAGCGTAGGTTTGCTGAGGTTTTCGGTCCGGAGTCCCCTGGGTCACTAAGGATGACATGATCCGCAGCCACCTCCTACCAGAGACAAGTCCATGGGTTTCTTTGGAGAGTAAATGATCCCTTAAAGACTGCTGCTGATGCTGAGTGCTAGGCTCCACCTCCATGCTGACACAATCCTCCTCGTCCTCTTCCTGTGTGATCGGTGGGCACGCATTAACACTGTCTGGATAAAGGGGGCTTTGAGAGGTAAGGAAGTCCTCCTCTTCCTGCTTCTGTTCATCCTCAAGTGCCCTGTCCATTATTCCATGCAGCGTGTACTCCAACAGGTGGAAAGAGGGACAGTGTCACTGATGCATGCACTGTCACTGCTCACCATCCTCATGGCCTCCTCAAATGGTGACAGGACAGTGCATGTATCCCTGATCATGGCCCACTGGCATGGGGAAAAAAAACAAGATCCCCTGACCCTGTCCTGGTGCCATAGTTGCACAGGTACTCATTGATGGCCCTCTGCTGCGTGTGCAGCTGCTGCAGCATGGCCAACGTTGAGTTCCACCTGGTGGGCATGTAACAGATTAGGTGGTTCTTGGGCAGGTTAAATTCCTTTTGGAGGTACTGGCATTATATGACTGGCGGAAATGCACACAGACTTTCTTGGCCTGCCTCAGGACATTCTGTAAGCCTGGGTACCTGCCCAAGAACCACTGCACTACCAAGTTAAGGATGTGAGCCAAACAGGGGACATGGGTCAGTTGTCCCTGTTGGAGGGTGAAGAGGAGGTTGGTGCCATTGTCGCAAACCACCATTCCTGGCTTAAGCTGGCATGCCGTAAACCACCTCTAAGCCTGCCCTTGCAGAGCTGACAGAATCTCTGCCCCAGTGTGACTCCTGTCCCCCAAGCACACCAGCTCAAGCACCACATGGCATCTTTTTGCCTGTGTGCTTGTGTAGCCCCTTGAACGCCCACGGAGCACCGCTGGTTCCGAGGACAAGGAAGAGGCCATGGAGGAAGAAGAAGAGGAGGGGGTGGAGGAGAGAGGTGTGGCAGAATTACCACTAGTAGAATTTTGGAGGCGTGGTAGCAGAACAACCTCCAACACTACTGCACCCTGTCCTGCATCCTTCCCAGCTGCCAGAAGAGTCACCCAGTGCGCGGTGAAAGATAGGTAACGTCCCTGTCCATGCCTGCTGGACCATGAGTCAACGGTAATATGAACCTTACCGCTGACCGCCCTGTCCAGCGAGGCATGGATATTGCCTTCCACATGCAGGTACAGAGTCGGAATCGCCTTCCGTGAAAAAAAAGTGGCGTTTGGGAACCTGCCACTGAGGTACCGCACATTCCACAAACTCACGAAAGGG
Source organism: Lithobates clamitans (assembly GCA_037952925.1). NCBI lineage: Eukaryota > Metazoa > Chordata > Amphibia > Anura > Ranidae > Lithobates > Lithobates clamitans. The sequence goes on along the minus strand of JBBGZY010000053.1, from coordinate 4,585,931 downwards.
GCAGAGTCTGCCAACTAAAAAGGCAGCAGTTGTAGTGCTTGCAATTTAGACAAGCTAGCATTCAACCACTGGGCATGTGGATGGCTGGGAGCGAACTTCTTTCGCCGGTGGAGCAACTAGGGTAGGGAAATCTGCCTGCCAGAATCAGACGTTGGTGTACCGATGGCAGATTGCCCACAAGTACTTGGCAGTGGCACACCTAATTCTACACCTTCATTCCTCCCAGTGCAGGTTTCTGAGAGGACTGAAGGTATAGTGGGGTTGGAGATCCCAGCTGATGAGGAGGAGCAAGGAGAGCTCCGCCTTGTTCTTTGGTGTGGGTCTTTTAGGTAGTGTTGCCAACGGGCTGCATGGGAGCTCGACATATGTCTGATTAAGCATGTGGTGCCCAAGCACTTGCTATCTAGGCCACGCTTGATACGTTTCAGACATATGTTGCAAATAGCAACGGTGCGATCTGCTGCACACGTCTCAAAACGTCCCACACCAAAGAACTTTTGGAATAACGTGCAGAGTCACCAGCGCCCTGCACTTGTGGAGCTCTGCGGTATGATGCAGTTGGTTGGCTGCCCTTAAGCTGGCCCCTGGAGGGCATCCTGCCTCGTTGGAGATGTGCCTCCTCCTCCTCCGCCACCTCCTCCTCTCTCCTATCAGGCACCCACATAGAGTCAGTGAGCTTATCATCCCCTCCCTCCTCGTCACTGGAGCAATCCTGGCAGTATGCTGCAGCTGGGGGAACATGACTGCCAGTTTGTTGTCCTTCTTGGGCAACCCCTCTCTCTGGGCTCATGTTACTGCCTTCCTCAAGCTGGGTACCATCATCGGAGCCTTCAAAACGCTGTGCATCCTCCTGCAGCATGTACCCAACACTGTGGTCGAACAGTTTGGAGGACTCCTCCGGTGGGGCTAAGGAAGGAGTAACTGATATTGA